>VDFB02281492.1:274209500-274854887 GCA_007258455.2 Sequoia sempervirens | reverse complement strand
AAGGCCAGTATTTCCTGGTTTCAAAAAAAAAGTGGCCACTTAAGCCCCCTTTTTGGGAACCATCTTGGTGCACTTACCCTTAAATTCACATGATTGGAAGTACCTTGAGGATAAGACAAGGTCCTCATAAAGGAGGTCCTTGTCCCATGTGACTGATGTGACTTATGAGAGGATTTAGAATTTCCCAACAACCCTCATTGGGGAGAGGGTAGCCTTAAATGAATAAATGTGAATTTTTAATTCACATGGGGAAGAGGTCAAGGCCAAATGAAGAAAGTACTTATGAAAGGTTGACTTGGAGGACATACCAAAGATGGCAAGAGGATTAGATTAAGGCTGTGCAAACAAGTGATTAAGAAGACTAATGAAGGATGTGACATTAATCTTGATTAAGGGTGTGCACATCCTAATCATGAATTAATTAAACTAATCTAGATTAGAAGAGGGTTATGGAGGATGTGACAAGGAGAGAGAAAAGAGGGAATTTAAAATTTATTTAAATTCAAAAAGGTTAAATGATAATTAAATAAATTGACATATTTATTTAATTTAGAGGAAAGGATGAAAGGTAAAGTATTTAATTGTTAAATTAAATACTTTAGAAACCTTATACAAAAGGTGAAATATTAATTAAATAAATCATTTAATTAATATTGATGGAATAGATGAATAAAGGAGATGGATTTGACCATATGAGAGTGGTCAAATTTGGATGTCTACAATATTCTATTTTTTAAAATACTCTTTTTTTCAAAATTAAAATAAAATAAAAAATATTTTTTCTACATTTTTTTTAATATTACAGGGAGTACTTGCACTTGCGGAGGTACCCATAGGGTACTGGGTCAATACCTTAGCACCATGTAGTATGGGCACAACCCCATTATAGATTGCCATCAGAAATTCAAAAAATTTGTTTGGGAAATCCCCATGGTTAGTGAAAATTGGTGAAACAAAAGATTCACCATAGATTCCCTAGAGAATATGCCAAGAAAGAAAAAAATATTTCATTAATGGTGAATATTATAGTGAGAAGGGAATATATAGACAAAGATGATATTCCTACAACATATTTTGATGGCTAGGAAAATATTTTGTCAAAAAAAATTTGATGTCAACATTTCAACTGCTGACATTAGCAAGTCGACCCCCCATTTGGCCCCCCCTCACAAATACAGTTTTTATTTTTGCACTCAATCTTTAGAGGCTCATAACTCAAGCTCAAGAATTTTTTGAGAAATTTATTTTTATTTGGGATAGAATTTTATGCTCTTCATAGTGGTGCAATTGGTTTTTTATTTTGGTTCCTTTTTTTTTTTCCAAAAAAAGTTGATTCTCATAGGTTTTGTTTAGCCATTTTAGTTTTGAGAACTTTTGGACCTCTATTGTCACTCCTACAATAATATTTTTGGGTGACTTTTTTGAAGTATATAATTTTTGTGTACATTGTAGTGTTGGGATCATATTGATCTTATTTTGTGTAAAAATATTACTTTGAGTTTGTGGCCAAATTTGGCATCTATAAGCACTAAGATCAAGTCCACTTTGCTATTTTTGGTAAGTGTATGCAATCACATTGAGCATAAAGTGCCAAATCATATATTGTTAGTGAGGATTCTTGATTGAGTAATTTGGGGGGGTAATATTGTGGTGGTTGATTACTTTCTTTTTCTAGTTGTGTGTTCTTGCAATGGGGAAATCTCAAATTGGACTCCTAACTCCATATAGATATGCTTCATGGAGAAAATTAGTACAAAATTATCTCATTGAAAAGGGTTTTCTAAGCAATCTGAAGGAAACCATTTCTCAACCTATTGATGTTAAATAATTCACAAAATGAGATATTTATCATGAGAAAACACTTGGATACATATGCTCATTAGTCTATTTTGATTTGATGAGTCTTGATCCTAAAGGTTTTGACCACATCCAAGACTACATCTCCAATATTTAAGCAACTCGGAAAATAGTTAAAAGATTGCAATATTGAAAGGGAGGATTTACAATTGATTCTAGATGGGTTATCCAAGCTTGGTCTTAAGTATTCATTGTTTGTTTATGGATTTCATACCCATCATATTTCTATGGGAGCATCATATATTGATCCTAATTTTGATGAATTTGTAAATCTCTTAATCCAAGAGGAAGTGAAGTTAATTTCTAAACTATAAGAATTGGTCGCTAGTGATTCTAAGGTATAGAAAGAATCAAGGAATCCTTAAAAGAATCAAAAGAAGAAAAAGAACAAGATACACAAGAATTTGAATCTTTCTCTCTCATGTAGAATTATCTAAGGAGAAGTCTAAATGTGCATATTGAAAGAAAATAGGGCATGATGAGCATCAATTCTATTCAAAACAAATTGATGAGTTGAAATTTTTTCTTAAGAATAATCAAATTAATTTTCCTTCAACAATGTCAATGGGTTCATTCTCTTCTTATTTATCAAATTCAAAGAGATATAAGGAGAAATCACTTATTATAGTTTTAGATTTTGAGTCACAGAGATGGATACTTGATTTAGGAGTCTCACATCATATGGCTTCATCAGAGAGTATGTTCACTTCATTTGAATCTTATTCATCACCACACATCTTGACACTTAACAAAACATATATACATGTGGGTAAGTACAAAAATATGGGGGACCAAAAAGGGGTTTTAAGTGCCACTTTTTTTTGAAATCAAGAAAGATTGACCTTGGATGAGAAATTGAAGATTGTTACACACAAAATTTAAAAATGCAACAAAAGCAAGAGTTGTGGTGCTCTTAATATACTTTCTAAACTAGATTTTTTTTTGAAAATGGTAGAGATTAATGAGTTCAAAATGAGGGCCACACAAATTGGTCCTATTTAAAATAAAAAAAATAACATAGCATCTAGTGTGCCCCCCACTAAAATGTTAACTTTTATAGTATTTCAAATATTTCTTCAATGTGAAATTAGCTAACACCATGTAGTTTATGCCCAATTTTTTAAATGAATAAATTATGTTTTTACTAATTTTTCAAAGTGGATACATCTTGAAAAATAGAAAATTGAGCATGCTCCCTCCTATTTTTTTTGAAAATTGATCGATTTTATTTTTTAATATGTGTAAAATGGAGTCTTGTTTCTAAAAATGTAATTATTTGAATTTTTTATGAATAATTAAAAATAAAGACAAGAGTACTTCACATTGGTTTTTTCCAAAAAATAGATACACTAACAAAATAAATTAAAGATGAAAACCTTAACATACTCAAAATGTGAAAAAAACACATGGTTAAATAACTAAGAGAGAGCTTAACATTATCGTGGTATTTTTTTAACTTGATATTAAAACACGTGCAAAATTGATGGGCAACAAACTTGAGATTATGTCAATTCTTTTACTATTTAAACAACACATCTTCGGACATTAAAAATTCACTTCAAACCTTTGGGTTGGAAGCCAAAGGTAAATCCAAGCCATAGGATTAGAAATTTCCAAATTAAAACATAACACAAGTGCATTATAATCCTCTCACGTTATACTACTCTCGTGTTACGTTTTGCTTTAAAAATTTCTCTCTTTCTCTTTATATTTCTCTTTCTCTTCTCATGAAACTATATACATGAAATAGGTGGAATTTATATATTGATATTTAATTTATTATACTTTAAATTATATTTCATGTATATAGTATTAGGATGTTTGAGAATGGTTTTGAATCTCTAGCAGTTATAATGCAGATTCTAGGTTTTGGGAGATCTTATAATTTTTTAGACTTAGCCAAGTTTTAGTAATCAAGAGGTCAAAATTTAGTAATCGATAAGCTCCCATCATATGAGAATGGTTTTTGATCTCTAAGAGTTATAAAGCATATTCTAGGTTTTGGGAGATCTTATAATTTTTTAGACTTAGCCAAGTTTTAGTAATCATCAGGTCAAACTTTAGTAATTGGTAAGCTCCCACCATCTTTCTCTCTCTATATCCCTTGTGCTCTCTCTTTGTATGTCTCTCTCTCTCTCCCTCTCTCCCTCCCTTCCTCCCTCCCTCCCTCCCTCCCTCCCTCTCTCTCTACCTCCCTCCCTCTACCTCCCTCCCTCCTCCCCTCTCTCTCTCTATAGATAGGGATGAAGGGAGAGAAGATATAGAGAGTAGATAGGGAAGGAGGGAGGGAGGTAGGGGAGAGATAAAGAGAGGGAAGGATATTTAGGTAGAGAGAGGTAGAGGCATGACATAGAGAAGTAAAGATGGAAGGAGAGAGGGAAGGATGGAGGGAGAAGTATGGAGTGATAAAGAGGTGAGATAGATAGAAGTAGAGATGGAAGGAGAGGTGAGATAGAAAAAAGTAAAGATGGAAGGAGATAGAGGTGGGAGAGGGAGGGAGTGAGGGAGAGGTAGAGAGGGAAAGATGAAGGGGGAGAGATTGTGCTCTGTCTCTCTCTATCTTTCTCTATCTCTCTTTGTCTCTCTATCTCTATCTCTCTATCTCTATCTCTGTCTCTTTGTCTCTATGTCTTTCTCTGTCTTTGTCTCTGTCTCTATCTCTCTCTATGTCTTTCTTTGTCTTTGTTTGTGTCTCTATCTATGTCTCTCTCTCTATCCCTCCTCTCTCCCTCTCTCCCTCTCCCTCCCTCCTTCCCTCCCCCTCCCTCTCCCTCCCTCCCTCTCTCTATCTCTCTATATCTCACCTCTCTCTCCCTCCATCTCTCTCTTTCTCTCCCAATTTCTCACCCTCTCTCTCTTACCTCTCCAACTCACCACTCTCTCTATATCTATCCCTACATCCTTCTCTCCCTCCTCTCTATACCTCCTTACTTCTTTACACTATATCTCTCCTCTCCACTCTCCATCCATCCATCCATCTATCTTTCTTCAGGTAGGAAGAGTTAATTAGAGATAGGTAGTGAGAGAGAGAAAGGGAGATGTAGGTAGTGAGGGAGAGGGGACATAGAGAGTAGATAGGGAAGGAGGGAGGGAGGTAGGGGAGAGAAAAAGAGAGGGAAGAAAACGTAGGTAGAGAGAGTTAGAGGCATGACATAGAGAAGTAGAGAGAGGTTAGATAGAGAGAAGTAGAGAGGGAAGGAGAGGGAGAGGGAAGGAGGGAGGGAGAAGTATGGAGTGATAGAGAGGTGAGATATATAGAAGTAGAGATGGAAGGAGAGAGAGAGTGAGATAGACAAAAGTAAAGAGGGAAGGAGAGAGAGGTGGGAGAGGAAGGGAGTGATGGAGAGGTAGAGAGGGAAAGAAGAAGGGGGGAATATTGTGCTCTCTCTTTCCCTCCCTCCCTCCCTCCCGCTCTCTCCCTCTCCCTACCTCCCTCCCTCCCTCCCTATCTCCCTGCCTCCCTCCCTCCCCCCCTCTCTCTCTCTCCCTCTTTATTTCTCTCTATCTCACCTCTCTTTCCCTCCCTACCTCTCCCTCCATCTCTCTCTCTCTCCCAATCTCCCACCCTCTCTCTCCATATCTCTTCATTCACCACTCTATATCTCTTTTTGCATCCCTCTCTCCCTCTCTCCCTCCTTCCCTCTATCCCTCATTTTTTCTCTACACTATATATCTCCTCTCCACTCTCCATCCCTCCATCTATCTATCTTTCTTCATGTAGGAAGAGTTAAGTAGAGAGAGGTAGTGAGAGAGAGAAAGGGAGAGGTAGGTAGAAAGGGAGAGGGAAAATAAGGAGTAGATAGGGAAGGAGGGAGGGAGGTAGGGAAGGGAAAAAGAGAGGGAAGGAGAGGTAGGTAGAGAGAGGTAATGAGTAAGCTCCCAACATCTTTCTCTCTATATCCCTTGCTCTCTATCTCTCTCTATGTCTTTATCTCTCTCTCCATCTCTCTTTGTGTCTATCTTTGTGTCTATCTTTGTCTCTATCTCTATCTCTATCTCTATCTCTATCTCTATCTCTATCTCTATCTCTATCTCCATCTCTATCTCTTTCTTTGTCTTTTTCTCTCTCTATCTCTCTCTATGTATCTCTATCTCTATCTCTATCTCTATCTCTATCTCTATCTCTATCTCTATCTCTATCTCTATCTCTATCTCTATCTCTATCTCTATCTCTATCTCTCTTTGTCTCTCTCTGTCTCTGTCTCTCTAGCTCTCTTTGTATTTTTCTTTGTCTTTGTCTCTGTCTCTATCTATGTTTGTCTATATCTCTATCTCTGTCTAGGTCTCTCTCAGTATGTCTCTATCTTTGTGTCTCTCTGTCTATGTCTCTCTATCTCTATCTTTGTCTCCATCTTTGTCTTTGTCTCTATCTCTCTATCTATGTCTCTATATCTTTGTATCTATCTATGTCTCTCTCTTTATCTCTGTCTCTGTCTATCTCTGTCTCTCTGTGTCTCTCTCTCTCCCTCCCTCCCTCTTTATTTCTCTATATCTTACCTCTCTCTCTCCATGTCTCTCCATCTCACCACTCTCTCTCTCTATATCCCTGCATCCCTCTCTCCCTCCTTCCCTCTATCCCTCCTTTCTTCTCTACACTATATATCTCCTCTCCACTCTCCATCCCTCCATCCATCTATCTTTATTTAGGTAGGAAGAGTTAAGTAGAGAGAGGTATTGAGAGAGAGAGAGAAAGGGAGAGGTAGGTAGAGAAGGAGAGGGGAGATAGAGAGTAGATAGGGAAGGATGGAGGGAGGTAGGTAGAGAGAGGTAGAGGCATGACATAGAGAAGTAGAGAGAGGTGAAATAGAGAGAAGTAGAGAGGGAAGTAGATAGCAAGGGAAGGAGGGAAGGAGAAGTATGGAACGATAGAGAGGTGAGATAGATAGAATTAGAGATGGAAGGAGAGAGAGGTGAGATAGACAAAAGTAAAGAGAGAAGGAGAGAGAGAGAGGTGTGAGAGGGAGGGAGAGGTAGAGAGGGAAAGAGGAAGAGGGAAGGATGGAGAGAGATAGTGATATAAAGAAGTAGAGAGGGAAGGAGGGAGCGAGAGAGAGGGATAGGTGTGATGAGGTAGGTAAATATAGAGAGATCAGATAGAGAGAAGTAGAGAAGGAATAAGAGAGTTAGAGAGTGAGGGAGGGAGGAAGGGAGAGGTATATAGGGATAGGTGGGATAGAGAGAGAGGGAGAGAGAGGGAGGGAAAGGTAGAGAGGGAGAGAGAGATAGAGAGAATTAGATAGGGAAGGAGAGAGAGAGGAGGTGGGGTGAAGTAGGGAGGTAGAGAGAGGTGAGATAAAAAAAAGTAGAGTGGGAGAATTAGCGAGGGAGAGAGAGGTGAGATAGGAAAAAGTAAAGAGGGAAGGAGAGAGAGGGAGAGATAGGTGAGATAGATAGAAGTAGAGAGGAAAGGAGAGATCGAGTGGGGGAGGGAGGGGGTGAGGTAGAGGTAGAGAGGGGTAGGTGATATAGTGATAAGTAGAAGGGTGAGAAAATTAGAGAGAGGAAGAGGTAGGGAGGGGGAGGGATAGAGATGATATAGATAGTAGATATGGAAGGAGAGAGAAAGAGAGAGGTGGGAGGGAGAGGTATAGATAAAGAGGTTATATAAAGAGAAGTAGAGAGGGAGAGAGAGAGAATGGGGATGGAGTGAGGGAGAGGTAAAGAGGGATAGGTAAGATAGATAGTAGATAGAGAGAGATAAAGAGTATAGAAGGAAGCAAAGAAAGAGACATAAAAATTGAGGGAGGGAGGGAGGGAGAGGTAGGGAGAGAGAGAAGTGATATAGAGATAAATAGAGAGGGAAGGAGAGAGAGGTATAAGGAGAGGGATAGGGTATATAGAAAGAAGTAGAGAGGGAAGGGGGGAGGGAGAGAGGGGGAGAGAGGTAGAGATAATTGAGATATATTTAAAATTAGAGAGGGAAGTAGAGAGAGGTGTGATATATAGAGAAGTAGATAGTGAAGGATGAAGTGGAGAGATTGAGAGAGAGGGGGATAGAGAGGGAAGGAGTGAGGGAGGGGTAGGGAGAGAGAGAGAGAGGGGGGAGGTAGAAAAAAGTAGAGAGGTAAGGAGAGAGGGTAGGAGAGGTAGGGAGGGAGAGAGAGGTGAGATATAGAGAAGTAGAGAGGGAACGAGAGAGATAGAGGATAGAAGGGGAGGAAGAGGGGAGATAGAGAGTAGGGAGGGATGGAGAGAGAAGTGAGATAGAAAAATTAGATGGAAGGAGAGAGAGAGGGGAGAAGGAGAGGGAGAGAGGAGATAGAGAGAAGTAAATAGGGAGGGAGGGAGAGAGAAGTGAGATAGAAAGAATTCTAAGAGATGGAAGGAGAGAGAGCGGGGAGATAGATAAGTAGAGAGGGAGGGAGAGTGAGGTAGAAAGAATTAGAGAGAGAGAGAGAGAGAGAAGGATGAGGAGGTATAGAGGTGGTTCTTGATCTTAATGGAGACAGAGTCATATAAAGGGATAGAAATAGTAAGAGAGAGACGTATAGAGCATAAGGGATAAACTGAGTGAGATAGAGAGAAAGAAAGATGATAGAGCTTGCTTACTAAAATTTGACCTCATAATTATTGAAATTTGACTTGTTGATTACTAAATTTTTTACTAGTCTAAAAAATTATAAGATCTTCCAAAATTTAGAATTTGCATTATAAATCCTAGAAATCCAAAACCATTCTCAAACATCCTAAAACTATATACATGAAATACAATTTGAATTATAATAAAGTAAATTCCACTTATTCAAATATAACTTGAAGTATAAGAAAGTAAATATCCATATATAAATGCTACTTATTCATATATATATAATTTCATAGAAAGAGAAAGAGGAAGATAAAGATAAAGATAAAGATAAAGATAAAGATAAAGAGGAAGTTTCAAAGAAAAACATAACACGAGTGCATTTCACTATAACATGCTCGCATTTTCTCTTTTCAAGACCAACAAGTGGAGTGACCACTTTTTGGTTCCCCATCTTGATGCACATGCTCGTATTTGTGGGAAGGGATATATTGACATAGATGATGAAGAATTTAGTTATGTTATTTGTGTGCCTTCATTCTCAGCTAATATCATTTCTATTTATCATATCACACATGGTGGAGTAGGAAAGAGTGTGAAGTTCACACCAAATTATTGCATAATTCAATATTTACATAGTAGAGATATAGTCACAATTGGGGAGGTTGATCATCAATCTTGAGTCTACACCTTATGACATTTTTTCTTATCATTCATTTAATTGATGTTCACATTTAGGCATCTACTGTGGACACTTTTGAGGAGATTCAATATGGTCATTTGAATTTTAGTATTCTTTCATCTGCTAAGTTTCTAGAGACATATGATGTTATTCCATACTCATCTAATGTTGTATTTAATGATGCTTGTTTTGCCACAGTTTTGGATCCTTATGAGTGTAAAAAACATATATTTTCTTCTAGATATAGCTACTTGGGATGAGTACTTGATAGACATTGAAATTTTGTTTGCAGAGTCTTGCATTTCAGATTAGGGAGACACAATTGATTTCATACATCATCTCTTTGATGGAGATGATCCTTCTTCAATTGTTGTAAGGGAACACTTAGAACCTCTTGTTCATTCTCTAGATGATAATTCTTTATAGTTTGACATGAGTGTAGATACTTTTGAGAAGCATTTAGAGGAGTATTCTTTATCTTTGAAGGCGATATCTTTTTGTTTGTATTGTGTTATATAATTATCTCTAGACTAGATTCTAGATTGTACTCTTCATCAGTGTGACCTAGAATGCCTATTTGGAGTGTGTCAACTTTTGACATTGACATGGAGAAACTTGAGTAGAATTCAAAGACATTACTTATCATTCTTATTCCCTCATATTTCTTTCAAGAATGGGAAGACATCCTTCATACCATCTTTTTTTCTTCGAAAGGGGAGGAATGTTTTGAAAATATTTGATCATCTTAAACATTCACTATCAAGCATCTTCCATCACTTCAAGAGACTCTATATTGAGGGGGGGCTACATGGTATCTCTTTTTCTCTCAAATGGGGGGTCCTTTTACTCACATGGGGTTTCATCCCTATCATTCTTCATTGAGAGCATCTTGTTTTCATCTTTCTTTTGGGGAGGATTTTTGTCCCACTAGGTTTTCTCTTTTTCTCCATTTGTGAGAGATTGCATTTATACATGGGTACTTAATAGAGTCTCATAGCTAGGACCCATTCTTACATCAATTTTTTTGGTTTGTTCCTCCCTAAGTTGCACTAAAGGGGGTGTTGGTGTGAATATGTTGTTTTACCTAACTAGTGCACCTTGTAGGTCCTATTCACATGTTAAGTTTACTTAGGTCATAAGAGTATTTCTAGAAGTTTAAGTTGGAAATAGATCTTATCTTATCTTATCTTATCTTATGCTATTTACTTCTTGTGGACCTTAGGTTAGTTAATGTTTTTTATCTAATGGCATAGGATTAAGACACTTGTCATGTTCTTGTCTTATCCTAGGTCTCACCTTGGCTATATAACCAAGGGGTTCTCATATATCAACATTCATAAACCAATTATAATTTATCATTTGAATCTTTTGATAGAATATCATTTTCTCTCATAGTTAATCTCTCTTGTACTTTCATAGAAGTTCCTAGATCTTGGATGGCTATAATCTTCAACCAAATCTTGCATGGTATTGAGAATTCTATACCAACTCTTACAAAAATAATGATAGTTTTGAACCTATGGACCAAAAATAGGTAAAATGGTTAAGTAATAGGAGTCGAGGGTTGGTTAAAAAGTATGTTGAGATGAGAATCATCAAAATCTCAAAATTTGGTAGTTCTTCAAGGCAAATGGCCCAAATAACCTACAAATAACCAAAAATTAAAGAATATGAACATTTTGACATTTCTAGAGCACATTTCAACATGACCAAGGGAAGCAATGAGGAAAACTATGGGGAAAATACCCAACAAAATAAAAAATAGGAAAGGTGGGTGAACATGTTTCCAAGAGAAAAATGAGGCAGTGTGCAAGGCACAACTATGGTTGAATATTTTTTCTTCTTTTTCTTTTTTTAATTTTTCTAGTGATGGGATTCTAGTTCCACTCTTTAACAATTGAGTATTCAATGAAACTTAAATTTATTTAAAATTATTAGTATTTTGTTGATTGTGAGACATTCCACATGTTCAACATAAACTTATTTATGCAATTCAAAATTAAACAATCACCATGCACATCAACTATGGGAATCATTCCATCAACTTGCACCTAGAATAGGGTGGATGTAGATACATC
Organism: Sequoia sempervirens; assembly: GCA_007258455.2. NCBI lineage: Eukaryota > Viridiplantae > Streptophyta > Pinopsida > Cupressales > Cupressaceae > Sequoia > Sequoia sempervirens. The sequence continues at coordinate 274,843,747 of VDFB02281492.1, read as the reverse complement.
CTCCTCCATGTTGTTTGTGAGTGATAAGAGAAAGTGAAAGAGTGATTTAAATTGTGATTGTTTCCTTGTGGACTGTTGAACTGGAGAATAAGGCTTCCCAAGCTCATCCTCACTATTTTCTCTCACCCCTTTTCTTTATCACATCAATTACAATAGGATTAGTATAAGGTTTTAACTTTGAAGTTCAACATATGTTTTATATAAACTATTAAATCAATGGGAGTTGCAAATCAAAAAATTTGCATGTTACATGACAATTAATGAATATGATTTTGCTAGAATACATGTTTTTCTTTACAAGTGGGGGTTTGTTAATAGTTGCAATATATGTTCCTTAGAATTGCATGTGTAATTTGGTAGCCTCTAAACAAGTCACAAGACCTAAATAATAAATGAACAATAATTCTCCTTTGATTCCATTAGAGCCCCTTAAGCAAGACAACTAAAATGCTCACCTACATGTTATTTAAGCATCTTTTAAACCCACACGTGTATATATAAGACTCTTGAGGTTAACAACTTCCAAGTAGGAGAACGATTTTTGTTCCATCATGTTGGTGTGTCAAAATACACATCAATAGGACCATAGTTGTGATGTTAACCAAGGGTCAAATAGATTCAAGATAAAGAGATCTAGTAAGACAAAGTGTTGGATTAGGCGTCGGGTCATTAAGTGTGCCAAAATAGATAAATTATTCACTAACATCATACACATAAAACATCAACTAAAAATTATGTCAAACTTGAGAAATAAAATATGAGTTTTTCATTGGAAAAAAAATCCAAATTTATTTTTTCAATAATCTCTAATGATAGATTGTAAACTTTATACTTATAAAATTTGAAAATCACATATTTAAATAAAAATGAAATATTTTTAATGTATAAAATTTAAAAATTCAACATCTTTCTCTCTAATGAAATCAATCTTTTAAGAAGAAATATGAAATATCTTTATAACATTTGTTTAAGAAAAAACCCCTTTTGACTTCTATAAAGAATTCTTTACACTAAGTACATATTTTGTTGTTTCTAGAAGTGTGTGGTTGGTCCAAGAGTTACTCGTGGTCGAATAAAGAAAGCGAAGGTGACATGAGCGTACGTATTCCAAATAAGAGCCGTTATTGTTGACTTGACTTAAAATTTGATATGTGGACCCCACGTGATGTAAGAGGAGCGTTAATTTCAAGCCTCAATTTTCAATTTGACAAATGTACTTGATTTGATCGGTTATAATGCCAAGAATTTTCTAGGCTTCGTCAGTGCCGATTGACTTAGGCCAAGTTTTTTTAGGTCAAGCTTTCTTTACTAATGTAAATATGGAAGGGTTTCTAATTAAAATCCATCAACATGTATATTAATATTTAAATTTAAAACTAGAAATTGCACCTTGGTGTGCAATGGGTACATTGAAGAGGCATGGAAGGTCCATTAAAAAAAAGATTGGTCTATTAATTGCATAAATTTTTGTAGTACATGAGGCGAATTGGTAGGTCATTTAAAAAATGATGTTGTTTGTGCAACAAAAGTCTCAATGGAGAAGAGATAGCTTCAAATCAACTATGCATCCACTTATAAGGGTCCAAACATGACCAGGAGACAAAATCTTGAATTAGGAAGATAATCATACTTCATTTCCAATAGACTCATGTTTTGTTTGCAATAGGGAGAGAGGGAGAGATGCATAGAAAGAGGGAGAGATAAAGGGGGGAGAGAAAGAGGGAGGGGGGTAAGGAGACAAAGATAGGGGATGTAGATAAAGAAAAAGATAGAGATGGAGAAGGAGAGGGATATGGAGAGGAGGGGGGAGGTAAAGAGAGAGAGGAGAGAGGGATAGATAGAGAGGGGGAGATAGATAGGAAGAGGGAGAGGGAAAGATGGGTAGAGATATAGATGGTGAGATAGAGTGATAAAGAGATAGAGATATAAGGATATGGAGAGCTAGGGGGAAAAGGTATATAGAGACAAATAGAGTGATAGATAGAGATGGAGAGAGAGAGAGCTTCATATATATAGAGAAAGGGAGATGGAGAGAGGGAGAGATATAGATAGAGAGTGATAGAGAGAAATAGAGAGGGCTAGGGAAAGAGATAGAGAGATAGGGGAGATGGACGTGGTGAAAGATATGGATAGAAAGAGATAGAGTGAGGGGTGAGGGAGAGATAGGTCAATAGATATAGAGGGAGAGAACGGGTGATATAGAGATAGAGAGGGATATAGGGAGAGAGATAGAGAGAGATAGGGAGATATAGGTAGAGAGATATGGATATAAAGAGAGAGGATTGAGAGGGAAATGGAGAGATAGAGATATAAAGCATTAGAGATGGAGTAAATAAGAGAGAGAGGTAGAGATGATGAGATATAAATAGAGAGGGAAAAGATATAGGAAGAAAGATATAGAGGAGGCAAGAGTGAGAGAAAGAAGGTGAGAAAGATAAGTAATAAAGGGAGAGGTATAGAGAGAGGGAAAGAGAGCTAGAGAGGGGAAAAGATAGAGATAGAGATAGGAAGGGAGAAACAGGGATTGTGTGTATATGAGTGAGATATATATATATATATATATATATATATATATAGATAGAGGAGGGAGAGGGAGGGAGAGAAATAGAGAGAGGAGGGAGGTGAAGTAGAGAGATATAAAAGAGAGTGATGGGGAGAGATAGGGATAGAAAGAGAGAGCTATATGGATATAAAAAAGGAGAGATAAAGAGATAAATATAACTTGGGAAATATAGAAGGGTTGAGAGCGAGAGAGAGAAGAGAGATAAATAGATAGAGAGGGAGATATGGAAGGAAAGAGGAAGAGGGAGAGGGAAAAATAGATATAGAAAGAGGGTGATAATTCAAGAGAGGGGGAGATGAAGAGATAGAATAATAAATTTATAAGAAGTGATATATATAGAGAAGAGCACAAGAGAGATGGAGGGAGAAATGAAGTGAATAAGAGAGAGAGAGATAGAGAGAATGGGATAAAGTGAATAAGAGAGATAAATATATAGGGAGGGAGAGATGCAGTGAATAATAGAGAGAGATAATGAGATGGAAAGATAGAGAGAGAAGAGGCAAGAGTGATATAAAGGAGGTGATAGAGACAAGCAATGGAGAGAGAGGAAGAGATAGAGGGGTATATAGAGAGATATAGATAGAGATAGGGAGGGAGAAAAAAGGAGTGTGTGTGATCTAGAGATATAGAGATAGAGATAGGGAAGGAGAGAGAGAGAGAGGAACAGAAATGTAGGGAGAGGTAAGGAGATAATGATTTTTCACCTTGACAACTTTGTTCATTTTCATTCGTCAAAATGGATGGATAACATGATTGACATCTATCAAAGTATAACAAAAAGAGACACTACCACACATTAACTTTTCAATTCGTGAAAGGATGACTTTTACATGCAACTCCTTTTCAAAAAAGTTATAAAACTTAGTACCAAAAAAATATAACATTGCAATCAAACATGATTATTAGTGGAAATTCTACATAAAATTTTTTGTAATTGAATATCATATTTGATTTCTATTAGATATATTATATGCTTAATATTTATTTGTTTCTCTTATATATAGAATAATTATGAACTATGTTTATTGAAGTATATATTATGTTCTATATGACATATATTACTAAATATAAATATAAGTTAATATTTAATTAATATATATTATACTTTTTACAAATAATACTAATAAAAATATTAAATATATTATAGTTTTAATTTTTTTTATATTTAGTATTTAGAAGTATATTAAATTTATTAGAATAATATATTTATATTATATTTATTATTATAAATAATTATACATGATTAAATATACATATTATATATAATATATATTTCATAGATAATATTAGTTAAATATAAACATAATATATAATTAATATATAGATATTTTTGAACTTATACTATTTAAAAATATATTATAAATATAGAATATACAATAATAAATATAATATAATTATATACAACTTAATATGTATGATATATAATATATTATCGATTAATTATATATTATATTATATTTATAGTTAATAGTTTCTATTACAAAATATGATATATAAATATAACTATAAATTAAAAAACTTGTCTGATTGAATATGTAGTACAATTATGATATGCCTATCTTATAATTATTACTTATATATAATTAACTCCACAAATACAAATTTATAATTTTATTCAAATTTATGCACGGAATCTTATATTTAATTTTGATAAACCGTGGCTTAAAATACATCAAGTGGATTGTAATATTATTTAATTGTATTTGGAATGTGTAGAGAATTGTTATTATTTTATGACCGTGTTTCATAGTGCGGATACATGGTATTTTGTACAAGTAGATATGTTGTTTAATATTCTACACATATCATGTCATGTTGTCAATGATGTAAATGAGGAAAATATGGGTAGATTTTATAAGAAAACTATTCTAAAACCCTTCCAAAGCACATTTTTATGTTGAATCATCCCTATTGCTTGTGAATCACACAAATGCATGGAGGAGCCAAGTTGGAATGAATTGATGGAGAAGCAATGTGTATGGTCTATGAGTTGTGACACCTACTTATTGGGTTCTTAAATTCATGCATGACTCAGAAGTAATTACATATTTTGCACATATTATGTTGTGTTGTCAATGATGACAATGATAAAAAATGAGCAGAGATTATAAGAAAAATATTGTTAAACTCATTTTTTTCACCACGTAATGAAATGAAAAACTGACAAAATGATCGACTACTACAAATGGTTCAATCATCTTGCATCATGCTCAAACAATGTGAATCATTAGCCATTGGAGTCAATTTTCCTCTTTTTAAAGACAGAATGCCTTCGAAATAGTAATATTAATTTTTTATTGATATTTTAAATATTAATATTGAAACTAATAAAACTACAAAATTATTAAAATTAAATAATTATATTATATTAATATAAGAATATAATATTAATATTTAATTATATAGAGAAATATAGGCTAAGATTAAAGGTAAGATAAATTAAGAATGTGATGTTAAAAATGGGGTCTACATGTAAACTTAGCAAAAAAGTCAAGGAAAAAATAGGAAACTTGGCGAGGAATGGGAAAAGGGTAGTATAGAAGACTCAATTCTGATGATCAATGTGGAGGAAACCATAAAAGATATGAAACTCCTATTGCAATCTATAATTATATGCAGACCAACAATCCCATGAAAGCGAAGGAGTGAAGTATTAATGTTGTCACAAGGTTTGCACAAGTTTGGCTAAGAGTGAAACTTAGCTATCCTGTGAAACATGGGAAGGTCTTTTATTGTGAAACTTAGCTTGAATTTCCCTAGAAGGAAACCCTATTTTATGAGGGTGTTGTATTGTGATTGTGTATTGTGATGTATTTTGAGAGTTTGATATTGGTTGTGTTGCCTCTAGATCTCTGGTTGGTGATACTCATGTGAGAAGCTTGCTCTGCAAGTATATTATAATCTTTGTGATTTCTGAATAATATATTGGGAAGCTTTTGGAGTGTGGGGTTTTTCTCTCAAAAGGGTTTTCCCCATGTAAATGACTGTGTTTTGGTATGCTTTAAATTTATATTTATTTATGTTTAAGCTTTTGAAACTATTAAAGATTTGTAAAGTTTTACATTATCCTCCTATCAAGATTAGTGTAGGAAGTTGTTTCACTACCTTAGCTTCCTTACACCTTTAAGTTGTGGGTTGCTTATGGTGAAGATGAACCTCTAGAGAAGGCTAGTTCTCTTGATGAACCTCCTATAAAATAATTCCTTGATGAGAAAAAAGTGATAGAAGAACTATACCTGAAAATATTTTAGGAGGTGATGCACCAATGATTATGACCTATGCTATAGTTCCAACTCACAAATTTTCAATTACTTAACTAGTCTTCACACAACTCAATTGTTTACATGCTTATACATCAGTATTTCATAAGGAGGTCAATTACTTACAACTTTAGAAGGGAAACCAAGAATATTCTCACAATCAAAATCTTAATATTCATGACACAACTTATGACCTGCATAAAACATAGAATTTTTTCTTAAAGGTGTTGGAATGAAATGACATATTTGAGGACTAATCATTAATCACATAAAATATGCATCAATCACCCATGCACACACAATGGAACAAATATTGAGAAGGAAAAATCACTAAAATTTATTGATAACAAGATGCTTCAAATAGCTACATACAAAACTTAAAAAGGTACATCTGAGTTGCAATGTTTTTCTTGATGGAAATAACCTTCAAAGATTACAATACCAAAACAAAGAAAGAGCAAAGAACTTCCAAAACAAACTTAGGTTCCTAGTTTTAAAGAAAAGACACCTCTTCAATGAATTGAGTTATCCTTGTGGAAGAGGTTGAGTCTACATGTTTGAACTTGGGTATTAGAGTGTAGAACTCCTTCTTGAACTAATTGCAAAATCATGCAAAAACTAGTAAAGGTGACTTGACTTTGAACTCTTGACCTCTTTCCCCTTGCATGCCCCTTGAAATGCACCACAATCGAACTTGAAAAAGTCTTAAAAATATGCATTATATTGATTATAATTGCTTCCTTCAAAAACTTTGCATGAGATCTTCAAACTATTGGGTGTACAAGGGAAAAATGCCTTTATTTTAGGCCCCAAAATTGCTGTAAATTGCATGCATATGGCCTCAAACTCCTCGTAACTCCAGTTATATCCATGTGGGCTTCTTAGCAAGTCTAAAAATTATTGTAGGTCTATCCAAACTGAAATATTAGGCCACTTAACTTGTGATTATCTTGTGAATCTCGTTGGTGTGATGACATGTCATCTAGGGTTATTTGAAGACAACTAGCTTTTTAAGGTGGTGTGGGATAAATTAGGGATTACCAATCGATTCATGTTTTCAAGCCTTTATTAAATAATAAATCTCTCAATAATGATGAACCATAGTTCCTCTTCAAGAAAACCCATTGACTATCTTCTTGATCTTCAAAGTGATTGTCTTCTTGCAAAATTTACCCTTGGTCACTTTTTCATTTGGATTGATTGTGCTATCTTCATTGAATTTGATAAGGACTATCCTTTCTTTGATATTTTTTAATATGTTATCTTGAATTGGTATAGTCATCATGCCTCTTAAATTGTTTAGACTCCCCTTCTTCATGTACAAACCCTACTTGTACAAACTTCATGAATTTCATGTATGATCTTCTTTCCTTCATCATGTACCATCTTTTGTGATAAAGTAACTGGCCTTTATATTGAAAATTATAATTATATAGTTAGTTATAGTGGTGACCATCACCATCATTATGCTTGATTTGAAATGACTATCATGCTTTTTTGTTGCATACCTTCCTTTTCCTTGAAATTTTCATTTAGAGTTGTGATCGTCTTTTTATCTTCAAATATACATCAATTGACATGCTTCTGTGACTACCCTCTTCATCATTTGATTTGAATGTCCCCTCTTTGCCACTATCCCTTCATTGAACTTATATCAAATCATACCGCTATCATACTTTTATGCTTCTTTAGTTGCTCTTGATGTTTGAGATCCTTCACTTCTTCCCACTCAAATCCCTCTATTTCTTCTTAAGGGTTATAAAGATTTCCATATATAATGAAATCTAGTCTTTTCCATTGTCCATGACCACCCTTATTCATTTGGTCACTATTTAAAAACACTCCTGCCAACTAGTCCTTAACATTCTGTCACCCATCATGCTATGTATATTCCTTTGTCATACTTAACTTCCTCATATCATAGGTCAAGAATGACATATAAACTGTTGCTTTTATAACTTTTGAATTGTCCCTTGCATCATTCATGATATTTTATCTCTAGCTATGCACAGTGCACTCAGGACTATCCCTTTAACTTCATAAGATTGTTAGGCACTCTTGTTCATTATATATGTACAAAGAGGATTGTCACTTATTTCTTGCATTGTATCTTACCTATTATTTGCATTTGGATGCAAGTTAAGGTATGTCCACCCATACCAATGATAAACGAATATATCATGAGGAAAATTATTATGAATAGTTCTCATCCCTTTTTGTTGATGTTTTTCATATAGATGAGGCTAATTAGCATTGTGTTTTCCTTCATATAGAGATAATGAGATGGGAAGTTAGAGATAGAGGCAAGGGTGATATAAAGGAGGTGATAGAGACAAGTAATGGAGAGAGAGGAAGAGACATAGGGGTATATAGAGATATATAGATAGAGATAGGGAGGGAGAAACAAGGAGTGTGTGAGAGAGAGATATACAAAGGTAGATATAGTGGGAGAGATAGAGAAGAGAGAAACATAAATGTAGGGAGAGGTAAGGAGATAAGGATTTTTCACCTTGACAACTTTGTTCATTTTCATCCATCAAAATGGATGGACAACATGATTGATATCTATCAAACTATAAAAAAAAGAGATAGTGCCACACATTAACTTTTCAATTCGTGAAAGGATGATTTTACATGCAACTTCTTTCAAAAAAGGCTATAAAACTTAGGGAAAAAAAATATTACATTGCAATCAAATATGGCTATTAGTGGGGTGTATATATGATTTATTTTTAATTGAACATCATATTTTATTTCTATTAGATATACTATTATATATATTATATGCTTAATATTTATTTGTCTCTTATATATAAAATAATTACGAACTATGTTTATTGAATTATATATTATGTTCTATATGGCATATATTACTAAATATAAATCTAAGTTAATATTTAATTAATATATATTGTAACACCAAGAAAGTGCACAAAGAACAGATTAGAGCAAACATGCAATGCTAAACTAAATGCAAATCTAATACTAAGTAACAAAGAACAAAGGAAAGTAAAAACGTGAACAAACTGAAACAATCTCACCAAATTGCTACGTATTTCCATGGTTCATCTCGATTGCCCTTCTCCATTTTGCTATTGTAGTATAATTGCCCTCAAATTTTCAAGAGTTCATGCAAGTATAGCCTAAGATAAAGATTAGCAAAACATCGAAGATTCAAGATTAAGTGCTCTCAAAAGTCATAAGATTTCGCGAGTTTTTGAGAGAGATTGAAATGAAGAAAGATAGATCAATTTATAGAAAATTGATTATTCGAACGAAAGGCCAGGATTGAAAGATCAACAGATGGTTGAGATCGACAGATTAGACATGCATTCTGATAACTGTCAGTAGTGACATGAGTGATACAAATTAGAAATAGAATTAAAGATTAAATAAATGATTTAATCTTCAAGTTTGGTATTCGAAAACAAAAGAACTATCTTTGCATGACAAAGATGAAGATTGATTAAAGCAACTCTTGTTTGAATGCATGCACAAGGTTTAATTAATTAAAATAAGAATATTTAATTAATCCGCATGTACATGCAAATGAGTTAGAATTGGATGATTGAATGATTTGACGAAGAGATTACTCGAGAATGCCACTCAGACATTAAATCAAGAGTTAACTGAGCGATTTGAAATAGATCTTTGAGTCGAGTAAAAGTGAATACTTAGATAACTCACACAATTATCTAAATATAGAGGAATGCATTAAAATAGAATTCATGAATTAAATAATTCATTTAATTCAAGATTTGATATTTGAAGAATAATTAAATAAATAAGATTTATTTAATTAAGTGATGAAAATTTAAATGAATAATTAAATAAATAATTTATTTAATTATAGTTGAAGCATGATAAAGAGTAAATTAAATAAGAATTTATTTAATTTGACAAGAAGGATAAGGTTAATTAACATAATTAAATAAAAAGCGTTTATTTAATTAATCAAATAGAATAAAGTGTGAATTAATTAAATAATTAAGATTATTTAATTAATAGAAGAAATAACAAGAGATGAATTAATTAAATAATTAATATTATTTAATCAATAGAAGAATTAATGTTAAGATGAATTAATTAAATAATTAAGATTATTTAATTAATAGAAGAATTAATGTTAAGATGAATTAATTAAATAATTAAGATTATTTAATTAATAGAAGAAATGAAGACTATAGAGAATAATTAAATAATTGACATTATTTAATCATGACCATGAAGAATACAAATTATGAAGAATATTAAAGTCACAGGCCTAGACCAGATTTTGGTGTCTACATTTGCCCCTCTTTGATACAATGTCATTTCGCTGTTGTGTCAAAGAAAATCAATAACAAATATGCCCAGTAATGCCCCAGTGTAAAACAGGTGAAGGTATGCCCCCTCGAGAGGATAGGCGGGTTCAAAGAACATGAATGTGCTCTCGAAATCGATGTGAGAACTAGAAGATGAAAGAAAGAAAAAAAGGATAGAGGAAAATAGATAAGGGCGGTGAAGATGTAGAAAAGAAGAAATGTTAGTGCAAAAAGAAAGATGAATAATAAAAGACCATGATGTTAGTATTAGTAATCTTCGATGTTTCATCGTATCACAAAAGGCATTGCACTTTATCATCATTGGGCGGGACTAATACAAATGGAGAAAAACACCATGATATAACATAGATCAAGGTGTGCAAGTTCATCCACTTGCTAATAACAGACAGTCGCAAACAAGGAGTGTCGTTAACTCATACTAGGGCACAAGTTGCCCCAGTCTTTTTGTCAAGACAAAACACAGACAGCAAACAAAGGAAAAGACAGGTCATGAGACATCATCACTCCTCTAAATCCTTCATGGGACATCCTTGAGGAAACTAGTAATATGACTCAAAAATCAAAGTTAAAAGACAGTTTATAGACAGCAGTCAAAGAAAATAGAATTCTGATACATCGTTGCTTCTCTAAATCCTTCATGGGACATCCTTGAGAAAGCTAGTAACATAATTCCTAGTCATCAATTCAAGATAAATGATAAGATAAATAAGCCATAAAGTCAAAAAGCCAGTAAAATATTTTCCAAAACTTGATCTGTTTGTTTGATTTGTTTTGATTGATAAAAGGATTGATTTGATAGAGCCTAATGTCAGGAGATACACATACCAGATAAGACTGTGAGTCTGGTTTCGATGTTATGACTATCTGTATAAGGCATGACAAAGCCTGGTTTCAGAAAGACATGTATCGTATAAGACGTTGAGTTAGATGTTGTTGATGTGATAACCTGTGTAAGGCTATGTTTGATTGTTTGACAATGTTGATTATGTAGGAAGGACTCATCCTGTATAAGACATAGATTATTTTGTTGATATCAATATTCAAGAAGGACTCATCCTGAATAAGATACCAGTTGACTGCTATGATGATGTATGTTTCCAGGAAGGACACATCCTGTAGTAGACATTTGTTGATCCATTTTGATCATTGTGTTTGGCAAGTTGTTTGATTTGACATAGAGACATTGCTGACTTGTTCGCTAGATTGCTGCATGACTTGATATGATGTGTGGACAATTGACTGTGTGTGACGACAGACCCTAAAGGATTGACCTAGTGCAGCCTCGGGGGCTCGTCGATTGATGGCCTTGCCTACGTTATACACGCAGAGACCTCTTAGTTCAACTTGACTTCAACTGACAAGACTGACTACAAATAGAAGACATGTGTGAAAGTGAATGTGACGAACCCCAAATGGACTGCCTAGTGCGGCCTCAGGGGCTCATCGATTGATGGCCTTTCCTATGTTATACACACAGAGACCTCGTAGTTCGACACAACCAATGACCTTGTCATATAGACATATGGATTGAATCATGATTTCATATAGACAAACCTAAACGGACTGAACTAATGCCTCAGGGGCACATTGATAGATGGCCTTGCCTACGTCTAGTCGCAGAGGCAACGCAGTTTGACAAACGACCAAGAATAACAAGTGCGACTGACTTTGACTCTATTTTTGGATTTTTGAAATGTTTTTATTTTTTTGTCTTTTTGAAGTTTTATGATGTTTTTGTGTTTTCTCAGGTCATTTCGTGATTTTTGTGGATTTTTCTATGGTTTTACATCTTCAACACAGCCAATGTAAGAACCAATGTGATGCACGTCAAGTGTTTTCCCTTAGTCGAGTATTAAGACCAATTGATTATGAATAGGGTAAAATGGGGGATATGAAATGCACTCGATGTCAATCATTCCAGGTTATGGGAAAGATTACCACTTATTATGAATGGTATATACAAGCGATGGGTATGAAAGATAAGGGATATGTACAAGGATAGGTAGTATGTACAAGGATAAGGACTATGTATAGGGATAGTGGACTATATACAAGGAAGTGGACTATGTACAAGGATAGATACTATGTATAGGGATAAGGACTATGTACAGGGTAGTGGACTATGTACAGGGAAGTGGACTATGTATAGGGATGAGGACTATGTAAAGGGTAGTGGACTATGTGCAGGGATAAGGACTATGTACAAGGATGAGGACTATGTATAGGGAAGTGGACTATGTACAGGGATAGGATGCCAATAAGCAAGTGAGCAAACATGCACAAGAATTCAAGGACAACCATGATCTTGCCCCTAGTCAAGCTGAAAACCAATTAATAGGTGATGAGGATGCTGATGACATTTTCTAACGTGGGAAGGACACATCCTGAAACAACATGAGGATGACAATAATATGACTAAAGGATCAAGGTTTGCAGCAAGGCTAGAAACAAAGCCAAGAAATATTTTGAATGATGCACTAGGATGCATAGAAAGATTGTATGGATTGGGCTTGTTACATTTGGAATTAATTTTTAGGATTAGATGGTATGATGAAAGATCCTTAGACCATTGACAAGGGAAAAACCAAGGCATGCAATAGGTATTTCGTATAAGGATAAATCGTTTGGAAAAATGCTATGAAGGCTATGACATGATATTTCATGGATAGTGTATGACCAAAGGATAGACATGTCAAGAGTTTTTCCAAAGCACGATTTATGTTTGCACCCTAGTCCTTATCAAGATCAAAGAAGGTGGGAAAATGGGCATGATTGGTAGGGCTTAGATGGATATATGGAAATGTCATAATAAATGTCATACGAAGGGTATGGGAGATGAGACAACTTGCCCCCCAAGTGTAAGAGTCCACATAGATAATTTCTTACACATCACGCCTGTTTGCCAGGTTTTCATCATGGTACTTATCCAAAGTGCCATAAGAATGGTTTTCACTATTGGATGAAATTTTTCTCTTGACATTTTTTTTTTGTTCTTTTTGGTGTCACCAAGATGCCTGTTTGCCAGGTTTTCATCAAAGTGACTTTTTTTTCTTTTTTCTTTTTCTGGATGGCCTTGATGCTTTAGATGATCACTGATTGTGTTGAATCCATTGATGGTGTTGATGTAGAGACTGGTGCCATGATATGCCAATAATAACCTTGATGAAGTAGTTGCCTTGTTAGGATCATAGCACTTGCATACAATTGATTGATGTCATTGTGATACTTGTTGACACTAGATTTGGCCTTATCAAAATACGCACATCGCAATAGAGTGCCATGGGAGTCCTTACAATAAAGAGTTGCTGCCAAGATGTGACGGATTTGTGACGTAGGATTTTTAGACTTTAGGTGAGATGTAGGATTATGATGGATGATGGTAGACACGTTTGGAAAGTTAGATGTAGGAATTTTCATTTGCCAAACTTGGGGTGATGGATGATGGAAACTGAGTTTTAGATTGGAATAATGTTTGGAACCATGATTTTTATATGCCTTGTATGATGACCATTTTGAAGGAGGTGGACATTTATTATATGTGGGAGTCCTCTTTTCTTGTGGCTCCACATTTTGATTGACTTTTACTTTTGAACTATTTTCTTTGTTTGATCCATTTTTCTTTGGGATCCATTTTAACTTTATTTGTCCACTTGGATTTTTGATTGATTCAATGGCCTTTGATATTTGATTTTGAACTTTGAATTTGTAAGAATTTTGTTTTTGTTGGTTCCAAATGGAAGGTTTATTCATGTTGGAATGACAATTTATGGTATGGATGGAAGGAGTGTTGGCAACAACCTTATTGTAAGAACTACTCATGGCCTCCATTTTGATGTTTGTATTAGATAAAGTTTCCCCCAATATCGAGGAGGTACAATTAACATCATTAGATATGTTGACTGAAGGATAACCAAGACCTTGATGTCTAGGATTTTCTTGAAATTGTACTGGTTCTAGAATTCCTTGCTCGTGTATGCCTAGTCCTTTTCCTTGATATTGCATGCTCTGACAAATTCTGTTTGCAATGGGGTATTTTTTGTTTTGAAAGCAAGATGCTAACCCATCATTGTGCATGTGGAAACTATTACTTGGAATCTTCTCCTCTACAAGAAATCCTGATTTGATAAAAATTGATGATCCTAGTTGATATGATGTCTTAGCTTCATTGACATGTTGGATATCTTTGTTGTTATTTTGTGACATATCAGATTCAAAGGATTCTACTGGTGCTTCCAAGTCAATGTTGAAACCGTCTTTAGGGTCATTATCATAGAGTCCAATGAACTCAGCTATAGCTTGATCATTGCAAATATGTTTAGAGTAGGAGACTCTTGTTCTAGAGGAATATTGTCTATGTGTTCAAAAGAGGCAAGTGTCTCATTTTTGGAAATGGATGTGTTTTGTACTTGGATAGGGTCGTCTTCAAATGTTTGATCATGAATGGCATAAAGGTCAAGGAGTGGATCATTTTGGACTTCTTGCTCAAAAGTAGTTTCTTGATCAAAGACAGGTTTGTCTTGAATGATATGGTTGGGAATGGAATCTTGATCAAGGATAGGTGTATTTTGGATGCCATGATTATCTAGAAGGACTTCTTGGATGGACTTAAAGATAGGGTCATGGGATAGAATACTTTGATCTTGACATGAAGGTGAACCCATGAAGTCATGCTTTGGACTTTCCATTTGACATGTATCCTCAAGTTTAGTAGATGGGATGTGATTTTGGAGACCATGACTAGATGTATTTTCATGACTAAATGTAGACTGAGATGGAGTGGCTTGGAAGGGATTAGTGGATGAAGGACTAGGATAGGACATGGAGGCTTGGAAGGGATTAGTGGATGAAGGACTAGGGTAGGACATGGAGGCTTGGAAGGAATTAGTGGACTGAATACCATGATAGTATGTAGAGGCTTGGAAGGGATTAGTGGAAGGTTGGTTTCCCTTGTCAAGGTTAGGATAGGTATGACTAATAGATGTTTGTAGTGGATTAATGGAAAATATTGTGTCAAGTGACTCTTGATAGTGAGGGAAAATGGTTGAATGACTAGGACTTATGGATTGTTGGTAGGAAGGGTATGTGGGTAGTTGACCATGGGTTGACATTGATTGGAATTTGGATTGGATAAATTATCTTTTGAAGTCTATGGCTTGTTGGTATTGACCATTACAGAGTAACTGGTATTCAACTTGACTAGCAAGCATATCAAGTTAAATTCCAGACATGGTGGTGACATTATGATGAAAGATGGAGTATGACTAAGGTATGACAATGCAAAGAGTGACTTAAGTCTAAGGTATGCAACCTAAGCTATGTTTTGGATTTTCTAGGTGCAAATAAGGAATGAATGCAGCTATTTTTTTTTGTATTTTTCTCTGCAAATAAGGTAGTCCAAAATGATGCTATCCTAGGATGATAGTGTCTAAAGATGAAAATTCTAAGCAAGCTTCTAAGGTAATCAATTTCGCGAACCTGAGATGAGGTTACCAACTACCTAAAGTCTAACCAAGGTGTCAATTTAATTAGGTCAAGGAACCAATGTAGGATGAGGATCAAAGACAGGCTGAGTTTCCTAACTAGACTGATGAGCTAGGAAGACTCTCTATAGGACAAAGGATAAAATGATAGGACTAGGTTTAATGATAGATTTCGTTGACGCTATGATTTTTCTAGAGTGTAGTTGGTGTACCTATCCTAAAGTTTGTAAAACTAACCTTCCTAGAAGTTTGAACTAAACAAAAAAAATTATTCTAAGATGAGACCAAACTCCGAATTAGGACAACTATGGTAATGACTGAATGAACCTAAAGGATGCAAAATTGAGCAAATCGTTGTAGGTTTCTATTCAAGGACTGCTTGTGGAAAGACAACTGAAAAAATGGTATAACTGTGTTGACTGTACAGTGACCGTGAATTCTGGTTTTTCGTGATAATCAGACAAATGCGTTGCAGTATTTCACATATGCGGTTAAGTTTACCAGTTGTGGTTAAATTTGATAGTTGCAGTTTTCTGATGACCAATTATGTTTCTCTGGTAAAGTTCAATGTATGACTCTGACAGATGCGACTCGTAATAACAGTTACGACTCATAATATAACACATGCAATTTTTCACAAAGCAACTATGAGCTAAACTAGCAGATGTGACTCAAAGCTAAATAGATGCGACTGATACTGATAGATGTGACTCAAAGCTAAACAGATGCGACTCTAAATAACAGATATGACTCGAAGTTAAACAAATGCAACTCAAAGTTAAACAAATGTGACTCAAAGTTTAACAGATGCAACTCTAAAAATCAATTGTGACCCTTTGGTGAACAGTTGCGACTCTCTGTGAAATTTTCAGTGACCTAAGATTTAAAATTGACTTTATTTTCGTGATCAAATTCTGGAAAACAAGAAAAATCATAAGACAAAGTGTTTTCAGTTTGATTTTGGACTCAAAGAATGTTTAAGTTGACAACAGACAAGCACATCCTAATAGGCCAAAAGGCCTAGGGTTTGTATACTTGGTATAGCCCACCGTAATACCCTAAATTGGTGATAAACACCTTTCCTTCTCGAGAGCGGATAGCTTAGAAATTTGGTGGCATTGGCTCCCCTCCACGACTCATTAATGTCTTTCGAGCACACCAATTTTGAATTATTTGGGAAATGACCTCCCAAGAACTGCTATCTCTACTCGAGGGGATCAATAGTGAGTGTCTTTGGGCATGATACTGTACCCTGCACTATACCAAGCAACGGCCAATAGAACGGTTGGTCTCTAAAACAAAGGTGTTTAATACGGGAATTATGTTCGTGGGGCATGATCCATACAGTGAGAGTCCCCTTTCAGATCCATCTCGTCAGAACTACACTCGTGATTCTTGGGTTTTCCCCAAGAACCCACTTTTATATACCGGCTGGAAGTCCCTCGGGTTAAGGGTGCTACCGGTCTGAGTCATCCTGGGGTGAGTACTTTTTCCCACCAGAACAGGCCCAAGTTCTAGAGTTGGTAACCGTTTCTCTTACACCCAGGATCGCACGAATGCGCAAGGGGAGAGGATACTTCAATGTACCAAATCGTAAGGGTAATTACACAGATGTGCTTTCACACCAAACATAGTAGACACTTGTTAATTTTAAACCAAACAAAAGATTTGCTATGCTACCAAAAATTCTATTTCAAAAATTAAGTAGGGTCTTCGACAAGCATCTTGTAGAAAAATTCGTTAGTAGTTTTCAATATTGTCTTCGTCAATCATCCTGCAAAAACTTGTTAACTTCCAAAAAGGCCACATGCTGAAAATCAGATATTAGTAACACACAAATTAATTGCAAATTTTAGATTTCTGAAAACAAGAGTAAAGGTTACCAGTCAATTGTGTCGCTGTGTTACCAGTCAGATGCATCGATATTCTCTTCAATTGCATCTCGGTATTCACCAGTCAATTGTGATTCAAGATTATTCAGATGCGTCATGGTTTTTCAGATGTGGCATTTCGAGTGTCAGATGTGGTTTAAGAAATCAATTGCATCGCTTTGTCAAACTGATGCATCTATTAATTTCAATTGCGGTGTTTCGTCAGGTTGATGCGTCGTTCCATACGAAAAACCTACAAAAATCAAAATAAAAGTCTATGGATACGTGAAGATGGTGTCTTCACGTCGGGTTCACCAAATGTAATGCCAAGAAAGTGCACAAAGAATAGATTAGAGCAAACATGCAATGCTAAACTAAATGAAAATCTAATGCTAAGCAACAAAGAACAAAGGAAAGTAAAAACGTGAACAAACTAAAACAATCTCACCAAATTGCTATGTATTTCCATGGTTCATCTCGATTGCCCTTCTCCATTTTTTTATTGTAGTATAATTGCCCTTATATTTTCAAGAGTTCATGCAAGTATAGCCTAAGATAAAGATTAGCAAAACATCGAAGATTCAAGATTAAGTGCTCTCAAAAGTCATAAGATTTCGCGAGTTTTCAAGAGAGATTGAAATGAAGAAAGATAGATCAATTTATAGAAAATTGATTATTCGAATGAAAGGCCAGGATTGAAAGATCAACGAACGATTGAGATCAACAGATTAGACATGCATTCTGATAACTGTCAGTAGTGACATGAGTGATACAAATTGGAAATAGAATTAAAGATTAAATAAATGATTTAATCTTCAAGTTTGGTATTCGAAAACAAAAGAATTATCTTTGCATGACAAAGATGAAGATTGATTAAAGCAACTCTTGTTTGAATGCATGCACAAGGTTTAATTAATTAAAATAAGAATATTTAATTAATCCACATGTACACCCAAATGAGTTAGAATTGGATGATTGAATGATTTGACGAAGAGATTACTCGAGAATGCCACTTAGACATTAAATCAAGAGTTAACTGAGCGATTTGAAATAAATCTTTGAGTCGAGTAAAAGTGAATACTTAGATAACTCACACAATTATCTAAATATAGAGGAATGCGTTAAAATAGAATTCATGAATTAAATAATTCATTTAATTCAATATTTGATATTTGAAGAATAATTAAATAAATAAGATTTATTTAATTAAGTGATGAAGGGATTTAAATGAATAATTAAATAAATAATTTATTTAATTATAGTTGAATATGATAAAAGTAAATTAAATAAGAATTTATTTAATTTGACAAGAAGGATAAAGTTACTTAGTAACAAAATTAAATAAAAGTGTTTATTTAATTAATCAAATAGAATAAAGTGTGAATTAATTAAATAATTAAAATTTTAATTAATAGAAGAAATAATAGAAGATGAATTAATTAAATAATTAATATTATTTAATCAATAGAAGAATTAATGTTAAGATGAATTAATTAAATAATTAAGATTATTTAATTAATAGAAGAATTAATGTTAAGATGAATTAATTAAATAATTAAGATTATTTAATTAATAGAAGAAATGAAGACTATAGAGAATAATTAAATAATTGACATTATTTAATCATGACCATGAAGAATATGAATTATGAAGAATATTAAAGTCGCAGGCCTAGACCAAATTTCGGTGTCTACATATATTATACTTTTTACAAATAATACTAATTAAAATATTAAATATATTATATTGTTAATTTTTTAAAATTTAGTATTTAGAAGTATATTAATTTTTTTAGAATAATATATTTATATTATGTTTATTATTATATAGAATTATACATTATCAAATATACATATTATATATAATATATATTTCATAGACAATATTAATTATATATAAACATAATATATAATTAATATATAGATATTTTTTAATTTATGCTATTTAAAAATATATTATAAATATAGAATATACAATAATAAATATAATATAATTATATACAACTTAATATGTATGATATATAATATAATATATTATATTTATATTCAATGGTTTTTATTAGAAAATATAATACATAAATATAACTATAAATTAAAAAACTTGTCTCATTGAATGTGTTGTACAATTATGACATGTCTACCTTATAATTATGACTTTTGAATATAATTAACTCCACAAATACAAATTTATAATTTTATTCAAATTTATGCATGGAATCCCATATTTAATTTTGATAAACTATTGCTTAAAATCCATCAAGGGGATTGTAATATTATTTAATTGTGTTTGGAATGTGTAGAGAATTGTTATTATTTTATGGTATTTCATAGTGCAGATATATGGTATTATGTACAAGTAGATATTTTGTGTAATATTCTGCACATATCATGTCATGTTGTCAATGATGTCAACAAGGAAAATATGGGTAGAGTTTATAAGAAAACTATTCTAAAACCCTTCAAAAGCACACTTTTATGTTGAATCATCTCCATTGCTTGTGAATCACACGGATGCATGGAGGAGCCAAGATGGAATGAATTGATCGAGAAGCAATGTGTATGGTCTATGAGTTGTGACACCTAGTTATTGGGTGCTTAAATTCATGCATGACTCAGAGGTAATTACATATTTTGCACATGTTATGTTGTGTTGTCAATGATGACAATGATAAAAAAATGAGCATAGTTTACAAGAAAAATATTATTAAACTCCCTTTTTTTCACCACGTAATGAAATGAAAAACTGAAAAAAATGATTGACAGTTGTAGATGGTTCAGTCATCTTGCATCATGCTCAAACAATGTGAATCATCAATCATTGGAGTCAAGTTGCCTCTATTCAAAGAGGGAACGCCTTCATAATAATAATATTAATTTTTTATTGATATTTCAAATATTAATACTGAAATTAATAAAAATACAAAATTAATCAAATTAAATAATTATATTTTATTAATATAAGAATATAATATTAATATTTAATTACATAGAGAAATATAGGTTAAGAGTAAAGGTGAGATAAATTAAGAATGTGATCAAATGAGGTCTACATGTAAACTTAGCAAAAAAAGTCAGGAAGGAAAAAATAGGAAACTTGGCGAGGAATGGAAAAAGGGAAGTATAGCAGACTCAATTCTAAGGATCAATGTGGAGGAAACCGTAGAAGATATGAAACTCCTACTAAAATCTATAATTATATGCAGACCAACCAGCCCACGAAAGCAAAGAAGTGGAGTATTAATGTTGTCACAAGGTTTGCACCTTGGCTAAGAGTGAAACTTAGCTATCCTGTGAAAAAAGGGATCATCTTTTGTGGTGCAACTTAGCTTGAATTTCCCTAGAAGGAGACCCTATTTTATGAGGGTGGTGTATTAAAATGGTGTATTATGAGAGTTTGATATTGGTCATGTTGCATCTAGATCTCTAGTTAGTGATACTCATGTGAGAAGCTTGATTTGCAAGTATATTGTAATCTTTGTGATTTCTGAATAATATATTGGGAAGATTTTTGAGTGTGGGACTTTTCTCTCAAAAGGTTTTTCCCCATGTAAATGGCTATGTTGTGGTATACTTGAAATTTATATTTATTTATTTTTAAGCTTTTGTAACTATTAAAGATTTGTAAAGTTTTACATTATCCTCCTCTCAAGATTAGTGTAGGAAGTTGTTTCACTACCTTAGCTTCCTTGCACCTTTAGGTTGTGGGTTGCTTATGATGAAGATGAAAATCTAGATAAGGCTAGTTCTATTGATGAACCTCCTATAAACTAATTCCTTGATGAGGAAAAGTGATAGAAGAACTAAACCTGAAAATATTTGTTCTAGGAGGTGATGCACCAATTATTATGACTTGTGCTATAGTTCCATCTCACAAATTTTCAATTACTTAACTAGTGTTCACACAACTCAATTGTCTACATTCTTATACATCAATATTGCATAAGGAGGTCAATTACTTACAAATTTAGAAGGGAAACCAAGAATATTCTCACAATCAAAATCTTAACATCCATGACACAACTTATGACCTGCATAAAACATAGATATTTTTCTTAAAGGTGTTGGAATGAGATGACATATATCTAAGGACTAATCATTTCTCACATAAAATATACATCAATCACCCATGCACACACAATGGAATAAATATTGAGAAGGAAAAATCACTAAAATTTGTTGATAACAAGATGCTTCAAATAGCTGCATACAAAACTTAAAAAGGTATATCTAAGTTGCAATGTTGTTCTTGATGGAAATAACCTTCAAAGATTACAATACCAAAACAAAGAATGAGCAAAAAACTTCCAAAAAAAACTTAGGTGCCTAATTTTAAAGAAAAGCCACCTCTTCAATGAATTGAGTTGTCCTCATGGAAGAGGTTGAGTCTACATGCTTGAACTTGGGTATTATAGTGTAGAACTTCTTGAATTGATTTCAAAATCATACAAAAACTAGTAAAGGTGACTTGAATTTAAACTATTGACCTCTTTCCCCTTACATGACCCTTGAAATGCTCTACAATTTAACTTGAACAAGTCTTCAAAATATGCATGATATATTAATTGGAATTACTTCCTTCAAACACTTTGCATGAGATCTTCAAACTGTTGGGTGTACAAGGAAAAAATGCCTTTATTTTAGGGCCCAAAATTCTCTAAATTGCATGCATATGGCCTCAAAATTCTCGTAACTCTATTTATATCCATATAGGCTTCTTAACAAGCCTAAAAGTGATTATAGGTGCATCCAAAATAAAATATTAAGCCACTTAACTTGTGATTATCTTGTGAATATCATTTGTGTGATGACATGTCATCTAGGGTTATTTTAAGACAACTAGCTTTTTAAGGTGGTGTGGGATAACTTAGGGATTACCAATTGATTCATGTTTTCAAGCCTTTATTAAATAATGAATCTCTCACTAATGATGAACCACAGTTCCTCTTCAAGAAAACCTCATTGATGGTCTTCTTGATCTTCAAAGTGATTGTCTTCTTGCAAAATCTACCCTTGGTCACTTTTTCATTTGGATTGATTGTGCTATCTTCTATGAATCTTTTCCCTTTCATTGCATTTGATTATGATGCAGAAAAGAGGAGACCTCAAACCATGAACTCACAACTTGATGCTAAAAGGGCTCTCAGGACACTAGTTTGATTCTTCAGTGCACAAGGCACCCAATGAATCAAACACCAACAAAATGAGTTCCAATATATTTTCAAACACCAAAAGGCATCTAACAAGATTATATTGACCAAATAAGTTTTACATGATCAGCACACCCTTTGAATCCCAAGTACTTTTGATTTCAAATTCACTTTCTCAAGCCATCTTTCACCTACTAGGCTTCCAAAACCAATTTTAGGTCTTTTAACACAATCACCCATTGAAACCCACCAAGTATTCACACATTTAGGGACCCATTAACCTATCACAAAACATATTTCAAACCCATCATGGGGTGCTTCAGAACATCTTGACTCAACTTGACTCTTTAGGCTAAAACGAGCTCCAATTAGCCCTCTTTTGCAAAGGAACCCTCTTTTAAACTTGTCACCAACCTACCAAACCTCAAAATAGTCTTAACATATCCATAAAAACTAAGTATTTTCCAAATTTCAGGGCCTCACACTCTCACTTAGACCCATTTCTCCAAAACCCTCTCTTTTCTTCATTTCAACTAGGGCTTATTGATTTTCCCATGTCCAGAACACTCATAGACCCAAAACCACTTGAATCCTTCATATTTCTTCCTAAACATGCTCAACACATCATTATATTTGACTTCCCTCATGTTTTGCATGCACTTCCTTTGTAAACCACCTTATTTTTCACTCTTTTTCACCCTTTTACAATAGGGTTTCTAATTTCTCCTATCCTTAGACCCTTCTCAACTACCCAAACCTTAAATACATCCTTAATGAAAATTTTTCACTCTATTTTCAAGGGCTTCTACCCACTTCAAGACCACTATCCACTTTTTTCCTACTCTAGCCTTGTTACTAAGGCTCCAAACTAAGTTTTTGACATGGGGTAGCGTGAGGATCTCTTAAAAACCATTCTTCAGGATTTATTCTTGACTCTTACCCCTACACCTATATCCTATTGGTCCATTCCACCAAGGAACAATGGTCATAAAAAGGTGGAATGGACTTCTAGTGCATTTAAGCCAACAAAGCCTTTTGCTCTATTTTCAGACCTACCTACAAGAATCAACCTTTTTTGCACTCAAATATTAATGTTTCTCTACAAGAAAGGATTCAAAAAAAAAAGTACACCATGCTAAAGAGTATTCAAACCATTAATGAGCACAACCCTGTTGTACGAACCCATAAACAGGATGGGAATGCACAAAAACTCAAAAATAATTGAAAAACAAAAGTTTTTGATTGATTTCCTTCTCCAAATTGATTCAACAAAATTTTATCGGGCCTTCAAGAGGCCATATAAACATTATCAATTCAAAAACCACCCCTATAATGCCTAAAACTAACCACCCAACCAACTAGACCATTACATCACTTAATCTTGCATTATTTTAACAATTATGACATGTATTACATCATTGTGCAAATTTTGCACTAACCAACATTAAAGACCCCTAATTACATCATTGGTGGGCTCAAAGCCCTTATTTAACATAAAATAACTCAAAATACCCCTAATATCTCAATGCCCTCCTTCAAATGATGAATCCTATAAAGGTGTGCATTGGGTGCTCCTGCACCATATACCCTGGCTTAAAAATTCTTCCAAGTCTCTTGGAAGTCTTCATCTGCAAGAAGTGTGACCTACAACCACTGATACTCCTTACCTTTCCTTGTAGAATATCCATCTCTACTTTTGGCTTAGTCTTATCCATGATCAACAAGCCTTTGCTTGCATTGATTCCTTGAACTTGCACTATCAAACTTAGACCTACACTTACACACCTCAACTAACTGCTCTCAACATTTTCAACATGTTTACTCAACACCACATTATGCTCTTCACCTTTCATCTTTAATTTAGGCTTGTCTTTCATCAGAAAAATTATCAACACAAGGAAGCAAAATAAGACTTCCTTCATCCTTTTCCTTCTAACTTCTTTCTTCACAATCTTCCTCAGTTTTCCCATGCTCAAAACATTATGTACAGTAGCATACATCTACCACACAACCACTGACAAATCCATTTCACTTGCTTTCTTCTCCATCACAATTGGATACTTCTAAAATTCTTTTTCTCTAGAATTCACTAGGTTGCTCACTATCAACTCTTCCTTTCTAATTTCTCTTGGAACTTCACTTATCCACTTTGCTTGATCGTCTTCACCATTCAAGGTGACTGCAACCTTCTTATCATCCACACATTCTTCTACAAACTCATTCACTGTCAATTGCAATTCTTTGTAACTCACTTCCCTCTCTTCTACCTTATCTTCTTCATCCATGAAGTCTTCATGAGCATCTTCAAAGACATCTTCTTCTTCATCTAACTTTTCTTCACCTTCAAGTTCCTTGGCATTTAGACTTCGCATCAATATGATTACCTTATTGACCTATGTATCCTTTGTCATACAATCCACTGTGTTCACAATCTCTACCTTCTTTTCACTTACATCTAATTTTAAAGGACACTCCACACTCCCAATGATGATCCTTTCATCTCTTTCAAGCCTTTCATGGCTTTCTCCAATTTGCTCACCTATCTTGATTGTCTCCACACTCTTTTCTTTCATACTACCAGCCTTCAAGATCTTTGAAACATTAGACCTTGCATCCTTCACACATAGTTGTTGCATTTCACCTTCCCTACTATTAGGTTCTTGTAGCTTTCCATCTCTTCTTTCTCCCTTAGCATTCTCAATCTTCAAGAATTCCCTATCATCAGATCTTCAATCCTCTATATTAGCATACACCTGTTGCAACTCATCTCCTCTATCAACATCAGTCTCTTGCTACTTCTCTTTACTCTATCCTTTTAGTAGACATTGATTTTCACCTTTATAGACCTCACTAGGCCTCCCTTGTCTCTCCATTGACAAATTTCTTACACTTATATGCTTTTCCTTTTGAGGGATCTTTGTCCCAAGTGCTCTCTTGTCATAAATCACTGTCACAAACCTATATTTTGTTTCTTTTACCTCATTCTCTTGCAATTGCAAAATTTTTATCTTGCCTTTGTCTTCATCACACTTTCTATCCTCATCTTGTTCCCTTAAGGTATTCTCATCTCTGACCTTCACTATCTTTGTTTCCTTTTTCTCCAAACAATCTCTTTTTCCACACATGCTTATCCTCCTTTGTGTCCCTTCATCCTGCAAACAACTCAAGGTATACCTTTGCCCATTCTTTTCAATTTCATACATATTAAGTCTTCCATCATGTGTAGCAAACCTATCATATTTCCAAGCTCTCCCTAATACCATATGACAATCCCTTATAGGCATAATATTACATAGTACAACATCATTATAAGGACCAATATGAAAATCTACAAAAGCTTGTTTTCTAACCACAACTTGTTGATTATCATTTACCCAATATGCCTTGTAAGGTGATTCATGTTTTAGCCTTGAAAAATGTAATTTTTCAACCATTTCCTCTAAAACTACATTATCCAATGAAGCTGAATCAATCATTACTTTACATACCTTACCTCTACATTTGCATTTGGTCTAGAAATGAGCATTCCTCTTTTGTTCCTCTTTCTCATCCAACCTCTCGATGGCCATAATGTCTTGTACCTTCAAATGCTTCTCCTAAAATATTCAAGATATCTACTTCCTCACTTTGATACCACTTTGATGCAGAAAAGGGGAGACCTCAAACCATGAACTCACAAAATGATGCTAAAAGGGCTCTCAGAACACCAATTTGATTTTTCAGTGCACAAGGCACCCAATGACTCAAACACCAACAAAATGAGTTCTAATTAATTTTCAAAAACCAAAAGGAATGCAATAAGATTATATTGGCCAAATAAACATGATCAGCACACCCTTTGAACCCCAAGTACTTCTGATTGCAAATTCACCTTCTCAAGCCATCTTTCACCTACTAGGCTTCAAAAACTAGTTTTAGGTCTTTTCACACAATCACCCACTGAAACCCACCAATTCTTCACACATTTAGGGACCAATTAACCTATCACAAAACATATTTCAAACCCAACATGGGGTGCTTCAGAAAATATTGACTCAAATTGACTCTTTAGGCTAAAACGAGCTCCAATTAGCCCTCTTTTGCAAAGGAACCCTCTTTTAAACTTGTCACCAACCTACCAAACCTCAAAACAGTCTTAACACATCCTTCAATACTAAGTATTTTCCAAATTTTAGGGCCTCACACTCACTTAGACCCATTTCTCCAAAACCCTCTATTTTCTTCA
Organism: Sequoia sempervirens; assembly: GCA_007258455.2. Taxonomy (NCBI): domain Eukaryota; kingdom Viridiplantae; phylum Streptophyta; class Pinopsida; order Cupressales; family Cupressaceae; genus Sequoia; species Sequoia sempervirens. The sequence continues at coordinate 274,816,877 of VDFB02281492.1, read as the reverse complement.
TCTCAATTAGGGCTTATTGATTTACCCATGTCCAAAACACTCACAGACCCAAAACCACTTAAATCCTTCATATTTCTTCTTGCACATGCTCAACACATCATTATATTTGACTGTCCTTGTGCTCTTCACACACTTCCTTTGTAAACCACCTTATTTTTCACTCTTTTTCACCCTTTTACAATAGGGTTTCTAATTTCTCCTCTCCTCAAACCATTCTCAACTACTCAGACCTTCAATACATGCTCAATGACACTTTTCCACTCTTTTTTCAAGGGCTTCTACCCACTTCAAGACCACTGTCCACTTTTTTCCTACTCTAGCCTTGTTACTAAGGCTCCAAACTAAGTTTTTGACATGGGGCAGCGTGAGGATCTCTTAAAAACCATTCTTCAGGATTTATTCTTGACTCCTACCCCTACACCTATATCTTAATAGTCCATTCCACCAAGGAACAGTGGTCACAAAAAGGTGGAATGGACTTCTAGTGCATTTAAGCCAACAAAGCCTTATGCTCTGTTTTCAGACCTGCCTGCAAGAATCAACCTTTTTGGCACTCAAATCTTAATGCTTCTCTACAAGAAAGGATTAAAAAATATTAATACACCATGCTAAAGAGCATTCAAACCATTAATGAACACAACCCTACTGTACGGACCCGTACACAGGCTGGGAATGCACAAAAACTCAAAAAATAATTGAAAAACAAAAGTTTTTGATTGATTTCCTTCTCCAAATTGATTCAACAACATTTTCTCAGGCCTTCAAGAGGCCATATAAACATTCTCAATTCAAAAACCACCCCTATAATGCCTACAACTAACCACCCAACCAACTAGACCATTACATCACTTAATCTTGTATTATTTTAACAATTATGACATGTATTACATCATTATGCAACTTTTGCACTAACCAACATTAAAGACCCCTAATTACATCATTAAAGGGCTCAAATGCCTTATTTAACTTGAAATAACTCAAAATACCCCTAATACCTCAATGCCCTCCTTCAAATGATGAATCCTATAAAGGTGTGTATTGGGTGCTCCTGCACTAGATTAGGACTATCCTTCCTTTGATATTTTGTAATATGCTATCATCTCAATCACAGTCATTATTCCTCTTAAACTATTTAGACTCCCCTTCTTCATGTGTAGACCCTACTTCTTGTACAAAATTCATGAATTTCAGGTATGATATTTTTTCCTTCATCATGTACTATCTTTTGTGATAAAGTAACTGGCCTTTATATTGAAAATTATAATTATATAGCTAGTTATAGTGGTGACCATCATTATGCTTTATTTAAAATTACTATCATTCTTTGTTGTTGCATAACTTCCTTTTCCTTGAAATTTTCAAGTAGAGTTAGGACCATCCTTTTATCTTCAAATATGCATCAACATGCTTATGTGACTATCATCTTCATCATTTGATTTGACTCTTTGCCACTATCCCTTCATTAGACCTCTGTCAAATCATACCACTATCATACTTTTATGCTTCTTATGTTGCTCTTTATGTTTGACATCCTTCACTTCTTCTCACTCAAATCCATTTATACCTTCTTAAGGGTTATAAAGATTATCTCATGTAATGAAATCTAGTCTTTTCCATTTTCCATGACTGCCCTTATTCATTTGGTCACTATTTATAAACAATGGACTGCTAACTAGTCCTTAACATTATGTCACCCATCATGCTATGTACAATCCATTTTCATACTTAACTCCCTCATATCATAGTTCTTTGTCAATAATGACATATAAACTGATGCTCTTATAATGTTTGAATTGTCCCATGCATCATTCATGACTATTTTATCTCTAACTATGCATGGTGCACTCAGGACTGTCCCTTTAACTTCAGGTACTGGCAAGAAGTTGAGTTCACTTTTTGGCCAAAAAGTGGAAGTGTTTTCCTTGATTTTTAGAATTTGACACATTTGACCTTAAAATTTGAAGCACTTAGAGATGGAATCTTAAAAAAAGGTCACTAATCATAAAATGTAGTACTCGAAGTCTAGTTTCCAAATATGTAATTTATTTCAATACCCAGATGGTACAAATTGAGTTTCAATAGGCGTTTCTACAAACCACTGTTTAAAAGTCACGTTTTTTACCATACCATGCACATGTACATCATCCATATTTTGACCTAAATTATCATATTTTTCTAAATCCTTTTGGGAAAATATTTGTAACTCACTGAAGCATGTTTTTATATATTTTCTATAATTTTTTATTGATTTTTTTTGTTAAATTTTTACTAGCCATATTTGTTGTTTTGAAAAATTATTGTGTACGTCACACATAAGATGGCCTAAATTTATCATTTTTTTTTTTTTTTTAAATTGAAAAGAATTGTCTGAAGTACGTTTTCGTGTAATTCGTTTTACAAAAATATATTTTAATAAAAAGTTATTAAAATAGTAAAAAGCCTGATATTTAAAGTTTATGGACTAGTTTCATCATAAATTAATTGAAAAATAGAAAAAATAATCGAATTGTAAAAAAAATTACATATTTGGAATTTGCACTCTCATCTATAATGGTTTTTAATTTCATCGAAAAATTCTACAAAAAAAGTCGTCAGCCATATGTCCAAACTCACTATTTTTCTCTGACATTGTTGGGCCCTTCAACTTGCAGGTCAAATCGGATTGAAGGCCTAGGTTTAGATTCCCAATGCTTTTCCCAAACCAAAATACAAGCCAAAAATCCAACCACAAGCAAGGCGAATTTCAAATTTTTAGAAATGGGATCCCGTTTACAAAATGAGATCCCATTTTGTAAATCAAGATCTCGTTTCCTAATATTAAATGTGGTGGCCATTGACATAGAAATGGGATCCCATTTTATAAAAGGGATCATGTTTCCATGTCAACGGTCCCCACATTTAATATTAGGAAATGATATCTCGATTATGAAACAGGATCCCGTTTTTAATAAATGGGATCCTGTTTCTTTTTTACCATTTTTTTAAAATTTACTTGAAAAGTTTTACTATGAAGTCTGCAAATTCACATGTACAGCTGACTGTGACATATTGGGATATTTTCTATCAAATTTTGTCTTTACAGGTGTTCAAATTGCATTTTGGATTGAATTTTTTGAAGGAGGCATCATGTAAACAATTTTTGAAGTGGAATTGTGTTAGTTTTCTACTCCTTTGGAGGAATGAAAAAGGAAGACTTTTGTTTTTATAGGTCTTCAACTTGCAATTTGGATTAAATTTTTGAAAGGAGGCATCATGTAAACAGTTTTGTAAGTGGAATTGTGTTAGCCTTCTACTTGTTTAGAGGAACAAATGAGGAAGAATTTTTTCCTTACAGGTCTTCAACTTGCAATTTGGATTGAATTTTTCGAAGAATTTCACTATTGACATTCATTTGTACTTGAGAATTTTATAATCATTGGTGCACAAGCTCATAATAAGAGGAAAGATAGGAATACATTGACTCTTGAAGAAATTGATGCAAAGAGAGAGAAGGAGAAACAAAGACAAAGAGAAAGAAGAATTAGAATTAAATCAATGAATGATGGTGTAGCATCTAATTCCACAACTATTGAAGATGAAAAAATGAGGAGACCATGGTTATAGATGAAGCTAATTTGCAAGAAGTCAATTTGGAAAATAATATGATTATACAAACAATTAGTTCTAGTATGTCTTCAAATCCCTCTTTCAATGCTATGGAGAATGTTTCAATAGGCACAAATACGGGTATGGCTTCAAATCCACATTTTAGTGAAATGGAAAAATCGTTTGTAGAAGTTTTACAAGATGCAAGACTTAATGATGTTGACATTGATAATATTTAGAGAGATGAAGTTTTATAGAATTTGTTGAAAATAAATTAGAAAATGAAAAATCTTTTGTTGAAAATGAAAATGAGAATGATCCTTTTGTTGAATTTAATTAAAACGAAAACCATTTTGTTGATGAAAATGAAAATGAAAACCGTTTTCTTGATGAAAATGTAAATCATTTTGAAGTTGAAGTTGAAAATGAAAATGAAAACCTAGAATATGATGTTGAATTTAATGAGAATACTTTTTTAAAAATTGAAAGTGATGTTTTGGATAATCTTCATGGTAAGATTTCTTGGAGGCAAATAAGAACACATGTGAATATAATATACAAAAAATTATTTTCTCGTAATTTAGTGTTACCTCGTAATATTAAAAAAAGTCAAAGGTCTTTTGAAAAATGTAAACCCTGGTATGTAAAAATTAATAAGCAACGAATATCTTGTTGTTGTAAAACGCATGTTCAATTTCATTATTTTTATGATGTTTTTTGATATATACATTGTACTTTGCATACTAACATGGTTATATAGGAGTGTGGTATTAATATGTCACCTGAAACAATAAGGGAGTTTATATAAGGTTTGTTTTGCGAAAGATATAATGGTAAATTGTTTTATTTAAGTTCTTGTATTTTTGGACAATGCACTAGCTGTGGAAATCTTTCATTCTTCATAATTTGTATGCATGAAAGTGTTGATAATGATTTTGGACAACAATTAGTAGATGTTAAAAGATTTGAGAATGTTGACTAATCTTTAAAAGATGGAAAAATAGGAAAGTGTTGTGATTTAGTTACAGAAAAAGTTAATGTACATGCATTCATGAGTGAATTTAATAATAAAATTGTACCAAAATATGTCATGCATTATCAACATGCTCGATGGATTTTTGTGCAATTTTGCACATGTAGAAACACATTTCCAATTGGTACTTTACTTTTAGTGGTTGATTTTGTGGAAAATTATACTCTAGCTCTGCAAGAGGAAATTTAATCACAGTATTATAATTCAGTGCAAATAGTTATGTTTGTCCATATTGTTTATAGACATGCAAATGATGGCATAGAGGATGATAGAAAAGTTTTGAGGGAGTATCATTTTTATTTGAGTGACAACCGGTTACACTCGTTAGAGTTTGTTCAATACTGTTTCAATATATTTTATAGAAATTTAAGAGAAAGAGGAATCTAGATGACAAAACACCTCATATGGTCAGATAATAGTATGTGGTAGTTCAAGAATGCTCGAATGTTCTATTAGTTAAGTAGGGTTCACAAGGAACTTAATGTCCAAAATATATGGAGTTATTTTTAAGTTGGACATGGTAAAGGAGAACATGATAGAGTTGGTGTGTGTGTCAAAAGAATTCTTGCTAGAGAACAATTAAAATTAGAGGATGCAGTAAAATTTAAATATGAACATGGGATTGTGGATTGGTGCAATACAAGATTATTTGTACCTGGTTCAAGTGAGTACTTTACAGTTCGTTGGTTCTTTTGGTTGGTTGAAGAAGAGAACATTCTACCTAGAGCTGACTATGAGACAATGAGTGGATCTACTAAATGGCATTCATTTATGAGTTCAACAACAAGCACATGAACTATCTAGACAAGGGAGCTTGCATGTTTCTGTCAGTTTTGTATCTCAAGAGATTGGGAAGCATGTGAAAATACAGAATGGGTTGAACATTGGGAGCAAAGATCGTTGACACCTGCGCAAGCACATGATCAATATGAAAGAACTATTGAAGAAAATGATCAAGTGTTTGTATCTAAAGACTATGACCATGTTTCAGATCTTGTAAAATAAGGTAATTTAATTCAATTTATTTCATTTTATTTCACTTTATTGAGTTATTTTGTAATACTAAATTATTTATATGGATATGTGCAAGTTATTAAATCAAATTTTATTTGCAGGACATGTGTATGTTATTGTTGCACCTAAGGGGAATGAAGAGGAAACAAAATATTTGTTGGCTCATTGTGTGGAGACTAAACATAAGTTAATAGCACCTCGAGAAGATGATGATGACTATCATTATCCAACAAGTACGGTGATCACCTTAAGACATCCCCTTAATCAAATTTTTAGGACAAGTCTTTGATCCGCTTAAGAAAATTTTGAGAACTTATTTGATGATGGTTTTCATGTTTTCCAATAGAATCGGTGGTGGTTGTTGGCACTTGGCTATGAAAATTCTTGACAAGGAAGAATGGTCCACCTGCATTCGAAGATTATGAAACACATAAAAAAATTATACACTATTCACATTTGGTGGTGGCAACAAATATAAAGCTAGATAGGTATTGTGGAAGAAAGTACTATGGATAGTTTCTATAGAAGAGCATGAGAGAATCATAGATGCATTGCAAAAAAGAGAGGATGCAGATGGTACAATGGAATAAGTAAATATAGGTAAATATAGTTTTAGTTTTATATTTTTCTTTTAAATAGATTAAATAAATGTTTTGATATTGGTTAAGTGTGTTATTAGTTGAAATTGATTTAAATTGTCATTTTATAGACCCTTAAATCATCATCACAAAAAGGAGAGTTTGTGTAGATTCAACCTAGACAACATGGAATACTTGGTAAAAGCAGGTAATTATTAGTTAAATTATATTTAAATACATTTTTTTATTATATATTGATATTTCTTGTACATTAATAGGTAAAATTGATTTATTATCCTTTTTTGTATCCTTAATCCATCATTGCATTGATCTCATACTTTGAAACAAAAGGGAGAGGATGCCTAGATTCAACCTACACACATGTGTGTAATACTTTTAAATATAGGTACTTGAGTTGTGTACGTATAGATAGTTTTATATAAATTAAAATATGTATGTTTTGATGATTTCATTGATATTGCTTGTACCTTTTTTATATTAGGTGGCATGAAGACCTACTACATTCTGAGCACAAGTTTGAGATGTTCTTGAGATGACATAGCCAAATTTTGTAAACATTATTTTGAGATGGCATATATGTACATACATACTTACACAATCAAACATTTTTTACAAATTACAAATACATGTACATACACAATTATGTACTCTATGTACTTTTATGTATCAAAATCAATATTCTATATATTTTGTTTTTTAAATGTGCATGTTTTCCTACTTTGAAACTCTATATTTGATTGTATAATCACTAAATATCATGCATAAATTATTGTTAAATCAATTATATCCTTAGGGCATCGTATTAGGACCCATTAAGACATCCCCTTAAGACGTGTCGTATTAGCACATATCCTAAACATTTTACTTAATTATATAATTTGTTATGATGAGTCACCCTAAAACTTATAATACTTGTTTATATCACTTAATATTTATACTTAATTATACTCTTCTTTTATCCCCTTAAGACGTCATATTAGGACCCCTTAAGTCATCCCCTTAAGACATGTTGTATTAGCACATATCTTAAATATTATACTTAATTATATCATTTGTTATGATGAGTCACCCTAAAACTTATAATACTTGTTTATATCACTTAATATTTATACTTAATTATACTCTTCTTTAATCCCCTTAACATGTGTCGTATTAGCACATATCCTAAATATTATACTTAATTATATCATTCATTATGATGAGTCACCCTAAAGTATAATACTTGTTTATATCACTTAATGTTTATACTTAATTATACTCTTCTTTTATCCCCTTAAGAAATCATATTAGGACCCCTTAAGACATCCCCTTAAGACGTGTCATATTAGCACATATCCTAAATATTATACTTAATTATATCATTTGTTATGATGGCTCACCCTAAAGTATAATACTTGTTTATATCACTTAATATTTATACTTAATTATACTCTCCTTTGATCCCCTTAAGACGTCGTATTAGGAGCCCTTAAGACAGCCTACAAATTAGTGTTGGATGCTATTATTTGTTTTGACAACTTATAAATTAGTGTTTTTTGTGGAACATGAGGTGAAGAGGACTTTTATGTTCTTAAGTTTTCTCTAGCACTTTGCATGATTTGTAAATATGGGACTACATGATTTAATTTCAAAAGTTTAGCCTATTTTTGGATAATTAAGTTCTTTAATTTAATGTTGCAAAAGAACTAGGAAATATGGTGTATACTTATAGAACAACTATTTTGGCAAAACTCATTGCATTTTGATTGGTATTTGTGTTTAGTTTATAGAATTTATTAATGTTTTTGTTCTCTAATATTGTATGGTATTTCTTATTTCTTAAAATTCCATCCTTTGTGGTATATAAACAAATTGCTTTTATTTGTAAATTATGATTTATTGACTAATTATTGATTGACATGAATTGAATAAGTTCATTGACCAATTATTGCTAATTATTGAATGTACATATCATGTATATCATGTATGGGATCACTAAATTTGTAAAGTACGAATATTAAAACATCCTATTAATTTCAACTTTAATTTCATATTTATATTTAATTTCACATTAATGTACTATTAGCTCTAAAAAATGTAGGCAAAATGCCTCAAGAGGCTTCCAATCTCTTGACAAGCTTTATGGTAACAGACAAGGTCAAAAGATTTCAACCTTCTACTCTTCAGGTGCTACCATACCTAGGCGAGTGTACCTTTCTGAATGAAGTAGACTTGACTTATGATTATCCTTCTTGCAGTGATTTGTACACAATGGCATATGGAAGTGAACAAATGAAATCAAACTTGATAGCAATAGCAATCATCTGATCTAAATCCTAAAATACTCAATTAACAGATATAAAGAAATTGAATGAATGAATCTTAATGATGAAATTGTAGAGACCAGTAACTTATTAGGTATGCAGAGTCGAATGAAACAGAAGTGGGCAACTTATTCTGGCTGAAACTCAAATTGCTGGAATATGTTCTGTTTATAACTTGTACAAACATGCAAGATTGTGACTACTAAGCTCTACTTTAATAATCTAGATGAATCTTCCTGATTACTGTGATCAACCAAAAGGATTTAATCTCTTCTTGAGAGAACCAATTAATTAATCACATTGATACAACAAATGTGCATTGATAAACTGAAAGTAAACTTGTTACATCAATTTAAACAACTAGAAAGAATCAACTTGGAGATAGCCTAGCAATACTTTTCAATAAACTCAACATACAATTGACACCAGAAATAACCTACCACACTAACTGACTTTCATTGAAATCACCATTTGAAAACATGCATCATGGTCTCTGATAAGAGAATCCTACTCTACTGTATCCATCTCTAATCTACTATCTCTATCTAAAATATGATCTTCAATTACAATCGGGAGTGCATAATTATACACCAATATCAGGAAACATATCGCTTCAAATTCATGTCAACCTTCAACAGTATTTTAGAAATTCATATGTCGACCACAGTGACTAAGTTTTTATTAATCGTTCACTGAGATATCCCTACAGGTATGCTGAAGGAAATAATATTGCTGTCACCCCATGCTCATTGTGTTTCGCTCACAGTTGTCGTGACCCTTTGATATTGGAAAGACCCTATGTAGATCACATTCTTGTTTCATTGAAAGTTCCTCATCTATCATGTATGTCGCCGTGACAGAAGCACACTCTCGCCGAAATGTATCCTTCATTTTCCTTTGCTAAGACAATTCAAAATAGGGGAGAAGTCCCACAGAGTTCATTGAGTCATACCGAAAGCCCTTTACTCATCTTGTGTGTCATTGTGACTTATTGGCTTTCTCACCAATGCACCCTCAGTCTAATTTACTTCGCTGTAACCACATGATATCGGGGAGACCTCATATTGGTTATCCCATATGTTACCAAAACAACCCAAACTCACACCTTCATTTCACCAAGACAAACTAATCTTCTCACTGACAGAGCCATCATATATATTATCGGTGAGACCAGAGGTCACTCACTAAGACCTCACATCGATAACATATAAGTCTTACCGAGTAGTCCCTTCCATTCGTGCATCGCCAAAACAAACTAGTTATCTCACCAAAAACCACCAATGGAAACCCTTTGTGCCCCAGTCAGTGAGACCGAAGATATTCAGTGAAACCTCACCCCGAAATCCCATGGCTTGGCTGAAATAAATATTTGCACAAGTCGGTAAGACATATAGAGATCACTATGACATTCTTCCAAAAATGGTTTCCTTCGCCGATATAATCTTTTCACACACCGTCAGTGAGACTGAAGACATTCGCCAAGACACAATGTTGATAACTCTTAGCTTTTGCCGATAGGTATCCTCCTGTCGTTGAAACATTGAAATTGTCATGCCAAAAGCTACCTGCATGTAAACCTCAATCGCTGTGACACCAAATGAGTCTTGCCGATAGGCAACACAGACTCATATCAGCAGAAATACAATATGAAATGGAAAACCCTTGAGCACCACAAGCTGATATGAACAGTGATGCCAAAATACTCAAGACCTAATGGATCATATGGGACAACATGGCCAAAAATAAGGAAAATGTGCACATGATAGGACTCACATGGAAACCTGGGGTTATGGAAAACTTATGAATTTATTCAGAAATTAACAATTCCAATAGTGGCTCCATCTAGGGATGAATGATAGTCAGATCATTGCAAGGATCCAGAATCTTTGGGTGAGTAGACTAGACACAAAATGAGCAAAATGGGAATGGACAAGTAGCAGATGGAATGAATGCAAAATCAATGCAAGATGGAGGTGAACCAAAACCATAAACTACTGTGCATGGAAAAGAATTTTAAAGAGGACAAGCAAGAGTTGTCCATGCACTGGCAACCCTTAATCCTCTATGTTTCAACTTCACCTGTTCTGAGCTATTACAATCTGAAACTCAAACCATACTTTCCCCTGTCAAATACTTGGTTTTGTCTTGAGTTCATCAGATTCTTCCTGAAGACACACATGCAATCTTCCCTGACATTGAAAGTTTTTAGAGAATCACTATGCTCAGCTTGGCCCAAATTCCCTACATCATTCTGCAATTTATATTCTTCATCATCAGACAAATCTCTGTTATCTCCAACATACAAAATATACACATATTTGATGCAAAATTCCTCATTATCTTTCTCACTCTTTTGCACTATGAAACACTCACTCAACTATATTGAAAATTCATCATCAAAGTGATTTTCCTGAGAAACAAAATGTTCTGTCATATCAACATTGTCTAAAACAAACAAATCTGAAACCTTTTGCACCTCTTCAATATCTCTATTTGGAGACAACACTGGATCATGAATCATATCCTCAACATCATATATATGTGAATCAATCAATGCTGGAATTCTATCATCCTTGGTATGCAGAAAAATATCTTCTCCATATGAGCTAGGAATTTCAAAATCACATACCTCATCCTGAATGGAAACAGACTTTTGATCAACACCAAAGGTTTCACCATCATTCCAAGAAATGCATAGGGAGTCATAAGAATCTTTACACAAAGATCTTTCACTGTCAAAACAAATGTAAGCTGGAAACAAAACTTCAAAATCATCTTTGTGCACACATCTCTGATATTCAAAAGTAATTGAAAGTCTGAAATTTGCTCACTGCTGAATGAACACAATTCTTTATTTTCAACCCTACAGTTGCATTCTTCATTTTTTTTCATCATCAAAAAGAATTCCAAGATCATCAGAGAATGAGAAATAAAAAACATTATTAGCGCTGTCATTTATGCCATCCTTTTGCTTATCTAAAATTATCTCCTCTTTTTCATAAAGTGGATTTGAAAATACCTGAAGTTCATTCATGGGCATACCTCTACAAAATATCATTTGATCTTCTTTTAAAACTTCATCATACAATGGGTTTGAAAAGTTCTAAAACTATTATCAAATGTACAAACCCCTTTTTCACCATCTGTATCTTCATAATAGGTAGAAGAATCCCTTGATTGCAGATCAAAATCCTCTAGTTCATCATCAGAATTTGAATATTCATTGGATTCCTCACAACTTGCACTGCTTTCCTTGTCACAATCTGTTATGCAAGAGAAATCACTTGTACCTTCATCTTCCTCTTGCAAGCTATCACATGAATCATCTTGACTTGCACATGTCTCATCCTCTATCGGTTGCATCATCTGATCAATTTCTCCATACTCATCATAAATACAACTATTGGATTCAACATTGATAGTGTTCTCATACCTTATTCCTTAGGATAACGCTTGAATGAAGTTAAAAGAGGAGCCTTTTTCCTTAATCCTTTTCTTCTGCTCCAATGTTTCTCCTTTGTTTTCTTCCTTTTGATCAGTTTCTTTCTTTTCTTTGTGCAGCTCTTTAACTTCCTTCTCATTTACTGTCCTATTTCTTAACCAGTACTTACTCTTCACTTCCTCAACTGTAGCAACAGCTAGTCTCTCCATCTCTTCTTTGGTGAGTCTCCTCATACTGTATTGAGCAGGCACCTCAACAGAATGTGGCTCTGTATATTCTTCTTCATAGTCAGAAAGGACCTGTTGTTTAGCCATATGGACATTATACTTCTAATTTGAAACACCATACTGACAACCAACATTCTCTAAAGATGAGTACCTCTCCACAACATGGTGAAAAGTGTTTGAATTCAAATAGACTTTGTGATCTTCTTCATTGTTTCCCATAAAAATTCCCTACTCTTGCATTCTTTGGGTTGCAACACAATAATCTGGGAAATGTGGCTTATCACAAAATTCACAAAAGTAATTGTTACTCACCATATAGGTTCCCCTCTTGCTCAATGGATCAGGAGCTCCTTTGTTTCCAGGCCTAGCTATTATAGGTTTCTCATCCTTCCAGTCTATATTATAAGGCATGTCATGCAACCTCAACCTCTCATTTTTGTAAGTATTTTCCTGTCTATACTGATAATTGCTACTTTGCTGAGGAACCTTAGGATTGTCTCTTTTATCCATTATCCGTGCAGCCCTCCTATTGTTTTCAATTGTTTGTGCCATCTTCTGAGCCTTAGCCAAATCTCTTGGGAATCTATTCCTTAGTTCGTACCCTATTTTAGGATCAAATGCATTCAGATAAACACTCAATGCTATAGAGTCTAGTAGCCTTGATCCAGGAGGTATCTTATTCTACAACTTATTGAATCTCTGATTAAAATAATAAATTGTGTCATTTTGATCTTTCTGAATCCATATTAATTCATGAAGAGCAACATCTGGTGCACTTGGATTCCCATATTGCTCAACGAATTGATCCTGAAACCCTTGGAGAGAATCAATAGAGACAGCTGGTAGGCTATTGAACCAATCCTTGTCATCCTCAATAAGTGATATCATGAATAGCCTCATGTGTAAATCTTCATATGGCACATCCAAATCTTGGATGAAAGCATTGAAGCTCCTCAAATGCTCCTCAATAGTAATTGCATTACTCCCTATAAAATTTGGAACAAGACCTCTCCAACTGCCATCCATTGGATAAGGGGATAATTGAATCCCTGCCAAATCAAACTATCTAATCATTGTTGTGTGTTGATGAGGGGGGCGCTAGGTGGGTACTGATATTGGTACGGTGGACCATTGCATTGTGTATGATAATATGGCACATACTGCTGACCATGAGGTGGCTGTGTTGAGTATATATTCTGTTGTGCATGAAATGCATTGCCTCCATTATGAAAATTTCCAATTGTATTATCAGTCATTTGAGGAGTCCAATGCCTGCCTGTATTTGTGTATTCATTTATTCCATATACAAATTCCATTCTTCATCAAACCTTTTTTCAGAGTTGCCACCTACTTTTTCAAAAGTAGGAAAATGATTATTTCTGATCTTCTCCCCAGTGGAATCACTCTTTCTGAAACTTCTCCAATTATAAATATTTCTTCAATGACTCTATATGATGGTCTTCAACTGAATTTTCTGATGTAATCCCCAGCATAGTCGCCAATTTGTTAGCTCTCAAAAATGCAAGCAGAATTCCTCAAGAGGCTGCCAATCTCTTAACATGCTTTAGGGTAACAGACAAGGTCAAAAGTTTTCAACCTTCTACTCTTCAGGTGTTGCCAAACCTAGGCAGTTGTACCTTTCTGAATGAAGTAGACTTGACTTATGATTATCCTTTTTGTAGTGATTTTTCCACAATGGTAGACATAAGTGAACAAATGAAATAAAACTTGATAGCAATAGCAATCATCTGATCTAAATCCTAAAATACTCAATTAACAGATATAAAGAAATTGAATGAATGAATCTTATTGATAAAATTGCAGAGACCAGTACCTTATTGGGTATGCGGAGTCGAATGAAACAAAAGTGGGCAACTTATTCTGGCTGAAAATCAAATTGTTGGAATATGTTCTATTTATAACTTGTACAAACATGCAAGATTGTGACTACTAAGCTCTACTTTAATAATCTAGATGAATCTTCCTAATTACTGTGATCAACCAAAAAGATTTAATCTCTTCTTGAGAGAACCAATTAATTAATCACATAGATACAACAAATGTGCATTGATAAATTGAAAGTAAACTTGTTACATCAATTTAAACAACCAGAAAGAATCAACTTGGAGACAGCCTAGCAATACTTTTCAATAAACTCAACATATAATTGACACCAGAAATAACCTGCCACACTAACTGACTTTCATTGAAATCGCCATTTGAAAACATGCATCATAGTCTCTGATAAGAGAATTCTACTCTACTGTATCCATCTCTAATCTACTGTCTGTATCTAAAATATGATCTTCAATTACAATCGGGAGTGCATAATTATACACCAGCATCAGGAAACATATCGCTTCAAATTCATGTCAACTTGCAATGGTATTTTAGAAATTCATATGTCGGCCACAGTGACTAAGTTTTTATTAATCGTTCACTGAGATATCCTTGTAGGTATGCCAAAGGCAATAATATCATTGTCACCCCATGGTCATTGTGTTTCACTCACAGTCACCGTAACCCTTTGATATCGGAAAGACCCTATGTAGATCACATTCTTGTTTCATCAAAAGTTCCTCATCTATCATGTATGTCATCGTGACATAAGCACACTCTCGCCAAAATGTATCCTTCATTTTCCTTTGCCAAGATAATTCAAAATCGGGGACAAGTCCCACAGAGTTCATTGAGTCATACCAAAAGCCCTTTACTCATCTTGTGTGTTGCTATGACTTATTGGCTTTCTCACCAATGCACCCTCAGTCTAATTTACTTCGCTGTAACCACATGATATCGGGGAGACCTCATATCAGTTATCCCATGTGTTACTGAAACACCTCGAACTCACACCTTCATTTTGTCGAGACAAACTAATCTTCTCACCGACAGAGCCATCATATATATTATTGGCGAGACGGGAGGTCACTCGCCAATACCTCACATTGATAACATATAAGTCTTACTGAGTAGTCCCTTCCATCTGTGCATCGCCGAAACACACTAGTTCTCTCACTGAAAACCACCAATGGAAACCCTTTGTGCCCCAGTCGGTGAGACCGAAGATATTCAGTGAAACCTCACCACGAAATCCCATGGCTTGGCCGAAATAAATATTTGCACAAGTCGGTAAGACATATAGAGATCGCTATAAAATCCTTCCAAAAATGGTTTCCTTCGCCGATATAATCTTTTCACACACCGTTGGTGAGACTAAAGACATTCGTCAAGACACAATGTCGATAACTCTTAGCTTTTTCCGATAGGTATCCTCCTGTCACCAAAATAATGAAACTGTCATGCCGAAAGTTGCCTGCATGTAAACCTCAATCACTGTGACACCAAATGAGTCTTGCCGATAGGCAACACAGACTCATATCAGCAAAAATATAATATGAAATAGGAAACCCTTGAGCACCACAAGCCGATATGAACAGTGATGCTGAAATACTCAAGACCTAATGGATCATGTAGAACAACATGGCCAAAAATAAGGAAAATATGCACATGGTAGGACTCACATGGAAACCTGGGGTTATGGAAAACTTGTGAATTTATTTAGAAATTAATAGTTCCAACATGTCCTTTATTAATGTCTTGACTATGAACATAAAATGCATAAATATACATGTGTAAATTAAAATTGAACAATAATAAAGTCTATTATTTACAACATATTAAGTGCATGGAACCAATATAATAAGCACACAAAATAAATTCCATTAGAGTACAAACCATGAACTAAAGTCCAACAAAGTACTTGACTCATGAAATATAAAGTCCAATAAAGTACATGAGAAACCAAATATGTAGTTCATGAAATAATAAAATGTAACCCATAAAATCATGTTTAAGTCATGTATCATCTCTATAATCAAGAGACCTCTTCACATCATGTGGACTATCGGATGACCTGAAATACTCTATACAAGAGAAAGATGAAATCAGATGTAAGATGACAAAAAATGATTTAATGACAATTTAATTTATAATTCATCATAAAATTAAATTACCATCATATTTGGGTTTGGATGCTCTGGTGCACCTGAACCAACCTCTAAATTCTTTGAATCAATCTACATAAACAAGACAAAGAAAGTTGAAATTATATGTAAGTCTACAATTAAAAAAGATTTAATTCAATTTAATTTATAATTTATCATATTTAAATTGTACCATATTATGAGGTTGTGCACCCTCTACTCCAGGACCTATTTGTACATGCTCAACTACAAGATGTGTCTTAGGCTATAAAAGAAAAAGAATTTAAAACATGTATTAGCTCATATTATATATATATATTCAATTTTAAATTTTAAATTAAAGTTATTTAGAATATATAATTTTTAATTGACTTTAAATATAATAAAAAATTTAAAATACCATTATATTTGGAGCTTGCTCTGCATGTCATCCTGGAGGTGTAACTATGACTAAGTCATGGCAGAAAGTTGCACTAACAAAGTCCTACAAGATCAAATTTAAAGCATGTATAATTGAAAACATCTCATGTGTGGTGGAATCAATGCTTGATTTTGCATAGCATTGATTTGATTTTGAATGGATGCCACTTGATCATTTATGTGTGCTTGCAAGCGAGCCTCATCAGATCTAGCAGGTGGAGGAGGTGGGATATTAGGTGGAGGGGGTGGAGGGGGAGGTGGAGGTGGCTAAGGTGCTAGATTGATGATATCATCAATGTTAAATTGATCCATGATATTAGATATAAGTGCACTTGCATTAAATTATACAAAATTAGCATACAAACTTACAAAATTACAAGAAATAGTTAAATTTGAAATGTACATGCAAACTTGTTAAATAGGATGTGCATACATATACATACACATACATACATTGACTGAACTTGAGCATGTGCATACAAATTTCAAAATTTAAAATGTACATTTAAAATAAAAAATACAATGTAAAATTTGCATTCATACATCATTCAACTAAACTATGTACATACATACAAATTTCAAAATTTAAGATCTAGAACTATGTAATTTTAATACATGCACATACTAAAAAATAAACTTGAAACATTCACAAAAAGCTCATTTTATGTCTAGTAGATAGTCATAAAATATATACTATTATATATTCATCATTATAAGTTCATAAATTCAATCAAATTCATAAATTCATGTCACTAAAAATATCCATCCAACCAAAATCATAAATTCATGCCACTAAAAATATATATCCAACCAAATTCATAAATTCATCACACAAAATATCCATCAAACCAAATTCATAAATTCATAACTATAAGATCATTGTCTTAATTTATAAACTATTGTGGCTCTCTACTACATCTCTTCATTTCTTTGTGTTTTCCTTTTCAGAATCAAAAGTTCTCCTCTCCTCTAGCCATTGTTGATTCTCATCTAAGATTCCATCCATATCCCTAACAACATTAACATTTTGCATCCTAGATGCAACATCCTCAAAGGTGGTGTGATACATTCTTCATTTTGAATAATGTTGATTTGATCTTGAATGGTTCTAACGTTGGCATTGATTCGTTCTTGCAAGCGAGCACCATCAGTTTTAGGTGGTGGAGGTGGGGGGTTATGAGGTGGAGTGGGTGGAGGTGGAGATGGAGGTGGTGGAGATTGATGGCGTGGAGGTGGATTACGAATATTATTGAATCGATCCATGTGATATCTAAGATATAAGTGAACTTGCATTAGATTTGTAATTTCAAAATGTAAGATACATGTTTAGGAAACACCCTTAAACCATTCAATATAAATGGCCTAATTAAATACAAATGATAAAATGTGTAAGCCTCATTTATGTCTAAGGCATGTTACTTGAATGAAAAAATAATTAACTATTAATATAGGACAATTTATGAATGCTTTAGGGTTTATGGTTTAGAGTTTAGGATTTAGGTTTTAGGGTAATAGGATGGTTTAAGGGGATCTATGTAGTAAGGTCCTAGTACAAAATGACATGGCTTAAGTGAATACAATTTGGTGAAGATTCCCAAGGAAACCAAATTTTATTAAGGTTTGAGACAACTTCACCAAATTTTATTCACTTGAGCCATGCCATTTTTTCCTAGGGCCTTACTAGACATACATCCCTTAAGCCATCTTATCACCCTAAACCGTAAATCAATCAACCAACTAGATCATGAAATCTCATTCATATTATAATCTTGCACGATCTTATTATTGTTAAATTTGGTTTCCTTGGGCAACTTCACCAAATTTTGAGAACTTATTTGATCCCCTTAAGAAATGTCATATTACGACCCCTTAAGACATCCTAAAGTATGGCTTAAGGGGATCTATGTATTAAGGTCCTAGTACAAAATGACATGGCTTAACTAAATAAAATTTGGTGAAGATGCCCAAGGCAACCAAATTCCATTAAGGTCCTAGGCAACTTCACAAAATTTTATTCACTTGAGCCATGTCATTTTGTCCTAGGACCTTACTAGACATAGATCCCCTTAAGCCATCCTATCACCCTAGACAACAAATCAATCAACCTAGATCATGATTTATCTCATTCATATTATAATCTTGCACAATCTTATTATTGTTAAATTTGGTTGCCTTGGGAAACTTCACCAAATTTTGAGAACTTATTTGATCCCCTTAAGAAATGTCATATTAGGACCCCTTAAGACATCGATTTATAGTTTAGGGTGATATGATGGCTTAAGGGGATCTATTTATAGTGAGGTCCTAGGACAAAATGACATAGCTCAAGTGAATAAAATTTGGTGAAGTTACCCAAGCCAACCAAATTTCATTAAGGGCCTAGGAAAAAATGATGGCTTTAGGGTT
Source organism: Sequoia sempervirens (assembly GCA_007258455.2). Lineage (NCBI taxonomy): Eukaryota > Viridiplantae > Streptophyta > Pinopsida > Cupressales > Cupressaceae > Sequoia > Sequoia sempervirens. The sequence continues at coordinate 274,797,865 of VDFB02281492.1, read as the reverse complement.
TAGGGTTTAGAGTAATAGGATGGCTTAAGGGGATCTATGTAGTAAGGTCCTAGGAAAAACCGACATGGCTTAAGGGAATTAAATTTGATGGAGTTTCCTAAGGCAGCCAAATTTCATTTTAAGGTCCTAGGACAAAATGAATGCTTTAGTGTTTAGGGTTTAGATGTTAGAGTTTAGGGTTTGGGGTTTAGGGAAATTAGGGTGAAGTTTGGGTGGCCCTTGGAATAATGAACTTGCAAGTTAGTGAACAAAATTTTCTTGTGGAATAGTTGATTGAGATAGCTCCTGTTTCGACTGACCAACCTAGATCATGAAATCTCATTCATATTATAATCTTGCACAATCTTATTATTGTTAAATTTGGTTTCCTTGGAAAACTTCACCAAATTTTGAGAACTTTTATCCCCTTAAGAAATATCATATTAGGACCCCTTAAGACATCGATTTGCGTTTTAGGGTAATAGATTGACTAGTTTATGAATATTTTTGATTTTATGAATAGATTGACTATTTTTGTAATAGAAACACATAATTATGTATTATTAAGATTGAGTTTGATGTATAATTTAACTTATATTTTTTTAATTGAATATAAGATTATTTTATTTAACATTTTTTTCATTAATATTTCTCACTTAAATGAATTTTATGATATAAAATGTATAATAAAATTAGTTAATGTTGAATCTTATTTTATTTTGGATTGTTTGGAATTGAAAGAACCTAAAAGAAATAAAAGAAAAATATTTAGATTCTTTTAGTGTCTAGGTAACTAGTGCAAATTTATATTTTAGACTAAACTGGAAGACTAATTAACAATTAATTGACTAGAATGAGAGTTAAGATTGTCAAAAGAAAAGAGACAACACATGCAAACAAGAAATGGAAACAAGGCATGACTAAGAGAGACCAAAACATAAAATAGAAATGAAAGAAAATTTTATATAATTAAGTGACAATTGGAAATGGATTGTATAATGATTTAGGAATTTTCTAACTAAATTTGCAAACAAACATTGATAATTTATGAATTGTAACTATTCTTTAACTTATTGTTTTCTAATCTAATTATAATTTAACATTGAAAGTAAAGTTTAACATATTGTTTTCTCCATACAATGCAAATGAAATTTAAAACATTTAAGCAATGCAAATGAATTTTTTCCATTATCAAATATTTTGAGCTCGAAATCAAGGTTTTCAAATGCAAAATGATTTGTTTGATTTCAAATTAGGGTTTTAGAAAAAAAATTGTTTGAATTCAATTTAGGGTTTCAAATGAGCAATTAGGGTTTTAATGCAATTTTTTTGTTTCATTTCAAACTAGGGTTTTAAATCCAATTTTTTGTTTGATTTGAATTTAGGGTTTCAAAAAGTAATTAGGGTTTTCAAATGCAATTTTTTTTCGTTTCAATTTAGGGTTTTGAAATGCAAATTTTTTTGTTTCCTTTCAATTAGGGTTTTCAAATACAATTTTTTTTGGTTTGATTGAACAATTTAGGTTTCATAAGCTAAATTTTGTTCTTAAGATACAATTTAAGGTTGATTTTTTTCCTTTCTATTCAATATCTTCAGGGTTTCATTGCTTTTTTTCATCTACTTCTACAAATCATCATTTCTACTATTATAGGGAAATAAAATGCATAAAACACTAAATAAATTGGAAAAAAGCATGCTAAAATCTATTATTGCATTAAAAATTTCAAGAAAACATGAAAAAAATAATTGGGGGTTAAGTCACACCTGAAGGTCATTATAATGTTGTCATCCTCGGCAATTTGGGATCTCGTGTTGTCTGAATGAACTGAGTTTCGTTTGTTTTTAAAAAATAAATACCACCTTAAAATAGGATCTCGTTTTGTAAAAATTAGAATCTTTTTTCATGTTCGTCGATTTGGGACCCTTTAACAAATGGGATCTCAATTTTTAAAAAGTGGGATCTCGTTTGGAATTTAGGCTTAGGATCTCGAAGCTAAACGAGATCCCATTTTATAAAAATTGGGATCTTGTTTATGAAAATCAAGATCCCGTTTTTGCAATGCCAATTTTATTTTTTTGGCTAAGGTAAAAAATTCCATGTTTTGTGGACTCAACTTCTTGCACTTACCCCTTCATAAGATTTTTAGGCACTCTTGTTCAAATGTATATATCGATAAAGAAGATTGTCACTTGTTTCTTGCATTGTATCTTATTATTTTCATTTGGATGCAAGTTAAGGTATGTCCACCCATACCAATGATAAACCAATATATCACAAGGAAAGTTATTATGAATAGTTCTCATCCCTTTCGGTTGATGTTGTTCATGTATAGATGAGTATGATTAGCAATGTGTTTTCCTTCATCTCAATCTATTGAAGGTTGAAGCCATATTCAAGCAAAGTCAACTTGTGAACGATTACTAGCTTAGTTGAAGAGCAACATCAATTCCTATCATGAGGCTTAGGAGCCCAAAATGTTTAACCTTTACTCAATTAGTCTTTTCCATATAAATAAAAAATCTCTTACACATCAATTATCCATCTTACTTGTGATGTTTCCTTTCAGTGACTTGTCCCTTTCTTAATAGACTATTAACCTTCTTATTTTTCATATAATATTCATATATAATCATATTAGAATGCTACTATTTGAAGCTAATCTCTTTGCCATACCTTGAGATTGCCACCTATAAGTCCTTTATGTGATTTCCATCTTCTTTCTTTAAAAATCCATATTGAAGTGTCCTTGCATTATGAAGTTTTCTTCAAAACTAAAACCTTCGAGTGCCTTCTCATTAATTGTGACTCCTTCAATTTTTTTTTCCTTGACTTCCCTTTTCAATGAATGATGATGTTGTCCATTAACAAACTTGGTTGTCCTCTTGATTTTAGGTGATTATCCTTTCTTTGGACTGTTTTGCTAACCTCTTCAAATGACCATTTGACAATATCTTTGAAGCATCATAATTCTTCATGGAGTTTAATATACCTTACACATGTTTATTGTCATAAGCATACTTCACCACAAAATACTGACACTTTCTAATGGCTCTTCCTTTCATGCATATCATGTCATCATGACAGTCTCCTTTGCCATCAGGATTGTCATTAACCTTTCTTCCCAATGCCACTCACCTCTCTTACATTTTTTTGAAGTTATCACAAACTTATCTTCACCTTGTTCTTTGTCTTTGAATTTTTCCCATAATTGCATCACCCCCCTTTAAATCTACCCTATTATGCATTCACTCTCACGCTTCTTTTTTTCTTAAAAAAATGGGGACCCTCCTCTTTTCATCTTGTGTGTCTTCATTTTCTTCTTGTCCTTTCCTTCTTTTCCTTTTCCTTTATTTCCTTTATTTTCTTTTTGAGGTTCGGGATATTAGGATTAGGAAGTGAATACCTTCTTTGTCAAGCCCAATCCTTGAGCTTCTCTTCAACTTTTGCAGCTTGCGTGTTTTTTCTTCCACCAGTCTTCGCGGATCAAGGTTTTTTATTTTCCCATACAAAACCCTTGGCTCCCGATGGTGGTGCCTTATTTCCCGTGTATGTCCCATCGACCACTCCACCTTTAATGTACTAGCATAGATCTTTATTATTGCACTTTATGCAATTAATACACCATTAATTTTGATAGTTAATGAGATTATTAGGTAAGTGTGGCCTCATTTTCATTTTCATTGTTGCATATTTTCCCTTTGAGTGCTCTGAGACTTGGTGCAAAGAACTTCATTATCGACACAATCATTTTCTCTGTGTGCTCACATGCTCTAGTTAGTTTATGCTTATGTGTCAAGGAACTCTTGATCGTGCTTGTGAGTACTTTATTCATGGGTTTGGTGTTGTTTTGCATAGGTTCATGGTTGTGTTGGTCAATTCCCTTGTTTTCCTCACATTTTTTTCAATTTTGCTTCGATTCCTCACTTAATTCATGCTCCTACTTGGTTTAGAATAATCATTTCACCTAGTTTATTTGTGGGTTTCATTTTCCTTCGTGGCATTTTCCTTTGTTTTTTTCTTTTTATCGATTTAGTCTTGGGTACAATTGTCTAGTTTCACTTTTTCAATTTTTTTTGTGTGTCATTTTATTTTTTGTTTCACCCCATTAGATCAATATTTTCTCTAATGAGTCAATCGAGGATATTTATGACATCATTGATTGGGCATTGAGCTTGAATATTTTGAGCTATGCTTTTCCTCTTGCCTTATTCTTTTGAAAACATTGAAATTGTCAGGTTTCGACTATCGGGGGTTCATCTTACCAATTCAAAAGGACTCATCATTCGGTATGAAGAAACCCCAATCCTCAATCTCCAACCTTGGTTTTACCCAAATAGCAAAATTAATGGTTATATGCTTAAAACGAACAAATAGGACTAAATATTGAACCCTAACTACTGAAGCATTGATCTTAGGACTTAGTGAAATATTATATATACTTTTAGGTTTTGATTGTCGATGATATCACTTACCATCTTTCTTATAGAGGTGAAAGTGTAATGGGTACCCTCGATCTCTAGTCCCCAATGATGTACATAAACACTTAGTGAAAATATGTTTCAAAGAACATTATTTAGACTTCGAGCATCATATGTATCCTTTGTGAACTTCCTTATTGAGGTTAGAAGTAGCATGAAACCCTGATACCAAATGTTTGAAACCCAAAAATTGCTTTTGTCTAAAATGATAAGTTTGATAAACATGCCTTTAGTCAATTTCTCAATAATTTAAATCAAGTCAAAGTAAAGATAGTTAGGCTTTGAGGCATGGATGTTTCTTTTACTTAATATCAAATCCATGAAACAAATGTAAAGAAGTATCGCTGAACCTCAAACCCTGATAAACTTGCATGCTTTTGAGCTTCATAGATCGACATACCTCTTAAACCTAAAATAAATTACATGAAAGAGATATAGGGTGGATCCAAAACTCCAAACCCCGAAATGGCCTTCGGGTGTCACTAGTCAGGATAATTCAAGTCGAAGTTTAACAACATTGCTAAAGAAAGAGGTAAGCTATCCATCTCAAACTTGATCCCTAAGGAATCAAAGCGTGGATTAATTGAAGGGTTTAGCTCATTTCAAATGAAGGGTAAAAGGGATCCCCGATCCTCGATACCCAAAGAATCAAAACTATAACTTAGGATAATCACATTGAATGGAAAAGGGTATAAAGGATTTTTGATCCATAATGCCTGACACATTGAATAAAGTAAAAAATTGAACTATTCAAAGAAAATTTTATTGGCATGAGGTAAGGGGTAAGTTTGAAGGTTGATCCCTAAAATTTTGAATGAACTATGAACTTCAAAACAAGTTATTATTTGGAAATAAGAGATATATGTTGGCTAACATGACTTGTTTTGTAGGGTTGTCTCCTTTTGATATATGTAAATGTTAACACATGGTGTTTTGTGCATATAGGAAGTATGCCACCTAAGGATCTAGAAGAGATGAAGTATCGGTACAAAGGCTATCATCCACCTTCAAATATTTTCACTCCATATGCTGACATTGGAGACATTGAATTGGGCCATGTAGACATGGATGAGTTTTGTAGTGCCCCTTAGTTTGCCTTCTGCTTTTGATAGTGACTTGGATGTACTTGGATACTATGATACTTTGATGCTTAATTATGATGATGCTCAATGACACTTTTTATCTAATGTTTATGCTTATACCATGCTTAGTAGATCAATTAATTGATTATATGGTTATTATTGATATGAATATTATGTAGTTGTTGGATGTACGTACTTATCATGATTTTAGTATCTGATTATCGTGCATTGATGTATTTTGGTGAAGGGGAACAATGTCACATCTCTCGCTTACAAGTTCCCTGTGACACTGCGATTTTCCCTTCATAGTGTGTTATTTTCCCTTCATAGTGTGTTTGACTGCTTGTCTATGTACATGTTCGACCATGTGATTTGTTGCTAGTTGCAAGTACCAGACATCAACTCCACTTGAGTTTCTAGGTTTGAGAGTGCCTTAATCCCAATGGAGGTTTTATATCTGGAGATAGCGTTGGGTCCCCCATGTTGAGCCATCATCCTTGACAAGGATGAGTGTCCATTTTTCCATTCCCTATTTGTGAGATCAGTTCGAGTTGTTTTGTTGATGTTGTTGTCATTTTCCTTCTGTTTTGCCTTGTGGTCAGGCATTGTTGGGCATATAGTCCATTTAAGCTATTTTCTTGATTGATTTTATATTAATTGGAAGAGAATTACGATTTTAAAAGGTGTTTTGATAATTTAATTATATGTTTTTAATATCTTTGTAAATTTTTAAAAATAAAATATTATTAATGTTTTGGTTTAATTTAAATAAATTAAAACTTATAGTTTAACAAAGAGATATTTAAATAAATATATAAATTAGTGCCTTGTGCAAGTTAAATTAAAATGAAGGATTAAATTATTAAATTAAATACTTTAATAGTTAATTTACCTTGTGCAAATATAAAAAAAGTAAGGTTGAATTATAAAATAATAAATGGAGGAAGTTGAGAGTAGTGGAAAATAAATTAGTTAGGGGTAACTAAGAGAGGGGCTTTTTGGTTATTTTCTAAAAACGAATCTTGGAGCTTGTCATGAATGAATTTTATTGTTCTTGGTGTTTTCTCGTGTCTTTTGAAAGTTTGATTCTATATTTTGGAGGCTTCCTACTGGAGTTGGGGTTCTGTAGAAATTTGAAGCTTTCAGGAGAAAGTTGGCACTGCATCTGGAATTCAAACCCGACAACACTTTCAGCTCATAGATTCAAATTAATCCAGGTTCCACAATTTCTTTCAATTTTAATGTTTTCTTAGAACATGTTTATTACAAGTATATACTCCCTGAAGTAATTAATTGTTTGATAAATTTCTGAGTACTCTGTAATTTGCCCTTAGCTATTGAAACTCGGTTCTTTTGGAATGCTTTTGGGTTTTGTTGCTTGCTCTATAATTTTTCCCTCTCTTGATGCAGTCCTCTGTTTCCACTCTTTGAGTGTTTTCAAATTCTTCACTCTGTAATTTCTTTCTTGATATAAATTATGCATACTAATTTCCTTCCCCTGTACCAAGCATTTGTTTTGGAATCTATGTTTAATCTTCATTTGTCCTTGCAATCTGGTCTATCGATGCTATGTAGCATTCGTTTCATCTGAACCACACTGAATTGTGTTAAATGTTGTCAAAAATTTGTTATAGCTTTAAGAATATACTTGCGCACCGCTCCATACTTTCCTCTTTTGATTCGATAGAAATCAGATATTTAAGTATGCCTTTAATAAATTCTTTGAAGTTTACTTGCCACTGATCCCAGTTCGAAACCGTTGGATGCCATACAAGTCTAAATTTTGTTGTGTAATTTAATAAATCTGCATTACAAGTTGGTGATTCTCTCTTCAATTTGTAGGTGACAGTTAAAGTCGTGTTTTCCTTGAGCCGTGTATTGGCTAGTTAGTTATTTTTAAGATTTTCTTCTCAATAGATATCATTGAGTTTAAGCCCTTTTATCTGTGTAAGAGCGGTGGCTATATCTTCACTTAGGGGCATAGAAACAACATTCTTTTTAGTGAATTATAACCGCATGCTATGCGTAAGAATGGATAATTATTAGCAAACTTTCCCATCGGTGTTGAGTGTGAGCTTACTGTTGTTATCTGTTAATGGCACCTATGTTTGTAATCATTATTGGTGTTAAACTATTTGATGATATTTGGGTTTGTTACTATACGCATTGGAATACATTCAAGGAAATCTATAGTCGATGTTTTTTCTTATCGTATTCATTACTTGCAGTCTGCATTCTATTGGTAATAGCGCATTAGTTAGTAAAAAAAAAACCTTCAATTGATACAATTAGTATGTGAGTCTTCCTTGTATTGAATAATTCACAGCCAATAGAATATTCAGTTTTGTATAGTTTCAGTCTGTATATCAACAATATGTATATGCATATGTATACAAATACATACAGTGATACATACTCTATCAAATAATTTTCTGATAATTGTTGTTAACAGCAAGTTGAAATAATAAATATATTTACTTTAAAATATATTTATAAATATATAGGTATACACATATGCATGTGTAGGTATTGTTGGTTGACAGATTTATCACCTAACTCTATATTCTCACATGCACAAAGGTGACAAATGTAACCATAGTTGAATTGACAATTATATAATTCACAGACTGATTCTCTGCTTATTTTAAAAGGTGGCAGCTACCTTTGTTTAATGTTCAAGGAATAATCTTTAACTTTTGTTGCTTTTAACCAGAAAGCAAATAAAGGTAGGGCTTTTAACTAGAAAGCTTTAAAGGTATTCAACAATTTCATAAAACAAAATTGAAAATACTTCACAATTTGAATGAAATCAAATATCACCACAAAACCCTTATTCATAGATAAATGAAACTATAGTGATGCAACAAATCAAAACATCTATTATCCCAATCATAGATTAAACACTGGCAGAACATTCAGCATAAGAAGAACATATTCATACACCATAATTCAAAGATTATGCATCCACAAATTCCACCATTGTCTTCTATATCAAAATAACAGACAGTAAATATTCAGATAACAGAGTTTTGTTCTAATGAGAAAATAATTTTTTTTCCAAAAGATCCTAAGCATACCAACTGAATCCATATTTAAACCATAAACAAATTGTCATGGTAACGGTTTCTTGAAAGTAACTGACCAAATAATTAAAAGAGTTTTAAACTTAAAGAGCCAAAATAAAGAAAGCATCATGAAATACTAAAATTAATTATGCATCATCTCTTGCCACTTCAGCTTCTTCATCTTCCAGATTTTCAACAGTTTCTTGTTGCAACTGCTTCTCCTGCACCTTCATCCTAGTTTTGTAATCCCTGGACTTGGAAATAATTGCAAGCAATTCTTTGCTTGTTGGAGTAGCAGTAATTTGTAGACCAGTTCTTACTTGGGCTAGAGTTGCTTCAGAATCATTCAATGTGCCAGACCTCCTACTCACCTCTATTTTAAAGGAAGTGAGGTAAACCTGCAGTCTATTGAGCTTTGAGAAAGATTATTTTATCATGGTGGCAGGGTCAACCATCTCCATGTTGAATATTTCTCTAAATTTCAAACAAACCTCCTTTGAGTCCATAATTCTTTCATCAAATTTATCAGTTATCTCTACCTTCAAGTCATGACAATTTCCCCTTATCTCCACTAGCATGTCCAGGTATTTCTCAAGTACTACAAAAATCTCTTTTACCAAAGTATCATAGATGTTCAATTTCCACTGTAATGCGTTGGGCCATGAAGGATCTAATTCCTTTGGATCACCTACAATTTGTTCATTGACCAGTTTCATACGATCCATGGAAATCAATTCTTTAATCTCCTGTGAGAGCACATAGAGACTAGTCTGATCTTTTCGGATTTTCCATAGCTCTACCATCAACTCCTTCCTTTTGTCAACCATTTGAGTGTAGAAAAGTATAGACTTACTGATAAAGAGGATAGTTTATTCAATCATATCATCAATCCATTCACTAACATTTTTAGAATAGCTCAAATTCTTTCTAATTAATTGCATTGTCGAATCACCATTGATTCCATCTTGAGAACTTGAGGCTTCACCAAATATAGAAGAAGGTACTATAGAAGAAATAAAGTTCTTCAAATCAAGAACCTGGGATTGCAATTCCACTTTTTCCTTCATTTCTTCTTTTACTCGATTGATCAAAGCATTGAATGAATAGTTAACATGATATATATATCCCCTTCAAGTGTCTGGGGTCACATATCAACATGTGTGACCTTATAATAAGTTATAGTTATCTCATTTTCATTCAAATCTTTTATGGGATCAACAATTTCCAACACTAGATTACTAGAATTAGGATCAGTCAATATCCTTGACATCTTTTGAGATTTCTTTGGTCTTGAAGAAGTTTGGAGCAGCTGTGTAACTGTATCTAGTCCAACTATTGTTGTAGGAGTGTATTTCCTCTTCTTCTCTACTACTTTTCTCAACCATACTGGAGACTTCTTCAATCAAAGCAGAATTCTTATTCTCTAGAGCAATTTCTCTAGTCTCACTAGGAGTAATAGGTATGTTTTCCATTGGGGAAGAGAGCACCTCGGTCAATGAAGGGAAAGTATTATCCTCAACAATATGCTTGAAAATAGCATATGAATCCTCAGACACATGTTTTGTTTGACTAACCTTCTTTTTAGGAGCAGGAGTGGATGGACTATCTTACTCACATACATATTTTAGTTTAACCACCTCTTTTGGTTTCTCTCCATCACCTCCAAACTATGAATTTTCACTGGAAGATCTTGTAGCCATTTTTCCTGAGGATATGCTAGCTATAATTGTTTGAGAAGAATCTTGTTCATTTTTCTGAGAAGACTTTGGTTCCTGAGTAAAACTTGCCACTTGTCACCATTTTCCTTCCTACCAATCCCAAGTTCTTTTCATGACTAGGGAAGCTCGTATGTTCAAATCCAAGACTTCATTTTCATTCCATCAACCTTGGGATGTGATTTATCAGAAAAATTCTCATATTTTGAGTCAATAACCACCGAATCATCAACTATTCCCTTTAAAATCTTCAAAGGTAGACCAGAATCATGTATCTATTCAAGAGTTAATCTCATGTAATCTCTTTTCAAGAAAAAATTGCATCATTAACAAGGGAAAATAATCCCATTCCAGCTTGCTTAGTAAATTGCACGAGTAGCACTTATACACAGGCATGCTAGAAGTTGGGGGTATCTGTGGTTTCAATCTTGGCCAAAATGACCTCTAACTAGCTATAACATATGTTAAGTAAGAACACAGATGAAAAGTAGCTATTTTCTGAAAATTGACCAATTGTTCATTTAAATGGAAGCAAATTATCTTGCCCAATTAATGTATACGTTTTCATCACAAACATCCAAAATAAATTGACACATCCAATCCTTGAAGGACTCAATTTGTGCATTCCCAACAATACGATGCAACATAGCAATAACATCTGCAATTTCTCCTTTGAAATGCATTATTTTGAGTTTAGCGGGTAGTTGTGATTTACCTCTTTTTTTTATTTCAACCACCCTTTGGCCATAGAATTCTTGCACCAACTTTCATTGACTTTGAAGAATTCACCAGTTGTTGTGATAGACATATCCTTCATGGGATCTCTCTCAGGAATCCTTAGTGCCTAAGAAACAGTTCTAGGGGAAATTCTAGCAACAACAGTCTCGTCCATAGCTTTGATTTCTTGTTTCTCTAGAACATATCTTCTTGCACATGCACCTATTAAGTCCACACTAAGAATGGCTTCTAGAAATCCCTCGACATGAGCTAATCCACTTTCTAATAATTTTGCATCAATAGCAGTCCCGTTATCACTTTCCAAGCATGCCCATAATTCTTCCAACTTAAAAGATCCCAACCCTGTGTCCCTCACGCCGAGCCAACGGTTTTTGATTCTAGATTGCATGAGCTCACAGTACACAAAAAAACACTTGTACACCTAAAGAAATAATTGTAGATGATAGAGGTGCTATTGTAAGCTTGACCAAATCAATTTTCACCACCTTAAGTTGTGTAAATGATAGGATGTGTGTTTGCTGATGAATTAATATGGTGCTTTATTTAAATCCTTGGTAAAGAAAACCCTAAGATTTGTGTGCCTTAAAAAAATCCTCGATAAGACATCTCCAAGTTGTACCATATGCCTTATTAAATGCATTGGTGGTACATCGAAACATGCAGGAACACAACATATTACCTTGTCGCGAAAATTGGAACTTTACAACCTAAATTCGGGAGTTACGAAGTTATGAAAACCTATGACTCCCCAAATTCACAATAAACTGACTCACTTGACGCCACTAAAGGAAAAGTTGGGTTGTCAAGAAGTTAGGAAAAATAGAAACCCAATGACAAAGTTAAAAACACACAATGCCAACAACTTAGGTTTCAAAATTTATAAAATGCATGACAAGAGGTTAGGGACTTTAGAGTAACCTGTGACCAAGACTAAAATGAAGGAAAAATACTTTAGACTTAGGTAAAAAATAAAATATTGAAGACTGAGGAAGACAAAATTTGAAGGGATATGATACATAATATACCTACAGGTAACATGTATATATGTATATGTATATATATAGGATATCATATATATATATATATTTGTGTATATATATATATATTTGTGTATATATATATATACATATGCATATATGTATCTATATGCATGTATATATTAGTGAATGAAATCATTTATTTCAAATTATATATTTTATAGATAAGGAAGTTAGATAATTTCTTTCGATATTTGAACAATAAAAATCTAATTCAATTACCTTTAATGATTTAGAAGTAAAATTAGGTTCACTATATATATTCAATGGTTGTATTGTCGAATTTGTGGCTTATAAATATATGTGTTATGAGTTAATTGTTGGTTAATGTGATGTTTTCATTGTGCTCAAATAAAGAGGTACTTTGTGTAGGGTAGATGTTATAGTTTTCCAGAGGCTTGAAAAACCATGTTGTAGGACAAGTATATGTGATGATCCTGTAATCTTGGTTGATGTGATATTTGAAGTACTTTATTGAGGGGGTTTTAGCCATGCACTATTCACTTGCTTTATGGTTGATTTTGTGTGCAGGATGGTTCATGCCCCACCTTGGTGTATGTTCATATGGTTATGGGGTTTTTTCATGTTGGTTTCCCTATCGATTCAGTTGGGTGTTCTAGTTGTAGAAGGGGGAGTGGCTCTCAATGGGGGCCAACGCACAAAGTGGTGTCTAGGAAAACCCATGTGGGAGTTTTCTTAACAAGTGATAACCTAATTAATAAACTAGGAGGTTGGGTATAATTTCACTCTAATCAAGATAATTGGATGCCTCACCCATGACTATAGTGCTCGTTTAGGCTGAGGATGGGTTGAGAAGGCTTGGTTGGCAAGGTCAATTTCCTTGTCCTCGTGAAAGGAAATTGGTCCCACATGTGTCACCCTATGGGGCCAACATCTAATGTGAGACTGCCAAGACAACCATAGATGGGGGCCAACATCTAGAGAAAGACTGTCAAGACAACCCATGCTAGGACCATGTGATGACACTCTCCCCTGCTACAACCTTGCATCTCCTTGACTTGTATTTCCATTTTATGTTTGAGAGTTCCTCTAGAAGCTGTGTCACTATTGTGTTACAGTGTTATGTTGTACTTGCATGTTGGGATCCTTTATAGTCTTGTTGTGTCAATTGGTTGTCATCTTATTGTCATTGTGGTGGTGGGACCCTTTCACTATCTCCTAGCATGGGGAGTGGACCTTAGGGTTCCACATGGTCAGGTGGAAGGTGCCTTGTACTCTATTGGGTCCTTGGGTCCCCTCTCTTTGTTCGTGTTCATGATGACTTCTCTTGGATTTGAAGACTTCTGCACTTGTATTGGTTCTTGTGGATCATTATTCATGTACTTGTAATGAACCATGAATCTATTGTATTATGTATCATACTTGATGTACTCTCCTCAGATGTATATGAGGAGACATTGTAGTTCAAATGTATCAATGTAATGATGTAAACAGATGTAGAACTCTGTTATGTAATGGACAATGTAAATGATGTTATTGTATATGTTAGTTAAATGGACTAATGCTAAATGATCTCTATTGAATACATGCTATGGTTGTATCATATTGAATGTTCAATTAAATGAGATGATTAGATGTAATTTCATATTGTTGATGGATTGGTTTAATGTAATGGTTTTCTGTTCTTGCTAGTTTTGTTAATGGGAATCAAGTAGCATAGTCGCTAACCCTAGAGGACTTAGGTGAGAATTTGAGTTAATATTTTCATTTATTATCATTTGAATATTGCTCTTTCAAAAGAAATTGTTCAATCTCTTGAGTTAGTTCTCACCTATACCCAATACTACAACCATAAAACTAGAATGGTATTGGGAGTATTCAGAGAAGTGGTTTTGGATGTAACTATGGAAATGATTGAGAATATTTTCAGAATTATTTCCCATCCTCAATATGAAGTAGTGGAAATGGGGAGGGCCGTCAAATATTTTGATGACCATGTAGGACCTGGAACTTAAATTACATTTACAACAGTCTTCTACTTTATCCCAAAAAAGTAATTGCCAAATTGGCCAGGATTCAACATAGAAGTGAATTCAAGGAATATGTCAAAGATCTATTGAGTAGGATATTTAGGTATCAACATGATTGGAACTTTTACCCATGGATGGTAAATTTCATCAAAACCATCAACACTGCTAACAAGAAGAAGATTGATTGGAATACTCATATAAGTGATTCCATTCATGAGTAATTGAGAAATTTGCTCACAACCTCCAAGTTTTACATGACATCATACTTAGTTTATTTGTTGTCTTCACAAGCTTCATTCCTAGGACTTACCCAGGTTGGTTCTTTTGCGCTTGGAGAAGTGACAATATTTCAGCACTATCCCCAACTAGAGATGGAGGAAAGTTATAAGAATTTTTGTGTTGTTAATTATGATTTCATTTATTCAATGATAAGAGGATTGGCTAGAGACTTCTCTAGGAGGATTATAATGAATCAATGGAAATAATTAAAGGGATTGGGAATTGGTATATCTAGTAAAATACTTTTTCTTATATCAGGGTGGTAGGCTTCCATAAGATGACTTATAAACTCCCTAGGTACCCTTCAAATAAAATGATTCTATTAGAATTATGTAGGAAAATTGTTGAAGCACACCATCTCATTGTTGGGAAGCACAAAATTGGATACAATTTCCCCATTAAAATAGGGGTATACTCATGTTCTAACATGAAAAACACAAAAGGTGCAAATGTGGAAATGGCCAAGTATAATCTTTCTCTCTACAATGATGTTAGGATTAGGTTTGATCTTATTGACAAGATCAACAAGGTGATGGGTGCCTACTTTATCCATGAGCCAAAAATTGAAGATCAATAGGCCAAAAATGAGGAAGAACTCGAGGTTAGGATGAAAGATTACTAGTAGTTGACAATTCATTTGATGAAGCATTGTACAGATATAGGTTTCCAAAGAACAAAAGGATGATGGGAAGAACCTCCAAAACTAACATATCATGGCCTCAAAGTTTATAATCAACCTATTTTTAATATAGACTACTCAATGTGGGAAAACAATGATATCAAGACTCGAGCACATGTGGTAATCACTCATTCCCTCTGATGGTTGAAGAGACCTTTCCCCATGATGAAAATGATGGCACCCACCAAGGAGGTTGAGAAGAAGAAGAAAGAGGAAGGATCGTCACCTGCAACTATTGAAGAAGAACCATCATCTATTGTAGTCACCAAGGAAGGGCTGTCCATTGCTACTACCCCAACTAGGGAAAAGAAGAAAGGAAAACCTGCTAAGGAACCAAGAAAGAAAAAAAGAAAGAGAATCCATAAATGTAGCTTGAAGTGAAGAAGAGGTTGAGGATGAAACTAAATTGAGTTAGAAGAAGAGAACTAGTGAAGAAATCAAGGAAAGGGTTTCTTAGAGGAAAAATGAGCAAGCATATTCTTCCAATCCACCTCATGAGTCACCATTTCCTTCACCACCTCCATAACCAGAAGAAAAAATTCCCACTCCACCATGATCTTAGACACTACCCTCTACTCCTCCCCCTCCAAAAGGTGAACCACCTCGTTAGGAAGAAATTCCTTTTGACACAACACTCAAGGAAGGAGAGATAGAAAAGGAACCTCTAGGGGAAGAGAAAGCACAATAAGAAGCCCACATGAAGGAGGTTCATACTAAAGATAAACATGAAATAAGTTCATATGGAGGAGGTGCATATTGAAAAATGTTTTTGTGGAAGTGCATGTTGAAGAGATTAATGTTGAAGAAAATACAATTTAGGAAAGTGTACAAGAATAACCTCATGAGGAGGAAGTAGACCAGACAAAGAAAGTTACTAAGGAACAACCTCATACAAAAGATGAAATACATGAAGAAAAGCTTCAAGGAAAAGAGATGTTGAACAAGAGTTTAGACAAAAGTAACCTAAGGATGATGTTGAGGGTTCCAACAATATAGACGTCTTCACTTCTCCTTGCAGAGAAGCATCCGTAGCTATATTGGTATGGTTAAATCATACAATTAAAAAGAGGTAGTGTACCTATGTGGAGATCCCGAAGAACATTTTGAGCATATTATCATATGCCTTCCAATATCTAGTGTGAAGAACGAAAAATGCATGAAGAATATCCACCATTTCTAATGATGAACAATGTAATAGGACAACAACAATAGTTTCCCCCTTAGTGGATAAATTAGAGCTAGAGATGACCGTAAAAGATTACTAGATTAGGCAGGTTGATCTGGTTGTTCAAGCAAGAGAGGGAGAACAATAGTCCCTCTAAATGTCTATCACTGCAATTTTGAAGAGAATGCAAAAAGATGAGAACACAAAGGAAGAGTTGAAATCCCAAGTGGCACAACTCATGACTTGTGTAAGCAATCTCATTGGACCTATTGATGTCACTGATCCCAAGTCTGTGTTGCATGCTGCATTAAAAGGTTGAAGGTTAGACATTTTGACGTAGATGGTTGAATTCCTACAACACAAAAGTGGAAGGAGATTTTCTAGGTTTGGAAAACCAAGAACTCAAGGAGCTAATAAAGTCTAATCACTCCATTAGTGATGAAGAAATCACTGCCCAACAAATTGAGTTGAGCATCAATGAAGAGTTATTAGTTTGGGAGGACTACATCCCAATTCTTCATCAAATAAATGAAACAAAAATAGAGGAACTATTGGAAGCTATAGTAATTGAAGTAGGAGAGTTAGATCAACTCCCAATATGGGTGAGATCGATAGAGTTAAGTGTTAGAATTTTGAATAAGTGCAAGAAAAAGTTGAAAAATGATAGAAGCTAGGCTAAGCAAGTGATGAACAATATTCACCAGTCAATAGAAGACTTGGGTTGCATGTTTTGGGATACTCTTGTGTTGGTAAGAGAGCACAATAAAATGGTTGAATAATTACAAAAAAAAAATGTAAGGACAGGTCACACAGGCAGGTATTGATAAGATGGTAAATAAAAAGGTCAAACTTTAGTCTCTTTAGGAAGAATTGGAAGCCTTCAAAAAAATACAATAGAAAACATAAAAGATATCATTTGATCAAAAGGTTATAATCTAGTTTCATAGAGGTCCAACCATGAAAAGAATGAATGAAGTAGTGTTGGAATTCACTAAAAACTTCACCAAATAAAAGGAGACAAGAGTCATGTTGTACAGTTAGCTTTTCTTTGTAAATTTCAATAAATACTTTATAAATTCCCACGCCTAGATGTGGAAACTAGATTTGTCATTGGAAATTATGATAACTCTTAGTATAAATTATCTCGCCCAGATGCAAGGCTAAAAGGGGCATTGGAATTTTGGTAGTTAGTAGTTAGGCTTTAGTTAGATTTCAGTTTTCTTTATATTTCAAGTAAGTTTTATCATGTTAAATTGAACTTCAACTAGGGCACCCAATTTTACTTTTATTTAAATTTCATTTTTCTTTCAATTGAAGACTCAAGCGTTGGAGGTAGTTCTAGTTATATTTTTATCATATCCACATTTTTAGGAGCTTATTTTCTATATATTTTTTATTCTAGATCATTTAAAGGATTTGATTTTGATGTATTTTTTTGCAAACAAACAATACAATCTCAACATGGCTTTTCCTACTAACTTTCTAGATTATTGATTTAATCAAAGGGTTACACCTATGTTGCATGCATCTTGATTTGGCATCATGGTGATGGTATGGGTATCTTGTTTCAATCTAAGTTGTCAAAATAATGAGATATCATTGGTAATTATGGGCTTAATTAATATTCCATCTCAGATCTACATGTGCTTGACGGCATTCTAATTGTATGAAATCCAAAAATATTATGTGGTGATTTACTTTCTTTGAAGATTGCATTGGTTTTACTATTGAATACATGTGAAATACTATTTGTTGTAATAGTGGTTTGGAGATCTTTTTTAAATGTACATAAATGATTGTTAGAATATTTCTTATCATTTTCTAATTAGGTTAAATTTGTTTGTATTACTTCTTGTTACTCTATCTCTTTTGATCTTTCTTTTAAAATCAGTCTTAAATACTTGAAGAGAATTGAAATAAATAAAAGAACTACTATAAATTTGAACTGCAATGTACTTTTATGAATTGTTGAAATCATTATTTCTGATTGCATGTTATTTTTATCAAGCTTTGAAACCATAACCCTTGTAAACATATTGACAACGACCCTGTGTTGTCCCAACACAACTAAGAACTAGTTATATAGGTACTTTGGAGTAGTATCACTACTTTTCAAGAGGGGTAATAAACCCTTATTACCTAGCACATTGTAAGTGATTAAAACCACCCTCAACATACCCTTTATTGAGGTTTATGTATAAGATTTGAAAGAAAAAAGGTGGTCGACTATTGTGAGATTAAGGTAACTATATGGTTGTCCTTTTCATTGCAAGGAATTATTCTTTTCTTTTCCCATCTTCATGGAATGTCATGATTTATGGGGTAAGTTTTATTGACCATCCTTTGAAAAGATAGTCATCTTTTTCGTCTTGAAATTTTGACTATCCCTACATGGTGGTTACGCCTCCTTCGTGGCAGTACTTTGAGTGTCATTCCTTAATGAACTATGACTCGAGCATAAAGAATGTCCTCTTCATGTCTTGACTACCCTTTGTCACCTCAAAACCTCTATCTTTTTGAGGGCCTTGAATATGGTTCAAAATTAAAAAATATTTAATTGGGATACCCAATGAGTCTTTGATAGCATATAACCTCACATCCTTATTCCACACTAGAGCAAGACCATATGTTGGTTCAATGTCAATATTAAAAAGCAATTTTCCAATGAAAAAATGGCATCCAATACTTTTGGCAATGAGAAAAATGGTCACAACAGTCTTCCTCATTAATGTCATACTTAGCCTCATGAAGGGGATTACTCTAAAATTTAATATCCCAATGGCACATATCATTAGATTCTTTAGCTCCATGCTCATAAAATTCTACAATCTTATTTGTTACCTATTTGTCCGAGTCAAATCTCTTCTCTCATCCATTTTTGTTGGTGTTAGATGTGTTTCCTTAAAGTTTCATTTGCTTCTTTGAGAGCCTCCATGAGACACAATATATTATGTTTCCTTTCCACCAAATTTTCTAAATAACTTCAAGGTTGCTTATGAATATCAAAATATTTAATGAGAGTCAGGAGGAAATGTGAAATTCCTTATTCATTATGATCATAAAATATTTATAAGGAAGTATCCATGTAGTTT
The DNA here is from genome assembly GCA_007258455.2 of Sequoia sempervirens. Lineage (NCBI taxonomy): Eukaryota > Viridiplantae > Streptophyta > Pinopsida > Cupressales > Cupressaceae > Sequoia > Sequoia sempervirens. Next base: position 274,778,564 of record VDFB02281492.1, on the reverse strand, counting down.
GATCCCCTTGTTATGTCTCCTTCAAACTATCATGGGAAATATTAAGCACCAAAACTAACATTTAAATAATTTCCTTCACAAGAGATCCTACTACTATTAAATTATTTAGGTCGTGTGTTTCCTTCAAAGCTTCAAAAGATCTATGCCACTTAGATACAACTATTTAGCACATAGCTTCATTCATAGTTGAAGCAATAGGGCCATAAATAAGACCTCCAAACATTGTATCATTATTTACTTCCTCATATTTTAATTTTAGTTATTGGATTCTCTCTTCTAATTTACTCCCTTACAGACTGTATGAACACATTATAACCCACATCTAAAAATGGGTCTACAATGTTCTAGAGGAGCACATTTCATTCTCTTTGGATGATAATGGAATATTAGTATCACATGCAATGTGTTTTTAACATGTCCTTGTTTGTTCTATCATGTCTTAAGTATGCTCTCAAAAGTGTGACAAATAGGCCCCTCTACATGACATCTTCATCCATTGGAATTTACAAGTCCATTTGTCAGCCTTCAACTTATCCTCCATCACTTTTAGCAAATAGAAAATTTTGAATCTTGATTTCAATACACCATTTTAAAGCCATAAACTTGATGTGTTAATTTCATCACTATGCAACATCGGTTTGCCAAACTATTTATGATTTCATGTTTGTTTGGTATTTTGTTGGGTGTTCCTCTGAGGCCTGATATTGGATTCCCTCTTATGGTCTCTATGAATGGCATTCCTAGACAAGCACAAACACAAAGAACAAACACATTATTAGTCCAATATGCAAGTTAGAAACAACATTCCCCATGAAATTCATTTGAAACATGAAAACAAGAAATAAATGAAGAACACAAGTAAAAAAGCTATTAAATCCTATTTTAATGTCCAAACTCTCAATCCCATGGGGGAATTGGCATCATTTTGATGTGGAAAATGGCCCTTTCCTAATTTCTTACAAGCTTGATGATCAATGGTGAAGATTTGATGCTCCTTGGTGGAATTCTCCATAACCTAGCCGTGAAATGATGAAAATGGATGATGATGGATGAAGATTGTTCAAAACAATGAAGATCATAACTTTGCATAAGTTGTGGATGAAAACGCCTAAGCTTGTGGATCCAAAATCAATAAGAGAGCCTTCTATTTATAGAAGAGAATGATGGAGGATGAGGAAAAATGGATGAATGTGGGATCAAACACCAACCAATAGCACAATGCCACTTGTCAACATGCTAATGGACAAAGGTTGAGCACATTTTAATGAAAGTGCACATAAATGCTATTAGGTGGAATTTCAAATTTGTAGAAGTGACAAGTTGGAGGGAGAGAAGAAATGAATTAAATTCCACTTGGCTCAAGAAAAGGACATGTAAGAGGCCTTTAATGCCTTGTTGGATGGACAAGTACTTTTGGGGGAAGATTTCAAATTTGGGGAATATTCCATCCTTGATGCCTTTTTGAATGAAAATGGAAGATTTAATAAATCAATTAAAATGATTTTCATGAGCAAGTTACAAAAGCTAGAGGATTTGAGTGATTAAGATTAGGATTAATCATGATTTGATTAATTTAAATGAAGATTAGTTGATTTGACATTGTGATTTAGATTTTAGGATTTAAATAAATCAAAATGAGAGGAATAATGATTTTAGACTTAATTAAATAATGTTTGATTTATTCAATTAAAGAGGATGATGTTAGTTTTAAATCAAATAACTTAGATAACTTTATTTAATTTAAAAGAAATGACTTTAGAGATTAATTAAATAAAATGAATTATTTAATTAAAAGGGGGACTATAGGATTAACTAAACAAAGTGATTTATTTCATTAATAGGAGGGAATGACTTAATCAGATAAAATTTATTTATTTAAATAAGAGATGAAAGGTGATGAAATTAACTAAATAAAGACTATTTAATTAAATGATTAGTAAAGGAGATGATTCAGTATGAGCTGGTGTTAGTAATCAGGATCAAACATATATGATCAATCGGTATATTTTTCGCGTCTACAGTCTCCCTTATTGGCAAGAGATTGGGTGTAAAATGTTGATCTTCAATCCTTGATAGTCTCAGAATCACTACATATCTTTTTTAGGATCTCAAGATTCTCTTTAATAGCTGGGCCTATTTGACAAAAGCACATTATATTCTTGACACCCAACCCTGATATTTTACTCATATATATTAGTTAGGTGAGGTGATTAGAATTCCTTGTCATTGTCTATTGTTTTTGGTATTGGTTATGTGGTATACTTAATTCTCAACCTTGATAAGTCCCTAGGTCTTGTTTCTATATGTTTTCAACTTGTTAGGTTTTGTCTTCAATGTTTACCTCCTTTTGGTATTGGTTACTCGGTATGCTCAATGTTTAATCCCCAATATGTTATGTTATGATTTATAGGAAGGATCAAGTTGTCAAATTTTTTTGTTTTGATTTAATCATGTGTATGAGTTGCGTGAAATTTTGACATCTAATACCTAACATTTTCATCTCATATAAGGGTAAGATCAGACCATCAAAGCTTCTTGTGCTAGTTTTCTTAATTAAATGAGGTACATTATGCTCGATCTCTAATTTCTAACATAAGCACTATTCACCTCACAAGATCAAGACTTCATGCCATTTTGTGTTGTACATGTGTTCATGGATATATTGGATGTTTATAAAGCATATGGTTTGCAAGGACATGAGATGTGATAGGTTGTGAATCAAATATGTTATTTGTATAATTTTATGTGATAGGTTGTGAAGCAAGGGAGATATTGGTGTTATGAGGTATAGATGCATAAATTTGGGGATTTGGAATGGATATGGTCATGTGATTAGATGCGAAAGGATTTTGATATAGTGGATTGGAATATATTTTAGGATTTAATGGTATGAAATTTGTGTCATTAGGAGGTATTGACGATTGACTTGACATAATTGGCATGAAAGCTTGAGGGATAGATACATTATAGATTGAGGTATGGGTATGTTTGCAATAGATGTGATGTACGATGAAATGATACTTGTAAGGGATTGTTCCCTAAGTATGGAAATTTAAAAATCTAAAGGTAATTTAGCACCTTTTGTGCTAGTGTGAGAACTTGTATTTGTTTGGTTCCATAGCAAGGAGGCTATCGATAACTTTTCTTATGTTTGGATCTTGTTGCATCTCTAATACTATAATAACTTCTCTTGTGCCACTTCATTAGACTCATGCATTATGTCTTCTATTAGAATATGTGAGGGTTGAGGTTGCCGTGTTTGATGCTCAATGATGTCCTCAAACTCCCATTGAGGGGATAGCCCCTTAGAGCCTACAAGGAGGGTAGCCCCCTTAACCCCTCAAAATGAAATGGACTCCAAAACCAATAAGATTGGGCTCCATAACCAACAATAATTAATTCAAGTGGAGCTTATTTATTGGGCATTTAGCATATGTTAGAATTAAACTATTTCTCATTTTTTTCCCTCTACCTACTTCATGGACACTCCCATCCACCTATAAGCACCTAACAATAAATAGTGTTTTTGAGTAAGGTAATAGAGAGGCAATTGTAACATGTTTTCAAGACTTATAGTGGGTTGACCTTTTTTGTGATTTAGTGGGTGTTCAAAGAAGAAATTTTTGTCTCATAGAATAGATATAGGGTAAATTAATATATATCTTCCATGTTTATAGTTGTGCTCCAATACCTGTGAGAGCTCAAAGATACAATCAAGACTTTGTTTCTAGTTTTGATTAATAAAAATTTATGAATGGCCTAAGTAATCATATTTTGGATATTGCTCATTATGGCACTATTGTTCCCACTCTTGGATAATTCAACAAAATTCAAGCTAGAGGTGAATAGGTTCCTTTCATCTTTATCTCTTGACCTACTTCATTGCTCTAGAGACATCAAAAAGCTACCAAGGGAGTTGAATTCTTGAAAATAGTTCTTAGCTTGATAGAGTTGAATGTAATGAAGTGGATTATGAATTTCATTTGTATCAAGTCAAATAATGACACAAGAAACTAAAAAGAAATGTTTCGATTATTTTTGTTATGTATTACCCTTAGCTATTAAGATGTTGAATATATATCATTCAATATATTTTGTAAATACCTTAGTTCTATAAATAAACTATTAAACTATTGTTAGATATATCCTTGATCGTGCTATATATCCTTTCTTTTGTGTTCTTCACATAGATAAATTAATCATTAACTAATTTTTATATAATAATTATAATGTAAAGTATGATTAGCCTATATCCTTTTATAAGTGGACTTGCTAGTCCATATTTCACCACTAAACCTGTCTCATGCCATTGAATGGATTTTCAATTTTTGATAAACATTTTACATCATATTTGGTAGCAACTTTAACCTAGTTAACTTGAAAAGTTGTCTTGTGTCAGGGAAAACAACTTTTGGGCATTCAAAACATTCCTGGCCTCTACTTGAAAACAAATTTTAATGCACATTCAATATTTTTAGCTGAGAGGTTTCATCCTAAAACCTATCTCATGCTGTGAAGCCTCTTTCATGTCTAGTAAACCTAGCCAAACAACAAGCTAAATTTGGTTAGAAAATTTTACATATCTCACCTATAGTAAATTTGTATTCAAAGGATAGATAAATATCTTGAATGTAGTAAATTGTATGAATGATAAATTTTACAATGTGAATTTACTTGATCAAATTCACTACTCCTAGGTTTGTACATGTATTTGTAGTAAATGCAATAAATTATTTTAGTTGTGGACACTTAGTTGGTTGCATTAACTACACTCTGATCACCACCCAACTTGTTTATAAGTGGATTTCAATGCACTAATTACCATAACACCTGTAGAAGATCAATATAGAAAATCATGAGACAATGTGCTTCATAGAAGAACAGTGAACTAAAGAGCATCAATTAGTAAGTCTATGTTCCCTATTTTATAGTCATAAGATAAAAGAAATTATTTAATATATATATGTTATTTAATATCTTGTTCTATGAGAAGAATAACATTAAAGGAATTCCTTCCTAATTTAGGTTTTAAAAAAGAATTTTTTAGAAGGGTGGGAATCTGGTTTTTCCTACCATAAGCCATTATTTTCCAGTGAGATCTTAGCAAAAACATTTAGAGGCCACAACTCTCTCCCCTCTTTCCTCTATCATTCATTTCGTAGAGAAATAATTATATGGAAAGGAATTACTTGCCATGCTTTGACCTTAATTGAACTGACACTTCTCTTTTTTTTTTTACTACTGCTAGGATTTGGATCTACCTTAAGCATCCCACTTTAACTTCCCATGATTCACTCCTCATTTGGTTGTGCACTTGTTGTTCATGTTGCTCCATTTTTTCCCCTTCCATCTACGATAATTACAGATATTAATTAGTACTATTTTAGTTATTAAATATTTAGTCATAGTTGGCAATGTAAAAAAAATTGTTTATACAATACTTTAACTTCCTATGTTGCAACTTCTTGTTGGTTTACAAGATCATGCCTTTTCATGGTGTTTATTGTCACTTGTGGCATAGATAATATCAAAGGACATGATTTAGGATTCAACCTCTTTAGATTAAACCTTAAAGACTCAAGCTCCCTATAAAGTGTAAGAATTTAAACAGGAACCCAATCAAAATAAAAGTTTATTTTCAATTTTTTAAAATCACGTTAATAGTCTCTTTCATAATTTAGATGCTTTACCTGTGAAAAAAAGACAAATGCAATAAGTTGTGGAAGTCCTATTTCTATACATTTAGCCACCTATAAATAACAATACAAAAGGAACAAGAAACTTAATTTAACTACATATGGAAGTCTATTTATTTACATAAAATCATGCAATCCAACATTGGTTGTATTGAACTAAAAAAATTAGCATTCATGCCCTACTTTTACCAACATACAAAACACTTTATAAATTTAAAAACATAACTTCTAAAGGAAGCTCTTAATCATAATGAAAGACTAAGGTGTTGCATATATGCCACCTAAATTGGTATTTTGAATGTTAGTATGCATGCATTTAAACAAATATAGAGGATTCAAACTTTGAAAACTATAAATCTAGTCCATCTATTTAAAAATCCCAATTATCTTTATTAAGAAAATTCATGAGTTCTATAGCCAAATAACTAATTAGCTTAACATTTCCTAAATATTCTACTCATAAACCATCTCTACGAGATGCTTTCTCCATTCAAGCTTAATTAATATCTCTCAAAGCAAAAGCAAGCATTTAATTCTTTCTTCCCTAGTTTAGTTGCATGCAAATTATTTCTATTCAAAAAATATAAGTCTGTATCTCCTCTTCCATGTATCCTCCATATTCAACATGCATGCAAAAAAATGGAAATTAGTCAAGACGTGTGGCCAGTCTAACTATTTCCATGCAACTGTCTAGTTTACATGTGTTACCTATGCCTCCACCAGTTGTTTATTTTTCTTTTTTTAATAACTATTCCCATGCAACTATTAGACTTGCCAAATACAAGAATTTCATTCATTTTTATGGTTTCCAATTACTTGATTTTGGCGATAATTGGCATTACCACTTAATGGCAAAATACTCTCTATTTTAATAATATTTTGTAAAATTTTATTTGTATCAGTTTAAATACATTGTATAATTTATAAATATGTATACAAGAATTTTTATATAAAAAAGTATGTGGTAAACAAAGAAATAATACAATTTAGACACACATGTATTCTCTATTTTATCTTATGTTTCTATTTGTTACCAAATGTTGGTAGAGAAATAGCTTTTGAAATTTATGTCAATTTGAAATGCTTTTTTAAAATAATTTTACGCCACTTTAAATCACAATAATATTATTGCTAAAAGATTTTACATATAACATAAACACTAACACAATCTCAAAATTCCCCCATTTAATCCAAAAAAAATTAAACCAAATAAGTTGTCTTTTGCATGCCCACTTTATAGGGCTATTGCTCCATCGAATAGTAATGATTCTCCTTTCACAAACTTAATTTAGAACAACTAGTAGTTTTATCCAATTTGTTAATTTTGTTTCCAGAATTATTTTAGCCATATATTCTTTCAACCAACCAATAGGAAAATTAAAGTCTTCCTGTTTAATGTTTCCAAAAACATGAAGATTGTTTGAAAAATAAAAAAACTTTATGATTGAGGGATCCAAGTAAAAACTTGCTCAATAACTTTTAATGTTAAAATATTTTGTTTTATGATTTCAAAAACATGGAGATTGTTTGGAAAGTAAAAAACCTTTATGATTGATGGATCCAAGTAAAAACTTGCCTAATAACTTCAAGTGTTCTAATTATTTCTTTCCATGTTTAGGAACAGATAGTTGGACAACAAAAAACTTCTTGATGCAAGCTCTTATAATACAAGCACGTGACACCATCGACTACAAAAGGATCACAATTGAAACTACTACAAATCATTCCTTCAAATTGATATACCAAAAAATTGTTATTCAAAAGCAAATTCTACTTGTTCCAAACATTTGTAAAAATAATATCTTGGATATGTATTTCAAATTTCTATTATAAACTTATATAACACTACAAAGAAAACTTCTTGTCATGTTTGCATAAAAATACTACTCTATCAACATACCCATTGCACTTGTCCTAATGTAAGTGCTAATTATTTACTCATCTAAACACTCTTATTACAATTGTAAACACTCTTATTACAATTGTAAACACTCTTACAACAATACTCCTTTTCAATTACAAAATAAATACTATTATGATGATATTGCAAAGACACCCCCACCGAGGGAGAGTTGTTTATACCTCCTAACATTACAAATACTAGTCTTACGTAGATTGTGAATACAACTCCACCTCGAAACGCATTGAGATTAGCGAAACAAAATAAGGAACCTAAGAAGTTCAAATACTAGTCTTACGTAGATTGTGAATACAACTCCACCTCGAAACGCATTGAGATTAGCAAAACAAAATATGGAACCTAAGAAGTTGATTGTATGAGCTCAATGACCGAAGCCTGCCTAGTTGTTGTCTTGTCGTCGGAGATTCTCTCCAGAATTTTAACGACCTCATTCATTGTCGGGCGATTTTGAGGTGTGGGCGAGGTGCAAGCCAATCCCAGCTGTACCATATTAATCATTTGTTGCTCGCACTCTTCTGCCGCGTCTTCACGCGTGTGAAGATGAGTAGCAATTACAAGAAATGGTGTGCCATCCACGGATGTCCTCAGTGCCCACTCTGGAAGTGTGTTTTCCTCCCTAAACATCTCGGACGTTGGATTTTGGCCTGATATCATTTCTAAAATGACAACTCCATAGCTGTACACGTCTCCTCTCGATGTCATTCTCCCACTTAACGCATACTCTGAAGAAAATAAAAAAGAATAAAAATGTTCTTACAAAAATACATCGCACAAGTTGTTTTGAGTGGGTTACTTATAGCGAAGATGTACTTACCTGGTGGCATGTAACCGATGGATCCTTGCAAATTAGAGGTGCTAAATCCGTGACTCATGTCATCGTAGTTGAGGATTCTGGAAATCCCGAAATCGGCGATCCCGGGCTCGAAGTCCATGTCCAGCAAGATGTTGGACGGTTTTAAATCGCAGTGTAAAACTGGGTGCGAGCATTCATGATGAAGGTACTTCAATGCCTCAGCCACGCCACGTGCGATTCTCAAGCACATGCTCCAGGTGAGTGTCTTTTCTTCAATATGGGAAGCCAAGGTTCGATTGGGCATCATCTCCATAACCAAAGCCATGGCCCCTGAAACCCAACAGTAGCCCAAAAAGCGAACTAAGTTACGGTGTCTTGTCATGGCCAGTGCTCGAATTTCCGCAATCAGGCTCTCAGTCACTGCGACGCTGCCGGCGATTTCCTCTTTGAATCTCTTCACAGCTACAGCTTGTTCCTTGCCGCGTATATTTAGCCTCCCGCTATACACGGTTGCCATTCTGCCGGAGCCGATTACGTTTGTATTGCTAAACCCTGAAGTCGCATGGAACAGCTCGTTGTGATTTAATTTGACTATTTCTCGCTCTACGAACAAATCCCTCTGTCCTAGGTACTGATCGTTGCTCTCTTTTCTCCTGTGCACATACATGCACACCATGGTTGTCAGAACAAGAGCTCCAAAAGCAAACGATCCCACGATAATAAGGAACTTGGATCGGTTTGAGAGACCGCTGGAGGATTGAGCTGATGCTTTGGGGCATTCTGAACTGCACAGATGAGAATTCCCAATGAAAGCGCTGGCTGACCGATTTCTGAACACACCCCGGTTGGGAATAGGACCAGACAGATGGTTATAAGAAAGATTCAGAAAAAGGAGAGTTGCCATGTCGCCAAGGTAACTTGGTATTGGACCAGATAAATTGTTGAGAGAAAGATCCAAGTCCGTAAGAGTAATAAGCGAGCCCAAGGTTCGCGGAATTTTACCATTAAATTGATTGTTTGAAAGGTTCAGTTGCAGCAGCTCCACGCAATTTCCAAGGCTCTCTTGGATTTCACCGCCTAAATGATTGCCAGCCAGGTCTATTACAGTAACAGATATCATGCCCCCTATTTCAGCCGGAATTTCTCCCTTAAGTCGATTATGGGGCATTGAAAATGAATGAACTATATTTCGCAGGCTTGCAATAGTGGGAGGAATGCTACCGTGTAGCAGATTGTAGCCGAGGGACAGATCCTGAAGATTGGTACAGTTCGATAGGGATCCCGGAATCGTTCCTGACAATTGATTTTGCTCCAAATGTAGTTCCGCTAGGAAGCGTAAGCGACCCAGTTGTGGAGGTATGCCCCCGCTCAGTTGATTGCCCTGCAGTCTGAGAAGGCCCAAGGCCGAACAGTTGCTCATCTCTGCTGGAATCCTTCCGCTGAAATTATTGTACTGCGCTTCAAATAGTTGAAGGGATTTTAGTCGGCCAAACTCGATCGGAATATTTCCACTTAATGAATTTGCATGCACTCGTGCAAGTTGCAGATTTGTAAGATTCCCCAGCTCAGCCGGAAGAGATCCTGTCAGATAATTATGCGAGATGCTCAATGCGGTCAGGCGGGAAAGTTGACCTAATGATTTAGGAATATTACCCGTGAGGGAATTCCTGTAGATGGCTAAAAGGGTGAGAGATGATATGTTCCCAAGAGCAGGAGGAATGGTCCCTTCGTATAGACCTTCTCCCATCCATAGCTGTTCCAGGAAGGGCATTTGGCCGAGGAATGAAGGAATTGGACCGGTCATACCGTTGAGGCCCACCTCCAATAGCCGGAGCTGAGTCAGGTTGGAGATGACGGCTGCGGGTATCGGACCGGTGAGACGGTTACCGCATAGACACAGTTTTTGTAGTCTGGTGAGAAGGCCGAGCCCTGCAGGTATGGTTCCGTTGATTAAATAGTTAAAACATAAATCCAGCGATACCAGATCGGTACAGTTTGACAGAGAATCTGGAATTGGACCTGTGAAATTGTTATTGTGGAAGATGAGCTTCTTTAGTTTGGATAGCTTCGAAAGGCTGGAAGGTACGGGGCCGGTAAACCTGTTAACTGATAGGTCGAGGATTTTAAGCGCGGTACAGTTGGAGAGAGATAACGGAAGTGTGCCGGTGAGATTGTTGTGGTCCAGAGAAAGGAAAGCTAGAGCAGAACAAGACGTGAAGGCAGAGGATGGAATTCGACCGATTATATGATTGGAGGAAAGATTCAGTGTAGTGAGGTGGCTAAAGCTGGGGAAGTTAACTGGTAATGAGCCAAATATTGCCTTGTTTTGGAGATTGAGAGCGATTACGCTCTGATTGGAGTGGTCACAGGTGACGCCCGTCCAATTACAGAAGTTAGAGAGGTCTCCGTCTCGCCAGTCGTCGAGAGGAAAGCTAACGAAGCTCTGCTTCAGAGCCAAAAGTGACTCCGCATCCCGCGGGATGGCTGTTGCCTTTGTAGTCATTGCCACAACTGAAATGAGAGCCAAGTAAACCGTAAACCAGTCCATCAGTACAATCACGCTATGACAGGATAAACAAGACACAGGATCCAGAATGAACCCATATAGCATGTCAGTACTTCAAATCATATGCCTTAATTTGAAAAGAAAGAGTCAAAATTAGAGTCGCTGGCATGCTGCCATTACCGCCGACGAGCTACGGTTTTTCTTGATTTTCCTTGGAAATTTCACATCTGAACCCCTCGTGATGTGATAGTCAACATAAATGCCAAAGCTTCAATTTTCAATTTGACTAATTTACTTGCTTGATTGGTTATAAATTCCACGGTACCCGTGCCGAGAGACTTAGGCCAAGATCTTTTAGGTCAGTCAAGCTTTATGATTGACTGACTTTAATAATGTAAACATGGAAAGGCTTTCTAATTAAAAGCCATCGAAACATTAATTAAGTGTAAAAATGAGGATGTAAATAGAATTGTCTCTATTTTTATGGGGAGAAGGCTAACGTCTAGACAAAACGCACCTATGTACATACAAAAACCTATAAAAACATACATAACATGATGAGATGGTGTAGTGCGGGGTCCGTTAGACGGATGATAAAAGTGATGGAACCGATATATGGAAGGAAACATCACGGTGAGGAAAGCGAGGAGGTGTCTTGCTATCGAATTACGTTGGCTTTTTTTGCCTTGTACGAGAAGCTATCTGTTCACCGCGGGTGGGAAGGGCGTTGATGTGATTAAGACATGCATTTGAAATTATAACAAGTATTATTCTTGGAAAACACTCTATGTTCTGGGTTTTCTCATTTTGTGAGTTGAAACCGAAACATTGGATAGGGTTTTCTCATTCAGCAAGTTGAAAGCAAAATGTTGCAGAGCAAGGGGGGCATTGCAAGCGGGAGAGACAACCGAGCGACTTGAGGTGAGGGGTTTTTATGTATGGTTTGATGCGTTTTTGTATGTACATAGGTGCATTGTTGTGGTGGGTTGCAGTTTTCTCAGTGTTTTGAGAACTTGGAATCTTAGAAAAAAATATGAATCTCTTCAAAAGCTTTTATTATTAAAACCGTAGGAATGTAATGAAATGCAGACTGTTTTATAAAAACCCATTGTTTTCCAACAACCTTTAACACACTGTGTTTTCCGCTCTTTCATTCTATAGGTTGAAACTGAAAGGTTGGAGAGTGAAGCTGCAAGTGAAAGGTTGGAGAGCAAGGGGAGACTATAAAAACATTTGAAGTGAGTTGAGGGATTTCTAATCATTTAGGTTGTTAGTTGTAAAGGACCGTTTTAAAACATTATGAGGGTTTTTGTTTGTAAATTGTTTTCAAACTTTAAGTGGGTTAAAGGTTTTGTAAAAGCCAGTGTTTTGCATCTTAGAATTTTACAAAAGAATATAAATTTCTTTAAAATATTTTGTTATTTAGACCTTAGGAATGTAATGAAAGGCATCATTTTATAAACACCCATTGTTTTCCAAGAACCATTAACACTCTATGTTTCACCACTTTCAACAAGTTTACTCATTATTGGTGATAATGGCAAGAAATCGGTGTTCTTGATATTTGTAATGCAGGCTTAAAAACCATGAGGGTTTGGGTATGTTACATGCTATTTGTAATACAGGCTTAAAAACCATGAGGGTTTGGGTATGTTGTGATGCGAGTTGTAGTTTTATAAACACGCAATGTTTTCCATTTCATTGCATTGCACATCTTTCAAACTGAAAGCATTACTTCACATTGCATAGGTAATAACTATACCTGCAACTATAGGGATCTCCACCTGCACAACCAAGTACTATTCTCAAATATATTAATTTCTTCATTCTAGAGTGATAATTGCAACTACCAATTGCATTTTTTTGTCATGGCATTCCATGAGACCACATTTATTTGAGGCATTTTTTCAAATAGTTCACTGCCTTGTCTATGAAAGCATACTAGTAAGCAACAACATAGACAAGGCAGTGAACTATTTGGTAAAATGGCTAAAAGAAATATGGTCTCATGGTCAATAGAATGCCATGTCAGGCCATAGACAGGGAAATGAACTATTTCTATGTATGATTTCTTATCTATAGCGTGCCACTATGTTTTGGTAGACATACTCATCTCCCACAGCTTTTTCCAAAATAATTACAGATAGTTAGAGTGATAATTGCAGATATATGATGATAATTAGAGTGATATTTGCAGATGGAGACCCCCTAACCAAATTTTGTTAGAAAATGAGAAACACCTTATTTAACAAGCAATGCAGTTTGGCTCACAGAGATATAGTGTCATCTTCAGTAGATGTATCGACAATATATTCTAAAACTGTTAATGGGTGTTTTAGCACTTTCTCAACACACGCAGTGCATAGGTGTACTACCTCTCTTAAAAGGAAATCTCCAACAAGTTGTTGAAAATCACCCCCAGGTCATGACATGCATGAAATTTCTCAGTTGGTTCAATATGATTTTGCTGGTAATCATAGGGAAGACTTACGTAGTTAAGCTGGGAGGGAATCGGATCTTAAAATGGAGTTCTTGAAATGGGGAAGTTGGTGTGCAATTGCTATAGGCTCAAACAACAGTCTTAAACTCCTATTTCAACTTAAGATTTGGCTTTACAATGTGCAATGAACCTTAGAATAGGTTACTTATTAAAAAAAGGAAAAGGGGCAGGGAGGAGAAGGGGTTCCTGGATCTGAAACTAACAGTGAACAGTGATCATGGAGGACCTTTCTACGGACAACCTTCCTAAAACTAAATTTCACTTAACCAGATTACTTCACAGTCTCATGAAATTAGTGCAAGCTTCTAAGGACTGTAGATATTCAACCATTCATTCACCATAACCATGAATAAAAGATAGAAGTTTAGAGTAGCTTTTAGATTATGCCCAAACTAACTTTACACAACTATTTATCATCAATAAACAACAAAAAGTATGGATAAGGAAAGTTGCCAACACACAACAAAATTCTTCAAAACCAATGAACAACATTAACTAATCTACTAGAACAAGCTTAAAATACGCAAAACAACAAAGTAGATCTACTCAAATTAACTAACTATGGGAGAAGAACCATGTAACATGCCACCAAAACTCAAGAATTCACCAAAGTCAATGAACTTCTATTAAAATTTCAGTAGCATGCCTTTACAACTCAACTCTCTCTTGAAAATGAGAGGAGACCCCCTATTTATAGTGTTCAAAAAGCAAAATGAATGGCCAAGATTTATTTGCATTGTGTGGCCAAGATTCACTACAAACTAGGGTTTCACCTACCCCCAAATATATTACAATTTAAAATTACATTCTTGCCTTTTTCTCTATTTTTTCCTCTTGTGGCAACACTGTAGCTCTTTTGTCTTTTTGCTAATTTCCTTTGTTGGGGCTACAATGTGAGGAATTCATCATCAATCACAGGAATTCCTTCATTCCTCTTCAAGGTGGTGTACTCCACAAATTTACCGATCAACGCCTAGAGCTTGTTCCACTCTAATATATAAGATTGGATTACTTGAAAATTCAACCTCCTTGATTTGTTCATGACAGTATCCTAGTCCTTGTCAAATTTCTGCATATTCTTGATCACCTACAACAAAACCCATGAAATCCGACGTCAGTGTATCTACACTCCCATTCTCCATTTTCTTGTCAAAGTATGGCTTTATCTTTTCGAGATCTAACTCGATGGTAGGCACAAAGTTTGTCATCAGCTTTATGTATTTTTCACAAACAACCTAGACTTCCTTGATCCAATCAATCTTAATCTCCACCTCATGGAGCACTTGTTCCAACACCTCTTTTTTGTGGTCAAGGCTCAGCTTCCATGTTTCTACAAGCCAATGGTCACCTTTTTCCAGAGAAAACTCCTTTTCCCAAGATCCATTAGGTACCTTGAGGATAGCCTCAAGTTTGGGGTACACGAGCCTATATAATTTGAGGAAATCAATGCATAATTTTCTTATTCCCTCAAATACTCTGCAACTGTAGGAATTTGTTAGTTGTTCTAACCTCATGATCGATGCCCATGTTGCTATTGTAGATGACCTGTCTGAACCAATCCTTCGTGGCTTTTGTCCAATTTTTTATTTTCTCGAGCTAATCAATATGGTCCCTAGACAACAATTCTGGTGATTCCAAGGATGTGGTGGGAGATCTTCCACTGATGACCACTGTTGAATATAGGTTGTCAAATCAACTACCCGTGCCTTTAGTTCCTCCTTGGAAATCTTATCCTTGTGCATCTGATGCACAATGGTGGCGACAGACCCCTGGAGATGTTTAATTTCCTATTCTCTTATGGTTTTCCTAGATCAAGGGTGGAGATGTTATAACTTACCCCCTCTTCATTCACCACTGGGGTGGCTATTTGCATGGTCCTAGATCCGGAGGTGTCCATTGTTAGCTGAGATCTAACCTTAGGTTTCTTCTCTTTCTTTGTGCTTATTTGGGCTCGGGCCAAGATGGCCTCCAACCTTACCCTCAAATCCTTTGAGGTTGGGGTTTTCTTTTCCAATTATTTCTCAAGCCATTCAGGCATATGCGATTCTCCCCTTGGTGATTCATGACCTCCTCCTTCCTCGCAAGTGTGTTCAATCTCCATTACCTTGTCACCTGGAGTTTCTTGTTTTGTCTTTCCTTCCTCCTCATCGGAATCCTAAATAAACATTGTCTCCTTTTGTGGGGACTCAAAGGATGTGTGCTCTTTGGGGTTGTCCTTCCCTTCAGTGGTTTTCTCTTCTTCTTCTTCATCATGCCCATGCTCCTCAAGTTGTTCCTTTTTTGGACTCTTGTGGGCTTCAGTATCTTCTACAAGTTTATCTTCTTCTTTCTCTTCCTCTTCTTGCTCTTCTAAAAGAGGAATTTTTTCATCCTGTTTGGGGCTTTTGCCATGTTCCCTAGTTGGAGGGTTAGTATCCTCCTCCATTTCCTCTTCCTCATTCTTTTCTTCACAAAAGGGTTGCCTTTCCACTTCCTCTCTAACATTCTTGAGTTCTTGAGCCAACTCCTCTTCAAGGTCGGGATCAAATGTTTCTACAATGTACTTCACTCCTGACTCCTCAATATCTTCTTCTAATGATTGTGTTTCTTCCCCTTCACACACCACCTTATCAATCGTCAGATGTTGGTACTTAGGGTGCTCATGGCAATCGTCAACTTCCTCTTCCATCTCTTTCATAGCTTCTCTTTCTTGTCGCTCCAATTCTTCTGATATCTCCATTGTAGCCTTCATCTCTGGTGGTTCTGTTGGAGGAGTATGGATAGGAAGACTGGCAGCAATTTGCGCCAAGGCAGCCTGCATGGCTGGGTTCATCAACACTCCAGATAGCTCAGCAAGAATGTTTTGCATATGGTAGGAGAAGGCCTCTAGGAGCGAGAGCACGAGCATTGGTATGGTTACTATTGCCAGGGGGAGTGATGTTGTCGAAGACATGGAGGCAAAGGAAAGTGGAGAGGTGGTGTGAGAAGAATATTTTATAATCATTATCTTTGTTGTTGGTGGGGTGGAGGCAAGGTGGATGGAGATATCCACCATAGGTGGAGAAGTAGCAACCATCACTTGAAAGGTAGACACAAAGGAAACATCAATAGCAATATCAATAGCAACAGTGGTTGCAAGGGTGGAGACAGCAAGGGGAGACTTTGGCTGCTTAGCCTCTACTTCCTTGACCTGGTGGCTGGAGGAGATTTTGAGTATACTTTAGGCTTGGGTTGACTTTCAGCCGCTTCTTTCCTCTTCCTTGACCTGGTGGTTGGAGGAGATTTTGAGGTTCCTTCAATTGGGGCAACAACTATCCCACTATCAGTTTCACTTGCAAGCTCTTCCTCAAGCTCCTCATAGGTCAGAGTGACCCCTTATTGCTTCAATTGGGAAATTTTCCCATCAATCCATTCCTTTGTTCTAGCCTCAATGGGCTTGGTCAGAATATCAAGGTCATCAACCTCTTTCTCATCCCAATTAATCAATGGAAATGATAGGTTGGCAACTACATTGTATTGAGGATCCATTGCTATATTTTCACCTTCTGCTACCTGATCTGATATGGGGAACAAGTTGACCCTCTTCACAAAATATGAAATCATGTGCATGTAGTGCCTCATTCGCATTTCATTATCGTCCTTGCAGTTGGCCCATAAATCTTCAACACTATGTAGATAGGCATATTCAACCACAACCATCTTCTTCAGTTTACCATAAGGGTCCATTCCCAGTCGAGTAGTATGGAACCTCAAGTTATAGTCCACGAGCTCTTTATCTGAATTGTCTACACACTGAGATGTGTGGAGTTCATATAGCCCTTGGCTAAAGGATAGGGGATAAGGGATCCCCACCTTATGATTGTTGCTTAGAAGGGAATGTGCATTTCATAGCTACTGAGAGAGATCCAACAATATTATTCGACCATTTGGGTACCAGGGCAGCTTGTATGGTTTCTTTGAGAAACGTTCAGCTCAAATGTAGGTAAACTTTGGAAATAGAATGAACAAGAAGGAAATTTTTCGAAGGAAGGCATTAGCACTATGGGAGACTCTTCTTTTGAAGTCAACCCCTAGCAATCTGATGATGTGACCTATGAATATGTCATTAACTCTATAGTAATCCCTCTTGAAGTTCCTGAATTGGAGTTGAGGGTATCTATCATATACCTTTAGCTCTCTGCCTAGTTATGTATTAGGAGCTCTAAACAAGCCTTTGTATTGTGTCTTATCAACAAGAAAACAAACCAAGTATGAGATCATGTAGAAATGTGAGGTCTTCTTTACAACCATAAATTGATCGTGCAAGCAATTGTTGATAATGTTGGCCCAATAGAACTTGGTCTTGCCTTAGTGAATTTCTTCTATGAAATACAACATCCATTCTTGGAAGTAGGCTGTAGTTGGAAGGCCCATTTCTCTGCTTAATAGGGTCACCAAGTCATGGTAATCCTCATAAAAGTTGCTACAGAAGAGCTCCTAGGGAACCTTTGCAGTACTTTTCTTTTAACCAATATTGATTTATGAACCTTTTGCATTTGAGGGGATCTTCATCCCACATTTCCTTGCTATCTTACTTGGTTGCTTCCTCCATCTCCCCAAAGGTAGGGATATGGAAGGCCTTCCTTATTGCCTTAGTAGAAAAGTCGACCAAAATGTTTCCATCTCTATCCACAATGGTTTTGGTCTCCGGTTGATATGCCTCTCTATAGGCCATCACTAGTTCAGGGGCAACCAGAGCGAGAGGGAAGCTTGGAGCTTTGGCCAACCCACTACCCCTGATATTTCTAGCACTTTCTATAGACATGAAAAATGAACTGATTGGCGTTGGACATTTGATCCTGATCACTAACATCATTTCATCCCGAATCATCCCTCGGTCTAACCATTTAATCGAACATCCTTATTTGATTAAATTCATCAATATTCCTCCCTTAATTGGATAAATCATTTATTTAATTAAGTCATTTTCCTCTATTAATTAAATCAATCATCCTGATTTAATCATCTCTATTTAATTAAATAATTCACTTTTTGATTAAATCTCTAAAGTCATCCTATTAAATTAAATGAATTAACATTTATTTGATTTAATCTAACATTCACCTTCCTTAGTTAAATAAATCAAAAATATTTATTTAACTATCTCTAAAATTACATTCCTCTCATTTTGATTTATTTAAATCCACAAATCTAAGTCAAATATGTCACATCCCTAATCTCCCATTAAATTAATTAACTTTGATTAATTTAATCTCTCCTCATTTCCCATCCTCTAGCTTTTCCCACTTGCACATGAAAATAGATTTAATTGATATATTAAATCTCCATTTTCCATCATCATGGCATAAAAATGGAATATTCCCCAAGTTTGAAATTCAAATCCAAGTGGGATGAGTCCTTCCAACAAGGCATTTACTCCACCTAACAAGTCCTTTTCTTTGAGCCAAGTGGCATTCAATGCATTCTTCCTTCCCTCTTGCATGTCATTTCAACAAATTCAAAATTCAAATATTGGCATTTATTGGCACAATCATCAAAATTTGCAAATCCTTGGTTCATTCACATGTTGACAAGTGGCATCTTGCCATTGGTTAATTCTTAGTCCCACATTGCTCCATTTTGGACATCTCCTCAACTTGTCATTCTATAAATAGAGAGCTCCTCTATTGTATTTGGCATCCACAATTTGAGCAAAGTTATTATACTCAAATCCATAGCAATCTTCATCCATTTTCATTCAATCTTAGCTAGGTTATGCAGATTTTCATCTTGGAGCACTCATCACTCATCAACAAAGTGGATCAACTTTCTTCATCAAATCACCATTGCATCATTTGAGTTGGGAAAAGGCCAATTTTGACATCAAATTGGAACCAATTCCCTCAAGAGATTAGGAGTTTGCTTGCTTTAGAATAGGATTTGATATGTTTTCAAGTTTCATTTGTGTTCTTCATTTCATTTCCTCTCTCTTTTGCAAATCAAATTAATTTCTTAAGGAATCTATGTTCTAACTTGCTCTCAATCCAATTTGTTGTTGTTTTCTTATGCTATTGTAGGTTTAGGATCTAGGTTCGATATTTTGGCACTAGAAGGAGGGCAATCTCATTTTAGAATTATCTTTTTGTCAAAATTTTCATTTTTTTCTTTGTCTACAAGAAAAATCCACCGTTGGGAGCTCATCATTGTTGTTTAGCACCACTCATTATCCAGTGTCGCCATATAGGACCATTGACAACTCCAAACAGTGATGCCTCTGTCTTCCCACCCAAAAATTTGAATTCCAAACTATGTCGCTAAACCAATTTGACCCACAAAAATCTTTCAAAAACACAAACTGCACCGTTGGCCAAATGGGCGATGCATTCATGCTCACTGGTCTGGTTGCAGAGTGACATTGATTGATAAGCGGTGCTATATAGCACCATTGAGAAAATCGAACTACGATGCCTTTGTGGATTGCACTACTGGAGGGAAGTATAAAGTGGGATTTTATTTGTAGCACGTGCTTTTTGTCAAATTATGGTTCTTTGGCCTATTTTCTGCTCTTTTGACCTCTATTTTTGTAGAATCTGATTGACTTTCTTGTAGGTCAGATCAATCAAAGACAAAAGAGAACGGAAGCATGATGAGGTTATTTCACAAAAAACAAGTGTTTTTAAACACTTTAATGTTTTTTTAACACTCTTAGAGGGTTCATTATTCCTCTTTGGGAAAAAACTTGTTATCTCTTTTCACCTAGGACTTACTAATTTCATTTTGGGCTTTAAAAAGAACCTTTTGAATTCTTGTTACAAAAAGGCTTAAAAAGAACATTAGGAATCCAATTCACTAGAGTTTGTTTTGGGTTTAAAAATTGAACAAGGAAATTTGTCACACCTATTTTGGTGCTTTAAAATGAATTCACTTTTGTTGTGTAAGCTTAAAATGAACAAATGTTTTCATTATTTTGTAATTATTTATACAAGGTAATATCATCCAAAGACGCATGTGCTTCTCTCATGCCTCATGGCGATCTTGAGAATCAAAAGGCTTTTGGTGACATTAAGTTATGTAAATAATTACCCATACACACTTCGATTTGGGTTTAAAATTTGAACAAAACATTGTGCGAGTGTGAGTAAACCTACTGCATGTGTTCTCCCTTTGTTTCTAAACGAAGGTTGATTGAACTATGAATATGTTTACTCACTTTTGTCTATCTTCACTTTTGTCTATCTTAGAGGGCATGCCTTGGGGAAAAAGTACTCACCCAAGGGAACGACTCAATCGATAACACTCTAAATTCAAGAGTATTCCCAGCCAGGATATAAATGTGGGTATTGGAACAAACACCAATATCACACAGTTGACTTTGATAAGAAGGGAAGAAATGGTCTCTCACCACGCTGGGTCAACTCCTATGAATGGAAAGTCTGAATTAAAACCCTTATTTTAGAATTGCCAAAATCCTTATCTATTTGTTGGTGCAAGAACAGTCGTTCTGAAGCCACCCCACTCTTTTACGGTCTTTAGTAGAAATGGAAAGCATGCCATGGGAGTTTCATGGGTGTTGATGCTTGGATGCCTCGTATTAGTGAGTGTCATGGAGGGGAGCCAGTGGGGTCAAGCATCTAACCATTCACTAAAGATAAGCATAGCTAGACTTGTCCAAGTGGGGACTCAACAAATATTGTCTTACATATCCATAGGGTTGTGCTTCTTGGTTAAAAAATGCTTTGCTTGTTCAAAAGCATTTGGAAACAAACATTTAACATCACTATCAAAATTTCAAACCCTTTAGGAGGCAAATACAATTGACCAAGTTCACGTGTTATTGCTTGCCCTTGGGATTCTCATACTTAGAGATTTATAAACACTTGGATTTACATCTCAATTTTCCCAC
Organism: Sequoia sempervirens; assembly: GCA_007258455.2. Taxonomy (NCBI): domain Eukaryota; kingdom Viridiplantae; phylum Streptophyta; class Pinopsida; order Cupressales; family Cupressaceae; genus Sequoia; species Sequoia sempervirens. Next base: position 274,757,287 of record VDFB02281492.1, on the reverse strand, counting down.
TAAAGTTAAACAATAGGTGACCCTTGCCTTGAATTCATCAAATTTCCACATAACATACTTTGTGGGATTCAAAGAAATTGAGACATTGGACATCTAGGTTTGAAAACTAATCAAATAAGTGTTTGTGGTAAAACAAAGTCACTAAGCAAAGATAACAAAATTGGCTCTCACATGTGTTAATTCCTCATGATTTCCAAGAAAGTCAAGATCCCAAAATGAAGGTCCTTGAGCCAAAGTTTAAAATTTAAGAGACACACTCAAAAAGTCATCATGAAATACATTAGGAAGTGCAATCAAAAGCAACATATCAAAATAAATAAAAAATTCACAAGGTTCTATAGACTCATTCCTTTGAACATTCCAGAAATGTATGCTTAGTTTGAACCACTTCTTGGTTAAAAGGTCCTTAGAAGTATCACATGTTCTTCAATACCGAGGTCTAGTAAACAAGTCTCTTTTTAGGTACATCCTAGGATAAAAATCAAATCTTCATCCATCTTTGAACATCAAAACCAAAATCATCTCATCATCAACTCTTCGAAAGTCTTGAGAAAATCCTTCATGTTGAACTTTGGGAAAATCATTTGAAATCATTCCAAAATCACCTTGTTTGATTAAATGTGTGTAGATGCATCCTTCTCCACATATTTAATCAAATTATCAAAACTTGTGAAAAAATTCATTCCTTGATAAACATCCAACATCTTGGGATTTAGGAGTTCATTATCATCTTGTTTGGATAGGAGTGTTTAGATGAATCCTTCTTCTCGTGCCTAGACAAATTATCATCTTGTGAATGATTTAAACTCTAGGACAACATCCAACCTCTTAGAGTTTATGAGTCCACCAAAATCCAAATCCGAAACAAATCAATTCCAAATCAAGTCCTAAATTTTAACATACCCTTCAATATTTTCTCAAAGAGCTCAGATCATCCATCAAACATCCATCTCACATCCATATCATTATCACCCTTTTATCTTTAAATCATCCTAAAAAATCTCTTTTGTACCTAGAAATATATCAATCCAAAGAATTGGAGTCATCTCCCATATTCTTCAAAATTGATCCCTATTTTATGGTGCAAGCTAGAACTCAACACAAGAAGAACACGGAAGCCAACAAAGAAACACCCACTTCAAGTGACCTAATCCAAACAAACTCCGAAATGAATCCCATTGAATCAAGCAATCCATTAACTAACTTTCCCTCATCATCCCAAAATCCACAAGAGGAAAGTCCAGGGGAAGATTTTACCTTTGGGATGTCACATGAGGAAATCACTACAATGGTTCAAAATCCAGAAAATCATAAGATTATCAATATCATGATGAGACTCAACCCTTCATTATACATGCTCGAATTAACAAAATAAGGGGCTAAACTCCCTTCTGATTTTGACATAAGTACTATTGTGGAAATATCCTTTGGGATCACACCCCCAATCTCATCCACCATCCCTATCTCATCTACATCCCCATCCCAAAATATCACTCAAAACATCCCACAAATCACAACATCTATTGCTCCAACCCAACCTAATGTTAATAAGGGAAATGCATTTCTCAATGCTATTCAAACACACCCCCTTGTCAACAATCAAGAATTAGACACAAACACCATCTTGGGACAAACCATACCATTGCATACATATGTCCCTCTTACCTTTCATGATCCAAATGACCCATCATCATCATCATTTTGTGCAACACCCCAAACCTCTCTCCCCATAACCTCACAAGGAGAGGGTGACATGTTCAGACCAGGGCATTTTTGAAACTACGCCATTTCCTCAAGAGATCACACCCCTCACATTTTCACCACTTCTGACATTGCCATCATCATCCACACCACTCATTGGCTTAGGGATTCCCCCTTTACCAAGTATTAATCAAACCAACATCCCAAACATCAATCAAAACATCATGCCAAACTTTCAAAACTTGTCATCGACATCGCAACAACAGATGAAAACTATGCAAGCAATAACAACATCATCAACCACCCCCTTAACATCTCAGAACATGGTCCCAATCACATCGATCACACCATCCACCATTCAAACCACAATCACCAACACAACGATAGCTCTCACCACCACAACAAGCACCATTCTGAATCCACCACCACCTCCACCACCACCAAGCTCCAATTTATCAAGCCAATACAACATTGCACTACAAGCCACTTAGCAAGTTGCTTATCAAAAGGCATTCCTGCAAGCACAAAGACAACAAGCCACACAACTAGCTGCTTAAGCCACTCAAGCTGCCCAAATCGTACAACAAGCACAATAGGCTACATAAGCCCAATCCTTCTTACAATAACAACAACAAGCTGCTCAAGCTATACAAGTGAAAGCACAAGTACAATCTCAAGCTCAAGCCCAAGCTCAAGCGCACGCTCAAGCCAAAGTCCAATATCAAGAACAACAAGTACAAGCACAAGCGCAATATCTTGCACAACAACATGCACCACAACAACAAGCATATCAGTAAGTGCTAAAGAAATATCAAGAACAATAGGAAGCAACCCAATTGGAAGCCCAACAACAAGCATTGTTGGTACAACAACAAGCACAACAGTAGGCTCAGCAACAGGAAATCCTAGCACAACAACAACAAGATCAACAACAAGCATTGTTCATACAGCAGCAAGTGCAAGCATACATGGCTCAACAAATTGTGGAGATACCATCAAACAACACACCAAACAACCCACCCATCCAACCAACAATTGAAACACCTCAGAACACCCTCATCCCACCCCCTGACATGCAAAATGATGTAATGACACAAATCAGGTTGCTCTCGCAACAAGTGCTTGATCTTCAATTAGGGCGAACCACAAAAACACCAAGCAACTTGTGTCCTTATCCATTTGACAGAAGCCTTGTGATGAAACCATTCCCAAAGGGATTTGAGATACCCAAATTCGATAAGTACCGTGGGATGGGAAACCTTGAAGATCACATCAAGAAATTCTAGGTTCATTACATGGAAGTTGCGTATGACGATACCTATCTGATGTGGCTATTTCCTAGGAGTTTGCTTGGCCACGCTATGGAATGGTTCTCTCACCTACCTACAGGGATCATAACATTTCAAGAAATCATATATGCATTCATCAAAAACTACGCATGCAATATCGCCATGGATGTTAGTCTTGAAGAACTATCAGCTCTGAAACAAGGTAAGAATGAATCATTTGCTTCATTCTTACAACGATGGTGATCCAAGGCCAATCAGAGAAAATGGGTCATGCTCGAGGAATAAAAAGTATGCACTATCATATCCAACCTTGACAGCCTCTTGGCATTCCATCTCAAGGTCCAAGGGATTACCACATATGACTAATTGATCTCTAAGGTGCTCAGCATTGAATAAGCCCTTATGACACAACTTGAAGGATCAAATCCATATCCCAAATAACAAAACAATTGCCCACCCACCAATTACTATGAAAAACCTCACACATGATCAAGAAACAAAAATATTTCCAACGATGGTATCATCGATGCCAAAGTCGTCATCAGCGCCCCTTGGAAAAATACACCCGCACCACAACAACAAATTCAAAACCATCACCAAAACAATCATCAAGCAACACAACAACCAAATAAGAAACAAGCAATTAACAATGTCATTGATCAAAGGGGACCACCCCAGCGAAACAAGAATTACCCCAAGTGAAAGTACACCGCTCTTGGGGAACCACTCCAAGTCATCATGAAGAAACTGATAAATGAAAACCTCATCAAGGCTGCCACCTATGAGAACTACCAAGAACCAAATGTTAAACCTCCTTGGTACAATGAGAATCAACTCTATGACTTCCACAAAATCAAAGGGCACACCACAAAAAGTTGAATGAGATTAAAGAACATAGTACAAGATCTCATTGATAAAAAAATTATAAATGTGGAACAACCAACAAGAAACCAAAACCTTAAGATATACATGAATATGATGCCTAACCATGGCAATAAAGGGAACAATAACACTGATAAGGGGAAAGAAACCTTCAAGAGTGTAAATCATGTGTATGGCCATGTTGTTGCATCCCTGGATGACTACTGCGCTACCATCACCATCAAAGGAGCCCATGCTGATTGTGGAGTCACCACAAGAGGCAACAAAATTACCATCGCAGGATTATCCCAGCCAAACTGAGTCCCTACACCCAGATCTATTCCCAATGGTTATAATGTCCTTGATCAGCTAAAAAGAACACCAGCATAAATCTCCATCATGGAGTTACTAAAAATCTCATCTGCTCACAAGAAAATCCTTAAGAAAGTGTTGGCTTCACCCATTGTCCCCACAGATCTTGATGCAGAACAATTCCAAGCTATGGTCGGAAACATTATCACCCCGAATCTCCTCACATTCTTTGACAAAGATTTTCCCACTCAACCATCTCATAACCATGCACTCCATTTAGAGGTCCTAGTGCAGAAAAGTAAAGTCAAGTGAGTCTTGGTGGATGGGGGGGCAGGCTTGAATATTTGTTCCCTCAAGCTCATTAAACTATTAAAAATATCAAAGGATTCCATCGACAAAGGAAAGGGTATGACAATAAGAGCATATGATGATCAAGAAAGATTGTCCCAAGTCACAATTAGAATCCCTATTCAAGTGGGGCCAGCTATCATGGAAACCACCTGTCAAGTCCTAGACCTCAACTTACCTTATAACATTCTCCTAGGACATCCATGGATTCATGCAATGCAAGCGGTAGCATCAACTTTCCATCATTGTGTCAAATTCACATATGAAGGACAAGAAGTCACCATCCATGGAGATTCTGAACCATTCTCCTATTGCAAGAGCCTTGAGGAAAAATACTACAAAATACTCAAGTACCCAAAATTGATGAGGGCCCATCAACACCATACATTGATCCAACCACTCTTGCTTCCACTTCTGCAATAGAGACACTGGCCATTCCCACCATCCCCACCATCTCTAATATCAAAGTCATCATCTAGGATAATGGTTGTGGAAACTACGTGATCCCCAAAAATGCTTTTGTGGTAGGAGAGTTACCACAATCTCCTAGATCATGAGGATGTCCGCAAGAAAATGAAGCCTCCACACCTCAAACATCCCCTGAAGACTATCCCAACTTCAAAAGTTAGGGAGATCTCGGTTGAGAATTCATAGAGGAGGATCCATATCATCTCCTATACCAAGATGATAGACCAACAACCAATCTACCAATGGATGACAGAAGCAAAGGTTTACAAATGATGCTCGCAATGGGTTATGATAGAAACCAGAGACTTGGGAAAAATGACAATGACCTTATAATACCTATCATTCCAAAGATGCAAATGAGAAATCTTGGCCTTAGATGTACCCCTCCAGGTATAACCATACATGGCCGAAGTCCTCCAGTTAGAAAGGTCAATAATCCTCCTCAACAATCTACAATTGAAATGTGCCTACCCATATCTATAGGTCATGTCTTAGACAACTTCACATTTGACATAACTGACATCTATAGTAGTAGTGATGATGAGGATCCCATAGCCAACCTACCTAGGCTTTTTGAGGATACCACCCTTCTCATGATTAGCACCCTATCCTTTGAGTTAGACTATCAAAATCATGAAATCCGCCTCGTTTTCCCCCAACTCATCGACTATGACCAACGAGGAGCACCAATTCTTGATAAATTCAAAAATGATTAGGTTCTCTCAAAATTCATGGGACTACAGAATAACATTCCATGTGGAGATCATAAAGTAGGGTTCATCATTGAGCTAGATATGTAGGCCTATTATGGGGAAATGATTGAATCTCTTAGTCGCAAAAGTGAAAATTTGAGAATAATATCTAAGTCATTGAGTGAAAACCACACTGTGGCACTCTCAAACCAGAAAAAAGTAAAAAGAAAGGACACATCCAATGGTGAAAACCTCTCTGAGGTGCCTGAGGATGGGGGATTCAATCTTCCTTTCAGAGCTCTTCATCAAGAAAAATCAGCAGTCCTAGCAGAAAGGTGCAATCCAGTTAATCTAGGAATAGAGGAGACCCCACACATCACATTCTATTCAGAGTCATTACTATCAGAAGAACAAGAACTCCTAGCAACATTCTTGAGAGAGACAAATAAACTTCACATGGAGTTATTCTAACATGCCAGGGCTTGATCCAGGAATTGTAGTTCATCACCTAGCAGTACATTCTGAAGAAAAGCCCGTTAGACAAAAGCTCAGGAAAATGCACCCTCAGATCACCGTGCTAGTCAAAATGGAACTAAAGAAGCTATTAGACGTAGGATTCATTCAACCAATAGACTATCCATAATGGGTGTCAAACTTGGTACCAATCTCAAAACCCAATGGAGGCATCAAAATTTACACAGACTTTAGAGACTTGAACAAAGCATGTCCAAAAGATGATTTCCCATAGCCCAACATTGACATGATCATAGACATGACAATGGGACATGAAATTCTTTCCTTGATGGATGGTTTCTCAGGTTACAACCAGATAATCATTGCTAAAGAAGACCAACACAAAACAACCTGCACTTGTCCATGGGGGACTTACTACTGGAATATGATGCCATTCAACTTGAAGAATGCAGGAGCAACATAACAAAGGGCCATGATGTTAATCTTCCATCACATGATCCATAAAAATATCAAAGATTATGTTGATGACATACTAGCGAAATCCAGAAAGAGGAAGGATCACATAGCAACCTTAAGTGACATTTTTGATAGACTGGAAGAATACAAGGTTAGATTAAACCCAAAGAAGTGCATCTTCAGTGTACAATTAGGAAAGCTACTAGGATACATAGTGTCAATGAGAGGTATTGAGGTGGATCTAGCAAAGGTAAAAGCAATCCTTGAGATGGAGGCACCCAAAACATTGAAGCAATTGAGAGGTCTCCAAGGCAGGCTTCAATCCATTCGAAGGTTCATAGCATAACTGGCAGATAAATAGAATCCATACTCTCACCTACTTCACAAGGGAGTAGCATACAAATGGGATAACAAGTGTGAAGAATCCTTCAATAAAATCAAAGAATATATGCTTACACCACCAGTCCTAATGCCACCAATCCCAAGAAAGCCATTAATTCTCTATGTTTCAGCAACAATAGCAGCCCTTGGGGCTCTACTAGCTCAGCATGATGAAAATGGAATAGAAAGAGCCATCTATTACATCAACAGAACAATGGTTGGGCATGAGTTAAATTAATCATTCATTGAGAAAGCATGTCTAGCAGTAGTGTTTGCATCACATAAATTCAGACATTACATGTTGGGACACAAAATAAAACTCATTGCCAAAAGAAATGCTCACTAGAAGAATGGCCAAATGGGTCATGATACTATCAGAGTATGACATTGAATATGTGGAGCGAAAAGAAATTAAAGGCCAAGTCATCACAAATCAACTTGTGAAAGCACAATCTATTCAAAGAATCCTCTCATCTCAGAGTTTCCAGACAAATCCATTTTCAATCTCAACATAGCCGACCACTAGAAACTTTACTTTGATGGCTCATATACGCAATATGGATCAGGATCCACTGTCTTCTTTATCACCCCACAAGGGGAATGCATACCAAAGTCCTACAAATTGGCATTCCCCTACACCAACAACATTGTAGAATATGAGGCTTTAACCATAGGTCTCACAATAGTAGTGTAGTGGCACATCATAGCCCTTAGAGTATACAAAAACTCTCAATTGATAATAAACCAAGTGAACGATGAGTACCAGACTAAGGATGATAAGCTCACTCCATACAAGAAACTGGTGGAGACTCTCACGGAATCCTTTATTGAGATCACATTTGAGCAGATTCCTAGAGCAAACAATAGAGTTGTAGACACCATGGAAATGATTGGATCCTTACTAGACATCCCTCACAATGTCCCAAAATATGAATTCTTGGTAGAGTAGCTTCTCGTACCCGCATTTGAGATACCATAATCATAATTTGTGTGCAAAATTGTTGGTCTCGGTGATCCCTGGTACCATAACATCTATACATACCTTCGAATAGGCATCATACCTACTGACTTACCCTCAACATTAAAATGAACCTTTGTTAAAAAGGCATCCCGATTTGTCATCCTAGGAGACACCCTGTATCGTAGGAGCATAGAAGGAACCTTACTACTCTGTTTAAATGCTAAGGAGGCATTGACCACTCTAACTGAAGCACATAATGGCATATGTGGTTCACACTCAAGTGCAATGACCCTAGCCAATAAATTACTGAGGATGGGGTATTATTGGCCTACAATCAAAAGAGAGGCGCATGACTATGTCAAAAGGCTCCTACAATGTCAACATCATGGGGACCTCATCCATGCTTTAGCTCAAGGACTTCATCCCATCATCACACCATGGCCCTTTTTGCAATGGGGACTCAATCTCATTGGAAAAATCACTCCCACTTCATCTAATGGCCACAAATTCATCATAACTGCCACTGAGTACTTTACCAAGTGGGTGGAAGCCATACCCATGATGTATATAATTGGGAAGCAGATATCCAAGTTCATCCTGAACTATCTCATTTTCCGCTATGGTGTTCCAGAAGCCATTATCTTAGATAATGGGACACCATTTAAGAATCAGGATGTTTGTGACTTGTGTGAAAAATTCAAAATCCAACATTGCTTCTCCATCCCATATTATCCCCAAGGCAATGGCCAAACATAAGTCACAAACAAAACCATTTTGAAAATCCTCAAGAAAATAGTCAATGATGTAGGTTGTGATTGACATCTACAGCACAATCCCACTCTCTGGGCCTACCAAACCAGTATTCACACACCCACTGACACCACCCCTTTCTCCCTAGTCTATGGATCAAAAGTAGTACTCCCCATTGAGATTGAGCTCCCGTCACTAAGGATATCACTACAAAACCTCATAACAGATGAAGAGTATTGAGTATCAAGACTGAATGAGTTGGAGCTACTATATGAGTGGTGTATAGATGCTTTAAATCATTTGCAAGTCTATTAGAATATACTCAAGAGGAGCTATAATAAGAAAATCAGAAGTAGTACTTTCCAAGTTGGAGAACTGGTACTAAAGGAGAATCATAAGAATGTCCTAAATCCAAATAGCAAAGGAAAAATTGAACCCAACTAGTTGGGACCATTTGTTATCACAACAAGCTATAAGTTAGGGGCATATCAGTTATCAACACCTAAAGGGGAACCTCTACAAGAGCCCATGAAAAGCTCTCATCTCAAAAAGTTTTATGCCTAATCTTTCAAGGTATAGAACCAAAAAATCCAAAAAAAAAAAATTAGAAAATGTCCTGAAAAATGGTTGCCTTGATGAAAACCTGGCAAATAGGCATCTTGGTGACAACAAAAAAATCAAAAAAAGGATCAAAAAATAGTAAAGAGGAAAAATCTTCCTCTGGTGAAAACCAGTTCGGTGGCACTTTGGACAAGTACCTTGGTGAAAACCTAGCAAATAGGCACCTTGAGTAAATAAGCAATTTCCATCCACTAGGATCTTTACGGCATGTTCTACATCATCCATCCATTATGCTTCCATCATCCATTATATTCAGATCTCCATCCATCACCCATTTGTTTGGCATTTTGCATCATAGCTTGGTCCTATGTTCGTATCATGATCCCTCCTAGTACTACTCAGCCCATTCCCAAGGTTATTTTGTCCTACCTTTATCAGAGTAGTCTATTACATCATGTTGGGGGCATGATCAGATTCATGTATATTCTTGAAGTCCTAAAATCAGAAAATCCAAAAACATCAAAACATTAGAAAATCCAAAAACATTAGAAAGTCAGAAAATCCAAAAACATTCAAAGCATATCAAAATCCTGAAAACAAGTCAAATAGTCAATCAAAAAGTTTAAAAAAAAGTTGTTTTGTCAAACTACGGATCTCTGAGCCTTGAACGTACTCAAGGTTGATCTTTGATCATCCCCCGAGACACTTGGGTCAGTCCTTTAGGAGTCTGTCATAATAAACTGGCATTTCATCATGTATATCTTCATCTGTAAATCAGTCAAGTCGTCAGTCGAACTATGTGGTCTCTACATGTATAACGTAGGCATGGCTAATCTGTTGATCAGACCCCAAGGCCCCTAGGATAGGTCCTTAGGTTAGTCTCTTGGTCAAAATCTCAGAAAACCCCAAAAATAATGAAAAATCAAAAAATCAAAACATTTGAAAAACTCAAAAAATACCAAAAACAGCCTCAAAACATTGCAAAAACTCCAAAAAAATCCATCCATTTCATCTCGTTTGTACCCACAATAAGCACCACTCATAATAAATGATCGTCATCCTCAACCTTTGGTGAAACAGTTAGAAACAAGTCTAGCAGGTGAAAAGTGAAAAATCAAAGACGTCAAGTCTCAAGATTAAGTCAGTACGTAAACAAGTTGGTCAACTCTTTGTGTCAATAGCCTATCATCCATTTAGTCCCAAATTGATCATCTGATATCTTGTCCTAGGATTCGTCCTTCCTACAATGGACATCAACATCAGGCATCATCATATTTTAGTCTTGGCTAGCAGTATTGAAGAACATTAGCTTGTTTGTTTACTTTATCTTTGTCTTTTGACTTATCTCATTGTGCTCATTCCAAGGACCTCTCAAGGATATCTGAATGAAGGATCTAGAGAGATAGGATTGGGGCAACAATCATGATCTTTTATTTTTTGTGCTTGTTGGATATTATTGTAATATAACCTTGGTCATACGTGCTTTGCTTAGAAGTAGGGAGGATGTTTTAGGTATCTTATTGACCACATAGGAAGGCTTTCCTTCCTATGTTTTGGTTTGAGATATTTTGAATATGTAAACTACATTTATGAATAAGGTTTTGTACACTAGGTGTGAACAATGATACTCCTATCTGATTGTTAAGTCAAAGTTCACCACACTAGTTACAACACCATCTTGGTTCTCTATACCTTGATGCATCGTACAATGTGTGTTATAAAACATAAGGAAATTGGCCCTTTGAAAATCCTAACTCCTCAGCAAGTTGTCATCATCATTTGCATATTCATCATCTTATGTCTTGTTGGAATGTCTTCTTTTCTTTCATCCCTTCTTGCTCTTCACACTAACAGAGTACTATGACAATTAGTCATCATCATCATCATCATAGATTCTACATCCACAAATCATTACCATATGGCATAACATATCATACATGAAGCATATGCATTTGCATCTTCACCATCATATAAAAACTTTTCATAAATAAACACATCCATTTCTCACATTGCATTCATCACATAAACCATAGCATAATATTCATTTGCATAAAACACTTCATATTACCATCTACTACATAATTAAACATAATAGGTACATGAAGCATTATAGATAATCCATCACATTATAAACATACATATTCATATCACATGAACATCATAAAGTCATCTCTCACATTACATTCATTTTTGCATAACATAAAACATCATCATACCACTCTGCATTAACATATCATTTCATACAGAGCATGTCTATTGCATTCACATTGCATCAAACATAATCATACATATCATCCACCATTCATCCATATCATATAAAACATCTCATAAATGACCACATCGCAATCATTTTTTCATTTCATTTTATAAATGATCCCATATCATTATAAACATTTAGGAACATAAACATTATAAAATCCATTACATTATAAGCATACATCCATCCACAATTACAAAAGCATTTATAATCATAACTCACATTTCATTTACGTATACATCACTATTTTGCATATCACATTATAGACATGCATACATTCATGGAAAATCATGTACATTCATACATTCATAACCACATAGTACGATCATTGCATCATCATCATCACCATAACGGAATTGAAAAATAAACCATTACACAAGTCACCACATTTGCATTAACATACATAAATTGTCACATAAACCTATTTGCATATCATAGATCATTTATTAAAAAGCATAATATAGATCTATTAGTCGCATAACCATCACATAATGCATACATCATCAGAAATAAATGCATCCATACATACATCGCATAACACCATAACATTATTGCATAACATATAGAACCATCCATAAATGCATAAATAAATGACACACATCACATCATATCAACATCATCTCATATATATATCATCGGATAACTATCATAGTACAAAATAATCAGATCACTATACATGTGTATATCAATAAGTACAAAAAAGGCCCAACGGGCTATCAAAAATGAGCCCATATGGCACAGGAGAATAATATCTCAATCAAAATAGGGTCTACCCTTCCTGTCTACTGCCCTTGCCTCTATCACCATGATCCTCTACTGGTCTGTGGCAAGTCCATTGCAAGTAATTTGGGGCCCGCTCTGCTTTGGGGATGGCTTGATGATAATGTAAGGAATAATAGTCTGCCTCATAGATGGCCTCCCTATAGGAGCGAAGAGGCACTGTGCTCTAAGAGGATGAGGCTGCCATGCTCTCTAATTGTTGTCTTCAACCCATCTCTATAGCCACTTGTAGCTCTACAGCCTACCTCTACAAAATGGCCTGGTCTCTCTCGGCCCAGTCCTGATCGCTCTCCACTATCAGAGCATCAACCTGAGCCTGCAGTTGTTCAATAAGTTCATCTCGAGGATCTGCCTATCTTGTCGATTGTCTTGTTGGTTGTGCTCATCAAGGCTACACCTGAGGCTGAACCTCACCCCTAGCTCATGGTGGTGCATCTGCCTGATCTTGCTGCCTAGCTGGCCCCTGCTCCTGATCCTACATCTAAACATCCACCTACAGTGGCTGAACTGGGGCCCTGACTGACTGATCCTGCCGATCACCATCTCTTTGTCCTCATCCTCCCCCTCTATCCCTCAACCTCCGCTGAGTGAAGGGTGCTCCTAGAAATTTCAACTGTAGGGGTGGCTGAAACTAATCTTTGTAGGCTTGTGTCATGCCTGGATCTATAGGTCCCTGATCATAAACCCACGTTTGGGCCACCAATTATCTGAAGCTGTCTACGGCCTTGGAAGCAGGAATGTATCACCCCCATGAAACCTGTGATACTATCTGAGCAAAGATTGCCGCATAAGCATCATCTAGAAAGTCCTAGGGCTCACCAAACTGACGTTGGACATGCCTTGGGAGATATCTCTCAACCATCGTATGCTCCCGCCCCTACATTAAACGGTTCTGGTAGGAAAAGAAGATCTGTTGTGCATCGTCGGCCCATCCGAGATGACCAAGGTAAGAGTGTTGTGTAAAAACCTGCATCTCATCCAAGACCCTCCTCTAGTGAGGAATCTCGTGCTCGCTTATGTGTGTAAAGGAAACACCACCTTTGTAACACCATACTAGGGGGTCATCAAGCCCCATCAGCATTAGAACAACTTGTGGCCGAAGAACAATGATGTGCTTGCACACCCACACGTGGAGAAGCATAACACTTGCTCCAAGTGCTCTGTCATCGAGGTAGATGTAATCATATAGATCCCTATAAAAGGAAGCTAGAAGAATGGGCCCCCAAGAAAAATGAACAGGCCTGTCATGCATCACCATACGCTCCTAGCAAAGTCCCCAACTAGGACTGAAATATCGCCCTCACCGATCTGGGGCAACGAGACTTGAGATAATGGCTGCAACCACCAAGCGAAAGGGTGAAGTCAAAGCCCTGTGACGCTCAAGCTCTATCTGACCCTTGTAGTAGATGATGTCCTCTATAGTGAGGACTATGTGATAGGAATCTTGTCCAGCATCCATGTCATATATAACTTGTAGACCATGAATCGACAATTTAAGGATCTGCCACATGTCCTCCAGGGTGACGGTGGCCTCACCAGTAGGAAGGTGGAAGGACAAGGTCTCACTGTGCCATCTCTCGGAAAGCACTGACATCATCCCAAGATGGGTCCGAACAGGTATTGCATAAGTAATGTACCACAATCCCATGTCTTGTAAACAATCCTAATCCCTATCGCTCAGATCTCATAGGTAGCCGAAAATCTCTCATGATCTATGCTCCCAAGAATAGAGCTCCCTAGCTGTGTCCTGCATCATGAAAGGTCGCCATGTTAAATTTTTTGAAAAAACTTATTCCAAGCATCTGAAAAACTAGCCCAGTGTCGCTACCTATAAAGGAATTGCAGTTTGAATTTCAAACTGCGACGCTGGAGTGCAAAACTTTGAAAATGCATCACTGTAGTGCACTTTTCTCAAAAGTGTCACAGTTTGGCCAAGATTCTAACCTAAAGTCCACCACCACATCAGACTTTGAAATGCCCCTGCTAGGGTAACAAAAGTGTTAAAGTTTGAAGTTTGTTTCCAAAATCCAAACTCCACCACCGCCATGCACTTTAATGATGGCTCATCAACACCCCAGAGAGCTCAACAAGAATGTTTTTCATATGGTGGGAGAAGGCCTATGGGAGTGAGAGTGTGGGTATTGTTATGGTTACTCTTTCTAGGGGGAGTGATGTTGTCAGAGACTTGGAGGAAAAAGAAAGTGGAGAGGTGGTGGCAGAAGAAGATTTTATAATAATTACCTCTGTTGTTGGTGGGGTGGAGGCAAGGTGGATGGAGATATCCGTCATAGGCAAAGAAGTAGCAACCATTGCTTGAAAGGTAGACACAAAGGAAACATCAATAGCAATATCAATAGCAACAGTGGTTGCAAGGGTGGAGGCAACAGGGGGAGAGTTTGGCTGCTCGGCCGCTACTTCCTCTCCTTCATGGAGAGGGTCTTCCTAGATGGTATCAAGACCTCCTGATGTCTTTGGTCTTTTGGAGGATTCACCCTCTGAAGATTTTCTTGAGTATACTTTAGGCTTGGGCTGACTTTCAGCCGCTTCTTTTCTCTTCCTTGACTTGGTGGTTGGAGGAGATTTTTAGGTTCCTTTAGTTGGGGCAACAGCTGCCCCACTATCAGTTTCACTTGCAGGCTCTTCCTCAAGCTCCTCATAGGTCAGAGTGACCCCTTGTTGCTTCAATTGGGAAATTTTCCCATCAATCCATTCCTTTGTTCTAGCCTCAATGACCTGGTCAGAATATCAAGGTCATCAACCTCTTTCTCATCCCAGTTAATCAGTGGTAGCGACAGGTTGGCAACTGCATTGTACTGAGGATCCATTACTGTATTTTCATCTTTTGCTACCTGATCTGATATAGGGAAAAAGTTTACCCTCTTCACAAAATATGCAGTCATGTCCATGTAGTGCCTCATTCGTACTTCATTATCATCCTTACAGTTGGCCTAAAAATCTTCAACACTATGTAGATGGGTGTATTCAGCCACAACCATCTTCTTTAGTTTACCATAAGGGTCCATTTGCGGTCGGGCAATGTGGAATCTCAAGTTATACTCCATGAGCTCTTTATCTGAATTGTTTGCACACTAAGATGTGTGGAGTTCTTATAGCCCCTAGAAAAAGGATAGGGGATAAGGGATCCCCACCTTATGATTGTTGCTTAGAAGGGCATGTGCATGTCGTAGCTGCCAAGAGAGATCCAACAATATTATCTGGTCATTGGGGTATTGGAGCAACTTGTATGGTTTCTCTGAGAAACCTTTAGCTCGAATGTAGGTAAACTTTGGAAATTGAATGAACAAGAAGGAAAATTATCAGAGGAAGGCATTAGCACTATGGGAGACTCTTCTTTTGAAGTCACCCCCAAGCAATCTAATGATGTGACCTATGAAAGTTTCATTAACTCTACAGTAATCCCTCTTGAAGTTCCTGAATTGGAGCTGAGGGTACCTATCATAAACCTTCAACTCTATGCTCGGTTCTGTATCAGGAGCTCTGAAGAAGCCTTTGTATTATGTCTTATCAACAAGCAAATAAACCAACTATGATGTCATGTAGAAGCGAAGGTCTTCTCTACAACCATAAATTGTTCATGCAAGCAATTGCTGATAATCTTGGCCCAATAGAACTTGGTCTTGCCTCAGACGATTTCTTCTATGAAATACAACATCCATTCTTGGAAGTAGGTTGTAGTTTGAAGGCGCATTACTCTACTTAATAGGGTCACCAAGTCATGGTAATCCTCATAAAAGTTGTTGCAGAAGAGCTCCTAGGGAACCTTTGCAGTACTACCCCTCTTTTCTTTTAACCAATATTGATTTATGAGCCTTTTGCATTTGAGGGCATCTTCATCCCACATTTCCCTGCCATCTTCCTTGGTTGCTTCCTCCATCTCCCTGAAGGTAGGGATATGGAAGGTCTTCCTTATTGCCTTAGCAGAAAAGTCAGCCAAAATGTTTCCATCTCTATCCACAATGGTTCTGGTCTCTAGTTGATATGCCTCTCTATAAGCCATCACTAGTTCAGGGGCAACCAGAGCGAGAGGGAAGCCTGCAACTTTGGCCAACCCACCACCCCTAATCTTTCTAGCACTTTATGCAGACATGAAAAATGTACCGATTGATGTTGGACATCTGATCCTGATCACTAACATCATTTCATCCTAAATCATCCCTCGGTCTAACCATTTAATTGAATATCCTTATCTAATTAAATTCATCAATATTCCTCCCTTAATTAGATAAATCATTTATTTAATTAAGTCATTTTCCTCTATTAATTAAATCAATTAGCCTGATTTAATCATCTCTATTTAATTAAATAATTCACTTTTTGATTAAATCTCTAAAGTCATCCTATTAAATTAAATGAATTAACATTTATTTGATTTAATCTAAAATTCACCTTCCTTAGTTAAATAAATCAAAAATATTTATTTAACTATCTCTAAAATTACATTCCTCTCATTTTGATTTATTTAAATCCACAAATCTAAGTCAAATATGTCACATCCCCTAATCTCTCATTAAATTAATTAACTTTGATTAATTTAATCTCTCCTCATGTCCCATCCTCTATCTTTTCCCACTTGCACATGAAAATAGATTTAATTGATTTATTAAATCTCCATTTTCCATCATGGCATAAAAATGGAATATTCCCCAAGTTTGAAATTCAAATCCAAGTGGGATGAGTCCTTCCAACAAGGAATTTACTCCACCTAACAAGTCCTTTTCCTTGAGCCAAGTGGCATTCAATGCATTCTTCCTTCCCTCTTGCATGTCATTTCAACAAATTCAAAATTCAAATATTGGCATTTATAGGCACAATCATCAAAACTTGCAATCCTTGGCCCATTCACATGTTGACAAGTGGCATCTTGCCATTGGTTAATTCTTAGTCCCACATTGCTCCATTTTGGACATCTCCTCAACTTGTCATTCTATAAATAGAGATCTCCTCTATTGTATTTGGCATCCACAATTTGAGCAAATTTATTATACTCAAATTCATAGCAATCTTCATCCATTTTCATTCAATCTTAGCTAGGTTATGCAGATTTTCATCTTGGAGCACTCATCACTCATCAACAAAGTGGATCAACTTTCTTCATAAAATCATTATTGCATCATTGGATTTGGGAAAGGGCCAATTTTGACATCAAATTGGCACCAATTCCCTCAATAGATTAGGAGTTTGCTTGCTTTAGAATAGGATTTGATATTTTTTCAAGTTTCATTTGTGTTTTTCATTTCATTTCCTCTCTCTTTTGCAAATAAAATAAATTTCTTAAGGAATCTATGTTCTAACTTGCTTTCAATCTAATTTGTTGTTGTTTTCTTGTGCCATTGCAGGTTTAGGATCTAGGTTCGACACTTTCTATTGCAGGGTTGATCTAAACCCTTTGTTTGAATTCATCAATGTCTACGTGCCCGATGTTTGTGTCTGAGATTTCCTTCTAGGGTGATGTGACCTTTGAGTTGAGAGGTTCCCCCTAGATCTTATACTTCATCTAATCTTTGTCTTCTTTTCCACAAGTCACTTTTGATGTTTTCTTTCACTTGTCCTTCTCTATGGTCACCTCCGAGGGTCTTGCACCTGGTTCCATAAATCCTACAGGTGAGAGAGAGGTAAGCGCACTCAAGCATAAAAATGTAGGAAAGTTAGGAAAATCCTATAAAACGATGTTAGATAAGATAATCCATCCTTTAAGAATCCTAACATCTCTTCCATATTGTCATTAACATTTTACAAGGAGTTTAAGCAATTCGGGTCTAGGGGAATGGACTTCCCTAGGTTGATGGTTGTTTTGGAGTAGCTACAATAGGGACGACAATCAGGGCATGGTGGCCCACCTATCTCGACCCACCCTAAGATTTGATCACTATGTGGGGTCCACCAAGGAGGTTTCCCTATTTCGGCACATGGGTCAAAGTCTACATGATGATTGGAGGGCTTTAAGATCACCCTTTGGATGGGCAAAATTAGGGAGCGGCTTGGCTGTTAAGGGTCTACCGTTGAAAACAACTCTGGAAAGATGACATCTGGAGGGAGGAGTTCCACTGGGTGGGACCCACGGCTTCACAAGGCAGTCAACATAACTCGTTTGTTGTTAAGGATTTTTTAGTTGGAAGGAGTGGAAGGACATGGGTCATTTCCATTTGAAATGACAAAAGTCACACAGTGGTGGATGAAACCACAATAGTGGTTTACAATTTGATGGAGGAAGGAAAACTGAGAAAAAATGACCCCATGGCAAAAAAAATGGTTTTAGGGGTTCAAATGAACCTACAAGTTCGACCAAACCAAAAAGGGGTTCAACTGAACTAGGGTTTGAGTGAATCCATTAATTATTGGGCCCACATTTCCCACCCAAAAAAAAAAAAGAAAAATGCATATTGAAGGGGGTTCGAATGAACCAGGGTTTGAATGAACCCTGGTTTGAACAAACCCCCCTTATTCCTCATTCTCCCCCTAAAACACAAAAAAAACCTAAATTTTTATGCTTTGAAGCTCGGGTTGAGGATGAAAATGGAGGAGTCTTCACAAACACAACTGGAATCAAGTAGTCCTCAGAACGAGCTATCTAACGAATACAATTTTAATATGTTTTGGTCTTATTATGTATTTTTCTTTTTAGTTTTATTAAACATAGGTTTTTCATTGAAAATGACTATCTTTGTTCTACACATGTTGAAAAATAGCAGATTATCAATTTTTTTTGTTGAAAAATATGATTGTACTAGATATTGAAATCCTTGATCCAACAAAAAAAATTGAATGTTGATATATACAACAAAGGTTACGCATTATACGGTCGTGCTATGTATGAATTGTAATTGGTTTGACTTCGAAACTTGATTAAAAAAAAAATTAATAAAAAACTATTTAACCAAGTGGAAGCACTAGATATTAGAGTTACAAATCTAAATTTGAAAGAATTAGAATTTTATCCTTCATGGAAAAAAAGTTATGCGTTATACGATGTGTGTCAATTTTTAAAAATGTTGTTTTCTGAAAAAATCTAGATTCCATGGGAGATGGAAAAAGAAGTGCAATCTAATTCCAAAATTTTGAAAAAAATATTTTTTAGAATCTACATAAAAAATTTGACGAGACTCTAGTTTGCATCATCTTCAAATTCCTCATGGTTTAGCCACTATAGGTTCCTGAATGTGAAGATTTAGTTAAGAAAAATATTTTCAATGTCTAGTTTGGCTAAAAATTGTAATCCACTATTGTGGGATTACCCCGACCCAATGGGAGCAACCTGTTGCATCAGATTCGATAGGAGGAGGAGCCTTCATGTTTTCTTTGTTAATCACTTGGGGAATCCATAACCAACGGGGAAGTTGGGTCCCAGAAAGCAGGTGGATGGTGACTGTTTTCTATTTGAGTGTGGTGGAACCAGGACAGAGTCCTAGTGATGGCGACCTGACAATAGAGATCCACTTAATGTTTATCATTTGATATTTTTCATCTTGCATGCTGGCAGGCATGGCATAGTCGAGGCCCGGAGGGCGGAATGGCAGCTCTTAGAAGCTATTAGGGATGACAAGTTCACTGCGACAACCTACAAACAGAAGTATGCTAGGTGGGGCCCGAAAAGATGTTAGCACTTGGTTACTTTAGGATTGAAATGAAGGTGGCCAAAAAAGATAGGCCCGGGATCTGAAGGCTGGAAGGGAGGGAGACGAAGGCCATTCAAGATGGAAAAACAATGATAGATTTCCCTGGGCTGATGTCCATGAGGTGGGACTCATAGTGGACCAACGCTTGAGATTTTGCAAAGTTTAAACTTTATGGGCTATTAGCAGTGTGGGACTCAGGCACTAGAAAGCCAGGGTTGGAAAGCTGTTCAAAACAACAGAACATGAATGGCTTCCTGAGGATGGAATCCTGTGAAGGCGGGTCCAAACAAGGCATTTGACTTCTCATTTGAGTTTGTGAGTTTTCCATGTTTAAGTGGTGAATGAGAGGGGTCATCCCACTAAGGAGGGCCTGAAGGGGGCATTTTCCATTTTAAGTTTAACTCCATTCTTAGGGTTGGCAATGACGATGGGAGTGCGCAGGTCTGAAGGGGGCGAAAGCCTTGGTTTATGAATTACAGTCGAGAGCTCAAGTTCTGCAATTGACACATGGATCAAGTTTTAGGTTTTATCAAGATTCAAGAACACATGGATTGTTTTGTGCACCTTAATCTTCTTTAGTTAATTATCATATTTTCCCTTTTTAGATTCATCATTTTCTACAAGGAATCAAAGAAAACATGAAGCGGGGCATGGGGCAGAAAACTTACCTCAAAAATTTGAAGAATGAAGTCGAGGAACCAATTAGTAGATGCTTTGAATTGGCGAGAACACTCGTTAGGCTCAAAGATGGTGTTGGAAGTTGGCTTCGACTTCTATCTGATCGACTGATAGGTGAAAATGATATGTGAAAGTGACCTATTTATAGAAAATTATGCATTAAATGTGTCCCATTAATGACTGAACAGTGAACCAAGAGTTGGTGAGCTGTCATTTGAAAATAGCAGTGGGATTGTCGAGACCCGCCAAGCATGAAGCAGTAAGACAATGGTCGTTGGGAGTGTTTAACAATCAAAAATGACGATAGGGAACTTGGATTGTGGAGGATGGAAAGCTACTAGAGGAAATCCATTTGGGACAGCTATGGGGCGATGAAATCCCATGTAGGGTGGCCCGACAAGGTGGACCTGACTAGCCCCAAGGACGTCTGCTTTGAATGGTAAAGGACAAACAACTAGGGAAACTTCATAAGGGCCTAGATCCTTGAAAATTTGATGGGGGGGAAACATGGTCAACTCAAGATAAACTCTATGGGACTAGCATACCACTTAGAACACCAAAATAGGGGGCACACAAAATGAGGCAGAAATAGAGGCGACCCGACGAGGCAAAAAAGAAGAGGGCCCCTGTTCTAAATGGGGCATGTGTGCTAAGGCACAACAGAAACTATACCCACAACTATAGGGAACTCCACCTATGCAAGCAAATACTATTCTCAGAGATATTAATTCATTCATACTAGAGTGATAATTGTAGCTGTCAATTGCATTTGTTTGTAATGGCTTTCCAAGAGACCACATTTGTTTGAGGAATTTTTTTCAAACAATTCATAGCCTTGTCTATGAAAGAATATTAGTAAGAAAAAACATAGACAAGACAATGGACAGTTTGAAAAATGCCTCCAAGAAATGTGGTCTCATGGTAATTGGAATGTCATGACAAGCCATAGACAAGGGAATGAACTTTTTGTATGTATGGTTGCTTATCTAAGGCTTTCCATTGTGTTTTGGCAGACATATACTCACCTCACATTGTGTTTTCCAACTTGCAATCATACAATGCATGTATATGGTTGTTGGAGAATATTGTATGTTTACTATCAAAGCATAATAGTAAATATGGATTGTCATGGCATTCCAACACCATGGTGATTGGAATGACATGAAAAGCCATAGACAAGACAATGAACTATTTTTATAAATGATTGCTTATCTATGGCATGCCATTGTGTTTTGGTAGACATATATTTACCTTACACTATGTTTTCCAACTTGTAATCACACTATGCATTTATATGGATTTTGGAAAAAAATGTGTGTTTACTATCAAAGCATAATAGCAAATCTGGATTGTCATGGCATTCCAACACAATGTGGTTTGGAATTCCATGACAAGCCATAGACAAGGAAATGAACTGTTTCTATGTATGATTACTTATCAATGGGTTGCAATTATGTTTTGGCAGATATGTACTCAACTCACACTATGTTTTTCAACTTACAATCATATTGTGCATGTATATGCTTGATGGAAAAAATTGGGTGTTTACTATCAAAGCGTAATAGTAAATATGGATTGTCATGGCATTGCAACACCATGGTGATTGGAATTACATGACAAGTCATAGACTAGGCAATGAACTATTTCTATTGCTTGTCTATGGCTTGCCATGGCATTCCAAGACCATGGTGTTGGAATGCAATGACAATCCATATTTATAATTATGCTTTGATATTTTTTTTCAACAATCCATATTTAATATTTAACCATGGTGTTGGAATGCCATGATAATCCATATTTACTATTATGCTTTGATAGATTTTTTGCAAGCATGCGTAGCTTGTTCAAAAGAACCCATTTTAGGATTTTATCCATAGCAGTAAGGCAGTGAATTGTTTGATAAAATGCTTTGGTAGACATGTTGGAATGCCATGACAATCCATATTGCAATTGCTGCAATATGGATTGTCATGGCATTCCATCACCATGTTCTTTGAGGCATTTTATCAAATAGTTCACTATGCTACCACATTTTTCATACATGTCTACCAAAGCATTTTATCAAATAGTTCACTTCTTTGCTGCTATGGCTAAAAGCTTAAAACAGGTTCTTTTGAACAAGCTACACATGCAAGTGCAAAAAATTATCAAAGCATAATAGTAAGCAACAACATAGACAAGGCAGTGAATTGTTTGATAAAATGCCTGAAAGAAATGTGGTCACGTGGTGATGGAATGCCATGACAATCCATATTTCTACCTTGTTTCTATATGGATTGTCATGGCATTCCATCACCATGAGACCACATTTCTTTGAGGAATTTTATGAAATAGTTCACTGCCTTGTCTATTGTATCACATTTTTCATACATGTCTACCAAAGCATTTAATCAAATATTTTAGTACCTTGCTGCTATGGCTAAAAGCCTAAAATAGGTGCTTTTGGACAAGCTACAGATGCTTGGAAAAAATCTATCAAAGCATAATGGTAAAATATTGATCATAGAAAACCTATTAATGACAGTCCAAATCCAATCACACGAACTCAATCAGGTACTCCTTAAAAGGAAATTTAATTACACTTAAACATAGAGTAGTCATTAGGATAATGAACAACTACCAAATCTTTTAAGGTTAAAAGTGAATAAGGAGAAGCCTATATTATTGAGATTGAGACTTTTGGACAAGCATATGAAGATACAAAAACTAAAAAGTAGTGATTGCTTCAATAGGTTACAAAGAGATGTTTATAACATCAATCTAGCATATGAGAAGGGGCATGAATCAATTATGGACAATGATAAATTTATGAAGCAACCAAGAGCTATGGTGAAGTAAAAGGTAGAGTAGACCTATGACAATGGTATGCAATGAATAGTCATCATAAGGACAAAAAGGAAAAGGTTATTAAAGGAAACCTTTGACAATATATGGTAGTCCCTTATGATGACAACCATGAAAAGAGGACATGCCTTGATTCCTAGGGTAGTCTTATCAATGAAATTCATTATGGAAGTCAAAAGCACAAAATTTTATTAGACAATAAAGTTGAGGAAAGTATTATCCTAAAGGTGAACATAACAAAAATAAGTGCTTGATGGAGTAACAACCTTAAGGACATTAATGAGAAGCACTCTTCATCATCAAAGGTTTATGGTCAATGAGATGAAAGAGTAAATGACTACGCAATATCAAAGTATGAAAATGGAAGGCCATACCTATGATAATGGTGTCATATGACTATTGAAAAGGTATTTTATCTGTAATAATAGTAGTAGCAGTCAAATAATGATGTTTTCAGTCCCTACAAAGGAAGCTAGGGTAGACTTTGAGAAGGCGTTAAGTGAGGTTTTAAAAAAAAAAACTAAGAGAAAAACAAATCATAATGATTGGATCTCAAAATCAAAACAAAATTCACTATTCTCAAGGACAAAAAAGGAGCAAATTAAATATATGCATGGGATAGTCATTCCAAAAGGATTACCACCATGATTAAGGATAATCATTCAACTATAAAAGATAAAATTTTATGGACAGTGTTGAATGCCAAATAGGAAGCAATGCAAAGGCCTGATATGATAAAATGGTATGAATGAATAGGTATGCCAATGTTCAAGAGTGAAATGATAGAGTATAATGAAGGAAGGAGATAAAGGAATACTACAACATAGAGATAAAATAATGGATTTAAGAAGGACAGTGTCATGAAGCATATAAAGAGGTTTATTATATGATAGACAACCTTAGGGAAAATGAAATGGGGATGAGTAGTCATAAGACAGAGACATATGATAGTAAAAAGGGCATGAACATCCATCAAAGCATTATATAAAATCAAATTTTATCAAAGGTTGCATTTACAAGTGCCCTAGTAGACTGTAGGAGTAAGTAGTAGGGTTGATATTACATAAGTTAAATTGACTTACTACACCAGTTAAGCCAAGGAGTTGGGTCAGTTGCTGATGAGTTTAAAACCATCATGACACAACTAAAGTGCCTTTCCACCAATTACAGTAAGTCACCAACAAAATATATAAAAAAAAAAGTAAACCTGTTATAAACTTTGCATAATGAACCTCATGTAGGGTTTAAGAAAAAACATGCAAGCAATGAAAGAACCCAAAAAAACTTCAAACAAACTCAATTGGATTTAAAACATGTAATTGATATAACCTTTGATTCTTACCATTTACCTTTGATGCAGAATATTATGCTTTTGACATTGGTTTAGATCCTTGTAGAAGCATGAATATCTCATCAACAAACACTAATCATGTCTTTATGCCAAAAACCTATCCACTGAATACCTTTGAGTCACAACATCAAAATGTATTAGCCATCAAGAATAAAACGTGAATGATGAATGTGTAATGAGTACTTGTTCAATACCTCTAACTTTTTCATGAAACAACTCTATCAAACTTTTACAACAAATATCAATACCTTTTGCACCAACACCATGTGAACAAGTAATGAATGAACAACAAGGAATTTGACATGAATATCAAAAACCACTTTGGTTGTATATCACCAAATGAATGAATAATCTCTTTGAAACCAATCAATGACAACACAATGAAGCAACTCACTCTGCATGTAGTTGGCATCAAACACCTTTTGCAACATTACCAACTCCATTTACCTTTGACATCAATGGCAAACAACATCAACATAGACATGTATGAAAAATGTTGAATTATACATAAGGCATGTGCTTTGTTTGATGGAATTCCACAAAAGGTTGTAGTCAAGCCTCAGATTTGAACACAGTTCAAGGAAATACCCAAATATGATAGAATCTAAAATTTAATGAGCAATAAGTTGTGAAGGTGTTAATCATGTCAAGAATACAATTGCTAACCTTTTAATAGACAAGGTAGATAGTCACTATTGGTGGAAATTAAGGTGTCTTGACAGTGAGAAGAGATGACTTATATGTCAGCCCTAAGACCTTGAACAGGGGATGCAAATTTTTAAAAGTGTTAGATATAGACCTAATCACAGTCAACAAATCTACTATGAAGGTTAGGGTAGAAACCTATAGCTAACAAATGAAGAATGATCATAAATAAAAGGATTTATCTATGACATATGGAAGAGAATGATAGGAAACATGCTCCATTATCATGTGCCAATAGTTTGAAAAAATAATGATTAGTTAAGAGCATCTGGAAAGCATGTATGAGTGGATTATGGAATAGTCAAGGCAGTTTAGTAGCAACTGGGGAATCAATGAGTAGTTTGAGCTTTCTAAGGGAAATGTAGAAGCATCTAGGGTCAATTCAAATTCTTCCACAAATATAGAAGCCTCATCACCAACAAGAGGACATGTCAATGAGTTGAAGAGAGTAAGTCAAACAAGGAAGCTTCTTTGGCATGTGAAGGAGGTTGGCCTAATTTTCAGCCTTCTAACTTAGTCAAAAATAATTTTTATATGCTCTTGTATGGTTGGGATTAGATATAGGACCCCCAAACTAGAATTTTAACTTAGCTCTTTCATATTTTTTAGTTGCTACAAGTAGAAAACAACATTGTAACTCATATGTTTTTCAGTCACAACAAGTAAGAACACTTTTGTAACACTTTTCAAGCAAGAAGAGACAAATTTTAGACTTCTATATGAACATGTTTGTTTGAAAATTGTGCCTCAAATTGTTGGATTGAATCTCTATTAAAGAAAACATATTTTTCCTTTGCTTGGTCTTCATTGTCGGTCGATCGTTGGAGTTCGTAACTTTGTAACCTAAGCCATGGGGTTCCAAAAGTTTCTAACTTGGAGATAGTGTGTTGGTCATAGCATCACTATTTTATTTAACTCTAGAACCTTGTCATGACATCTGACAAATTCCTAACCTTTCGGTGAAGGTTATGAAGTTCAAGTTTTACGCGACACGCCGATGGGTGTTCACTTCGTTGGAGCCATGTCGATAGATGTATTGAGGCTATGGAGGTACGAGTTAGTGAATAACAAAAGGGATAACTCATGGACACATAAAGTCTTCAAATTTTTGGATTTAAACTATTGTTTGTTTATATTCCACACCAATGTGGGATAATGTCGACAGTTGAACTTCTTTGGAAGTTGAACGAACTAAATCAGTTTGGACAAGATACTTTTGGAGACAGAAGGGTCTTTGTGTGAATAGTTGAAACTGCATACTCGTTGGAGTTGTGTATTGGAAAAGAAGAAAAAAGATTGTTTCGATTGAGCGTGTACTGTATATTGAAAGAACATTGTAATAGTATTGCGATTCACTGTAGTTGGCCTGATTGTAATGCTGCTATGTAATATCAGAGAACAAATACCTATGAAGAAGAGTTTTGTAACTTTATTGTAATCTCTTTTTACTGTGAATAAAATGGTCTTTCTTTGGTGGTGGGTTTTTCTCCCAAAAGGGTTTTCCCATGTAAACTTGGTGTCCATTCTCTGTTGATATTATTGTCTATTTTTGTTCTATCCTTTTATGTGTGAGTCTTAATGTTCTGTAATTTGAAACTAAAAGTACTCCTGCATTGTTCCCCTACGAATTGACATTAGGAAAGAGATTCTCGCACTGGAGTCTTTCCTTACAAGTGGTACCAGATCCTAGCCAAATGTATTATCCTTGTGGGTTGGGTTGGTTTTTTGTGTCAATTCTAATGCGGGAGTTTTGTAGAAACTTGTTATCTCGATTGCAGATTAAGATGGCAAGCACGTCAGGAAAGATTGAAATTGACAAATTGAATGGTTACAATTTTGAGTTGTGGAAATTCAAAATGGAAGATAGATCTATTGGTGGATCGTAATCTTTGGCTTGCTATGTCTGGAATGAAACCTTCAGGAATGAAGCAAGAAGATTGGGATATCACAAACATAAAAGAAAAAGGGTTGATAAGACTCTATTTAGTAGACTCAGTACTCCTGAACATTCATGAAGAGAAGACTACATCTTCTTTGTGAAAGAAGCTTGGAGACATTTATCAGGGAAAGTATTTGGTGAATAAGTTGTTCTTAAGAAAGAAGTTGTACTCTTTGAAGATGGAGGAAGGGGCATCTATGGCTAATCAGCTAAATATTTTCAGCATTCTTATTGCTCAGTTAACATCTGTGAGTGTGAAGATAGATGATGAAGATCGTTGCATTCTCTTGTTGTGTTCTTTGTTTGATTCTTGGGATCATTTATTAATGGTGATTGGGAGCATGGCAACCGATTTCAAGATGAAGATGTGGTTGCTTCTTTATTGTCAGAAGAGATGAAAAAAAAATCTTCTGAGATGGTGAAGGAGGCTCTTGTTGTTCATGGCAGATCGAAGGAGAAAGGCAAGAACAAGGACAAGAAGTCTAAATCAAAATTTGAAGGGAGATCAAAGTCTCCTAGAAAAAATTCCAAGGTGAAGTGCTGGAACTATGGGTAGCCTAGTCATGTTTGAAAGGATTGCAAAGAGGAGAAAAAGAAGAACTCTTTCGATAATGATTCTTCTCAGAGTGAAGCAGATGCTTTCATTGCAGCCTTGGCAACTGAGGCATGTGATGATGTTTGGCTGATAGATTCTGAAGCATCTTTCCACATGACATCTCATAGAGACTGGTTCACAAAATATGAAGAATATGATGGTGGAAAGGTGTATTTAGCAAGGTATTCATCTCTGAAAATTGTTGGCCATGGAAGAGTCAGAATTCAGTTTCCCAATGGAAGAATTAAGGGAATTAATGGCATAATTCATATACCAGGTCTGGCTCAAAATTTACTTTCTATAAGTAAGCTAAATGATGTTGGAGTACAAGTCTCGTTCTTAAGCAATGGCTGTAAAATGACTAGAGGCTCGATAGTGTTGGCTAGGGGTGTTCGAATTGGTACTCTATACAAGTTGGACACACTTACTGTTTAATGCAACAATGTCTCTGCAAAGTCACAAATTGTTGTTCATATAAAGGAGACTAAATTTCCAATAGGGGAAAATTCTTTGGAAGTTAAACTTCCTGTAGAGAAGACTATTCTCTGGCATCAAAGGCTCAATCACATTGGTGAGAAAGGCTTAAAATCCTTGAAAAATAAAAACCTGGTTGAGGGGCTTGAAGATTGTAACCTAAAATTTGAATTTTGTGAACATTGTATATATGGAAAACATCACCATGCTTCCTTTTACTCTAGTCCTCACAAATCTTTTGGTGTTCTAGATTATATTCACTTTGATGTTTTTGGTCCAGTAAATGTTCCTTCATTATCGAAATCAAGATATAATGTTTCCTTTATTGATGATTATTTGAGAAGGGAATGTGTATATTTTCTAAAAAGTAAATCAGAAGTGTTCAGTCAGTTTAAAGAGTTCAAGAACTTGGTTGAAAATTAGACTAGTAAGAAAATCAAATGCTTGAGGACAAATAACAGTGGTGAATTTTGTTCTATAGATTTTGAAAGGTATTGCAAATACCATGGAATTAAAAAGCATAAAAAAACACCTTACACTCTACAACAAAATGGAGTTGCTGAAAGGTTGAATAGGATGATAGAGAGAGCAAGAAGTATGTTGAGCAGTGCTGGTTTGGACCAAAAGTTCTGGGTTGAGGCTATGGCTACAACATGTTACTTGGTAAATTGATCTCCTTCTTTGGCACTTGTTGAAAAAATGCCTATGGAAGCTTGGTCTAGTAAGAAGCCCTCTTTGAGACATGTTTGTGTATTTGGCTGTGAAGCATATGTTTATGTGTTGAATGAGAAGATAACTAAATTGGAGAACAAAGTTGTGAAGTGTGTCTTCATTGGCTACGACATTGGTGTGAAAGGATACAAGCTTTGGAATCCAGTGACTAAAAAGGTGGTATACAACAGAAGTGTAATCTTGTGTGAGCTAAAACCTTCTTCAGTGGATCTGTAGTCAGGGATGAAAGAATTCAAGGAGAAAAATGATTGCATTGAAATTCCTTTAACACTTGAAAAAGAGGAACAACAAATCAATAGTGTACCTAAATATGAGGAGAGTTTGAGTAGCTCTAAAATTTCTAAACAAGAAGAAGAACCATAAACTCAGCCTTAGCTTGTGAAGAGGTCTATACATGAAAAGTGTCAACCTGATAGGTATGGGTTTTCTATGATATATTTTAACTGTGCCTATGATTGAATTACTAGCACTGATGAGCCTAGGACCATTAAAGAGGAAATTAGAATTCCTAATTCAAACTCTTGGTTGGAAGCCATGAACGAAGAAATGGCATCATTAGAGAAGAATGAAACTTGGAGTTTGGTGCCCTTTCCTGAAGGCAGAAAAGCCATTGGTTGTAAGTGGGTGTTTAAGAAGAAGACTAGTTTGAATGGTAATGTTGAAAAGTATAAAGTGAGGTTTGTTGCGAAGAGATATTCCTAGGTAGAGGGAATTGATTATGGAGAAATACTTTCTCCTGTAGCTAAGCTAACATCTATTAGATTTCTTTTGTCACTTGCAACAACATATGACTTAGAAGTTGAACAGATGGATGTGAAGACAATGTTTTTTCATGGAGATCTTGAAGAAGAAATCTATATGTCCCAGACTAAGCACTTTGTGGTGAAAGGTAAAGAAAATCTAGTTTGCAAGTTAAAGAAATCTCTGTATGGTTTGAAACAATCACCTAGAATGTGGTACCATAAATTTGACACATTTGTTTTGTCATTGGGATTTGTCATATCAAAATCTGACCATTGTGTGTACTACAAGACTAAAAATTATTGTGCTCTTATTATTTCCCTTTATGTTGATGACATGTTCATAGGGAATAGTAAGTTTATGATTTCTGATCTAAAATCTCAGTTGTCTACAAAGTTCGAAATGAAAGATCTTGGTGCAGCTAGGTATATTCTATGGATGGAAATAACCAAGGACATAAAGAGCAGAAAAATTTGGCTCAGCCAAAGTAAGTATATTAACACTAGTCTGGAGAGATTTGGTATGACTGATTGCAAGCAGCTAGTTGTTCCAATTTTGTAGGGAACAAAACTATTTGTTGAAGATTGTTAAAAATATTCTACTGAGATGGAGGACATGACCAAAGTTCCTTATGCAAGTGCAGTTGGTAGTTTAATGTATGCAATGGTCTACACAAGGCCAAATATTTCTCAAGCACTAAGAGTTCTTAGCCGGTTTATGGAAAATCCAAGAAGACCACATTGGGATGTTGTCAAAAGAGTTTTTAGATATTTAAAAGGTACATCACAGTACACTTTGTGTTATCATGGTAACTCGATTGGATCACAACATTCTCTCAACATTTGAGGGTATGTGGATTCTGATTGAGCAGGGGAAATTGACAACCGAAGATCTACCAATGGATATATTTTCATGTTGAATGGTGGTACAATTAGTTGGATGAGTAAGCGGTAGGTTGTAGTCACTCTATCTACTACTAAAGTTGAGTACATGGTAGCAACACACACTTACAAAGAAGCTATATGGATTAAATGTTTGTGTTCTGATATTGGGTTCAGTGCAAGGAAAATTTCAATTTATTGTGACTGTCAGAGTGTTATTTGTTTGGAAAAAAATCCAACTTTCCATGCTAAGACAAAACATATTGATGTGCAGTATCATTTTGTACGAGATATGGTGGAGGATGGAAAGGTAAATTTAGAAAAGGTGGATACTCTGGAAAGTGTTGTAGATGCATTGACAAAGCCCATGAGCATAAGCAAGTATAGGTGGTGTGTTAGTCCGATGGGCCTTGAAGCCCATGACCTTCATTAACTTTGAGTTTAGAGGAAGCCAGTAAGTCTTCGTCAAGAGGGAGATTGTTGGAAAATTGTGCCTCAACTTTCTAGCTTGAATCTCTGTTAAAGACTCGGCATATTTTTCCTTTGCTTAGTCTTCATTATCGACCGATCACTAGAGTTTGTAACTTTGTAACCTAAGTCATGGGGTTTTGAAAGTTTATAACTTGGTGACAGTGTGTTGGTCACAACATCGTTGTTTTCTTTAACTCTAGAACCTTGTCGCGAAATCCAAAAAATTCCTAACCTTTCAGTGGAGGTTACGAAGATCAAGTTTTATGCAACATGACGATGGGTGTTCACTTCATTGGAGCCATTCCAATTGATGTATTGAGGCTGTGGAGGTACGAGTGAGTGAATAAAAAAAGGGCTAACTCATGGACATGTAAAGTCTTTGGATTTTTGGATTTAAATAGTTGGTTGTTTATATTCCACACCAATGTGGGATAATGTCAATAGTTGAACTTCTTTGGAAATTGAATGAACTAAATCTGTTTGGACAAGATATTCTTGGAGATTGAAGGGTCTTTGTGTGAAAAGTTGAAACTATGGATTGGTTGTAGTTGTTTGTTGGAAAAGAAGAAAAAAGATTGTTTCGATTGAGTGTGTACTATATGTTGAAAGAACATTGTAATAATGCTACGATTGACTGTGGTTGGCCTAGTTGTAATGTTGTGTAATACCAGAGAACAAATACCTATGAAGAAGGGTTTTGTAACTTTATTGTAATCTCTTTTTACTGTGAATAAAGTGGTCTTTCTTTGGTGGTGGGTTTTTCTCCTGAAAGGGTTTTCCCATGTAAACTTGGTGTCCATTCTCTATTGATATTATTGTCTTCTTTTTTTTATCCTTTTACGTGCGAGTCTTAATGTTCTGTAATTTGATATTAAAAGTACTCCTGCATTGTTCCCCTATGAATTGACATTAGAAAAGAGATTTCTACACTAGAGTCTTTCCTTACAATGTTAACACTTAACATCTATAAACATTGATTGTAAACCTCAATTGTGTCTAAGAGCTAGAAGATAATGCATACATGAAATGAAACAAATTCACCTTGAACATCACTAGTACAAAAATAACAATATATGACTAAATAAACTACTAAAAATTGCATATAAATGACTAATTTTGGTCACATGACCATTAGTAGTTTATTTCCAGTCATTTATAATGCGACTAAATTTATGACTAAACTATTTTAGTCATTTATCTAGTCATTGATTTGGTCATTGATTTAGTTGTTAATTTAGTCATTGATTGTTGTTAACTGGTCATTTATTTAGTCATGGTAGTGATTTATTTAGTCATATATTTAGTTATTAATTTAGTCATTTATTGTTGTTAACTAGTCATTTAATTAGTCATGGTAGTCATTTATTTAGTCATATATTTAGTCATTACTTTAGTCATATATTTAGTCATTAATTTAGTCATTGATTATTGTTAACTGGTCATTTATTTAGTCATATATTTAGTTGTTACTTTAATCATATATTTGGTCATTAATTTAGTCATATATTTAGTCATTAATTTAGTCATTACTTTAGTTATATATTTAGTCATTATTTTAGTCATGGTAGTCATATATTTTGTCATTGTAGTCATATATTTGGTCATTGTATTCATTTATTTTAGTCATAGTAATCATTTATTTAGTCATGGTTTAGTTATTTATTTGAGTGAATCAATGATTCACGTTATAAATCAAATCTAACTTAATTAATTCTCACAAATTTATGCATATAAACTTCAAATATCATAGATATTCAAATATTTTTTTGTATTGGATTAACATGAAAAAAAATATATATATAATCAACAAACAAATTTATGCATATAAAGCTCAAATATCATAGATATTCAAATGTGTTTTTTGTATTACATGAAAAAAAAAGAATATACAAACAACAAACAACTCCATAACCAAAGGAATTACAAACAACATATAGTTGCATAAACAAAGATCCAAGAAATACATCCTTCAATGCACTCTTGGTTGCCATGGAAGACAAATCCAAGATACAATACAAATGCTACAAACATTGAAGGGAGAAAAGACATGAAAGTATATAATAAATGTAGTTATATTATTTGTGGTGTATATATTGCTTGATTCAGAGTAGTTTTTCCCTCCCATTCCAGCCAGACAACCCTTGAGAGAAGATTGGAAGGATTCAAATAAAAAGGATGGAAACTTCCTATCTAGAAATCTCATTGGTCATGGTCAGATGAAAGTAAAGAGTGCATGTTCACCTCTCCAATTTGATTAGCTACAACCTAAAAATAAGATTTCAATGAGGGTTTTAGAATATGTTTATTAAAATGAAAATACAGTTATTAAAATGAAAATACAACCAAGATCTAATAATGGGAACATTTAGATGCTTAAATCATTAAAATTTATGCTTGCTACTCTAAGTACTGTTATTAATCTTCACCAATAATCAAAAGTAGACAATAAGCAAAATTTTGGGATGATGTCTAGCTCCTTCGAGGTCCACTTATTAGCCTACACCATATGATGAATATTAAATCAAACAAGAATAATAACACCAATAATCTAGTAGTAAGAAGAATAGGAACTTCAAAATTAGAAACTCAGATTAGCTAATGACTCTCCTAGGGAGACAAAGAAACAATGCAAGGATGGACTATTGTGCATATCATACAATGATATATGTTTGTTCCAAAGAAGTGTGGGCTATTGAGCCAATGTCTTTCCCTTTGTCCTTATCAAATTTCTAATAAAGAACATGCCCATAATTTTACAATTAATAAAGGATCCTTCAACAAGCAAAATGCATTGATGCTACTACTATGAATACATCTCACCATTCCCATAACCATAAAAAATGTCATATGAATAAGATCATATCCAAAAATGGAAAATACCTCTTAAGGTTTCATAGACTAATAGTAATATCTAATCAATATCATATAATTGTTTGTGTGCCCTAGATTTCATTTAAAGCTGTCAAATACTATTTCCCATGTTGTCACTGAGACAAAGCATGAAACTAAGGACAGACTCATAAGTAATGGCTAACTTTCAAAACTAAAACTTTGGCCAAATTAGATCAGTGATGAAATGAGATTAAAAATTATTAAATTCTTACAATTATTATCAATCTTAACTACAACACATAGGGCATGCAAAATGCACACACTATCTCTAAAGAACAAATAAATTCATTCACCTAATTCAAATATATAAATGTAGTTGTGGATTCAAAACAAGATCATCTCCAGGTGAAGGAACAACTCACAATGAAAAGAAAAAAAATTGGCAACAAAGTACCAGCGTGTCTCTAAAAAACAAGCAAGCAGAGCCAATAGAACCAAATATGAATAGTATAAATATAAATAAATGTAACTACACAAAAGAGAGTTAGGAATGACCTGTAAAGTGTAGAGAAGGTGTGAGTTAGTAGCAAATTGTGTTTGAAACAACTTTTGAGCTTCAATTTTATTCCTTTGATGCAAGCCCTAACATAAATGCATTGTTAAAATAGAACTAGAAATGGAGAAATACTAGCATTGAATACAATGCAATGTAATACAATCTCTCAATTTTTCTCCCCAACCATTGAAAAAGAATAAAAAGTTCAAATCCCTTTTAGATAATTAATTAAATGCACAACTAGAAAAATGGCACACCTTAAAATCTATGAACAACACAAGATGTGTTGGTAGCAATGCCAGGAGGCCATTTGCACCCTACGAAAATGAATTCAAATACTCTAAATCCAAATCTCCAACTAAAATATTCAAGAAGAGTGTTGAGAACAACATTTAGTTAGTGGCATCAATTGATATATGCAATCATAAAATACATAATATGGTAATGGCCTCCAAATGAATGGGACTAAAAATCTTATTCTTAAATAAAAGTAAAAAATAACCTCAGTTTATTAACAAGTTGTTCTTTCATTTCAAATCCAACCATTGATTGCTACCATAGGACAAGGAGTAAGGTAGTAGATCCATTTAACAATAAGAAAAGAATGCAATCTACCTGCTCAAGATCTTCTGCTACAATAGTGTTTCCTAGTGTAGCATAAAATGCCAATTTAATGCGCTCATCCTAAACAGTGATTAAGTCAAATAAGTGTGGCACACCTTCTGGTGTTCTAACTTTCTCCTTTATTCTTTGAAGATGGTTCTTCTGCTTCTCCTAAATCACATAAACAAAATAAAATGACAAGTTTTATTCAGTATTTCTCTGAATTTGAGGGACAGTGGGAGATGGGAATGCAGTTTTAGGGACAAAAAAAATGATCTTGAGGACAACAGGGGGGCACTATTAAAAAATATATACAAATTATTTTTCAAAAGTAAAAAAAAAATTAAAAAATGCAATTTATCTTTTGTGTAAACAATGTGACTAAAAGAAGCTGAAATTACATTGGCAATCAATTGATCCAATGCTCAAAAAATATATATAGTATAATATTTATATTATTAATCAAATTCAAGATACAAAATATGATTTTACTCATGCCTGCTGCAAATGACATGAGATATCCATTGCCAAAACTGCTAGACCCACCTAGCTCCTACAACAGGAACTCAACCAACCCTATTATGCATCCCAAAGGTCATCAATTTGAATTTTCCCCTTAAGCTCTACATCCCATCATCCTACTGTGATGTCCTTGATACAAGCAGTGGATACACCAACATCATACTTTGATGCAAATAAGAATACATGTTTTTTAATCTAGTATTACTGTAATGTCATACAAAAAATAATTTGTAAACCAAATTTAATTAATGCTGCAAATAAAAGATCAACAACAGTTTTGCAAAATAGACCAAAAAATGGCCAACCATTGCAATAGAAACAAAAACATCATATTTTGTTGCAATCAAGCACCCTATTTCTCAATCTAGAATACATGTAGCTATCAAACAAGAAAGAATTCATGAACCAACTAACAAATTACATGGAAAGAAAAGGGGATTTGATAAAATTCATGAACCTGTAGGCGTGTGGATTCACAAAGATGTTTGTTTTGAAATAATGAGATTCCAAATAGTCAACTCACATTCATTTATGTAGTGAATCGGATCAAAATTCTCTAAGTCAGCAAGAGAATGAAGGAACCTACTATGAGAAAGATGTATAGAAAGATATCAATCAAATTACCATACAATAATTTTTTCTTACGCCCAATCGAAAAGGTTTGCATTAGACCATGATCTTCACAATAAATTTGAATTATATACATGAATACGAATGGTACAACCTAAACTCTTGCCAAAATAACATTTGATAAACACCTTACCCGCAAAATGTGTGAGCAAACCAACCTAGAGAACAGATCCTCAAAATATCTAGTGGTTTCAAATGGGATGAAAACATATTTTTAAGGATCATTTCCTGAGATGTTTAAATGTAAAATGAATTTCCCCCAACCATGTACAAGTAGAATAGAAAATTTATAACCAGCCTATTAATCAAACAATACCTTCAACATAGGTGCATAAAGTTATCAGCTTGACTTTAGAATATTGTGCTAGAAATTGTAATTCATCAAATATCTCAAGCAATGCAAAACCTAATTTGAAATGGGAATAAAAAAACTTAAATTATAATAAAATAAATACTACCTAAATTAATATGGAAGAACTTTGATAAAAATCTAAATGTGATAAACTATCTTTTTGCCTATACTTGATTTGACCTAACAACCTATTCAAAATCATACAAGTCAATTACAAGCAGAGTCCATGACATAAAAGATAACTCTACAACTAGAGATTTGAAAGAAACCTTTACTTTTGAGGAGTCAATATTGAATATATTGATTGAAATATGGCTTACACTTTAAGTTTCATGCCCAAATCCTGAAGAAATGTGTAATAGGACTTTTTGAAATATGTTTCATTATTTAAAATCAATACTATCCTTCCTTGATGGAGAGTTTTCTTCAATTTCTTGTTTGCTAAAATACCAGTTAGAGCTAGAATGATCTAGCTTCTCCAATTTTACATGGCCTAAGGTATATGTTTCACCTTCTATAATTCCAACTTGAGACGAATCACCTGGCAAGATCCCAACCATATCCTTGGTTTCTCCTTGTTTGTTCAATAAATGAGAAACTTCAGTAGCTACTATCAACTTCTTAGCAGATTGGCTTAATTTCTTTAGAGCTTATACACTCATCCACAATTGCACTACAGCCATACAGTCCTAGTGAGTAAATATAAAATGTTAAGAGGTCAAAACCATGCAGCAAAATGCTTTCATACTAAAAATGAAAGCAGTGGTTCATAATCATGAAATGAAGTTAAAAAGTTGATAAAATCAAATGTTACAAAATACATAAAAAACCAATATTAGCAGTCTGAAAACCACAAAAGATTACTCCTAAAATTCAAATATTGAAACCAAAATAAACATGTAGACATATGCTTCTTATTACATCAAATGTCGATAGCTAGGAAGGAATTTTGAGATAAAACCAATATAAATGATCTAAATTTCCCAACTCAAAACCTTTCTTTAAGTTGTTACAAACCAGAACTTTGTACACGAAAAATTCAATGCACCTAAAGTTATTTTTTGGATATACGGTTCTTACATCAATGTCAATTTACTAGCAGGCCATCAATGGGAAAGAAGAAATATTGATGGAAAAATATAAGTGGACCTATTTAAATTATCTATTATTGTATTCCACATGGTAGACAAGCAACCATAATGCAACTTCAAACCTTCACATACTAATCATTACTTTCTCAAAGCTCTACAAAACTAAGATAAAATCAACACAGCCAAGACTATTTCTATTTGAGAGGATATATGGTGAGGAATGAAACCCTCCATTAAAAATAATAACAAATGAGGATATTGTATAATATCTATTATTGGGTTCTTCTATTTTTCCCCCTGTACCCGTGTGGGTATGGTTCTAGTCCTGGTTCTTTGTTGGTTCTTCTCTGGGTTCTCCCAAGGTCCTTCCAGGGAACTCGAGGTGCCCAGGAAGGACCTTGGGTGAACCTAGGTTGAACCCAGTTGAACCACAAGAGACCCAAGGGTTCCCAAAAAAATACAAGAAAATAAAGTAATCTTTTAAAACATTTTTTAAGTTAACAAGAAACAAGAAAATATATATAGAAGATGAAAGAGCTCATTGGTGTAGGAGCACCTTGGCAATGCCATGTTTCCATCTTGAAGGTTCATTAAATTTTGGTGTTCCAACATTTCTCAAGGGTCATTTAAGTCATTTTCATGTGTTAAAGTCATTAGGAGGTCATTATGTCATGTTTTGAAATAAAAATGTAAAAATATGTCAAAAGTTGTCACAAATTGCAAAAATTGAAAAGTTTCAACAAAGGCAACATTGGAAGCTGAAAGGTCATGGAGTAGTTTTAGGAAGTTTTATTCAATGAAGGTAGTTGGAAACTAAAGATTCAAGTGTGAAATGCCTATAAGAGGCCTTGTAGACAGTTGAGAACTCGTGGGTGATTGAAATCTAGACTTTGAATAAAGAAATATATGATTTTATGTATATTTCTTTAGTATTTCCCTATTTTCTATGGTGGTACAGCCCTGTACGGGCATGGAATCAAGTCTAAATTTTTTTAAGTGATGAATGAATCAATCACCTTCTGTTTGTAAGTTGTTTCATGCAATTTGGTTCATTTTTTAGATAATTATAGCAATTTTTGTGAAGACTGTTAAAAACCCTCATTAGGGTAAACAATGATCTTGTAAATGGTGTTTATCCTAAGTTTTCCAATGAAACTTGCCAATATTTGGGGAAAATAATGTTTATAACATCTAAGTTCAAGTTCATGAAGTTTCAAGCAGAAAGGGATTAAGACAAATGTATAAGCAATTGGAGTTTTGACTAGAAATTTATTATACAGTCCAGAAAACAGAGTATCAAGGCAGTTATTATCTAGGGTTAGTCCAATTATTCACAGAAAAGGTCTTTTAATGATCAAATAAGTATATTTAGGTCTGAATAACTATGTTTAAAGGATTGGAAATAATATTTATGTCTGGAACATAGAGATTTAATAAGCCTAGGTTTGATAATGTTGAATATGACTGGTAAAAACTGGATTACAGTGATATTTCATGATGATTGTTTGTGGTTTTGAGTCCTTCTTAAGTGATTGTTTTTATAAGGTGTTTAGGTGTGTTAAGAATCAATTACAAGAATTGGTTTGGAGAGTTTGCAATTTTTTGGAATCCTATTCGTTACTGTCTTGTTATGACAGTTTGAATTTGACATTGAATAGTGATTATTTTTGTGTTTTGATGGTATCAAAGATGTTCTACTTGATGTATGTGATTCTAATGGTTGAAGTAGAGTAATGTAAGCTTTTTCCTGATGGCTTTTGAGAAGCTTCAAAGGTCTTGTGATCATTTGAAGGTTGGTTCTTGCATACCAATCTATGGCAGTCATGATTTTGGGATTAAAGTTAAAGGGTAAGGATAAAGGTTTGGAGAAATATCACAAGTAATGAATGGGGATTGATTTAAATAGTTATAATGATGGATTTGAACATGTTTGAGGTATCTACAAAAATAAATAGGCTTGGGTAATTGAAGTTGTTGATCAAGTGGCCTAAACAGGCTTAATTGTTGCTTTTGGATAGTCAATTTGAAACAAAGTTCTATTGTTGTGAAGTTTGAGTTGGGAATTGGTTTGATCTCTGTTATTTGAATTTTTTTAAGGTGTATTGAGGAGACTACATTTGGTTTGTGCCTTATATTCAGTTTGCGAGTCTTGTGATCAAGGATGTTGTAAAGGGGAAATGGGTCTTGATGATAAGGACCGTTAAGAATTTTATTTGAGTTTTGATAAAAGAAATTGAGTAGGTTGTTTTCTTCCTCTAATCTTGCATTACTCATGAAGGATTTCACAATTGAATTATCATTTAAATTTTAAAAAAAAATCATGAAATCTTCATATGATAAATTAGTAGTTCATGAAATTAATTATATTTTAAGTTATATAATGTACATTAAAAACCATAAATTCATGAAATTCTAAGGTCCCTTGAGGTTCTTCATTTGTTAAAATTTTGAAAAGTGAAATAGAAATGCGATTTCCATTAAGCACACTTACAGTAAAATGAGAGAAGACCAAGTAAATATTTCTTTGGTTTCATTGGAGCAATAAGAGGTTGTCCAATGCCTTTAATGTTTGAACATGCTAAACTTGCTTTCACGTGCAACTAAAAAGAAAAAGAAACTTATTAAAATTATTTTCTTGGAACTCATATGTAAAACCTTATCATGCAACTACAAAATTCATATAGAAGATTGGAAGTGGATAAAATTCCTACATAAGTCATTAAAAAAACTAGAAGCATAAGAAAAGTGTATTGTAAGCATTAGTTGCTTGATCAAAAGCCTAACAAACCTACATTTTGTTTTTAGAGGCTTTAAAAATGTTAGGAAATGGAAATTCATATTCAACTACAGTTACATGTGCAATAATGAAAAGATCCAATGTAATAAACATGAGAAGAAAGGGACCGTGCATTGAGTCATAGGAAACAATCTTTGATAAATGAGAGCACACATGTTTATCAATTATTATGCCATATAAAAATGGGTACCCATGATAAAGGACAAGAAAAACTGGTGCAGCCATGGTAGGAGGGTCCTCAAAGAGAATAATCTGGGTCATGCAATAAGAGTAACACAATGAAAGCTACATAGAATATGGAGGAAAATTCAGAATAAAACATTCTCATTAACAAAACTCTTAGTTACAATCGACTGTCAACATCCGAGCTTACAGATTCGGCTCATAGGCCTAATACAATATGTTCAGAAATACAACATTCCAATGTGCTCCTATATGCGAGCAAAATATTACAAATCTAAAATCAAACTTATCTATCTATTCTTCACTATCCACTATTGCTCTACTATTGATCTATTACAAGCTTTATAGCATATCGACAATTCTAGAAACATTTGCATCGCCCAAAGATCATCACATTCTCCAAGGAAAGAAAATGTAACGAGCACATGAATAGGTCGGCCTCAAATTTGAATAACTCTTCAATAGGTGCATAAGATGCAGTGTGGACCTAAAATAAAGGTTAGGGACACACCTAGGAACAATTAAAATCACACTGTTAAGATCCACAAGTTATGAGGATGATCCACAATGATCGAACTGGCTGAAAATTTTGAAATTATTCTGATGTCGGTTCAAGAAACTGCCAAGAATTCTGAAAGTGATAACTTGCTGGAAAAAGATCCAACCATGCTCAAATTTTGGAATAAGAAAGTTGAACATGTAGATGACGTAATCCAAGATCCACAGGGTCTAGTGAGGAAAGATGATGAATCCACTGACTTCAACTAAGAAAGAACCAAAACAAGAACAAAACTGAAAGGAAAACATTTTTGGTTGATGCAAGATTGCTAAGAACCAAGGATGCTCCTGCATTAAACATCCAAGGTTAATGAAAAGTGAGTCTCTCACTTTGTAGGGGCCAAAGGAAAACCAAGGTGGTCTACCTCATCCTAAGAAATCCATGAAGAATCCTCAACTGGTCTATCTCTCTACTTCACAAGATATTCTTTATACTTTCTTCCATGAGTCTTCCTCCCATCTCTGATGTCTAGAATCTCCTCAACCTCATCTAACTATTGTTTATGAAACTGATCCTCCAATTCCATCGTACTATCCTTGAATTCCACTTTATAATACTGATGTAGGTCTCCAATGTTCAATATAGGTGATATACCCATACCTTCTAGTAACTCCACTTCGTATGCATTTCCTAAATCAAACTTCTTCAAGACCCTTCAAGGTCCAAA
The DNA here is from genome assembly GCA_007258455.2 of Sequoia sempervirens. NCBI lineage: Eukaryota > Viridiplantae > Streptophyta > Pinopsida > Cupressales > Cupressaceae > Sequoia > Sequoia sempervirens. The sequence goes on along the minus strand of VDFB02281492.1, from coordinate 274,715,159 downwards.
CTTCCTCATCTTCAGCTTATTGTATGTCCCAACTAGAAATATTTTCTTCCTCAATTATACCATCACTTCATCTCCAACTTTGAACTCCTTATGTCTCCTCTTCTCATCTACTTTCTCCTTATACTTTCAGTTGATGTTTCCAATTGTTGTTTCACTTGAGTATGTACTTTCTTCACATGTTCTACAAATTCCTCTACTTCTGCACTCCTCTTATCTTCCATACTAATGTCTCTTAACTCAGATATACCTCTAGGATGAACTCTAGTTAGAACCTCAAAAGGTGTCTTCCCTGTACTTCTGTTCACTAAATTATTGTATGCAAATTCTACTTGTGCTAGTACTAAGTCCCAACTTCCGGTCTTCTCTCCAACCAAACATCTTAGAAAATTTCCCAAGCTCATGTTCACTACTTTTTTCTATCCATCAGTCTGTGGATGAAACATAGAACTGAACTTCAAATCTGTCTTCAACTTCTTCCAAAGTTTCCTCCAAAAGTAACCAACAAACTTTACATCTTTGTCTAAAACAACACTCCTAGGTAATCCATGCAATCCGACCACTTGAAAAATAATCCTGCTACATGCATTGCATCTATTGTCTTCCTACAAGGTATGAAATGTGCCATCTTAGAAAATCTATCTACCACCACAAATACCGAATCATTACCTCTTTATGTCTTTGGTAATCCAAGTATGAAATCCATGCTAATATCCTCCCAAGGTCTTTCTGGAACTGTCAAAGGCTTATACAATCCAACATTTTGACTACTCCTCTTTGCAACTTGACAAACTCTACAACTCTGCACAAATCTCCTAACATCCTTATGAATCTATGGCCAAAAATAGTTCTCACTCACCAACACTACTGTCTTACCAATTCCAAAATGTCCTACCAAACCTCCACTATGCTTTTCTTTCACCAAGTTTTCCCTCATTGAACTTTGGGGTATACACAACTGATTACCTCTGAACAACATATCCTTCTGAATGAATTAATCCAACCACTTACTTCTATCATTTGAAATGGGTTCTTTGCAAGATTCCCAAGGTTCTACAAAATCTAGGTCTTCCTCATATAATTTCTTCAACTCATTAAAGCCTAATACTTCCATTCTCATGTCTATCAGCAAATTCCTTCTCCTACTCAATGCATCAACAACTCTATTTGACTTTCCACTCCTATGCTTTAAAACAAAAATATAGCTTTGCAAGAATTCCACCCATCTCATGTGTCTCTAGTTCGACTTACTCTGACTGTTCAAATATTGCAATGCTTGATGATCCGTATACAACACAAACTCCTTAGGCAACAGGTAATGTCTCCACTTCTTCAAGGCTTGAATTATGGCATAAAATTCCTAATCATACACTGAATATATTTTCCTAGCATCATTCAACTTCTCACTGAAATAAGCTATAGGTCTTCCTTCTTGACTCAACACTGCTCCAATTGCATTCCCACTTGCATCACAGTCTACTTGAAATACCTAATTGAAATATGATAAAGCCAACACAGGCTACTCAGTCACCTTCTGCTTCAATAATTCAAAACTTTGATCCACTCCAAATGTCCATCTAAAATATTTTCTATCTCCCCTCATTGTTTATGTCATAGGGATACAAATAGAACTGAAATTCCTAATAAACTTTCGGTAGAAACTATCCAATCCATGAAATTGTTTTACCTCTCCAATACCTTTAGGTGTAGGCCACTCAAAAATTTCTCTAACCTTCTCAGGATCCATCTTCAATCCTTCCACAGATATAAAAAATCCAAGATATACCAATTCCTCCTTCATGAAACTACATTTCTTGATGTTTATCAACAACTATTCCTCTCTCAATCTCTGCAAAACTTGTCCAATATGCAACAAATGTTCTTCTCTATTCATACTGAAAATCAAGATCTCATCCAAGTACACAATCGCAAACTTACCCAAGAATTTCTTCAATACCTCATTCATGAATCTCATGAAAGTACTCGATGCATTTGTCAATGCAAAAAGCATAACCAACCACTCATACAATCCTTCATTTGTCTTAAATGTTGTTTTCCACTCATCTCCTACTTTGATCCTGATCTGATGATATCCACTTTTCAAATCTATCTTCGTAAAATATTGGGCTCCACTCAAACAATCCATAATATCATCCATTTGGGGTAAAGGAAACCTATACTTCACTGTGATCTTATTTATGGCTCTTGAGTACATACACATTCTCTATTCTCCATCCTTCTTAAGTGCCAACACAACAGGTACTACACAAGGACTTAAGATTTCTCTAATCAAACCCTTTCTCAACAATTCCTACACTTGTTTATTGAACTCTTCATTCTCTATAGGTGTCATCTGATGTGCTGCTTTATTAGGAAAACTAGCTCCAGGAATTAGATCCATGCAATGACTAATACTCCTAACAGGTGGTAATCCATCAGGTACATTATCTGAAATGATCTCATATTTTGTCAGTAACTCCTTTATCTCTTCCAGGTGTTTTCCCACATGCTTCAAGTCTTCAGCCTTCTTAGGAACTAAGGCATAACACACATTCTCATGTCTCAATCCATCAAGGAATCTTCTTCCATCAACTAGACAAACCCTAGTGTTTGTACACACTTCAACTGTAGGAACATCTTCTAATGGCAACAAAATATACTTCATCCCATTAGTAATAATAGTGTATATATTCTTCTTTCCATCATGAATAGTCTATCTATCATACTGTCAAGGCCTTCCCAACAAAATATGGCATATATCCATAGGCACGATATCACACAAAAATTCATCATGGTAATTTCCTATCTTTAATTTCATTAGACATTGTTCATGTACCAGAATATTATGTTCATCTTGTATCCATGCTATCTGATAGGGCTTCGGGTGCTTCAATCTTTCCAACTTCAACTTAGTCACCATCTCTTCAGAAACCAAGTTCTCAAAACTTCCACTATCAACAATCACCTTGCAACATGTACCAACTACCTTGCATCTTGTCCAGAACAAATTTTTCCTCTACAATGGTTCTTGCTCCAACTCACTCTAACATAGTACTCTTCTATTCACCAACACTTCTCCTTCTGGTTTGTTAGATGATCTGGCATGATCCTCTTCAACAAAGGTGGTTCATCTTTCTGCTCATCTCTCCCTGATTGCATTCAAATGCTCGATGTCCTTCTCCTCCACATTTATAACAAGTTCCTTTAAATACCCTTTTCTATTGTCCTCTATCATCTCTTCTATACCCTCCATTCTAGTAACCACCATATCCTCCTCTTCTGTAGGAGTTTCCATCACTTTTTTGATAGGTATTATCATTTTACTACCATCTTATCCTTGTTCTAATCTGGAAAAGATCCTCTTCCTCCTCCAGCAAAATTTCTTCCTCTTTGAAATATTCCACCCCTTCCTCTCTGTCTCTGCTCATGTCTCTTATTCAGCTTCTCTTATGCTTTTAGAGCACACTGATATGCTTCTTCCACACTTTGTAACTTGATCAAACTAATCTCATCCTATATATATGACCTCAAACCACTCACATATCTGGCTACTTGCTCCATCTCATCCTCCAAATGTCCAAATCTAATATTTAATTTATAGAATTCCTTGGTATACTCTGTCACACTTGAATCTTTCTGCTTCAAATTTTGCAATTTTCAAAACAAACTAATCTAATAGTCTACAGGTATAAAATTTTTCTCAACTTATTCACCATCTGATCCCAAGATTTTATCTTCTCTTTCCCTCTTCTTTGCCTATCTATCTGCAAATGTTCCCACCAAAGGGATGCATGTCCTCTTAACTTTGTACAAGGAAATTCCACCTTCTTATCTTCATTGGTACCTTGAAATTCAAAATACGTTTCCATCTCTGTTATCCAATCAAGCAATTCTTCTGAATCCAACTTACCAGTATAGTCTCGTGGATTGAAATGTGGCTTCGTATTTGCTCTGGTTAGGGCTCTGATGCACCTCTCTTCTCCCCAATCTAGGCTAGGTTTCTCTTCTCTTCTTTCTTCTTCCTGAACTTCTACTTTTTCATCACTCACATCATCAACTGGTTGACCTCTTCTCTGGGCCATTTTGACTGCATCTAATCTGGCAACAATTCCTCTTAGCATCTTCATTATAGCTTGGTATGCATTTCCACGCACTCCATTTCCTCTAACATTTCTTCTTCCAGCCATATTTACAACAGTCCTCTACAGCTATAGGTTGGATCCTCAATCTTCCACCCAACAAAAAATCTTTTACAGGACTCTTCAAATTCTATCGACCTCACACGGATTGAATCTTGCTCTAATACCAATCTGGTGCTCTCACTGTAGAAGGGTCCTCAAAGAGAACAATCTGGGTGGTGCAGCAAGAGTAACACAATGAAAGCAACATAAAATATGGAGGAAAATGCAGATTAAAACACTTTCATTAACATAAATCTTAGTTACATTCAGCCAACAACATCCAGGCTTATAGATTCATCTCACAGGCCTGATATAATATGTTAAAAAATACAACATTCCAATGTGCTCCTATATGCAAGAAAAATGTTACAAATCTAAAATCAAACTTATCTATCTTTTCTTCACTATCCACTACTGCTCTACTATTGATCTATTACAAGCTTTACAGCATATCCAAAATTCTAGAAACATCCACGTTGCCCAAAGATCATCACATTCTTCAAAGAAATAAAATTTAACGGACACATGAATATGTTAGCCTCAAATTTGAATAACTCTTCAACAGGTGTGCAAGATGGAGTGTGGACCTAAAATGAAGGTCAGGGACACACCCAGGAACAATTAAAATCACACCATTAAGATCCAAAAGTTACGGGGATGATCCACAACGATCGAACTGGCCAAAAAGTTTGAAATTATTCCGATGTTGGTTCAAGAAACTGCCAAGAATTTCGGAAGCAGTAACTTATCCGAAAAATATCCAACTGCCCTCAAATCTTGGAACAAGAAAGTTGAACATGTAGATGACATAATCCAAGATCCACAAGGTCTAGTGAGCAAATATGATGAATCCACCAACATGAATTGAGAAAGAGCCAAAACAAGAACAAAACTGAAAAGAAAATATTTTTGGTTGATGCAAGATTGCTAAGAACCAAGGATGCTCCTGCATCAAAAACCTATGTAAGGTGATAAACCATACAAAACTAACCGATTTAAACCCCTTTTGTAGCCTTCTCCTATTATCAATTAATATCTTTCATGTAAAGTAATCTGGCATAAATTGGAAACTCAACTATTCAAAATTAGGCAGTTTGATTTTGAGATTTATGATAAGCATATTCTCGGATGCTAGTTCCATTCAATTGAATATGAAAGGAGGGCATCTCCATATGAGAGGTGATTATGAAAATCCAAATGCAATGTTTGAGTTAAGTCATGTTGTTATTTATCTATCATGAGCATTTACAGATTTTACATTTAAGTAAGAATGTTCTATGAAGGCCGACTTGTATAAGTTTTCATGATAATTTCTTAATAAATTGGAGAAGGTTACCTTGTAACCCATGAGAAGGCCATAAGGAATCAATCCAAAGAAAAAGTATTCATATTTGTAAATTGGATGGGCTGTTCCATCATTTAGGTTTTATTTCAAACTGTTCATATCAATATAAATATTTTGTAAGGATGGCGATTATTAAGCACTATTTGTAGTTGCACCCTCTACAATAATGAAGAAATAACACCTTAAAAACATTATTGTAGACCATCATACCATAAAGGATCTGCCCATATCAAATGGTGTAGATATTAATCTCATCTGCATTATCAAAAGGTAATTAATGTCTTCCCTTTTGTCTCCATGTTTGCCTGTGTTGTAGAATCAACATGGGAAATTTCTTTGTTAAGAACTGATGTGAAATTTTTGGGAGTGGTGCCTGCTGATTGGACCACTTGAACTGCTAACTTAGATTCTAATCTTTTTGATTATTCTTGTTTAATCAAAACAATGGAGTCACTCTAATTGTTTTTGTACTTCCATTAGCTCTTCAATTGGTGAACTCTCCATCAAAGTTACTTATCTTGCTACTTTCTGAGGCCAAGATTCTTTCTCTATTTGAAACTTTGAATCTCCTTCCAATTCTACTGTTATAAATGTATGCTCTCCAAAACCATCTATTTTGGTCTTAATTGAAATTCTTGGCTTCTCTTCCTGTATTCCTCTCTATAGGAAGAGGAAATCATCACATCTCAAAATGACACTCTCTTCTGGGTCTACTCCAATGATTATAAAATCTTTCAGCTCTATTTAAAGAGTGATAAGAAGAGGAGTTTATACACCTATTTACCCCTAGTTGTTGCATTGTTTGTCATTTATGTCAAATTCATCCCTGTTCATAGAGTCCATATTCTGAACTAAAGGCTAAAAGATTTCTACCATGATCTGTTTCAAAGTTATTTTAACTCTTTCTTGATTTCTTTCCATTCTCTATGTGTTGTTTCAGCTTCACAGTTTGGAGAAATCATGGCTCCAATAATAGTTTTTATGAACAAAAATCTAAAAATAGCACACTGAACTGTAAAACCAAAATATGTTTGATGAGCTCCAAACTGAAATAATAATAAAAAAATCCTACAAAACATGTTGCAATTCTTAAAAATAGTGCTGGCACCTCAACGAGGTGCAATGGTTACGCCGATAGCAGGATATACTTTGGCAATATCTTGAAGGGCAGGGGAAAAAATTGAAAGAAAATGCAATTTTCTTTTCTTAAGACTAACTATTTGTAACAAAATTCAATTGATGATGGGATGCGAGGAGATTTGAACTATAGGTCACTAAAGAACATTTTGTCAAACAACTGGCATGAGGACTGATTTCTGAGTATATATACTGATTTTCTAAATGTTGACAAGATATACTATGCTGTATTGAACAGGGATATTTAAGTGCGTGCTAATAACTATTATATGGCATCAACAAGAGTGCAAATAATAATTGTGATAACAAGGATTACATTCATTATAAAGATATTCCCTTGCAAACAAGATTATCATTTGTAACATAGCCGCAAAAATATGAGAACAACAATACTATTACTACATTCTGAGTGCATGTAATGGCTGTCCATACATATGAGACTGCCCATAAAACACATTTCAAAATTTTCCTATTGAAAGAAATGACTCAAAGGTTATATTGAATGTGTAGTAGTAGATACAACATTGAGTTTTGAGATTGGATGATATATATAGCACAATACAAAAACAACTCTTAGCCAAAACTCAGAAAAAAGGGAAAGAAATTGCAAATCTAGAGCTCTGATACCATAAGAATTGTTGATCAACCTTGCAAGATCCAATGATCACCTATAACCAAAACAACCTTCCACATAAGAGAGATGTAATGAAAATGCTATGAAGCCAAAGAATTAATTAGACACAAAAATAAAAATGATACAATATGCAATGAATAAAACCTTGTTATAAAAACAAGGATGAAATCCTAGGATAGTAAAAACATAAGAAATGTCTTAATCTTATGAAATGAATCATAGGACACAAAAAATAAATGACCCAAATAAATATAAGTATGAAGTGTGAACAAAACCTAATTTGAAACTAATTAGATAACATGTCATGTTAATCAATGGTTCCCACTCACTCATCATTATTTTACTCACAATACTCTATTACACGTTCTATCCTAAATAAAATAGATATAATTATTCAATTTATTTATTTAAATTATAATTATAATTAGAATTAGTTACTCCACTTCTTAATTAGTTAGTTGCTGAAAATTTTATGTTCTTTTAAAAAAAAATCACAAATCTGAATTCTATATATCTCTCATTTCTACTATTTTAAAATAATTTACAACTTCTAAGTGAAACTATTTACAAATTTCCTTACACAATTTACCATGTTTCTTAATGTTGTAAATTCTTATGGTAACTAAACCTTCAACACAGATACCAAAGACTGATTGGAGCTTGTTCATGGAGCTCAACTTTTCAAAGTTTGAATTGGACTTGCACATGAATTGAATAGTACCAAATGGTACTATACTTTGAAACAAAAAGTAATAATGTTTCCCCACTGGAGCAAGAGTAATTTGAGCAAAAACTTCATCTGTATCGAGACAAGAGTAATTTGAGCAAAAACTTCATCTCAGGAACAAGAGTAATTTGAGCAAGAGGAGTAATTAAGAAATGAAAACAAATAATTGGACATTGATAGGTTCAAAGCACTGTATTTAGTCCATGCCAACATATAAAATAAGATAGCTTAAGTTTTATCACTTCCACTAAAATTTTACTATTTGGAAAAATTTAGACAGTCATGACAACATAACTATAGGAAAGCTTGTATTAGAAAAATAGCATTGCTTGCTCTTCAGCAACAATGGATTAGAGTCTAGACCATTTGTAATACTCAAATTCCCTGTAGTTATATTCAACATTTCAGAATTTCTCTAGGTGTTGGGAACTTGGTGGGTAGTAAATTTTCCAAAAAACAAGCATTGTTGCCAAAAATTTAGCAGTTCCTTTTGCAGCCATCATTTTTCCAATAGTTTGGTCCTTCCTCTGGAATGTTTTAGCAAGGAACAAACATGCATATACATGTAGTTCAACCAACTAATAAGACCACTACCCAACACCATAAAAAGTTAAATTGTGTATATCCCTTGACTATCTCCATGCAAAAGATGAAGAAATCTAAACATAGAGAGAACAACTAATATTTGTTGAATGTGTTGAACTCTCTCAGTACTTAGCAGTACATAGCTCAATTATTTTTCTAAAATGTTCTTGTTCTAATCCCTAGACTCAATGTCCCATATGATGTGATGATAATACAACTAGGAAAGATTTAAATGAACTTTCACCTACTAAGGCCATCCATGAAGCACATAAATCTCAACAATAAAAATTATTTGCTTTGAAGAGTTCATACATATAAGTCATAAGTTGTGAAGACCTCTTGCCAAAGACATTGCAAATTAGGAGTGATACATGATGGATGAATCACCTAATTTGGAATAACCCAAAAATAATGCCTCCCTATAATCATCTCCTCTTTTCGTATTCCTGGCATATATGTGATTGTTCTAATTGTCCATTGCTAGCAATATCAGAATATTATGATGGATTTTAAGAAAAAAGGGATGCATTAATGTTGTTTTTTGTTAATCCCACCCTTCTTTAAGATTGATTATAAATTGTGTTGTTTGGTTCCCCCAATTAAAATGATGGCATTGCTTCAAAATACTAACCTATCTATCTTAGCTATCTTGGCCATGCAGGAACAAAGGAATACATGACATGAACTCACAAAGGACAACAACTATGCCATGTTTATGCAGATAACTGTCTTTAATTGCATTTACATTTTTTTCATAAAAATTAAGATTTTTGTATATAAAGAAGACAATGTTTACAATGGGAATTTGGGTTGGTAACAAAAAGAAGATGTATAATCATCATACATGTCAAACTATATTTGATGATATTATAAATACTGAGCTCCTACAATTGTCTCCTCTTTTCATAGTCCTTACATGAATTGTTCTATGAAATCTAGCATTGCTCTAGTTGTCCATTGCTTGCAATATTAGATTGTTATAATGGGCCTACATAAAAAAGGGAAGCCCTAATGCTCTTTTATGTCAATCCTGTATATCTTTTAAGTTTTGGCATTATTTAAAAATTATGCAGCTTAGTTCACCCAATAAAAACAAAAGAGGGCATTGTTTGTGAATGCTAACCTGTTTATCTAAGCCATCTGGAAAATGCACAAACTAAGGTATGCATGACATGAATTCAGGAAGGACAACAGCTATGCAATGTGTGTGCACATATTTATCTTAAATTGCAATTACAATTTTTTTAACAAAAATGGAGATTTTTTGTATGTAAAGAAGACAATGCATGAAATGGGAGTTTGGACTAATAGCAACAAAAATTCCCTTTTTTAGTGATACACTTAAGTCAAACTGTAATTGGCAGTATTGTAACTCCATCCTGATTGCTAAGTCCTAAATATTATGCTATTCAATCACACTATAATGGGAAGAAACATAACCTGGTTATGAGATCTCTTTGACATGTGTACAACAACTAAGTGCCAAAAAAAATAGTATTACTCATCTTTGGTGGCCAAGAATGACTCAAATGTATGGTCCCCAACAAAAAAATCTGCATGGCTTAGTAGTAGTAGGGAAAGTTAACCAACACCCAAATGTGGTTCAAATACAATGGCTTGAACCATGGCAAAAGGAGATGAGAAGTGAGATGCATAGGTGGAGAAAATGAATTTCCAATGGTACAAATGGGCAGTTGCATGACATTATTTTAAAACTGACATTTACCAACCATTTCTAAGAAATTTGACTTTGCCAATAAAATTCTGAGAAGATTAAATAACAAATGAAGTATTTCTTTTTTTAACAGTCAGACCAACAAGATTAATAGAATCGGGAGATGACTTTAAGGAGACTTGTTATTAAAGCCACATCAATACAATCAGTTCCTACACAGTAAATGACAACCTTAATCCAAGTAGATTTTCCACCAAGACATGCTCAAAAATACAATAATGATGCAAAGGTCAAGTGCATGGAAAAACAAATAATTTACTAAACACAACAGTTCATTTATGCTATATTTTCAGGTATAACATTTTTTGATAGTCAATGAATGGACACCTTTTTTCCCAAAGTTTCTTGAAACAAACTGTAAAACACCCAGATACATTAATTTATCTGTGCAGCCATCATGTAGTGCAAATTTTTGAGATTACATTGACTATGATTTGCATATATAGCACACTTTGAATAGACAACATATTATACACTCATATATAAGCACACAAGGCATTTACAAATACACAACTCCTATTTATTATGCATAAACATCTCAGACCTAATTTGTTGCTTGATCTCAGCCTGGGAAATGGTGGAGTAGGCCGCAAAACAACCTAGAATACATGTCCAGCTTCAGAAATGACTTCTCAAATGGTAGTCTCATACAAATGATGGTGCATCCTTCCTTGTATACTTCCTTTAGACGCCCTCCCTAAACCCTCTCATCAATAGCTACTCTACAATGAGAAGAGAGTCATTTTCCTTCTCATCAAACACTTTTTTTAATATTCTGCCCAAGTATCTTCAAATCTCGACCCTAGCTTGTCTCACTTGCTTGTAGAAGAGGTGTCTAGGGTTTTGTCAAAGAAAAATGCCTTCAAATCTAAGTATTAAGCTCCAAAATGCATCTCCAGGAAGAAGCAAAAACCTCAAAACCCAGGCCTATGAAAATATGGTTATAGCTTATGTTCTCCTTCCTCAAATCTTCACTTGTTGAATGCAGAAATGAGAATGTAGAAAGTAGACTCCATGCTTCAATAAATGACTCCACCGACTCCCTTCCACTCACCCATGCTTGGTAATTTCTTTGAATGCACATGGTTTTCCCACTGGAATAGTCCACTGGCATTAGACAGTAGACGATTCTGCTGGGATTTCCCACCTATAATAGCCTATTGGCTAAAAAAATGGCTAAAAAACCAAAAAAAATGATTAAACCTTCATTGTAAAAATTAGTAAAAATCAGTTCTAGAATAGCCCATACACAGAACATCCAAAACTCTCAGTAACATAGATTCATTGAATTCAATTGTGGAAGTTAAACACCTATTTTTTTGTATTCATATTTCAGTTGTATTCAATTGTGCAAGTTAACCACTTATTTTTTACATTCATATTTCAGACAATCATTTTTCATATTTTTAATCAGATTCTTGTTTCCCAAATTCATATTTCTTATAAGTTATAAGGCACATCAATCAAAATTTTCTTTGTAATTTTTGCATCTTATTTTTAGTTTTTGGCTTAAAATAGGTTGCATTCAACTCTTGTTCAACAATATTTGACAAAATCTTGCAATTAAATCCAACATTTTTTATGCTAAAATTTGAAGTTCCTTAGCCACTTTTGCAAACACCATGTAAATCACTGAATACTCAAACTCAATTTTCCCATTAAGACTGGTGGATAATTGGGTGCCATGGATGATATGTCAATTCATGAACAAGGCAAGGTACAAGTCAGAAAATAATCTTGACTAGAAGTTGTAGCAATAGGCATAGACTATGACACTTGAGTTCTGGCATCCTTTACCAAATAAATATTCACCTTAACACCAAGATTTGATATGTTTCCATTGTAACCTACATTCTAGCAAAGAACTAATAGTATCTCATGATTCTAAGAAGATGTTGTTTCCAAATATAGAAAGATTGCTTTAACCACTTATAGAAGTTAGAGTCCAATACTTTGTCCTTAGAGGAAATGATTGGAAGTAATTAGTTATAATGCATTGTCTCAAGAATTACAACAAGAGGCTTTGTGGACCACATGATGAATACAGTACCAAAAATAGCGGCTTAAATTGTAGAATGAAGAAAAAAAGAACAAAAAGAATGAAGTAGAAAAGCCCAAGAATGATCACCTATACTTTAATGCAAAACAAGGTAAAGTAGATCTGAACAAGTATTTCCATAGTTTGATTAAGATGTGGGTCTATCAGATCTAGAAGCAATAGAGATTGAATATAAGTTATAATATAATTATCATTGATGTATTAACAAGAATGACAAAGAGGATGAGTTATTGTACAATGGCCGGAATTAGGTCCATTGAATTCAAATGTATAACACATCTAATAACCATGTCTAAAGGTTAGCCCAAAAATTAGTTGACTGCCATACCTATTTGATAATATACGTTTAGACTTGTTGTACCTATTTTCTGTTAAATTTTGCTAAATAGTAAGTGGTCCATGTGTAAGAGTAGTAGTCTATTGTTCATATAAATTGCATTTATTGATATATGTACCCAAAAATATAGATTATAGTTCAAATTATATCAAATTTAAGTGAAATAAAATAAAATAGAAGAAGAGGTTAAATCATTCTAGTTTTTCAGATTTGATGAATGAGTTTTTAAAAACTTGATGATGAATTCTCCTTCTTTTTTTTAAAAACTTGATGATGAGCTCCCTTGTTTTCCTTAACTTTATAAATAACCATCAAAATATCTAACTTAACCCAATATCAAAATAAAATTTTCACTTTAGAATAAAATGAATAAATTATAAGGTGCCCATTTCATGCTCACTAGGCACTAGGCTTTAGATACTTCAGTTGCAAAGGGATTTCCCAAATTTTAAGGTTTTGAAAATTTTTCCCTATAAGAAAAAGCCAAATCCTAATGCTCTGCTAGGTAGGTATTGTTCACAAATGAAAAATGTAAAATCCTAATTTGGAAAATGAAATGTTGTAGACAATGCAAATTCTATTTTACGTAACTTACAGATGTGTCTATCTATACCTAGAATTAAATCATTGAGATGTCACATCATCCTCAATGGCTAACACTAATGTATTATATTCATAAAATAGGGAGAGCATGGGTACTCTGATTCTCTATCTGTTACCAGAGGGTTCATGTCTTCTAGAGTTATGTAACCTATGTCTATGACCTTGAGTTTTAACCAAAATTCTTGGCCTCTCTGGGTTTTGAGCCATTTAGAATCTATTTTGGAGAGGTATAGACATGAAGATCTATTGCTGGGTTATCCACATTGCTTTACTAATATCACCAGACTTGGTTGCAACTCATACGCATGATATGTATTTGCATGCTAATCTAGTAGAGTTTTGATATTTACAAACTCTTTTTTCCTCTAAAATTAATTATTATTCATCTTCAAAAGCATCAGGGCCCTCAAATATAGAAATTCCAATGAAAATATGAAGAGGACTTTCTATTGTTATTCATAGATCCTGATTAGTTGTACTCTTCTTATTTGTAAAATAAGATAGCTTGGTTATTTTTGCAAACATCAAGCTATGGTTTCATAGAATGGAAGTAAAAGAATATAAATAGTAGTAGCATGCCTCTTGGGAGTATATGTTACATACAAGGTGTTGAGATATTTTAATTAGATAAGGCCAAGTTGAATGAAAATAATGCACAGTTAAATGTTACAAGCTAGCAATTTGAAATTACTATTCAGAAATGCATGCATGTATAGTAGTCACCTCACTTTGCCAATGTGTATACCCCTCTAGGCTAGGAAATTTATCCTCATTTTAGGAATGACTATATATCGAATTCTGCATCCCTTCTTACTAGGCTTCATTCCTGCTTCATCCCTTCTAGAGGGATATATATAAGGAGAGATAACTAGTGTGATGAAGGTAAGAAGCCTCTAGAATTGCATATTTCGGAAGTGTTTTCCCTAGATTATGGGGTGGAGTTGGCCATAGTGGAAACCATATGAGGCAGGCTCTTGGCTTGTCAACTACATTATGCAGAGCATGCTCAATCCTTTTCTCAGCTTCTCATTAAAAGAAAAAAGAGCATGTCTATATTGTATGATGGAAACCACATGAAGGTTGGAATGGGTGTGAGAAATGGTGGTGGGCCCTGCTTTTGTTGTGCCTTGTTTGGTAGTGGACAAACTAATTCTACCTTTAAGCTTGAAGGAGGGAAGGCCTTAAAACAAATTCAAGGTCATTTCAGTGGATCAGATATCCCTTATGTTGTTTCTGCCACTGCCTTAACCTCTACACCATCTCTCTTTCTTCAATTTGTGTCTTCTCTTTCTCTTCTTCTAGCGACTACCCTATTGTCAACAAGATGATGTGCCTAGGTCGATGATAATTACCCTGCTACCTGCCTTTTATTTTCTTTTGATAGTTCCATCTTTTGTCTGAGTAGTCACATACCACATTGATAATCCATCAACCATTTTAAGGTTTTTGGGAAATTTATAAAGAAAGAAAATTTAATGAAGACCTAATGTGCTAAGAAATGTAAAGTAGTAGAAGGCACGTAGTGGAAAAAAGAGGTTGAAAATTAGATTGTTGCAGAGTGGTGATGGTGTGATGTAGAAATATGGGTTTTTACTATTTGACTCAAAGAAAATATAAAATATTGGCAATCAAAGCAGAGAATAAGGGTTTTGAGGTTGTTAGAGGCTACATAGAGGGAATACCTACAAGGCATTTAGACTACAATCTAAACCTAAACCAATCACTATTGAGTCACGATATCAGATGAATGCCAAAAACATATTGGAACCATGAATACAAATTAAATGGAATGCAACTTCATTCTATTAAAATAAAAAATAGTTATAAGATTGAACCTCATTAAAAACTGGAATTCTCAAAACCCATTCACTCTTATGCTCATGTCTCAGTCACCTTTGTGGCTCTCTGCCTGACGAATTCATTCTGTGGTGGGAGGTAGGTTCATTCTATGTGGACGCAATGGGTAGAGTGTAATAGGTAGCGTGTGTGGCTCGGGATCCTCCAGATCACGGGCTTCTCCAATAGAAGACTCGACTTCAAATGGTCTCTATGCAAAATTTGGAGTCTTCACACGACCAGTGGTGGCTTTTCTACCACATAAAATCTCACACAACCTGCTATTGAAATTTAGCTCGATGCCATCACAGAGGGAAAAGAAAAATGCATGTTGAATGAGGAGGGAAAATGAATGTAGGGAGGGAAATCAAAAATTTATTTTAGAAAAAGTATATTTTTTATTGTCTTAATTTAAGACAATTAAAAAATTCAAAATATAATTTAACTAGCAATCACACCTTGGTGTGCAATGGGTACGCCGAAGAGTTGTGGAAGGTCGATTAGAGAATTTTTTGGTATATTTTTGTATACATTTTTGCAATAGATGAGTTCAATTGGCAGGACATTTAGAAAATGATTTTTTTTGTACAACAAAGGTCTCAATAGAGAAGTGATAGCTTCAAATCAATTATACATCCACTTATAGGGATCCAAACATGACCAAAACAAAACTTGTGAAACAAGAAGATAATAAGGTTCTATTGCAAACAAGCTCTCGTTATGTTTGCAATGGGAAAGGAGGGAGAGAAAGGGAGACATGTGGATATAAATAGGGAGAGAGAGATGGATATGGAGGAGAGGGAGAGACATAGGTAGAGGAGAAAGATAGAAAATGGGGGGGAGAGGGAGATATAGAGAGATATGGTGATAGAGACAAGTAATAGAGAGAGATCTATAGATAGAGAGGGAGAGATGTATCTCCCTTTCCCCATCTTCTTCTCTCTCTCCCTTTCTTTTGTGTATCTCTCTTTGTCCCTCCTATACCTACATCTCTCCCTTTCTCTTCCCATACATCTCTATCTCTTATTTCTCTCTCCCTCCCTCCATGTCCATTTTATATTTCTATTTTCTCATCATTCAAGTTTTTTACAATCAAAATTTATGTGCATGATTAAGTAACATAATAAAAAAGGTCATATAAAATGGGGTCTGACAAAGTACATATCCAATCCACTAGTTGCAAGTACAACTAATAATATTTTTATTATTATTCATGCCTTCAACTTTGATCATGTTTTTATCAATAAGGTCTTGTACAATCTTATTATTAAGACCCTTGCATGACTAATACAATGACCCTTAACTCAATGTAAGTTGAAAAATGCTTAATCGTTATATATTCTAAGAAGTAGTTTATTGTGATGCAATAGATAAACTAAAATAAGTGTAATCAAATTCACACTCAACAAGATTAGAAGAACACCATCTATGGATTCTAGAGTCTTGGTGAACTTTATTATATTTATTCATGTCTAGAGAAAAGTTAGAAGTGTAACCAACTTGATACACATTTAATTTCACCACAATTATTTGAATTTTAAATATTTAAAGGGTAGGATGATTAAGATGATAATATATATATCAATATGTTAGTTTCTCATAGATAAAATTCAAGATTTTTCAAGTTTGTTCATATACCTTTAGTAAATGGGAAGATATTAATGTGCACATTATTATTTTCCACTGAACATCATCAAAGCATTGTTTATTTTCCACAAAAATATTGAAACTAGATAGCATAGCCACCAAGGTGTTATTTACATCTTTGTGTACATCTAGGTAATCAAATCCTTCAAAAGGATCTTTAAATCCATGTTTATGTCAAAATATTGTAAGAATGTCATAGAAAGAGCATCAAAGTATTTTATGGAACATAAAGGTAATGAATACAACTATTTTATAGCATAGTCCTTTATGTATGGTGGAAGAAATTATTTAAAATCTTGGCATCATTAGTAAACTCAATGTGTGTATTTATAAAAGATTGGATGGGGACACTTGGGTCTCCTTTTATATTTACAATTTAAATCTAGAAGTCATTAATTCCACATGAAATAAATATGTGACAATGTAAACCCCAACCTTGGTACCTGCAAAATAACACGAATAAAAGAGTTAAACAAGGGATTGCAAGCCAAAACAAGGATTCCCCATGAAATCTATTTACAACATTCAAATTAGGAAGAAAATAATGAAGAACTCAATGAAAATTCCAAAACAAAGATTAAATCTTAATTAGAAAAGCAAACTCATGATCCCATGGGGGAATTGGTGCCAATTTGATGTGAAAATTGGCCCTTTCCCAATTCATAAGATGTGAACTTGATGTATTGATGAAGATTTGATCCACTTTGTTGGTGTTGAAGAGTGCTCCAAGCTAAAATCTGCAAAACCTAACTATGATTCAAGAATGGTTGATGAAATTTGAGAGATATTTGAGCATGGTAACTTTGAATGGATTGTGGATGATGAAATGAGGAGATGAGCTCTTTATTTATAGAATTCCAAGATGGATGAATGTCCAAATTTGAGCAATGTGGGACTAACATTCATCCAATGGAATGATGCCACTTGTCAAGCTATGAATGAGTGAAGGATGTGCAAGTTTTGGGGTTTGTGCCAATAAATGCATAATTTTGAATTTCAAATTTGTTGAAATGAATTGTGAGAGGGAAGGGAAAATGCAATAAATGCCACTTGGCTCAAGGCAAAGGACATGTAAGATGAATTTATTTCCTTGTTGGATGGACAAGTCTATTTGGGGGAGATTTCAAACTTGGAGGAATATTCCCTTTTTGATGCCATTTTGAAAGTAAATAGAGAATTATTAAATCAAATAAATGATTTAATTGTGCAAGTTGCAAAATCTAGAGGATTGGAGTGATTAGGATTAGCATTAATCATGATTTGATTAATTTAAATGATGTTAGTTGATTTGACCATTTTGACTTAGATTTCAAGATTTAAATAACTCAAAATGAGAAGAGAATGATTTAGACTTAGTTAAATAAATATTTTTGATTTATTTAACCAAAGGGTGATGCTATATTAAATTAGATAAATTTTGATTTATTTAATTTAATTAGATGAACTTTAGAGATTTAATCAAATAATATGGATTATTTAATTAAATCAAAGATAGGAAGATGAAATGACCTAGCTAATTACACAGAGATAATGATTTAATTAAATCGAGGGATTTATTTAATTAAAAGGGGAATTATGACAAATTTAATCAAATAAGGCTATTCGATTAAATGGTTAGATAGAGGGATGATTCAAGATGAAACGATGTTAGTAGATCAAGATCGAGTGTGCGATATCAATCTGCATATTTTTGATGTCTACATTTTGCCCCTCTTTGAAGTGGTGCACTTGTTGCGTTGGTTCAAAGAAGAAACTATCTTGATCAAAATTCAAAAAATTTCTAATTTTTGGATGCCCCACTGTTGCCCTAGCGAGAAGAATTACACTGGTATACTGCCCCCTCGAGAGATCAGGCGAAGAGGTTTGATTTGAGGGTCAATCTCTCGACAAAGAGGTTCAAGATCAGTTCAACTCAAATATTTGATGTAGACAGATTTGATGATGTAGGCAGTCATTAGCCATGGGTAGCCTCATGCCTATTTTGATATATTACACACACTTGATCTTGATTTGTACCATGAAAGTTACATTATTGATGATATAAATGAGATGATTATGATGTTTATATGTAATGGATGATATGGATGCACATGATTTGATATGATGATGCTTTTATGGTTATGCATATGGGTGATAGATGTATGGTTTATAAAAATCTTAGAATAAACAATCTATATTATGCAATGATGGGGATGAATGCATGTGGTATGATTAATGCTTTCTATATGGTATGATATGCATTATGCAGTATCTTGACGATTTTGTGGATGCAAGGTAGATGTAATGGTGATGATTTATGATTAACTATCATGGTACCATGTTAGCACAGAAAACAAGAGATAGAAGAAAAAGAGAGATTCCAACAAGACATGAGATGATGATGATGATGATGATGATTTGCTTACCAAGGAGTTGGGATTTTAAAAGGGCCAATTACCTTATTGTTTGATAACACACCTAGATATGATGCATCAAGGTATAGAGAACCACGATGGCGTTGTACCTAGTGTGATGGACTTTGACTGGACAAATAAATAGGAGTATTCTTGTTCACACTTGACATACAGAAACCTTGCTAGGACATACCTAACAAAGCAAGTATTCACCAAGTTATATTACAAGAACATCCAACAAGCACAACATATAAAAATATAATGATCATTGCCCCATTCCTATTTCTCTAAATCCCTTCATTGGGGACATCATTGAGAGGTCATTGGAATGAGTGCAATAAGATAAATCAAAAGAAAAAAATCAAGTAAACAAAGAAGTCAATGGTCTTCATACCTCTAGCCAAAGGGATTTGTTTTGATAGGATAAGAATCCAAGTGATATCGAAAATGATGCCCATTGTCGGAATGATATATCCTAGGACATGCATTGTGTAGGATGATGATGGTTTGATAAGTTGATTGATAGGCTGTTGATATAAGGTTCATTGACCTGTTTGAAAGTGATCAAGAGTTTGATTTTGCGTTTAACGGTTCGTTTCTTTGATTTTGACTTTGTGTTTGAAGTTTACTTTTTCTAATTGTTGTGGTCGTTTCTATTTGTTTTGCCAAAGGATGAAGGTGACGATCAGTTTATTATGGATGATTGATTATTGTGAGTGAAAGTGAAATGGGACAGATGGATTTTTTCAAATATTTGGATTTTTTTGACATTTTTGGAATTTTTTGAGGTAGTTTTTGGTATTTTCAAGATTTTACAAATGTTTTGATTTTTTTTTTTCGAATGTTTTGGATTTTGTGTTTTTGAATGTTTTGGATTTTGTGTGTTTTGAATGTTTTTGGATTTTGTATTTTTCAAATGTTTTTTGGATTTTTTGTTTTTCAAATGTTTTTGTGATTTTGATGTTTTGGATGTTTTTGGATTTTTCGCACGATTTTGATGATTTGGATATGGACATGTGTGATGATATCAATGCTCTGTTTGGGATTTTTGTTGAAAACCAAGCTAAGGTTGATTGATTAAATTGATGGATTGATGATGATGATAACATTGTTGAGGATACACAACAATGCAAGGATTTGATTGATTAGGATTGATGACGATAACATTGTTGAGGATGCACAACAATGCAAGGATAGTGTTAAGAAACACAATGATTAGGAAGGATATCCCAAGATTATGGATTGATTGGATTTGATTGATTAGGATTATTGAAGCTTGGTTTGGAACAAAAGATGTTTGGATGATTTGATGTGATGTTTGATGTGCAACATAGATGTGACTGATATCAATTGCTTGGCTTGATGTTTGATGAAAGATGAAGCTTGATAAGGAACATTTTTTCGTCAAAATATGCCATGGGCTAGTGATTTGGATTCTCGATCACAAATGCTTAATCAATTTGATTTCACATTTTCCACTATTCAGAGCACCACAAAAGTTAGAGGATATAGACCAAGATTTATTCTCAAAGCAAGATGCGAGATATCTGCCCCCAATGTCTAGCAATGTATGGAATGTCATGGATGGATGCTTGGATAGGTGTATGGATGGATGGATATGGAAAGCATGCAAAGGATGCCAAGGATTATCTTGTGATAAGATAAGGTAAAACCTTAAAATGCGAGAGCTAAAACACCAAATTGTTGATTAGACTTCCAAATTTCCCTCCAACGTGCAATCACAATGTTTTATGCCAAAAATCAACTGCCTAAATTCCCTCCAAATGCATACACGACCCGACCAAGGCACCAAAAATACCTATTACTAAAATGCACCAAAAAAAACTGTTGCATGGACAGCATGCAAAAATTAATCTTCATTTTTAGGGGAAAAAAATTCATCTATCTACATTGTCATTTTAATATAGGTTTTGAAAATTAAGATAAGAATTATGTGCTCCTAAAATTACCAGGGTTCGAACTTGTATAAAAAGATAACATCTATAAAAATGATTAACACACAATTGATTTCATAGATTATAAAATAATTCTATTTTTAAAAAATAATTAACAATATAAAGCCTAAAAGAGAAAATTTTCACATACCAAAAGCGATAATTGTTATTTCTATTTCACATTATTAAGATGGTCAAGTATATCAACAAGCAAAGATAGAAGTGAATCAATCTTCATTTTTAGGGAAAAATGTTCTTTTTTAAAAGGGAAAAATCTTTGTTTTCAGTAGACTCGACCATTACATTTCTACAATCCATGTAAATTGAATCTAATCGCTTCTAGAAATAACTAATTGACCTTACGTTTTTAAGACATTGCTTCTAGAAATAATTACTTTTATAGACATTATGTTTCTACAATCCATGTAAATTGAATATAATTGCTTCTAGAAATAACTACTTGACCTTTTGAAATGAAAGTGTCTGCAAGATAGCCCTCAAAATGCAATTGGATTGTTTAAATCATAATTTATTAGTGAAATTGACCACAATTACTCTTTGATACATTTGGCATGCTAATACAATAGGAAAATGAAAATGGCTTCAAATCATAGTTAAAAATATTAATGATTCATTAACATAACAAGTAATAAAAGTTAACAAATGTAAATGTTATTTTTTTTATAAAATATGTGAAGGCCTTAAGACTACACGGAGAGGCAATGCCTTCCACACAATAGGTAATTTTGGTGCACCAAGAAACCTAGGAGGTCAAATGGTCCGCTTAGGTAGGGGTCCCATGAGGGGGGCTTAAGCTCTATGGATTATGATTAAATTCGGAAGAAAAAAGAATAGAGGAGTAATATTCATTTATTTAGTCATTTTTATTTGTCTAATATTAGTCATTTATTTAGCCATTTATTTAGTTTTTTTTTTTTTGTCTGATATTAGTTATTTATTTAGTCATTTAGTTGTGATTTTACTCGATGACCAAATTAGTCATTTATT
The DNA here is from genome assembly GCA_007258455.2 of Sequoia sempervirens. Taxonomy (NCBI): domain Eukaryota; kingdom Viridiplantae; phylum Streptophyta; class Pinopsida; order Cupressales; family Cupressaceae; genus Sequoia; species Sequoia sempervirens. Next base: position 274,692,980 of record VDFB02281492.1, on the reverse strand, counting down.
TGCCAAATACTACTAGTGTTAGTCACATGACTAAAATGTTTAGTCACGTAGTCATTTATTTGCCAAATTCTACTAGTGCATGGAATCTTGATATGGTTGTTTCCCTTAGTCTTTGATTGCATAACCTTGATATTGATTTTGATATGGTATGGTTTCAATCTTGATATGATGAATGAAAGTATGTTTGAGTTATAGATAGATAATGACATGCAAGATTTAGAAATATGAATGACCTAAGGTGGATGCAAAGAAGAAAGGAATGTGATGCATTGATTAGATGAAAGAAAAGCATATAAATGGCTTATGGAAAGTGGGTAGGTGCAGGATCATGATGGGCCAAAAAGTGGCAATATGATGGCAATGTGTAGGGTATGTGGCTGACGACTTTTTTTAATCCAAAATTGATAAAACCAAAAGAGTTTTTAAATGAGATTCTCAGCTTTCCATCTATATAAATTATGCTTTATTTTTAATTTAATAATTAATTATTATTCATTTTCTATTTGAATTATGACTAAAGTTCTGATTGATAGGTTGATTGAAAAATATCTATATCTTTCAAAAAGTATCACAATTTTTGAATTTGAAACATGTGTCACATTCTATGCTTCACATACTATAGGATTAAAAAAAGAAAAAATGAATTTCATGAAGTTTTGATCAAGTTAAGGTGGTCGATAATGAAGTTTTTATATTTTTAAAAGTTTTAATAAAAAAATTAATTATTTACTTGGAAAAAATTACAAAAAATATGCATCACATCGACACATGAGTCCTCTACTTATATCTAAAATATTATAAAAAATATTATCATTTTATTGTGGTTAGGGTGGTCAGACAGACACCTACTTCTTATTTTTTCCCTGAAATTTAAGTACTACTGCATTGAAATTTCAAATTTTCACCAAATAGATTTCTTTAAAAAAAAAATAAACCTAGTAGTTTAGAAAATATATTCAATTTACTATAGATTTTATTCTTGCATATTTTTGAAATAATACAAATAACTTATTCAAACTTTTACGTTAGGTTGCCTATCTCTAATTTTTCTAAATTTTTTGCCACTTAAGGGCCTACTTTTTCCATGATGATCCTACACATACCCAAGTATTCAATATGGGAGGAAAGGATATGAAAGGATGGATATGGAAATGAATGGAATGGAAAGGCTATGAATTGATCATTTGTTTCATCATAGAGTGGAACAAATACCCCTTTGTTATTGGTTATTCTTTTTGTAATCATCATAGGATGGACTGACTTGATACACACACACAAGAAAGACTTATGCCCCATTCCTCACTCTCCTTCATACACAACAAGGTGTAGAGATCCTCAAGCTTCCTCAGAATGTGATAAGAAAATAAAAGATATAAAAAGATAATGATATTGATGAAGACAAGAGACAATAATTAAGATAAAAGCACAAGTTGTTATGCATACAATATGATAATGATAAATATGCAAGATCATGATAATGAAAAATGAAAATGATAAAATGTATATGATAAGGACCAATGCACAAAATAGTTGTAGGATGGAAAATACAATGGGTTGTGACTCACTAAAGCCTAATGTTTTAGAATGCTAAAGATTTTATGGTTTGTTTAAATGTGTTGCTCATAACAATGATAACACAATGATAAAGATAAACAAGATCTTATTCCTTAGTCAAGCTGAAAACCAAAGGAGATATGGATGGATAAGGATCAATGATATGGGTTAATGATATGGCATGTAAGGATACACCCTACTTGGAGGATGAAGATAGATGGATCAAGATATGGAATGCTATGGGTGGAGGGAACCAATGAGAAGGGAACCCAAAATGTTTGCTCGTATAGAAAAGATAAATAGAGGATCTATGGAGGACTCTAAAGATAGTATGCCAAAGTAATAACATTTCCCCATGCTAAGAGGTATGGAAAGTTATAATGACATGACCTGGAAGATAAATGGATATGAAAGGAAACAAGAGATGGAAAACAAGTGATATGGAGGATGGAATACACACATGGTATAAAGCATGCATTAGATACTTGTTCTTGCTATTTTTCCCCAATACTTTATGCAAGATCAAAGGAAGATGGATGGATAAAGTGGATAGCATTAAATATAAATGAGGGAATATGATGGCTGAGTGAAAATAGGATAATCAATATGTAAGAGAGGGGGACCAACCATGCTCAAGGCCCCAGGTCACAGAGAGCCAAGAGCAGATGGCTGCCCTAACTTACCTCTGCTTAATGGGGTGTTAGGAAATAATAGACAAGAATGATGAGGACTATAAAGTCCCTAAATCACTCTAAAGACCCAAAATATAGAATGGGGCTAGGCAAGTCATTTTTTGGGTTTAACTCTATGGCTCAAGAAGCTCTCTGCTTGAGGACAGAAGCACGGTTCTAGGATGACAACACGGTGCGTTGATGTCTCTTAGGTGCTCTAACATCTGTATGACCAGAGGACTGAAGAGATAAGGTTAAACATAGGAAAACTAACTAACAACCTAGCTAACTACTTTCAAAGGGCCAAAACAAAGCTATGAAGTAGGAAATATATGTTTGAATATGCTAAAGAAAATAAACAAGAGTTAGGATGACAAGAAGAACCTCATAAAGGTACTTGTTCGCTAGCTAACTCCAAGCCTTGCATCCACCTACACATAATGAAGAGGAGATTTTTTGGGTTGTTGTATAGGGTCCTACTCAGTCAAACCCACATTTAGGTGTTTCCACCTCCACAGAAAACCAAGAAAGCAATAACAGAGAAATAGTATGATAAAGAAAGAAAGTGAAGTAGAGAACACTAAAACACTATAAACAGTAATGTGCCACTCAACCAAATAATAGAGGAGAAGAGTAGAAAGCTTACCAACTCCACCAAGAGAACTCAAGGCTAATGGGGGAGAAAATGAGAGGAACTCAAGCCTCTGCTGCAATGGTGTTGTTCCATACTTTCTCTATTGAGTTGATGGAGTGATGTTGTTGCTGCTATGGAGTGCAAGATTGTTGCTAGAATGCAAGGAATGAATGCTAGAATGCTTAATATTGTGAGAAAGATTGCTTGAAGGGATGAAATGGAAGAATGAATGGTGAATTTGAAGGAGAGAGTGAAGAAAATGACCATATTCAGGCTAGTCATTCAAAGGGGGCATTACAAGTTGACTCCCAAGGAGAAGTGTAATGCCTCTGTAGGCTTAGATGTGGGAATCTGCCAGGGATGTAAGCACACCGTGTAGAGGTCTACACACTGCATGGACATCCCCAATAGTTATTCCTCCATCGATTCTCAAAAGAACCACTAAGTTGAACCAAGGTAGTGGGCTTATGTGGAATTTAGCCTCCAAGTTTTATTTTCTAAAGTGAAGGGAAAAAGAGGAATTTGCTTAAGCGGTGTAAATTTCCTCATACATTTTTCCCCCACTTTAGCGAGCATGAATATTGATGAGTGCTTTGGTAGAGGACATCGAAGAAGTAGTAGATTTAGAAATGTATACTTGAACCATCAAGGAAGCAGACCATGATTTGGAGAACTTGAGAGCGTAAGACAAGAAGAGGACTTCATAGCCCTACAAAACTATGAAGCTGAAGAATGAAAGCGTCTTACAGGCCCATGAAACTGCAAGGAGGCAACCCCCAAGATCTTTCACATGAAGGAAGCCTCGTGAAGTAATTTCCTTGTAGGCTTGAAGACCTACAAGGAAGGTGTCCCCCAAGAACTCTAGCATGGAGGATACCCAGGAAACATCCCCCAAGATCTCTCACATGGAGGAATCCAAGAAAGCTCCCTACAGACCCATAGACCTACAAGGAAGGTGTCCTTCAAGATCTCTCGCATGAAATAAATCCAAGAAAGTGCCCTACATACCCGCAGACCTATAAGGGAGCCACCCCAATATCTCTTGCATGGAGGAAGCTCAAAGGATGTGCCCTACAGACTCTCAGATTTGTAGGGAGGTATCCCACAAGATCTCTTGCATGGAGGAAACCTAGGAAAGAAGACTCTATAGAGTCAAAAAGTAGCCACATAGGAAAGTAAGCAGATAGTCACACAAACCATCGACAATTCTTTTCTTGAATTTATTTGTCATCAAGGAATTTGAAAGCAAGAATATGCCCCCATGCAAGGGGAAGATCAAAATTGTTCCCTCTTCAGAGAAAGGTTCTCAAGTTCTTCCTTTATGAATTTGTGATGAAGGAAACATGTTCCATTTGGATTTCAAGTTGAGAATGTGGTTCTTGAAAAGAAATTTGTGAAGATTCTTAAGAAAAGATTCGTTGACAATGAATACATTTTCTTAAAATCAAGATGTTGAAGAAGAAGTGTTGTCACACATAAGAGGGACAACTCAAGCAAAGAAGAGAAAGATAAAGAAAAATGGAAAAAAAGGGAAAATGAAAACAAGAATAGAGGGTATAGGGGTAGCCTAATATTTTGGGGTCAGAACTGCCCATAAATATATATATATATATATATATATATAATGAACTGTCATCAACCCCCTACTATATCATACCATGCGTAGAATGCATGAGAAGAAAAAGTAAAATAAAAAATTGGGTCAACATGGAAGGGAAGCCTGAATTCCCCCAACACTCTGCATCGTCCCTAATTTATCAAAAATCAATTCACAAACATGAAAAAATGATGATACAAATAGAAGAAGGTTTACGACACAAAAACCGCACCTATATCCAAGCACCAATAGGGGTGACAAGGGTCATCCAGGAACACATAGGAAAATCATGGGGGAAACAAATCACAACACAAACACACACATATCTAATATAAAGATAAAGAATAGGCCTCCTCCTAACACTAATCGCCCAAGAGGTCATCTTCTTCCCACTCTAGATCATTGTAGGGGGAAGGAGGACAAGCCTGCAGTGGTGGGATGTTAAGAGGAGGAGCATTCGACCCTCTCACAATAAGGGCTAAGAAAGATGGTCCCACAAGGTCCTCTCCATTGAGCTCTTATGGAGCTAAGGTCAACCATTTTGTGAAGATCGCTAACAAGGCCAAAACCTCATCCAAATAGTTGAACATGCACTTTACAAGAGTGCCATGTCTTACCTCAATATATGGGGTAGGTTGTGCCCAAGATTCATTGCTAGGCTGATTGAATGATTCAAGAGTGGTGACAAACTCAGGGGAAGCCAGGACTAGTTATGTCACTAGGACAAAACATGTCAACATGGGGCCACCTTTCAGGGAAGGTGGACTCCTCTTACATCCTTCATTGCTAGAAGGACCACACTCCACCTCTTGCTTTTTTAGAGGAGGTGAACTCCCCACAAACAAGGCAAGAGGCGTAGAGGAAGAGGAGGAAAGAATTACAGTAGATATGACCAAGGTGTTAGTCATATCCATGGGCTTCGGGAAAGGTGGGACATCTAGAATGGACATCAATAGTGGCATCTCCACCGAAGGAGTGATGAACACCTACACCTTCCAAGGGTCAGGTGCATTCATACTCGCAGTGGAAGCCGAAAGCAATATAGAACTTGTTTGAACAAAAGCAGAGGGGAGGAGAGAGGAGGAAAATATAGAAGGCCCTGATATAGGGGTAGTAGTCTCCCCTTCCCTCCTTTTTAAGGTGGCCTGCTTAGCCATGAGGGCCTTTCACTGGAACTTACACTCATGCACAAGGTGGTTTTTACAACTCTTTGAACCAGAGGCCAAAGGCTATGAAGGAATGGAAGGCTCCTGCTTAGCCATAGGGGTATCCATAGAACCATTTTTGGTGGAGGAACAAACTCCTAAATGGGAGCATGAGGGGCAAGCTGAGAAGCAGTGAGGGGAGTTAGCACAAGTTCCTTAGCAACGGGGCCTCTTCTCATTCATTTCTTTGGGAGTAGGAGTAGTAGAAGGTCGTGGAGTTTGAGACAAAGAAGACTCTCCATGGGGGACTTTTCCTCCACCATTTAGGTAGTACCAAGGTCTGAGCTGTTTAGTAGGGAGGTTTGGTATCTTGATCTTGGGTCTACACCAAGGGGGGATCATCAAAATCAATGTGTGGAAGCCAGGCTTGCTCATCCAATACTCCTCCCAAGAGAGGGGAGTAGACGAGTCATCTTGAGGGGCTTGGTCACCTTCTCTTTCCCTTTTCGAGAAGGAGAGGCAGTGGGTTGTTGTGCTATAGGAAGAGTCAATTTTGGTTGTCCCTTGCCTCAGTCTTGTACTTTATGTAGTTGTTGTAAAGTAGGTTCATTCTTGGAGGAAGCAGACCAACCGAGGTGGGCCAAAAATGGTCTAGTGGATATCCCCCACAAGACACCAAAGACTGTTATCCAATGTCATGCACAACGTGCACAACACCTTCATAGGAGAACTTTAGACATTTGTGGATAATGGAGGCAATTCCATTCATAGAAGCTAGCCAAGGTATGCCTAGCTTCATCTTGAACAGATCTGACTCCGTAATGACATCAAAAACTATGTCAACAATCATAGGTCCAACTAGGATGGACAAAGTTATCAATCCATAGGGCTTCAGGGAGAGACCATTGTGTGTATAGATCGTAGATTTCATTTATTTGTATTTCTCTCTATGTAGCGAGTTAAGGAACAACGTCTCCTTTGTGATAACATTCACTCAACTTGTGGGGTATACTAAGATGCCTGTCACAATGTTACCATTGAGGTGAGCAAGAATATAAAGAGGTAAGGGCTTGTTATTTAAGGGTAAGTCCTATGACATAAATGTTATATCTGGTGAACTAGTTGCAGGCTCTACAGTAGAAGTAACCATGACCATGTTGACATAGGCCTTGGGCTGGGTGATTGAATCAGTGGGATTGACAATCATGTTAGAAAAATGTGATGAAAATAGGTCTGTGTACATCTGCAATTCATTTTTCACTTTTGGAATTGATTTATTTTCATTTTGTTTGCTACCATCGAGATGAATAGTACCATCCTCGATGCAGTCCTGTATCTCATGACACGAGTGCATACAATGTTCAGTATCATGTCCACTAACTTGATGGTACTGAGAGTAAGTACTTCCATCATACCAGCTAGGGTATGGCTCCTTAAGAGGTTTAGGGATTGAAAAGGCTATGATCAAGCATCCTTCAATAACTTTTACAAGATGGAAGAGTAAGATTTCGATAACTTTGTGAATTTTTGGTTATGTCTGAGCCTATTGTCATCTGCAACAGCTACTACATTCACAACAACTTTTCATTTTCTAGAGATTGACACAATAGATTTTCCTTCAGAATAGGAGCGTGAGGAGGATCCCCCAAACTAAACCACTATGTGATAATACTCTTGTAGGGCTACACACAAATGTGAGAAAGAAGGGTATTTCATAAGGGAAAACTTCTCTTGCCAAGGCCTTTGGAGGTTCCCTATGAATACCTTCTGCACGTCAGAATTGGGCAGTAGATACAAGATTTGTAAGAAGAGCGCTTAATAGTGCACTATAAAATTGGTAATCTTTTCATTATCTCCTTGTTTGCATCAGACAAGATTCGAGAACATCATCTTCGACCTGATGTTAGCTTGAAATTGTCATAAAAATTGGTTTACATGTTGGTCAAATGAGAAAATAGAATTATTAGGCAAGGAACAATACCACTCAAGTGTCGTATCCTTAAGAGATTTTAGAAATAGTTTGGTCATCAATGCATCATGATGGAAGAAATTTGTGCACAAGGCATTAAAGGAAAACAAATGTGTCTATGGGTCACCTTTGCCACTATTTTTCTCAAACTTAGGAATCTCCATTCCCTGAGGGAAAGGAGTGTTTAGGATTGCAACTGACAACGAGATATGTTAGAAGAAGGGTTAGAAAATAGGTTGGGTAGAAGCTTGGGAGATATTTGCTATTTGGCTCTGCATCTTACCCATATTCTGAAGAAGAGTATTCAAAATAGGGTCACTAGAAGATAGAGGGCTAGAGGAATCTCCTCTAGAACCACCATTGGAGCCACCTCCAACCACCAATGTGACCACTATTGGAACCACTACCAAATCCACTGCCACCATTAGGGCCTCCGTTGGAGCCACCTCTGCTTCCGAACCCACCACCATGACCTCCACTAGAACCACTACTACTAGCAGCACTCCTGTTGCTGATGCCACCACCACTACCAAAGCCTCCACATCTCATTCCGCCAAAACGTCCACCACTAGAGGTGATAGGAGGGGTGAAGCTAAAGCCCAAAGGGATCTTGCTTACTTTGATAGTATCAGTCCCTTTAGAGGCAGAGGGGATTCTAATTGAATATCGGTCATGTATAAAGATGTAGGAGGCATCGACAGCCCTAGCTGGATCTCATAATGTTCAAAAGTGGGTCCTCATATAATGCTAGGAATCTTCGAAGGGGCACACACTTCTATAAGACTAGTACAACTAGTCAGGAGTTCTAAGCCTGTTTGATCTTTTTCAATCATATATTTTAATTTACTAATGACCCAAGCTACCCTAGCCATCTTTGGGTTGATTTCCAAGTGAATTTCTAAGGTGCCCAACCCTTTGCTAAGGGTGGAAACATATATTCTGAAGGGATTTGAATAGCCTCATACTCATCCACCGATGATGGTGTAGGAGATGCAAGAGGAGTGGGGATGTGATCGATCTCATCGAAGAATCCTACCTTGCCCCTTGAAAACCTCTGTTGCATGGCCAGACTAATGGTGAGACCAGAGAAAAGGCTTGTAGAGAAACTAGTAGTGACCTTCATCCTTTCCATTGGGAAGTGTTGTATACTTCTCCTAACAATATACCCAGAAGTTATGGACTAGGTTGTGATTCTCATAAACCTTCACAACACTCAGAAGCACAATGATTGCAAGGTACAAGGGGAAAATCCTCAACACCAACAGATGAATAGATGTTGGTTCACATCGGGTTCACCAAAAATGTAATAGAAGGGGACCAACCATGTTCAAGGCCCTAGGTCACAGAGAGCCAAGAGTGGAAGGCTTCTCTAACTTACCTCAGCTTAATAGGGTGTTAGGAAATGTGAGACGAGAATGATGAGGACTATAAAGTCCCTAAATCACTTTGTAGACCAGAAATATAGAATGGGGCTAGGTGAGTTGATTTTTGCATTTAACTCTACACCTCAGGAAGCTCTCGACTCGAGGAAAAAAGCATAGTTTTGGGATGACAATGCATGTTGGAAACACAAGGGTAGATAACTAAGAGGGGGGGTTAATTAGTTGTCCCAAAAATTTAAAACTTATTCAACTTATTAACCTTATTCTTTGATATGATTATTAACCATGAAAGCATAAATAATTAGCATATCAGAAACACACATAACAATAATATTTTTTTATGTGCAAACCCTGTTAGGGGAAAAACCACGGTGGAGATTATTCCACAAGATTATACCCTATTAAAAGTATAAAGAAATGAAATATGGGAAATGCACATGCATTTAGGCACATTTCCTAGAGCGCACTACTCAATTACAACAAGGCTAACCACCCAAAGGAAGACACACTATCTTACAGAAAGAATCGGATTACATCCATAGGGATTTGAATTGATAAATTAGCATCTGCTAATGCCTAATCATAGTTCCAGTTAAGTACATGAACATTTCTTCACTCTTCTTCACACTTTGCTCTACCTTCAAATGATTAGGAATTTATTCAAACATACACACAAACTCAACATCCACTGGCATTCTTTAATTCAAATAAACAATCACATATATATATCCGCAACAAGAAATTTCATCCCTACATGTCAGCTTCAACAAAATAATAAAATGAATATAAACTGTTGGCCCAAAACACTAAAGATTATTAATCTAAATCAACCAAGGTCAGCCAAAACTTAGTGAAGACCCAAATCAACATCTCCAACGTGAAAAAACTTTAATGAATTACTCCTCGAAGATCCACAACATGCTACAAACACCATGTTGGCCAAGAACAAGAAAAACATGAACACTCAAGAGAAAATCATCAACCACAAGCATAACGATCAATGAAGAGGTGCAACAAAGATAGAGAAAGATCTAGAAACATCCAAAAACATCATGAATCACCAAAGAAGCATCTGTAGCAATTGAACTAACTTAAATCACATCATATTCAATCAATAACACCAACTAAAGCAACAAAAAAATTGTTAGAATATAAATCTTCATAACTCGATCAAATCTTCACGCGGATCTCTAAAACTCAACGTGGATAAACTAGATACACTAAAAAAAAAACCCTTTAGTCCACAACCTCTGATCATCAATGTATAGAACTTACCAACATACTGAACTTCACTTCACCACTGATGAATTGCAACTCATTCCATTACAATTTTCTCAATATCCTTGACATAATGTAACTTCTAATGAATTAATGCTAATAGTGTTGACATACATGACAACCACATATCAACAACACAACAAAAACATCCAACAATCTCCCCCCAATCTCCCCCTTTGGAATTGATGACAACACATGATGTGAAAAACACCATCAACACAACTAACTCTTGACACTTACTCCCCCTTCGGTTCTGACTCACTTTCTCCTCAACTCTTTCGCATGATCTTCTTTCCCACAAGGCTCTTCTTCCCTAAAAAGTTTTTCACATGGTCTTCTCCCCCTTTGACATCAATGACCAAGATATCTAAGCTCCACACAAACTCTAAACCATATATCTGAGCATCTAAACATCTGACTACTCCCCCTGAGTAGCAACCACCACAACATCAATCTGGACCAAGATATAACAATGGAATGCACAGACTAATGCAATGCAATGCATCCTTAGTTCTGATTAGGAGGGGTAATCACCCCTAAATTCCCTCTGAGATACTCAAAATTATCCTTAGGCAACGACATGGTAAATATTTTTGCAATCCGATCCTTAGTAGGCACACACTCCAGTATGACTTCCTTTTCACTCACTGTTTCTCTCAAAAAGTGAAACTTAATAGATATATGCTTTATCTTTGAATGCAACACTAGATTCTTAGAAATGTTAATAGCACTTGAATTATCATAGAATATAGCAATAGGATCATTATAAACAACTCTGATATCCTTCAACATCTGCTTCATCCACAAGACTTGAGTACAATTGTTAGCAACAACAATGTATTCAACCTCTGTAGTAGACAAGGAAATGGTATTTTTCTTCTTACTTAACCATGAAATCATCTTCTTACCTAAGAAAAATGCTCGACCACTAGTAATTTTCTTGTCATTTACATCTCCTACCCAATCAACATCAGTAAAGGCACTCAAAGTAAGATCATCATCTTTAGGATACCAAAGGCCAAAGTCAATTGTTCCCTTCAACTATCTAAAAATTATCTTCACAACATTCACATGAGATTCCTTTGGATCAACTTGAAATCTTGCAAAAATTATACATACAACATTCATGATATCAGGCCTAGTTTGACTTAAATACAACAATCCACCAATCATTGATCTATATATAGTTTGGTTTTCCTTCAAAGAATCATCATGTGTTTTCAACTTACATCCGGTCACCATGGGTGTACCAACTGGATTTGAATCTTCCATACCAAACTTCTTCAACAATTCCTTCACATACTTGGACTGAGATATAAAAATCGCTTTATCTAACTGAGTAATTTTCAATCCCAAAAATAATTTCATCACACCAATCATTGACATCCCAAATTTATTCTGCATCTCATTAGCAAAACTCATGCACAAACCATCATCTCCTCCAAAAATGATATCATCAACAAAGACTTCAACAATAAAATCTTTATTATGATCAATCTTGAAATACAAATTACTATTAGCAATACCTTTGTTAAAAAAAACCTTCAACAAATACTTGTCCAATCTAGTATACCATGATGTAGGGGCTTGCTTGAGTCCATACAATGCTTTCTTCAACTGAAACACCATATCTCCCTTATCAGTCAATTGAAATCCATCAGGTTGCTCAACATACACCTCTTCTCCCAATTCACCATTGAGAAAAGCTAACTTGACATCCATCTGATAGACCTTGTAGTTCTTGTAAGCAACATAGGAAAAAAATAATCTTACAAGTTCAATTATAGCAACAGGGGAAAAATTCTCTTCAAAATCAATTCCTTCCATTCGTGAATATCCTTTGCATACCAGTCTTGCTTTGTGTCTAACCACTTCACCTTGCTCATTCAGTTTGTTTCTAAAGATCCATTTAGTTACAATGACATTCTTATCCTTATTTATAGGAACAAGAATCCATGTATCATTCTTCTCAATTTGCTTTAGCTCCTTTTTCATTGCTTCAACCCAATGTTCGTCTTTACATGCTTCATTCACACTAGTAGGCCCAGTCTTTGAAATCAAGCAGTATTCTTCTATAATATTTCTCCTAGTCTGGACACCTTTGTTCTTATCACCTATAATCTGATCTTCTAAATGATTCAATCTTACAAACCTTAGAGTCTTCTTAGAATGTTCTTTAACTTTAGGTTCTTGTGTTCTCTCTTCTACAATTGCACTAGTTTCTTCTTCCTCTTGATTTTCCTGATTCACCAAAATAATTTGTACTTGATTTATAGTTTGAACTTGCTTTCCTTTGTTTGTACTATCATTCTAATCATCAAAATCATATCCAAATGTTTTGGATGGTGTACCTAAGTCTTTATCAACCTTGACATTTTCACTTTCAACCATTTTCCTCAATTTTGTATTGTAACATCGGTAGGCCTTGCTTTTAGTATAATAACCTAGAAAGATACCTTCATCACTCCTACACTAACTCATTTGACTACAAAATACGACAAAACTTTCTAATGAAAGATGTATAATTAGATGAATCATCACGTACATGTGTACTTTTCAAAAAATAAATAAATTTGTGCCCGACGTTCGTCTAAATTTTGATGAACAGTGATTTTCATCAAAATTTTGACGATCAGTGATTTTTATCACTTTTTCAATGAATGTCAGGCATAAATATTAATAAATAAAAGTGAGTTCAACAATTTATCTATACTTGTGACCATGTTTTCATGCTATACTTGTGAATTTTCCCTACTTGCAAATTTGCTATACTTGTGATAGTTTGTGGAGGTTATAGGCCAAATTTTTTGGGTGCAAAATATTAGAATTATTAGATTTTGTTACCTGTCTATGATTAAAAATTATTGGAGTGTGAGTTTGATATTTTTTGAAGATCTAAATATTCAAGCTTAGTAAAGAAAAATTATGTTAGATAATATTAGCGCAAAACAAAATGAAGAGACACTTGCTAGATTGAAAAGAAAGGGTGATGGGAAATGTTATTGTCTTTGCAATAATTGCAAGGACTTAAAGACAAGAAGACTTTTAATCACAAAAACTAAGAAACATTGTAGGCAGCATGGTCATGTTGAAGGGGGGCATGATTATTGTCCATTGGTAAGTTGTTCATTATATGTCTTTATATTGATTGAATTTGTAAATGTTTATATCATTTTAAGATTTTATATATATATAAAAAATCATTTGATCATGATCATGGTTTATTTGTGTCAATCATTATTATAAAGGTGGGGTGCCCTAGGGAACATGATATGGATTATCACAACCTGAAGAATGTGGTTTTTCAAGTGGAGGAACATGGAGTTGTGAATATTGAAGATGAAGTTAATGATCCTATGGAAGAAGATGATCATGCACCATAAAACACAGTTGAAGATGATGGTACAAATACACATATCCATGACACATTTAGTGGCATAGCTGATCATGATGATCGAGATGACTTTGATGATGTTCATGATTTACCTATACTTGAGAAGGCATGTGAGCCCTTTTATGAAGGCTCCCAAACAAATCTTCTCTCGATTGTATTGTTGTTGGTGAACTTGAAAGTTATGAATGTTTTATCCAGCATAGTCATCTCATGGATGTTAAGGTATGTCATATATGTCATCTTTTTTCATCTATTTTAATTGTTGTTCATCTTTTTTTGTTGTAGATTGATAGGTGAATTTTTGTTACCACCATCAAATATTTTACCTCACTCATACCGAGATTTATCTGCCATTATGAAAGATATTGGAATGGAGTATCAAGCACTAGATGCATGTCCCGATGATCACATTATATGTCATAAACAACATGAATTTGCAATAGAATGCCTAGAATGTCATATCAGTAGATATCGAACAGATCAACTAACAAAAAAGGTGCCTCGCAAGGTTCTTTGTTATATTCCCATTATTCCACATATGCAATAATTATTTAGGTGCAAAATATGAGCGCAATTTATGGATTACCATGCACATAATAGAAATGGAGATGACATTCTTCTAATGCTTGTAGATGGTTCTAGATTTAGGAACATGGAGGAAAAATGACCACACTTTAAAGAAGAACCTCGTAATATCATACTTTCATTGGCAACGGACAGTGTCAATCCATTTGGATAGCTAAGATCTATTTACACGGTGTGGTCTATTTTTGTTATCAACAATAACATTCCTCCATGGATGTCAATAAAAAGGGAGCACATAAAGTTGGAAATGATTGTTCTAGGTATTTGTTTACATCAATTTTCTTTAACGTAGTAGCATCTCATTTGTCTTATTTGTTGCATAATTACTTTTTTTTTTTCATTTAATAGTCATGTACATTAATTTATATATATTACATTAAAATGGTTATAATAATTATGTAATGTTTATGTTCATTCAACTAGGTAAGTACCAAGTTAAAGATATGAATGCATATATCGAGCCTCTTATCAATGAGTTACTAAAGTTATGGAATGGTGTCACTATGTATGACGTCTCTAGACCAATAGGACAAAAACAATTTCAATTCCATGCAATGATTGTATGGACAATTCATGATGCCCAACGGCTAACACATTTTTGTGGTATTTTATAACATTTAATTGCACTTTAACGATATTTAATTTTATAAAGTAGATATCATGCATGTTTTTTAAATAATCTATTCATTATATATAATTATAAAAAATGACATATTTAATCCAATTATATATGATCTTGCAGGTCTTCAAACAAAGGGAAAATTTGCATGTCTAGTTTGTGGTCCAAAGATGAAATCTCATCATTCAACAAGTTTAGGAAAGCAGGTGTTTGATGAATATAGGCACTTCCTCCACACAAATCATAAGTATCGAACTACTGAAAAAAAATATTTTCAATGGGAAAGAATAGACTACATCAAAACCATGAAGAATGACACCTCGCCTATGTAAGTTGGAATATAATAGAATTAATTGTCAAGGTTATACATTAGATCAAATTGTTTATCTATCATATATGATATGTTTGGAATTTATATTTTTATATTGTGTTTTGTTTACTCGTGTTGTAATTGACAATGATTATCATTATTAATTTGTTTAACTTATATGCTTCATGAAGGTCATCAAGACATTAATGGCCAGCTTCCATAAGAACTAAAAAGTTATCCCAAAGAATTTAGTATGTTTCCCTACTATGAGAAGCTACAAATTGTGCATTTGTTTGATACAATGCATATCAAAAAGAATATAACAGAAACGTTATGGAAAATATTGGATGGAAGGCATGACAAAGAAAATATTGTAAAAATTTGTAGTGACATTTAGGAAGCCAATCATGCAATGAAAAATGTCATTCAATTAAATAGCGATGGAGACCAAATTAATATAAGCACCCTTCCTTAGCAATTAACGGAGTAGCAAAGTAATGCTATAAAAGAAATCATACGAAAAATTTGATTTCCCACAGGATTTTCTACCAACATAAACAATATCATAACAAAGAAAGGTGAATTTAGGTTAGGAATGAAAACGTATGATTGGCATACCTTCATTAAGGTAATTATTATGGTATATTATATATATATTTGTATATTGCATGTACATTTTAGTGTATTATGTTTACTACTTTTGGAAAAATAATGAAAAGATCATTTTATAATTGTTGCAATACGTTCTAACTCTATCTCTCCCAAACAACTTCGACAACAATGTCAAACAAGTTATATATGATCTTGCAAAATACATGAGGTAAGTAGCAATATTTGTTCAATTTGTTGTATAGATCTTATATTTTCCATTTTTTTTACTTGTTATGTAATATGTTGTATATTTTTGTTAAATCTCGTTAATATATTTGCACCTTGAATCACTTGTAGATGGTTGTCATCTAAAGAAATCCAAAAATAACATATATATGTTGTATATAGTTATATATGATCTTGGAAAATACATGAGGTAAGTAGCAATATTTGTTCAATTTGTTGTATAGATCTTATATTTTCCATTTTTTTTACTTGTTATGTAATATGTTGTATATTTTTGTTAAATCTCATTAATATATTTGCACCTTGAATCACTTGTAGATGGCTGTCATCTAAAGAAATCCAAAAAGAACATCTAAATTATTGGAAAAGAAAAATTCCTCGTCTAATGTGTGAAATGCAAAAGTGTCTACCTTCAACATTTTTCAATGCACAAGAACACTACCTCATACACCAAGTTGAGGATGTTGAATTGTGTGGAGCTGTACACACAAGGTCAATGTGGATGGTTGAGAGGAACTTGAAATTTTTGAAGGCTTTGGTTAGACAAAGAGCACATCCTAAGGGTTTTATGGTGGAGGGATATATGGTATACCAGACCATGGTGTACATTACTGAATATCTTCCTAAGTTTGCAACAAAGATCCATGTAGATCGCATTTGGGATCCCAACTGCATTAACAAATTTGAAGGGGAGTACCTGATGGGGAAAGGTAGATTGAGGAAAGTGAGGTAATTATAAGATGGTCATGGAGATTAATTAGAATACATTTTATATTTGGTTTTTATGTATATTGTACTTATTTAATCATTAATATTTAATATACATCAATTATAAATTAAGGTCATATACCATGGTAATTAACTAATTATATGTCATTTGTGAATTTCATTTTTTTTATATAGTTGGTCGAGAGTGGGATGCACTACATTTGTACGTCGCAAACAATCTTGATTGGATGATAGTATGGATTGAATGATTTCAACAATTTGGTTGTGCATTAACATGGGAAGGTGTGGCTTATTTGGTTAAAGAAGCTCATCGTAATGGAGATTCCAATGTTACACCAAGGGAAATTGATTTAGCATATGGTTTAAGAGATAAACAGGTACATATAAATATATTAATCACCCATATTATTTAATTATTTTCAATTATATTGATGTATATATATGTTGAGTTTTTTTTTTGCATACATTCGCCCAAGAATAAATATGTTTATCAACTAACGATGCAATGATTTTTACATGTTTGACATATTGTAGGTGAAACACCACAAGGCTATGTGGTGCAATGGTCATAAATTTTGAATCAAAAAGTTGGATGAAAAAAATAAAACTTGTGATTATGGGATAACTGCAGTCTTTCAGGTGACTAATGTTTCATCTAGAAGCGACATACATCTAGAAGTCTCAAAAAATTGATACTATGGGATTTTGGATGACATACTTGAGTGTGAATTTAAGTCCTTCAAATTAGTTTTGTTTGTCGTCCAATGGTATAGGCTACGATTGAATGAAAATGATCCCCAGAGAACTGTTATTGAACATGATAATGGATTTACCATGGTTAATACAAGGTCAATCGAGTGAGCTAGAAATGAGTTCTATGTTCTTCCAAGCCAATGTGAGTAGGTATTTTACTCAGAGGTTCCAAGTAAACCGGGTTGGTCATTTGTTGTTAGTCATGATCCAAGAGGAAGGCCGGTCAAGTATAATGTGGTGGAAGAAGAAGTAGAAGATGATGTAGATGATGATAAGGATCAACAATTAGTTGATGATGTGCCTGACGAAGATGTCGAAGAAGAGGAACTAGATCATGATGATGTAGGAGTTAATGTTCATGAAGATGATATTTGTGTGGATGATGACATTATCAAAACTGATATCAATGACGATGATGATCATATGACCAATCCTTACAATGTCGAATCTCGATCGGATGATACAGACAAAGAGTTGGATGAAGAAGAAGATCAATGACATTGAAATGTATGAGTTATGTGATTATATTATCTATTTGATATTGATTTATTGATAGAATTATATTTGACTTATATGGTTACATAATTAATTCATGATGTTTTTAATTTTTATGCCATTACATAATTAATTCATGATGTACTCTTTAATGTTGTTAATTCATGATGTTACAACTATTGTAGCTCTCCTAGAAATTTCCATATGAGCAAATCCTAATTACTCTATGACTATTTATGATTAGATATTCTTTGATCATATCTTTGTTTATTTCATTCCCAAAAAATTAGTGTTTCCTCATGTTGACCCCACATAGTGACATGTGTTTTGTATTACTAACATGTGACATTGTATGCATATATTTCTTTCTTGTATATATTATTGTTTTACCAACATATACTATTGTATGCTTGCATGGCTTCTTAGTTAATATTATTTTTTTTATTATTGATCTTTTTTATATTTTCTATAAGTTATTATTAGATGATACACATTGGATTCCTTTTATTTTTTTATATTTGAAGATACACAACTAATTACAAGGACAATGTAAAGAAGATATGTCTATATATGTATCATTTATGAGTTTCTAAAATATTGTACTTCCATGTCAACCACTTTCTTTACTTCAATTGAGCAACATAATACCTCAATAATCCTGCATTTATCAAGTGTCAATAAAATAAAATTCAAGTACTTAGCTATTGATTTTCTCTTGATTGATCTAGTAATAATATACTAGCCAACTAATACTCATCCAATTATATCATCTTGCATTGATTTGTGCTGCTTGACCATCACATAATTGAGCCAAGTACCACTTTAGAAATACCATATACATAGTCTTCTCTTTCTACAAACCCCCCATTGTATTCATAAGGGTTTTATTGTAGGTCCCATCAAATACTATGCCCTAATCATGTAACAAGTAGATAAGTCATCTTTACTATGGTCAAACAAGGTTTTTTTATCACAAAATACAATAGTTTTTAGTTGTAAGTGTTAGATTTATGTTTTGATTATAAGGTTTATCTTGTACGTTTAAGGTATGAATTTAAGGTTCTTACAATGAATTTTCAACCAATGGTATTATTCTATCCTATCTCTACCATTCTAGTTCTAAAATAAAACATAAAAATAAAACTTAACTAGCAATCACACCTTAGTGTGCAATGGGTACACCGAAAAAGTGTGGAATTTCAATTAGGATAAATTTTGGTCTATTTTTTGCATACATTTATGCAGTACATGAGGTCAATTGGTAGGACATTTAGAAAATGATGTTTTTTGTGCAACAAAGGTCTCAATGGAGAAATAATAGCTTCAAATAAACTATGCATCCACTTACAAGGATCCAAACATGATTGAAATAAGACCTCTAAATTAGGAAGATGATCAAGCTCTATTACCAACAGGCTCATGTTATACTTGCAATAAGTAGAGAGGGAGAGATAGAGTGGGGAAGAGTGTGAGATAGAGGGGTAAGGATATAGAGATGGAGAGGAAGATATAGATAGAGATGGAGATGTAGAAGGAGAAGGATATGGAGAGGAGGAGAGGGGAGAAGGATAGGGAGAGATAAAGAGAGAGAGGATAGAGGGATAGATAGATATGGAAGAGATAAATATATAAAGAGGGATAGAGATCAGGGAGATAGATGGATGGATAGAGAGAGGGAGACATGTATAGAGATAAAGGGGAAGAGAGGAAAATAGAGGTAGAGATGAAGATAGAGTGAGAGAGGAAGAGGGAGACAAATAGATAGAGAGATATAGGTAGAGGGAGAGATAAATATATAGAGAGATAGGGATAAAAATAGGGAGAGATAGTGAGGACAAGATGGAGAGATATAGAGGGAGAGGTATATGAAGAGATGATAAAGTGATAGAGAGATAGAGATATAAAGAGATATAGAGAGAGGAGAGGGAGAGAGAGACAAAGAGAGACAAACAAAAAGAATTAGATATAAGTATATAGAGATGGAGAGAGGGAGAGAGAAATAAGGAGAGATAGAGAAAGGGAGAAGTGAGTATGGGGAGATCGAGATAGATGGGGAGAGAAAGAGAGATATAGAGATATATGGGAAGAGAAAGAGAGATGGAGATATATGGGAAGAGAAAGGAAGAGAGGTGGAGATAGAGAGATGGATAGGGGATAGGGAGGAGATATGGAGAGAGATAGAGAGGGGGAGATAGAGAGGGGGAGGGAGCCGAAAGGGATATAGATAGGTAGAGGAGGAGAGATAGAGAAGAGGGGAGAAAGGAGAGATAGGTTGAAGAGGGAGAGAGAGAGAAGAGAGGGAGATAGATAGGTAGAAAATGGAGAGGAACAAGAGGGGGGAGAGGGAGAGCAATATGCAGAGAGGGAGAGAGAGAAGAAGATAGGGGAGAGAGGGAGAGATAGCTCAATATATATAGAGGGAGAGGGAGAGACATAGAAAGGGGTGATATAGAGAGATAGAGGGGGATGGTGAAAGAGATAGAGATATTGTGATAGAGGTAGATAAAGATATGGATAGAAAGAGATAGAGAGAGGAGTGAGAGGGAGATAAAAAGAGAAATAGAGATAGAGATATAGATAAAGAGAGATGGAGGGAGAGATGGAGTGAATGAGAGAGAAAGGGGGGAGAGAGAGAGATAGCTCAATAGATAGAGGGGGTAAGAGGGAGTGATGTATAGTGGGAGATATAGAGAGATAAAGAGTGACAGAGAGATATATCAATCACCCTCCCTATATCTCTATTTATTTATCCTTATCTCTTTATCTCTCTACCTCTCTCTATCTCTTTCTCTCCCTTTCTATTTGTATGCTTCTCATTATCTCCCTCTCTCTATATTTTCTTCCCTCTATTTATTTGTATCTCCCTATCTCTTTATGTGACGTTATCTCTATCTATGTATCTCTCCTCTTTTCTCTATCTTTTTCTTTATCTATTTTTCTCTATCTACCTCACTATCTCTACCTTTATTTGTTCCTCTTTATTCCTCTATATCTCTACATATCTCTCCCTATATCTATCTCTCTATATCTTTGCCTCCATCTTTATCTCTCTATTTCTATTTATCTTTATCTCTATCTCTATCTCTATCTCTATCTCTATCTCTATCTCTATCTCTATTTCTATCTTTGTTTCTCTCCCTTCTCTATTTATTTCTCTGTATCCCTCTTTTTATCCCTTTATTTCTATCTTTGCTCCTCCTTTGTCTCATTTTACTTCCTCTCTCTTGCTCTCTTTCTCTTTTATCTCTCTCCACCTTTCTATATCTTATCTCTATCTCCCTCTCCCTTTTCTCTTCCTTTCTCTTTCTCTCTTTCTCTCTCCATATCTTTGTCTCCTTGAGTGTGCAATGGGTACATTGAAGAGGTATTAAAGGAGAATTATCACATCTTTAATCAAATGGCATGCTAGCTTGAGCATAACTCCCCAAGGACACATGACATCCTTGGATTGTTGACATGAAACAACCAATCAAAATTTAGTTTCTCTTTTCCCTCTCTTTTCCTTTGTATCTCTTATATTTCTCTCTTTCTCTCTCTCTCTCTCTCTCTATCTAAGTTCATCGCTTTCTCTCATTCTCTATCTTTTTAGTTTCTCTCTTTGTATTAGCTAATAGGCTACATATATTGTGAGATTTGAGCTTGAAATAAATCTCATGCTTGGAAACCATATTGCGTCGTTGGAAAACAAGTTTCAACTTCCATTTAATGGTAAACTAGCTGTAGTGTAATGGTAAAATCCTCTAAAATATCAGGTAAAAGCCTATATATACTATTATATAATAATAAATATAATTATATTAATTATGTTTTGTATTATATAAAAATATTCTAATTATTAATTATTAATTATAATAATTTTATATGTATTTAATAATTTTGTTAAAGAATATAATATATAATTATAATAAGTAGAATAATTATATTATTTATTATGTAAAATATAGCTAATAGATACTTAACTATGTAGAATATTAAAACCTAAATGGCGTCATAATTTTCATTTTAATTAACATACTCTAAAACCTTCGTCGAGACCTTATTTTTAGGTTGTAGTTCATCAAATTGGAGAAGTGAAAGGTCAGTGCTAGTGATCAGGAAGAGTTTGGAGGAGTGAAAACCCTGCATATCAATACGTGCATGTAGGAGCACACATATCTTAGTGCAACAAGGTAGGAGGAAAGCCAAAACGACGAGGTTGAGGGCACTTAGGGAAAATCGACAACCAAGGGACAATGAGTATTGTAAGTGATTTATATCTTTTATATTAGCACCCCCATTCTCTTTAACCTACAATTTTCATGCCTTTCCAAAGATCTTCTCATACATTGGCACCCCCATTCTCATAAAATGGTATAAGATAAGACAAAAAAAAAATAGTTGTATTCAGCCATACCCTAACTAGTATGCATGCCCAAGAAATTTTTGTAGTCTTCCACTCTGCAAATGGATCAAAACGTAGCTACTAACCTTCCCACTTAGAGTTGTAGATGCCTCTACCATTGATCAGGATTGAAATGCCCTTGTAGAGTCCCTTTCTCAACCCTACTTGTGATGCTAAGAAGTCAAGTCCTATATCAATCTTGGTTCAACATTGTGACACTTAGAAAGTATCAAAATGTTGATCTAATGCATATTGTTTGAAGGGTTTACACCCTAGGCTAGTTAATTTGATTACAATACCCCTAATGGATCCACTAAACTATATAATGGTCTTATAGTTCTTGGGATCAAAATCCATATCACAAGTAAAACATTGAACCCACATGAGTTCACCTCTATTTGGCCACATACATAAATACAAGCTCATAAAGTGGTCTCAAAGGCCATTTATTGCATTCAATTATTATTTGAAAAATACATTAGTTAGTAGACATAAGTTAAATCCATAAATGTAATATTACAAAATATTTTACTTTTTAGTATATCACATTTTGTGTATTACTAATCATAAAGCTTAGCATACATTTATCCACCATACATATATCCACCATATTCAATATACTTGCTATTAATTACCTATTGTTAGGAAAGGTGGTCATAAGGAACCATCTTAATCTCAACATAAGTTCAAGTATATATGTAGGTAGATCTTTAGTGCCTATTAAGAGTTTCTCACCCATCAAATCATAATGACTAAATACCTCATTATAGTTGAATACAAAGTTAGCAAGTTTTGTTAGCTTTGTGATAGCCAAGTCATGGTCAATTTTATCATGACCCTATTTCTTAGAATAATAGACCTTAATAGCTCTTGAGGCTAACTTATACCCTTTTTTACTTGTCATTGATTCAAGACATAAGGTCATATTGTTTAACACACAAACTTTGATTATTCTAGTTTAGAAAGGTTTGGAGGCATTTTCACACATTCACATCAAGGTAAACCATAATGAGAATGCCTCTAGAAGTTCATTCAAGTTTGGAATAGACTTTGAAAAGATAAATACCACAAATCTCAAAGTAGGTAAGCTTGATTATGATAGGTTTCCTTTCATTGGCTCAAATATACATAGTGGGAAAATATTAATTGGAAAGGTGAGTTCACAACCATTGAATGCATAATTCAACCTTTAGTTGAAACATACTGAAGAAGGATTGATCAAATTTAGGAACACTTTAAACCTTGGAGCTTTTCCCAAACCCTTCCCCTACAAACTTGGGTCATAGGGGCATCCTTTGTCCAAGGAATACATACATACCTACTTCCAAATGGGATTTAAATCCCATGTTGTTCTTCTAATATTTCAACTATTATGACGAGAAATTGCAGTTTCTCATGTGAATATAACTTATATAGATATAGATAAAACCATTTTGTCACATAAATATAAAACTATATAGCTAAATCTATTTTTTTTTTTGTATGAATTTAAAATATTATAGATGAATGTCCATGGGGTTGAGATTAATTGGATTTTCACCATTGTTGGGCTAAGCCATGGCCCTTTTGTCACTGTTCTATAAAACCCTCCATTTTCCCTCAATACAATAGGGTTTTAGAGAAACACCATACACCCAACCTCCATAACTCAAATATTGTATTCAAAACATTAAAATAATCCTACAATAGGATAAAGAACCTTCATTCATACTATTCCATCCATCAAATTGACAAACCCTCACTTAACAACCACAAATTCACAAGAAAATTGCCCCTGTCAGCCGTAGGGCATCACTTCAATGCCAATTTTCTTGCTTTAAAAGACCCCTAAATTCAATGAACCTCTATCTTACCATGTTGCACACCAATCCAATAAGTTACAATTCCAAGACAATGGGTGGATTGGTGGATGTCATTTGTTTTTATCCCTCAAACCCTTACACAGGAAAAACAAGGCAGTCCCTATATTTGATTGTTTTCTCCCACAAAATAGTGATTTATCACTTCAAAACAAATGAAAATGAAAGGGAACACATATATTTATCTACACAAATGATCTTAGAGAATTTCAAGCTTGTATGGATCCATACAACACAAAAGAACTTTTGAAAAATAGTAAAAACACACAAAATTGCTTCAAGAATGTGGTATTTGATATGAAATTTTGGTATCAACTCCTCCAAAAACATTTTCTCGGGCCTTGGAAGGATTTTTAAATCATTTGAGACCCAAAATACCTTCAACCAATGTCCATGAATGACTTACAAACACTTAACAACCCATTATTTTGTAAAATTGCAATTTTGACAACTTTTAATGTCAACAATTGTAACTTTTTACATTATCAAATAGATGACTTCCAAGCACCCTAAACACATTGAAAATGGTCTTGTTAGACCTTATTCACCTTGAATACATGACTCCTTTCAAGAAAATCTATTCTACCTACTTTGACAATATTTGACCATCATTAACAATTTCTTCACATATTTGATCTTGTTTACAATGTGGATCAATGAAACAATAAATGGTCTTTTAGACCTTCTTAAAACATCAAAAAAATTTGAAAACCTCCATAGAATCTTCTATGATAAATCTCTAATGCTCCAGTTGTGGACATAAGGTGTAGGTACTCTTGCACCAGAGACTCCCCAATGAGCTATGTTTGTATCGCAGGGAGCCATCTTCCATTGATTGTAGAACATATTATTGACCCCCATTCAAAAAATAATAATATGGTTGCTTGGGCACAAAAGTGGAGCAAATCAAAGATAGGGTCTTAGGAAAATTTAAAATTTAAAATTTCATTCTTGCTTTCTTATCATGCAAACTTGTGACTTAACAAAACAAGTATGCAAGGCCAACAACTTCAAAGCTAAGAATGACAAATTGCTAAATGTTTAACCTTTTTTATTCGCAATGGGATGGGAATACAATATGATAGAATTGGGATAAGAAATGCATCGCTTGAAGCATCAAACCAATATGAAAAGATGAAAGAAAGTGCTAACCCCTTAAACTGAAAAAGTTTCTTTTAACTTTAGGTTTGATGGGTAGCCAATTATTTTAAGTTATCAAATCCTACCATCATACATAATCAAAATTTTGTTGTTTCAAATGACTATGAGCACTAACTTTCACTATTTGAAGATGTTGAAAACCTTGTCGTAGAGAACTAGAACATTGATGCAACCACTCATCCTACCTTAAAACATACCAAAATTCTCCTAGCAATTAGACATAGGAAGATTTATGATGACAAAAATTTTTTATTGCCAAATCATAAACTTATGATGACCTAACCAAGCCTAGTACACACTCCCTCCCTGTTAACCACTTAGACATATGGAGTTTATCAGTGGACAACTGAACCACCTCACACGTGCACCTGAATTATGTCTATTAGTGTTCTAATTTGTATTTTTCAAGACAACTTAAACCAAAATATTATGTATGGTGAAACCAGTCTTCTGCACACTACAAAAAAATTCAATGGAAATTTGCATTAAATTTGCATTAAATGTAAATTTACTACTATTTTTAGTCATGTACATGTCCAATAAACCACTTGGTGGTGTTTCCCTTCAATTTTATTTACTTGAATGAAGAGAAGAAGTCCTTCGATTACAATTAGAGAATACATTGGAGGCCTTGGTTGTGTAACTGGTGGACCATAGTCACATTTAACACTCGTTACAAAGTTTGGGAGTTAAAACGTTAAGTAGAAGTCTAGTAAATCAAATAACTTGGATTAATACTATGAGATTGATAATGACTATCATTCATTACCTTTGCCCCTCAATTGTCATGCAAAAATCCTTGGAACATTGCCATACATTTTTCATGTAGGAAAATTCATCACTAAGTCTAGGCTTTTTAGGCTTTCATAGCCTCAACTACTGTGAGTTGCATCTCCCAATCTCCATGTTTGTGTTAGGTTGTAAAATAATGAAATTTTAAAGTCATTAATTGTAAAGGAAAGTCTCCTTCATACATTTATTTGATTTGTAATGGACACATTTGGATGATAGTAACAATAACTTACAATCTATCAAGACTTGATTACATTATAACCTGTCAAATTCTAGCTATGAAATGATAGATTAATCATAATGTCACCTTGGGATCACATCATCATGAAAGAAATTTTTCTAGCATCCTTATGAGTGTAGGTACCACCAAATAGGTATTTTTTAGATCTGTCTTCCTCGAGTGAAAGAAATTCAGGAAGAGAAGAGAAAATTGAGACATGTAGTAGGTCTAAAAGAGGGAGATCAACTAGAGGTCAAAAGATTAGAAGAAAATCCCGTAAACGCATGGAATTTTTTCTTGCTAAAGGGGGTCATGTTCTTATGATGATGAGAGAATAGGTGACATCGAGGTGACCTTGAGGTACAAACATCTATGGAAAAAATGGGTGCCCAAGGAACTTCCTCCAATAAACACCAATTTTTGTGTCAATGAGAGGATATATCACATAGCACCATCGTCATTACATGGTTTGGGTCTATTTTGCATGGATGACATAAAGGTATGTTACAAAAAAGTTACTAAATTGATGGAGTTTGTTGGACCCTATTATAGTTACAAATATTGGATGCAATTGGTTCGATATACATGAAGTATGCGTAGGTATGCATTGCCAGCAAATTATATACAACTAAAAAATAAGGATCAAAATAAAGGAGTGGCTATGCACATTGATAGAAGGCTAAAAGTGTCAAGTAATATTGCAAGGTTTATAAATAATACATGACCTGGGTCAACAAATAAGCAACCCAATTGCATATTCATGGCACGCGAGGGAAATTGCATATTCGTATGCGAGATAAAACCAATAACTGTAGAGGAAGAGTTGCTAATCGATTGCAATTTGAATCACATAGATACAAACACAGTTACTATGGGGGTGGTACGTACTATATACCATTTTACCCAACCTCCATTTAATGATTCCAATATACCATTTTATTATTATGTTTTTTTTCATAAGTCTATTGGTTTCATTTCGATAATGTTTTTTTATATTTAATTTTTGTCACAGTGGGACATTGATCGTATGGGGAAGGCTCCGACCTATAGCACAAATTATGATGCATCTTCAGGTGCTTCTGCCTGACAGGTTTACCTCATTGTAATTGTACAAATTAGATACAAGCAAAATGTTTTATTATTATGTTCTTTTCATAAGTTTATTGGGTTAATTTTGATAATATTTTTTAATATTCTTGTTGTAGTCAGTTGATCAGGGAAAGGCACCAATAGTAGAGGAGAGCATCCATAGGAAGCTGTAGTCACTATTATGCGATGATGACATCGCATAGTCTAAAAACCCTCTAGATATGATAAGGAAGACCCAAAAAAATGCAATGAAGAAATACTTTAGTTGTTATTCATAGTGCCTCAAATAAATGAGATAAGAGAAAGGGTTAAAATATTGACTAAGAGAGCGCAAAACTTGCAAGTAAAATGTCATAAGGTCTTTAATTATAACATAAGTTCATTCATGGTTTTATATTTTGTACTCTTTTATGTCATGAACTAAAATATTTGTTGTTTTTACAGATTTTTTTACATCCTCATGATGTTGTTGGCCATGATTAGGGTACTGCAGGTGTTGCCCAGGGAGTAGGGGTTGGTACAAGTGTCGATCCTGATCTTCCTACGCATACATTACATCATCCAACCCCATCATCCATGCCTATATTGTCGACTAAAATTTTGGCAACACATAGCATGCAGACATTAGGTAGTGCACCCTCTGGCAGCAAACGCATGCCAAAACATGTGTCAGGACATGTACCTGGGGATGCAGAGGCCACTAATACTGGTGATGTTTTAGCAACATTTCTTGGATCTTCTTGTACTACTAGTACAGGAACATTTCTGGTCACATTTGTGGTGACCGAGGATTTTGTTCCCATAAAGATAGAGAAGGTCCCAAGTACTTTAAAATGTTTTAATTATTATTATATATAATCCAATTGAAAATTACTTATTGATCACTCTTTTTAGACTAATGAGCCCATGATCATTTTGTAGGAAATGATGTTTTTTATAAAAATCTGAATGATATTACATTGGATATTTTTGGGCCCACCATACATACACAATGGAATTCCCAAAATGAAGATTTAAAAGATGAGCTCATTAACCGTTTAGTTGTGTTGTTCGGTAATAACACATTCAACCGAACCAAGGTCCTTAAGAAAGCTAGCACCTATCTAAAGTATGTGAGGGACCAATATAGGTCACATTTAGAGAAGAACAAAAAGTACGAGCATCCCCCCATGATTCCAGAGAGGGAGTGGAAGGACTTGGTGTTGGATGGAAAGGAGAAGGCTGAAAAGAAAAAAGGAAAGACACCACCGGGCCAAGGAAGGTATGCGATACTATCAACAATGGAGTTATATATTGATTACTCTTTCTTTTTACATAATCTAACATATTTCAAACTTTTCATAGGTTGCCCAACACATCGAAGACAACAAAGGAAAGACTAGAAAAACACAGGCAACACAAACTTGGCTTTGGTGGTTATATGAAATTAGCTACATGAATTGTAAGTATCAATAAATGAAATATTGCTTCCAAATAATAAATTGCAAACAATTTTGGTTTTATCACACCATAATAGCAAAATTCATGATTTTATGCAAAAATTCAGGGCTCTGCATTCAACAAAGTGCCCATAGAAGAGGACCTAGAGATTGCCTTCCACCAAGGCTATGGAGTCGTGTTTGAACGCCTAAGAGTCTTGATTGGGAAAACACAATCTTCCACTACATCAAACACGCAGGTAAATAAAATCAATGAAGTTTATTTAAAATTGAATACTTGTACAATCTATTCAATATTAATTTCCACCATAAAGTAATTATGTGCCTATTGTTTTAAATAGGAAAGCATTGATAATACTACACATGACATTGGAATGCAACCTAGTGAGGGTGGAGCACAATCTGCAGATGAAGGTCATGGTGTGCATCCTGGAACTGGATGTATTCATGTGCCATACAAAAAATAGTATGGATTAATACAATTAAACATCTTTAATTGCAATTGGTGTATTAATTAATGTAACCTTTCATGTTTCAACTCTAGATCAGGATTTAGGGGGTGTTCAGCATGTTGAGTATGAGGCTATAAGACAAGATCAAGAACATGATGTGGCCCCATCAGGTAAAGAGCACCACTCTAATGTTCTTTTAATTAATGAAATACTTGTAACAATAATAATAAAACATATCAATTTAACATATCTTTGTTATTGCAACAGACCTAGCCTTGTACTGACCTCCACGTCATGAGTACATGACTAGGAATACATTAAGACCATGAGCAGAGAAAAAAAAAATTGAAGGGGGGACAAATGATTTAGAAAATGATACTCCACTTCTTTTTATTTTAGCTGCAAAAAAGAAACAAAAAAAATTGATTGTAATCATATTATGACAACCATATTTTTGATAATATATAAAAATTGAAAGAATGAATGTTTTATGTGAATGAATGAATGTGAATATGTTAATGAATAAATGTTATATGTTAATGAATGAATTTTATATGTTATTAATGGATGAATGAAATAATAATGTTATATGATCGGGTATGGGGAATTGAGAGTGATGTGAGGAAATGAGCTCCACCATCACACATGGTTGGCCCTGTTAAGTAGAGAATATTAAACTATTCTCGAAACAAAGAGAAGCTCAATAAGGTAATGCACTTTTCAATATAAGAAATGCATCATTTGAAGCATCAAACCAATATGCAAAGATGAAATAAAGTGCTATATTT
This sequence comes from Sequoia sempervirens, assembly GCA_007258455.2. Taxonomy (NCBI): domain Eukaryota; kingdom Viridiplantae; phylum Streptophyta; class Pinopsida; order Cupressales; family Cupressaceae; genus Sequoia; species Sequoia sempervirens. Next base: position 274,662,847 of record VDFB02281492.1, on the reverse strand, counting down.
TCACTATGGTGGTAGAAAAATGATTCTTTATACCCCGATGCCTTCATTTTCCAAGCCAATTTCTCCTACTTTGCATAGCTCTATTGTGTTTGTGGATGTGATATGTCTCCTACACAAAAAAAAATGTACTAGTTTATGGACTTCAATCCAACTACATCCAAGTATCTTTTTAATTCCTCCATCTTTCATGAATTTCTTTACTATTTGAACCTCGTACAAATGTTTTAGATGAAGAACCCATGATTGTGAAATGTACCTCCAGTTGAGTAAAGTGAATCCATGCTCTACATCATAATTTGAAGTTGTTTCCATTCCAATGTTTTGAGTTTAGTTTGTTTGTATGGCTTTGTATGAATACCACATTGTGTTATGTGTGGATTTGGTTTCAAAGCTCTATTTCTTTTTTTTTAGTGGTGACATAACTCTAAAATTTGACTTTTGTGCATATCAGGTTAGTGGAAAAATTGACAGCTCTGAAGGGTTTAGAGGCTTGATTGGGATAGATACATAGATATTTGGATCTTGTTGTTGATGGGAGGCTTCCACTTAACCATAAAATTTTGTACCATCTACAGGTATGCAAAAATTTCTCTACTTACATTCATTCAACTTACTATCTTCCTTACCAAAATCTACCTTTGTTAAGCCACAACCATAACTAGCACACTATCATAATGCTTCAATCTTAGTCATTAATCTTTGTCTTGACAAAAAGGATAATAGTCATTAATACATTACTAAGGGTAAGCATATTTCATAAAGACTTATGGAGGATAAACCACAATCTACCAATCCATTAGAGACTCATAGTGCATAAAACCATTGAAAATACATCACATACATAACCTTTGCTAAGGGCATAGGATAGTCTTTTGGATTATTTACAAATTCATATCTATGATCATAAGCATCATAAGCATCTATAATCTTTATTATTTCCCTAAGTTGAATGACCATTGACTTTGCATTTAGTTGACTATTCCTTTGTCTTAGCACTGTCACCTGTATTCATCAAATCACTATGCATTGTTGATCTTTCATCTCATAGTCCATTTTATTGATATTTTCATACATTTTTTTAACTGTTAAGACCATCCTTTATTGATTATTGACTATCTTTTAAATAATTTTCTACCTCTCATGATTTGGCATCTTCTTGAAGACTCTAAACTCTTTCCATCATTGCTCACTTAGTGAGGGGGACTATCACTGTACTTGTTTGAAATGCTTGTGGACTGTCATCCTTTGAATCTACCATTTACATGACTATCTTTTATTGCCCTTAGTTGATAGTCCTTCTAGGTGACTGCCCTTTATATGTATGGTGATTATCTTCTTTGAGCAATCAATTTGAGTGTCATTTGAATATTGACATTTTCTCTTTCATGCCTACTAGGTCTATGCTCTGATACTCTTTTGTGCCCATTGACCTCATACATTTAACATGACAATCCTTTAGTGCTCTTGATAATTTTCATCATGATTCATAGTCAAAACCATTATAACACAGTCATAAATTATAGTCATTAATCACTGTCCAAAGTTAGTATAAATGTCCTTTCAACTTCACAAGGTCATTGCCATTTAAATTTTCTAAAATGACTATCTCTTGAAGACATTTATGACTATCCTAGGTTTTATTCATACTCTTTCCATATCTTTTACACCCTCATTACTATCATTTCCCTTGTGAAAATCATCTTTTGCTAGTTGATTGTCATTATTTTTCCTTGAGATTTGACTCCTTTGTGATTTCTCATCAAAACTGTATATCTTTAGTATACCTCCATAGCACTACCCCTCTGTTACATCATACATTGTGTATTGCTTCTTCCTCATGAATATCAATGCACATGACTGTCCTTGCAAATATATGGTATGTCCATTTGTGACTATCTTTTCATGCTTTTGACTTCCTTGTTGCACTTTCCTTTTAACTATATTTAAATCATGTCATTGTTATAGGTTATTAGTCATAACAAACTATCCTTTCAACTTCACAAGGTCACTCAATATTTGTCTTTTATCCTTGGAATATCATCATGACTATCTTGGTGATTGTTTTCCATCATTGAATATTTTGACTCACTTTCTATGTCTTGAAATTTAGCATGTAAAACCTAAGACTCATGTTCTCATATGCTTCATGCCTCCAAGTCTGTCCACAAAAATTTCACGGCACAAGTCTTTCCAAAAAAAACTTCATGCTCTATGACTCATGCTTTGTGACCTATTTTCTTGCATTTTTTGTCTCAACGTTGTTCCTTTTGTATGCCATTGCATAAGATTTCCTTTAAGTGTCACCTTCTTACAAACCCTAGGTTTTAATGCATAAGGTATTTGTTAATGCTCTTTTCACACAATTCATTGTGGAAGCTAACTCTATCCATTGAATAATATCTACACCCTTTTCAATGTAATGTGGCTGCCATAAACCATTGCCCCTTCCCTTCTTCATGGTAATTGTCTTAATCACATTGGATGTGACTTGAATCCTCTACCCTCTTGAGACTTGTAGATTTCCCATTCAATCTTTTTCATGTCAAACATATCACTGGTCATTCGATCATATTTATACCTTACACTTGCATACCTTTTCTTTCACGGTCCATTTTATTGTCATGCCTCTTTATGCTTGGAATATACTATCTTCTCATCAACTAATGACCTCTTATGGTAGTCACAAAGACCTATGAGTACCTGAATTGGTAGTCTACTAAGACAATTGATTTCCTTGTCTTCCCTCTTCTTTTGCTTGATCACTTGATGGAATTGCTATAAGGATGTTTTCCAATTTGTTTTGTGTATGTAAGAACTAAAGTAGGTTATGATGGGTGTGAATGATTCTCTCCTCACCCAAGATGTAGTGGCACCATTGCTTGATAGCTTCTATGGTGGCATACAACTCCTTTTCATAGGCATAGTGATATTGAAAGTCTCAAAATGATGCATGATCTAATGGTCATGCATATGGGGTGGAATGTGTAGTTAGATGCATTAGTTTGAATTTCAAAGGGGTGTGCTATGTTATGCATTTTGTAGAGGAATTACTTGAGCTCCTCAAAGGCATGTAGTGTAGGTGTCCATGAGAATGGTGTCTTGGTGTGCATGATTTGATTGAGTGACCATGCAATGTGAGAAACCAAGAAAAAATTTGGGATAAAAGTTGGAAAGTTTGAGGAAATTGCACAAGTCAATGAGGATACATTGTGTTGGTCCATCTCAAATTGGATTGATTTTATAAGGTTTACATGTATATTGGTGCAGTCAATGATGTAGCCTAAGTACTAAATCTATGTGGCTCCAAAAGTGCATTTTCTGAGGTTGGCTTGCAACTTGAATTGGTGTAGTGTATCTAGTATACATGAGACTTTCTCCATGTACTCCTCCTAAGTTTTGCTAAAGAGGCAGATGTATCTAAGTAGAAAATGATGGAATTGGTGAAGGTTTGTAGGATATCATTAGGAGTACATGGAAAAAGAGGTAGATGTCATCTAAGTAGAAAATGATAGAATTGGTGAAGGTTTGTAGGATATCATTCATTAGGAACATGAGTGTGGCTAACCCATTATGCCATCTATTCATACAATCCTTGGTTTTGAAATATTTTTTCCATTTGAGCTAGTACTTAATGGTATCCTAATTTGAGGTTAGTCTTGGCGAAGTATTATGCACTTTGAAATTGGTCCAACAAGTCATTGATGCATGAAAAAGGTTATTTGTTTCTCATTGTGATCTTGTTGAATGTGTGATTGTCGATGAACAGGCTCTAAGCATCATCCTTCTTATGTGCATGGACTATTGGGCTGCTCCATGGTGAAGAGCTAGGTTAGATCTTGCCTTGATTTAGTAGCTCTTGGATTTGATGTTGAAGTTAATCATTCTCCTAATAGAATTGTGATACAAATATATATTTAGTAGAGGGCATTTTCAAATTGATTTGGTGTTATATTGCACATTGTATTGTACTTGCATTCTTCAAAGATATTTTCATATTGCTGAAATATCTTGTCGAACCTTTCTTGCTGCAATGGGGTTGGCATATTTGTGAGCACTATTATTGTGTGTACATGCTTGTGTAGGTGCATTTTTGAATTGTGAGAAGCACAAATTTCTGTGTGGGAAATGATCTTGCAACATTGTTTAGTAGAGACCAAAGCTAGTTTGGTTTGTGATGTTAACTCAAGGAGGTTAAGTTTCCACTTTTCATTATGTATTGTCCATTTTTATGCCTTAAAATGGTAAATTCCATCATGATCATACACTCATGGTTCTCCAAGTAGGATATTGTACCAGAGGTGTGACATCACAAGTGATAATATCTTGCAGAGGCTTGATTAATGCATACTCAAAAGTGCATTGTTGGCTTACCTAAATGCCCTAATTGTCTTGTAACCATCATAAAGAGTAGGGGTTTGGAAATTAGAACATACTTGAAGGTTCTTAACAACTCTAATAGTTGTACTAGGGGCCATGTTTAACAAACCAAAAGCAATTGCTAACTTTTCACTATGGTGGCAAATAAATATTTTTTTAAAAAAAAATTACATTGTTTTGTCAAAATTTCAATGAACAGAGTTCAATGAAACAAAAAAATTGCGACGAGGTTGCTATAACTTGGAATTTTTTTTGTCACAATGGCAACTCAACCTCATTAGAAAAATGATGAATATTTGTTGTTTGTTCGACGTTTTCAAATGGGAACCTTGCAACATTTTGTGTTTTTTTCCATCAATAGATGGACAATTTTTTTCTGATTTTTTGACAAAAACCACCAGCATTTTCCATGATACTGACCAACGATGTTGGGTCATCATTTCGATAACTAAAAGTTGGTTGTTAAAGTGACGAAATTCAAGTGACAAAATTTAAAACAATGTTTATTGTCAAAATTTTGACGAACATTCGTTAGAATTTATAGTCAAATACAATAGTGCTAGCATCAAAATTTTCTATATCTTCATCTCTCTTAATATAATATTTTCTTCCAAATATCTTGAAATATTTAACAGTAGGCTTTTGACCAGTCCATAGCTCAAAAGGGGTCTTACCAGTATCACCTTTGATTTGTACCTAGTTGAGTGTGTACACAACAATACTCACAACTTCTCTCTAGTAGATATGAGGGACATTTATTTCCAGCATAATAGTTTTAGCAACATCTTCTATTGTTCAATTCTTCCTTTCCACAACTCCATTTTTTTGAGGTGTCTGCGGTGCAAATAATTGTATCTTTATTCCATGTTTTTCACAAAAAGAACTAAATTCATCGGAAGTGAATTCACCACCTCTATCTGATCTTAGATATTTAATCTTCAGACCTGTCTCTGTCTCAACCACAGCTTTAAAGATCTTGAACTTTTCCAGTGCCTCATATTTCTCCCTTAAGAATGTAACCCACACCATTCTAGAATAATCATCAATGAGTAACATGAAATACTTGTAACCTTGTAAACTTCTGAACTTAGAGGGACCACACAAATTAGTATGCACAAGTTCCAACAATTCATTTGAACAATGTTGTTTTCTCCAAAATTAAATTCTAGTTTGCTTTCCTAACTAACATTCCTTGCATATGAAATTAGTAGGTTTCACCAACCTAGGTAGATCTCTCACAACCTTAGTAGAACTTATCTTGACAATATTATCAAAGTTAACATGACACATTCTTCTATGCCATAACCAACTTCATCAACTTGAGAAATCAAACAACTTTTACTAGCAACACTCAAGTGAAAGATATTACCTTTTTTTTTGTACCTGATGCAATTACAATTCTGGAACTCAATATTTTGCACTTTCCATCCTTGAATTGAAGATTGTATCCCTTATCAACCATCTGACCAAAACTTAAAAGATTATGCTTCAAGCCTTCCACATACAGGACATCATCAGTATTATGCTTACCATCAAAAGAAATGCATCCTTTGCCATGGATCACACCAGCTGTATCATCACCAAATATCACAACACCACCATCATACTTTTCCAAGCCTGCAAACTTACTTTTATCTCCTGTCATATGATGTGAACATCCACTGTCAATCATCCATTCATCTTTCTCTTCAACTTGAGGGGCTAGGGCTTTCTCCACATTTGTACAACTAGCAGATTCAGTAGATACAAGATTATTTTCCTTGATAGTAATAAATACCCATTCATCATCACTTCTATTTCCTTTATCAGACTCATCATATGTCACACCTTCATCAACAACATAGTAACACTTCTTTTGAAATCTAGGCTTGTTATGTCTTGGTTTAGGAGCTCTTTTTGGACACCTTGATTCTAAATGACCTATCTTATTGCAAGAAAAACATTTAAGAGGCAATTTTCCTTCATACATACCTTTTCTTCTTGGTACTCTTTTGACAATAAGTGCCTCCAGCTCTTCCAACTTTCTTTCTTCTTCAATTTGTTTGATTTCATCCTCATACTTGAATGTTTTTCTAGATGAACTCTCACCTGGATCATATCTATGTCTATCTCTTCTAGAAGTAGTAGCCTTAAATTCATATTCAACCTTAGGAAGGGCATCACCAAATTCACTCAACTCAAAAGCAGTAAGCTTACCAACCAACATATCTCTAGTTACATTTATTACAGTCTGAAGCTTTTCAGTAGCACTAACTTTGACTTTGTATGAATCAAGATAGGATCTAAGCACTTTAGTAACAATCTTTGATTCATTTATCTATCCACCAACACATCTGATACCACACAAAAGTTCATTCACTCTTTTCATAAAATAGTAATTTTCTCATCATCACCCATTCTCAACTTTTCATATTTCCCTTTCAGACTCTACAACTTAGCAATCTTCACATTAGCATCACCTTCATACAAGGTTTCCAACTTTGTCCAGATCTCATAAGCAGTCTTCATATCCATAACATTTTTCATCTTAGAATTAGTCAAGCACTCAACAATGCTTCCTTAGCCCTACTATTATACTCAAAATCTCTAAGCTCAACAATAGTAGTAGGACCATTCTGAGGAATAACATACCTATTAAATGTAATGTTCTAGAAGGGTTCACCAATGCATCTCAAATGACACTCCATTTGAATCTTCCATGGAGATTAATTTTTTCCATCAAATATCAAACTATCCTTCTTGTATGATGCCATCTCAGATCACCTCAATCTATTAAAATTATTTCAAGGAACTTGCTCTGATACCAATTGTTGGCAATAGAAGGGAAAACAACTGAGAGGGGGCAGGGGTGAATCAATTGTCCCAAAAATTTAAAACCTATTCAACTTATTAACGTTATTCTTAGATTTGATTATTAACCATCAAAGCATAAATCATCAACATATCAAAAACACACATAATACCAATATTTTTTACATGGAAACCCTATTAGGGGAAAAACCACAGTGGAGATTAGTCCATAAGATTATACCTTGTTAAAGGTATAAAGAAATGAAATATGGGGAATGTACATGCATTCAAGAATACTGCCTAGAGCTCACTGCTCAATTACAACAAGGCTAACCACCCAAAGGAAGACACACTATCTTTTAGAAAGAATCGGATTACATCCGCATGGATTTGAACTGATAAATTAGCATCTGGTAATGCCTGATCATAGTTCCAGTTAAGCACATGAACATTTCTTCACTCTTCTTCACTCTTCTTCACACTGTAATTTGTATTTGAATGATTAGGATTTTATTCACACATGCACACACACTTGACATCCACTGGCATACTTTTATTCGAATACATAATTATTTATATATATCTACAACAAGAAATTTCATCCCTACATGTCGGCTTCAACAAAATAATAAAATGAATATAAATTGTCGGCCTAAAACACTAAAGATTATTAATGCAAATAAACCAAGGTTGGCCACAACTTAATGAAGACCCAAATCAACATCTCCAACATGAAAACACTTAAATTAATTACTCCTCAAAGATCCACAACATGCTACAAGCACCATGTCGGTCAAGAACAAGAAAAACATGAACACACAAGAGAAAATCACCAACCACAAGCACACTAATCAATGCAGACATGCAACAAAGATAGAACATGATTTAGAAGCATCCAAAAACATAAAAAATCACTAGAGAAGCATCCACAAAAATTGAACTAACTGTAATCACATCATCTTCAATCAGTAACACCAACTGAAGCATCAAAAAAATTGTTAGAATATAAATATGCATAACTCAATCAAATCTTCATGCAAATCTCTAAAAATCAACGTGGGTAAACTAGATACACCCAAAAACAAACCCTTTAGTTCACAACCTCTGATCATCAATGTACAAAATTTACTGACATACTGAACTTCACCTCACCACTGACGACCTGCAACTCATTCCATTACAATTTTCTCAATATCCTCAACATATGCAACTTCTAATTAATTAATACTAATAGTGTTGACATCAATGACAACCACAACATCCAATAGTGTGGCACATTAGCATCTCTCAGGTGCATTGGCATCCATACGACTAAAGGATTGAAGAGACAAGGTTAAATGTAGGAAAATTGACTAACAACCTAACTAACTACTTTCAAAGGGCCAAAACAAAGCTATGAAGTAGGAAAGATATGTTTGAATATGATAAAGCAAATAAACAAGAGTTAGGATTGTTGGTAACACAAGGGAAGACAACTGAGAGGGGGGTGAATCAATTGTCATAGAATTTCAAACTTATTCAACTTACTATTCTTATTCTTATATTTGATTAATAACCATGAAAGCAAATCAACAACACATCAGAAACACTCATAACACCAAGATTTTTTACGTGGAAACCTTGTTAGGGGAAAAACCATGATGGAGGTCAGTCCACAAGATTATACCCTATTAAAAGTATAAATAAATATGAATGGGGACTGTACATGGATTCAAGCACATTTGCTAGAGCTCACCACTCAATTACAATAAGGCTTATTGCCCAAAGGAAGACACACCATCTTACAGAAAGATTCAAATTACATCCACAGGGATTTGAACTAATAAAATAGCATATGCTAATGCCTGATCACAGTTTTGATTAAGCACATGAACACTTCTCCACTCTTCTTTACTCTTCTTCACACTCTACTATACCTTCAAATGATTTAAAACATTATTCACGCACACACACATTCGACATACTTCAAATGAAATAAACAATCACTTATATATATCTGCAACAAAAAATTGAATCGCGACATGTCGGCCTCAATAAAATAATAAAATGAAAGAAAATTTTCGGCCCAAAACAATAAAGATTATTAATGTGAATCAACCAAGGTTGGCCAAAAAATAGTGAAGACCCAAAGTAAAATTCTCAAACATGAACCACCCTCAAAAATTAATCCTCGAAGATCCACAACACACTACAACACCCTGTCGGCCAAGAACTTGAAAACATTAACATGCAAGATAAAATTTCAAATCATGATTGCCACAATCAATGTGGACCTGCAACATAGATAGAACACTATCTAGAAACATCCACAAACATCATGAATCACTAGAGAGGCATTTGCAACAATTGAACTTACTAAAATCACATCACCTTCATTCAGGAACATCAACTAAATCACAAGAAAAATTGTTAGAATAAAAATCTTCATAACTCAATCAAATCTTCATGTGAATCCCTGAAACTCAATGTGGATAAACTATATATAATTGAAAAGAAACCCTTTAATCCACAACATTTGATCATCAACACGTACTAAACTCACCAATAGACTGAACTTCACTTCACCATTGACAACTTGCAACTTATTTCATTACAATTTTCTCAATATCCTTGACATAGACAACCTCTAAGATATTAATTCCAATAGTGTTGAAATCAATGACAACCACATATCAGTATCACAACCACAACATCTAACAATCTCCCCCTTTGGCATTGATGGCAACACATGATGTGAAAAACACCATCAACACAACTATCTTCAACACTTACTCCCCCTTAGGTTCTGACTCTTTTCTTCTCAACAACTCTTCTCCCACATGACTCTTCTTCCTCAGATAATTCATATTTTTTCACATGAATTCTCTCCCCCTTTGATATCAATGACAAAGATCCATTTTCTCCACACAAGCTTTGACCCACATATCTGAACATCTAACTACTCCCCTTGAGTAGTAGCCACAACAACATCAATTTGGATCAAAATATGACCATGTTATGCACAGATTGATGCAAGTCAATGCATCTTAGTTCTAATTATTAGGGGTAATCACCTCTAGCTTCCTTTTGAGATACTCAAAAATATCCTTAGGAAATGACTTTGTAAAGGTATCTACAATCTACTCCTTAGTAGGCACATACTCCAATCTGACTTCCTTTTCACCCACCTTCTCTCTCAAAAAGTGAAACTTGATAGATATATGCTTGGTCTTTGAATGCAGCACTAGATTCTTAGAAATGTTAATTTCACTTGAATTATCATAGAATATAGCAATGGGCTCATCATACACAACTTTGATATCTTTCAACATCTACTTCATCCACACTATTTGAGTACAATTGTTAGTAGCAACAATGTATTCTGCCTTTGTAGTAGATAAATAAATGAAATTTTTCTTCTTACTTAACCAAGAAATTAGCTTCTTACCCAAGAAAAATGCACCACCACTAGTACTCTTTCTATCATCCACATCTCCTGCCCAATCAACATTAGTAAAAGCACTCAAGGTAAGATAATCATCTTTAGGATACCACAGATCAAAATCAATTGTTCCCTTCAAGTATCAAAAAATCCTCTTCATAACAATTACATGAGATTCTTTAGGATCACCTTGAAATCTTGCAACATTACATACAAGATTCATGATATCTGGTCTAGTTTTAGTCAAATAAAGCAATCCACCAATCATCGATCTATATCTAGTCTTATTTTCTTTCAGAGAATCATCATTTTATGTCAACTTGCATCCGATCAACATAGGTGTACCAACTGGATTTGAAACTTCCATACCAAACTTCTTTAGCAATTCTTTCACATACTTGGACTAGGATATAAAGATCTCTTTATCTAGCTGAGTAATTTGCAATCCCAAAAATAATTTAATCTCACCAATCATAGACATCTCAAACTCATTTTGCATCTCATCAGCAAACCTCATGCACAAACTAGCATCTCCTCCAAAGATGATATCATCAAAAAATACTTCAACAATCAAATCTTTATCATTATCAATATTGAAATACAAATTACCATCAACAGTACCTTTATTAAATCCAAGCTTCAACAAATACTTATCTAATCTAGCATACTATGCTCTTGGAGCTTGCTTAAGTCCATATGATGCTTTATTCAATTGACGAACCATATATCCCCGATTAGTCAATTGAAATCCATTAGGTTGCTCAACATATACCTCTTCTTCCAATTCACCATTTAGAAATGCTAACTTGACATCCATTTCATAAACCTTGTAATTTTTGTAAGCAACATAAGCAAGAAATAGTCTCACAGCTTGAATCCTAGCAACATGGGAAAAAGTTTCTTCAAAGTCAATTCCTTCCATTTGAGAATATCCTTTACACACTAATATTCCTTTGTTTCTAACAACTTCACCTTGCTCATTCAACTTGTTTCTAAAGACTCATTTAGTTCCAATTAAATTTTTGTCCTTACGTCTAGGAACAAGAATCCATGTATTATTCTTCTCAATTTTTTGTAGCTCTTCTTTCATTGCTTCTACCCATTGTTCATATTTGCATGCTTCATTCACATTATTAGGCCCAGTCTTTGAAATCAAACAGTATTCTTCTACAATCCTTCTCCTAGTTTGAACACCTTTATTCTTATCACCTATAATTTGATCTTCTAAATGATTTAGTCTTACATACCTTGGAGTCTTAGGATGTTCATGAACTTCTGGCTCTTGTGATCTCTCCTCTGCACTTTCACTAGTTCCTTCCTCTTGACTTTCTTGATTCACTCGAATGATCTGAACTTGATTTTGAGTCTCAACTTTATTTTGTTCTATTGAACTATTATTCTGATCATCTAAATCATATCTACAGGTTCTGTATGGTCTAGTTACGTCTTCATCAACCTTGAATTTTCACTTTCAACTACTTTACTCAATCTCTTGTTGTAGCACCGGTAGGCCTTGCTCTTAGTAGAATAGCCAAGAAAGATTCCTTCATCAACCCTAGCATCAAACTTTCCTATGTCTTCATCTCTTTTGATATAGTATTTACTCCCAAAGATTTTGAAATATCTAATAGTAGGCTTGTGACCAGTCCATAGCTCAAAATGGGTCTTACTAGTATCTCCTTTGACTTGTATTCAGTTGAGGATATAAACAACAACACTCACAACTTCTATCTAATAGATATGAGGAACATTTCCTTCTAGCATCATAGTTCTAGCGGCATCTTGAATTGTCTTGTTCTTCCTTTCCACAACTCCATTTTGTTAAGGGGTCCATGAGGCAGATAATTATCTCTTTATTCCATGAACTTCACAAAAAGAATTAAACTCATGAGAAGTGAATTCACCACCTCTATATGATCTCATACATTTAATCTTTAGACCTGTCTTTGTCTCAACCATAGCCTTAAAAATATTGAATTTCTCTAAAGCTTCATATTTCTCCCGTAAGAAAGTAACTCACATCAATCTAGAGTAATTATCAATAAGTAACATGAAGTATTTGTCTCCTTGTGTTCTGATTCTAGAGGGACTGCACAAATCAATATGAACAAGCTCAAACACTTCTTTTGAACAATTTTGTTTGCTCCGAAATGAAATTCTAGTTTTCTTCCCTAACTGACATTCCTTGCATATAGTATTAGTAGGCTTTACCAACTTAGGAAGATCTCTCACTACCTGAGTAGAACTTATTTTAACAATATTGCCAAAGTTTACATGACACATTCTCCTATTCCACAACCAACTTTCATCAACTCGAGCAATCAAACAACTTTTACTAGCAACATTTAGGTGAAAGATGTTACCTTTTGTTTTTTTACTTGAAGAAATCACATTTCTAGAACCTCCCAATATTCTACACTTTCCATTTTTGAATTGAAGATTGTAACCCTTATGAACCATCTAACCAACACTAAAGAGATTATGCTTCAAACCTTCTACATAAAGAACATCATCAATATTATTCTTACCATCAAGAGAAATGGATCCTATGCCATAGATTACACCAGATTTGTCATCACCAAATCTTACCACACCACCATCATAATTTTCTAGGCTCACAAACTTGCTTTTATCACCTGTCATGTGATGAGAGCATCCACTGTCAATCACCCATTCATTTTTCTCTTCAACTCTAGTCGCTAGAGCTTTCTCCACATTTGAGCAACTAATAGATTCAATAGGGGTTGGATCATTTTCCTTGATAGCAATAAATACAAATTCATCCTCACTTGTATTCCCTTTATTAGATTCCTCATCTGTCACACCTTAATCAGTAGCATAATAGCACTTTCTTTGAAATCTAGGCTTGTTAGGTCTTGGCTTAGGGACTCTTTCTAGACACCTTGATGCAAAATGACCTACCTTATTGTAAGAAAAAAAATTAATAGGAAATTTCCATTTATACTTACCTTCTTTGGCTTCTCTCTTGACAATAAGTGCTTCAAGCTCCTCTAGCTTATTCTCCTCTTCTTCAATCTCTCTCATTTCCTCCTTAGACTTGAATACCTTTCTAGATGAAATTTCTCTCAGAGCATATCTCTGTTTATCTCTCCCAGAGGTAGTAGCTTTGAATCCAAATTCTATCATAGGAAGAGCATCACCAAATTCACTTAACTCAAAAGCAGTAAGCTTACCAATCAACATGTCTCTAGTTACAATTGTTATAGTCCAGAGCTCTTCAATAGAAATAGCTTTGAATTTGTATGCAGTAGGAAAGGATCTATTCACTTTAGCAACAATCTCTGATTCTTCCAACTGTCCACCAACACATCTGATACCACACACAAGTTCATTCACTCTTTGCATGAAAGTAGTGATTTTATCATCATCACCCATTCTCAACATTTCATATTTCCCTTTCAGACTTTGTAACTTAGAAATCTTGACATTATCATCACCTTCATACAAAGTTTCCAACTTTTTCTAGATCTCATAAGTAGTCTTCAGATCTATAACATTTGTCATCTCAAAATCAATTAAAGCACTCAACAATGCTTCCTTAGCCCTGATATTGTACTCAACATCCCTAATCTCAACAGTAGTAGTAGGACCATTCTGAGGAATAACATACCTATTGCATGTAATGCTCTAGTAGGGTTCACCAATACATCTCATATGGGACTCCATTCGAGTCTTCCACAGAGAATAATTTTTTCCATCAAATCTCAGACTATCCTTTTTGTATGTCACTATCCTAGATCACCTCAAGCTATTAAACTTATTCCAAGGAACCTGCTCTGATACCAATTATTGGAAACACAAGGGAAGACAATTGAGAGGGGCGTGAATTAGTTGTCACAAAATTTCAACTCATAACCCCAAGATTTTTTACATGGAAACCCTGTTAGGGGAAAACCCATGGTGGAGGTCAATCCACAAGATTATACCCTATTAAAAGTATAAATAAATATGAATTGGGAATGCACATGCATTCAAACACACTACCTAGAGCTCACTGCTCAATTACAACAAGGCTTACTGCCCAAAGGAAGACACATTATCTTATAGAAAGATTGAGATTACATCTGTAGGGATTTGAATTGATAAAATAGCATATGCTAATGCCTGATCATAGTTATGATTAAGCACATGAACACTTCTCTACTCTTCTTCACTCTTCTTCACACTTTGCTCTACCTTCAAATGATTTAGAATGTTATTTGTGCACACACACATTCAACATACTTTAAATGAAATAAACAATCACTTATATATATATATATATATATATATATATATATATATATATATATATATATATATATATATATCCGCAACAAGAAATTACATTGCTACATGTCATTCTCAATAAAATAATAAAATGAATGCAAATTGTCAGCCCAAAACAATAAATATTATTAATGAAAATCAACCAAGGTCAGCCACAACATAGTGAAGACCCAAAATAAAATTCTCAAACATGAACCACCTTTAGAAATTAATCCTCGAAGATCCACAACACACTACAACACCCTGTCGGCCAAGAACATGAAAAACATGAACACACAAGAGAAAATCTTGAATCACGAGCACCATGATCAATGTGAATTTGCAACAAAGATAGAGCATGATCTAGAAACATACACAAACATCATGAATCACCAGAGAGGCATCTATAACAACTGAACTTACTAAAATCACATCACCTTCATTTAGGAACATCAACTGAATCAACAAAAAAACTGTCATAATACAAATCTTCATAACTTGATCAAATCTTCACATGGATCTCTAAAACTCAACATGGATAAACTAAATATACTCGACAAGAAACCCTTTAATCTATAACCTTTGATCATCAATGTACTGAAATCACCAAAAAACTGAACTTCACTTCACCACTAACAACTTGCAACTTATTTCGATACAATTTTCTCAATATCCTTGACATATAAAGCCTCTAAGACATTAATTCCAATAGTGTTGACATCAATGAGAACCGCATATCAATAGCACAACCACAACATCCAACAAGGATGATAATAATAACCTCACAAAGGTACTTGTTTTCTAGCTAACTCCAAGCCACATGTCCACCTACACAAAATGAAGAGGAAAATTGTTGGGTGGCTGTATAAGGGCCTGCCTCAGACATACCCCCATTTAGGTGTTTCCACCTCCATAGACAACCAAAAAATTGATAACAAAGAAATAGTATAATAAAGAAAGAAATTAGAGAACACTAAAACACTACAAATAGTAATGTGCCACTCAACCAAATAATAGACGAGAGGAGTAGAAAGCTTACCACCTCCACCTAGAGAATTAGTTGAAATTAGCACAACTTTAGGAATTTAGGAGCTCGACAGATTCAGAGAATTCGTGAAGGTGATTTGTTTTTGAATGGACTAACCTTTGGAGATTCCGCATGTAGGTAGATTTTCTAAAGTTCCTAACTTGTCTTTGTTTTTGAATTGTACCCCAAAAACTAAGTCTTGACTCACATTTGTCAACAAACTTGTGGTTTAGATGCATTCATAGACCAAAATTTAAACACAAGTTCAAAATGCAGAATGACTCGACTTCAAACCTAACACAAAGAGCTTGCATCATTATCGAATCCTTCAAAACCAAACTTAGGGAAAGAATGGATACAGCTAGGGTCTACCAATTCATCAATCATATCTACAACAATGAATTAATTCCCTTATTGGACTCAAACCCTAGTTTACATGAAAATTTGCATGCCTTAGTTTTCCATAATAGTGAACTCAAAAAAGGAAACCCTCATAGTAGAAATGATGCCCTAGTTCACCCAAATTCAAATAAACAACCAGAGACCTCAAAGGGCTTCATAAACAATCATGATCACCAACCATCCAAGACCAATACCCAAGCAAATCAAACACAATCAAGAAAACTAATAGAAATAACGCCCTTCAAGATGGGTCGATGATGAAGAAACACATGATAAATGAATGCATCATCAAATCCCCAAAACCACCACAGTACAAAGCCAAAGCCACGAAAGATTTTGAAGGATCTTACCTTTTAAATAGGGAGGGAAATGTTAGTGAATCAAATGCACTAGAAAGATGAATCGATGATCAATGAGGAAAACCCTAATATCACCACACAATTTTCCAAACACTAGATGCTAAGGAGTGTAAAGAGTTCTTCAAACTCATAAATGAAAATGAAATGCAAAAATACTTAAATCACATCCCCAAAATAGCATTGAATGCACCCCAAAGTGGTGACTAAGAAACCATAAATGCAATGATGTGATCACAAAAAGCTCAAAAATTTGACCAGGAGATGGATTTGGAAAATCTGGCAAGGGCCAGATTCACTAAAAGGACTGACCTTTGAGAAATTTGTGAGGGGGTAGATTCTCCAAAAGACAAACACTTTAGAAAATCCATGAGGAGACAAATTCTTTGAATCCTCTCCTAACTTGCATAATTCAAGGCCTCAATGAAATCTTCATGAAAGCTTGAAGTTCAAGACATCACTTGAGATAAAATGTTGCAATTAATGAAACCTAAAGTGTAGATAGTGTAGGGAAAAGTAAGTCATCTTAGAATGAAACATCTAAGAATAGTAGTGCCTTCAGTTATTTTAATTTCATTAAATTTCCTCAAAGACACATACAACTGTGCCACAAAGCAGAAACAAACACAATTCATTTCCCACATAAATCCTTCTGAGAGAAGCACATGTAAATTTAGTTTCAAAAACTTGCATAAACCAATTCAACAAATAGAACCAATAAACATGAAAGATGGGACAAAAGATAAGAACACAAAAATTTATGTGGGGAAAACCCTTTCAGGTAAAAAACCCCACACTCCAAAAGCCCAAATCACCATTGTATTATTCATGCAACAAAATATAGTTACAAATACAATATCAGGCTCTAATCTTTTATAGAGTTACATCTTATTCATCTTGGAGAAATATCTGACAGCATAATATCCCAAGATCCTCACACTGTTACAATACTCTCACACAACATACAGTTTAGATCCATCTCCTCTAATCAGCCTCTCGGCCTCACTAGCTAGCCTCACGACCAACCCAACCTTCACATTCTTCAATCTCACTCACCTTTTAAATGTTTCTAGAATCATCATATCAAATAAAACATACGTTTTGCATTCCTTTAGGTTGGGTCAAACCACTCTATGTCAGAGTACTAATTTTCCAACCAATGGGCTAACAAGCAGTTACATCGCTATCAGCTAAATCCAGCTGTCGACCTTAGTTTCTAAATGTTGGCCCAATGAATTGTTGATTCACAACAATGATGTGAAATAAAAAAATGACTCCATGCCATGTGTCAAATCATCACTCATTCATCACTATTTGACCATCGAATTATACCATCTCTTCCCATCGCTTCTAAGCTTAACTACCATACTGCAAGCCATATTACAAGCCTCCACGGGACCGTAGTTTACCATTTTTCTAGATCACCACTCTACTGCAGGACCATCAATAGACCCTCGTAGGTCAGCGGTAACAACACGCACAATCATAACCAAGACACAACACCCTTGTAGTGTGGTAGTGACTATACTGCACCACTGTAGGCTCATCCAAGTCCTATCATAGTGTGGCAGTGACTACACCGCACCACCATAGGAGGTCTCCAACACAGCCGTGGGGTGGCGATAAAACTACATTACCACTAGACAACCAAAGGACCCCTGAGGTATGGCAGTACCTTGTAAAACTGCTATTTAGCCTAGAGACCCCCATGGTATGGCGGTAACTGCGCTATCATTGAACAGCTAGAGGGACCCCATGGTATGGCAGTATACACCGCACTACCACACCTCAGTTGAAATCCTCCCGTGGTATGGAGGTAACTGCGCTACCACACCTCTCTTAAAAACATCCAGCAATACAACAATACCAGTAGAATCCATCACTTTCTGAGGTCTAAGAAACAAAAATAGGGTTTCACCAGTGAGTTTGAGGCACACATTCTCAACAATCTCCCATTTGACAAAAAACTCACCAAACCCCTTTCCAACCTTCAAAACCACTGTACCATAGCCATACATGTAATAATAAGATCTTGAATAGTGCTCTCATGCTCCAGCCAAGACACCTACACCAACATCCAAGATGTCCACCAAATCAAGCTATGGTTTCATCCATCCATTATAGGACAAGAAATGAGCCAAGGCATATATGCACCAGTCTACATAACACAAACACCAGATCCAACAGATAGCAAAAAACTATAACATGTTGCCACCACTTCACTGTGCTCACATGCTATACAAAAGCAGTATCAACTTCAAAGCCTCAAATAGAACACAACTATGAAGTCATTCTCCAAAAACAAGATAGAACATCAGCTAGAATAGCAACAAGAAAGTTGACTACTCCCATCCAACTGATTAACCCACATGACTAAAAATAGAACCCAAAATAAGTGCTAATCCATCCAATCATCCATAACTCCAAGGTATCAACATCAACAAACTAACCTCACTCCATAACCAACCCATCACCAACAAATACAATCTCCATGTGCCAACTAGTCGAAGAAGAAAAAGCACATCTAGGAACTCCCACTACATGGGTAATGAATCTGAAAAAGTTCAAGGCATACCAAGTCTACCAATAACATCACATAGAAAATGTAACCATGTAGTACCAAAAAATTACCCACAATGATATGCACAACCTGCAACCAACTGCTACAAGAATCATTTCTCTCAACAATCTTCTAGAGCTCTTCCAAGTTCTTCACACCCAACAAAGGAAAAAGATTAAGAACCTCCATGTCATCACCCAAGAACATCCTCCTATATACACCTATAAAATCTATTTGTGTCAAGTATGATCTCCTTCACATCTAAAAGGAAAATCCATAACAATACCCAACCGTTCAATCACAAGATCAAACTTAACATATGTAACATGTAATCAACATGGATGTAAGCCTCTTAAAGAAGATCAAACTACTACATTTCCCATCTTAGGAAATCAACCCATATATCTATATCCTACTATTTCTCATCATAAAACAATATCACATAAAATCTTAAGGAGATAAACGATGTCCACCTTCCACTATGAATGCTCTAGAACCATTAAATAGCAGTTCAAGATCCATAACATGAAAGAAAGCATGGAACACATCTAAAATATATAACGGGAAAATAGCTCTCAGATAAACTGCCGAGTAGACCAATAGTGGAAAATAGAATGCTCCTCCAAGATATACAAGCCGCCATGACTCATCCAAGAGCAATATCCTCATTGGTCTCTATTGAACTCACATTGAACCAAGGTGTAGGCTACTTGAACTTTGAACTAAAAACTCATCAAGAGTAACCATCAATAGTTTACTCCTCTCAATAGAAGTACAACCTCACCTTATTCTTCATGTATCCATGAGCTTTGAAAACTGATCATCTTATGCTAAACCTCAATCTACATTACTACACTTAACATGAAGTTCTCAAGCATATGACTAGTGCACCCAAAACAAAAAAAAATACTAGACCACTGTCAAAGCTCCAATCATCTGAATCAGGAATTTATCATGACATCATGATCTTGCCATTCCCCTTTGGGATATACCATGCTCCAAGTTAACATACCATGGTCTTAAGTGCAAAGCACAATGTCAAAACTCCGTTGCATAATCAAGAGTATACCATGACATAAAGCAAACAAACTCAAAACCAACATAACCTGTCAAGAACCACTAGAACTTTAGACAAAGACTCCAAGAATCCTCAATGGTTCCAAGATGTTGCACATCCTCAAATAGTGTCCATGCAAATGTGAAAGAACTCTTTTGCAACAATAGGATCTAAGAGTCCCTCCTAGTAACATATGCAACACTAAAGAAGATCATTCACCACCAAGTGATGAATCTACAGTCACTACTAAAACTCCCACTGAACCATGACACCTGAGCTCTCCAAGCATCATGACCAAACATCTACTCATCTGAAAAAAAAAAACCTTCAGGTCCACTCAACAACATGTCCATCTGACAACAATACCAAGTAGCACCAAGATCTCCAAACCAATCAGACCAAAAAACCATCACTATCGCAAGCTTACACAAGGCCGTGTATCTGAGCTATCCATGAAATCATGATACACATGCTACAGGTTCACATAATTGACTATTCAAGTACTCAACACCATTTTCCTCTCATCCAAATGCAACCATGCTAATGCACAAGTGACCACAGACAAGGTCAACTAATGAAATCTATATTTTCAGAAAAAACAATCTTGTAGATATAGACAGTCCACTTCCAAGTTATCCCACTACAACTAAATGGGTGATCAATCCATACAATTGCATAACTTGTAGATTTGAACATTGAAACATGCAAACCCATCATCATAATGAAAAATGCAAAAATGAGATTTCAAAGAGAGCTACAATGTAGACAATTTGACTCAAACACCAAATCAAGTCCAAATCTAATTTTACAAACATGTCCACAACTCAAGCACCATATTCTAGGAAACCAACAAGAAAAAATTACATGTCGAACTACAACTATCTCATCCAACAGCACCCTAAAATGCCAAGGTCTAGAAAATAGTTTTTACCAGCAACTCCACAAAAAAACACAAGTTTTTTCCTTGACTGTGCAAAACCTGCAAAATCACCATGTTTATAAAACACCCATGCACACCCATATCCACTACACATCTGGACAACTCAAGATTCTATACACAACCATCACAGTTAACCAAAACAATGGAATAACATGAATATGCATAACCATAGATTCTTTAAACAAAAATCTCTAAAACCCTTAAAACCAAAGAACATGAATCTAAGCCATGCAAGTACAAGGTATCCTTAAAGGAATAAGTAGTACAGGAACTACATGCCCATCCTAGACCAATTCCATAACCACCAACATGCACATGTATACAAGAGAGCCAGGCTATTCAAAAAAATTTAGACCACCTAGAGATCAACTTCATAGCCTTTATGCAATCAGGGTAATAGAGAACAATGCCTTCAATGCCAAGTGAAAGCATCAAACACAAGCACAATACTCCATGGTGTAAAAAAACCCAAGCATTTCCATACCATCAAGGAGCCCCCCACACAGACACCTAGTATAAACCACACTCTTCTGCAACACAACCATAAGCATAAACTCACACCCCTTGCATTAGGATCATTCATTGCCAACCAAGAGCCTCAAACCACATCAACTTTGATATGATCAAATCCATTGTCTCCATATTCACCATCCTTCAAGCTATGTATTGTCTCTCAATACCACAAGACTTCCACTCCCCAAAGGATCAATATATCAATTGATTCCTCTAGATTTCCTTGAGATTTCCAGGCTAAGAAATCTTCACAGGAGAAATACCCAGAAGCAACAGCGAAATGAAGGCTCTGATACCACTTGTAGGGAAAATGGAGCCATCTTAGAATGAAACATCTAAGAATAGTAGTACCTTTCATGATTTCAATTTCATTAAATTGCCTCAAAGACATATACAACTTTTCCACAAAGTGGAAATAGACATAGTTCATTTCCCACATTAATCCTTCTGAGAGAAGCACATGTAAATTCAGTTTGAACAAATTTCATAAACCGATTCAACAAACAAAACCAATAAACATGAAAGATGGGACAACAAATAAGAACACTCAAATTTATGTGGGGAAAACCCTTTCAAGTAAAAATCCCCATAATCCAAAAGCCCAAATTGCCATTGTATTATTCATGCAACAAAATATAGTTACAAATACAATATCAGGATCTAAGCCTTTACAGAGTTACATCTTGTTCATCTTGGAGAAATATCTGAAAACATAATAGACAAGGATCCTCACACTGTTACAATACTCTCACACAACATACAGTGCATATCCATCTCCTCTAATTAGCCTCTCGGCCTCACTATCCAGCCTCATGACTAGCCCAACCTTCACATTCTTCACTCTCACTCACCTTCTAAATGTTTCTAGAATCATCATATCAAATACAACATACATTCTGTATTCCTTCAAGTCCACTCAAACCACTCTATGTCAGAGTACCAATTTTCCAACCAATGGGCTAACAAGCAGTTACATCGCTATCAGGTAAATCCAGCTGTTGACCTTAGTTTCCAAATGCCAGTCCAATGAATCATTGATTAACAACAACAATGTGAAATAAAAAAATGACTCCATGCCATGTGTTAGCTCATCACTCATTCATAGTTGTTTGACCATCACATTATTCTATCTTTTCTCGTCACTTCCAAGCTTAACCGCCATACCGCAAGCCATATTACAAGCCTCCATAGGACCGATGTTTACCATTCTACCAGACCACCACTCTATTGTAAGACCATCAATAGACCCTCGTGGATCTGCGGTAACAACACTGCACAATCGCAACCAAGACACAACACCCTTGTGGTGTGGCAATGACTGTACCACACCACCATAGGCTCCTCTATGTCTTATCATAGTGTGGCGGTGACTACACTACACCACCGTAGGAGGTCTCCAACACAGCCATGGGGTGGTGGTAAAACCGTACTACTGCTAGACAACCAAAGGATCCTCGAGGTATGTCGGTACCCTGTGTTACTACTAGTCAGCCAAGAGATCCTTGTAGTACGGTGGTAATTGCACTACCACTGAACAACCAAAGGGACCCCACAGTATGGTGGTATACACCAAACTACTACACCTCAGCTGAAAGCCTCTTGTGGTATGGTGGTAACTGTGCTATCACACCTCTCTTACAAAAATCCAATGGTATAGTTGTACAATAGAATCGATCACTATCAAAGGTCTAAGCAACAAAAATAAGGTTTCACTAGTAAGTTTGAGACACACATTCTCAATAGATAGATCATTAATTCAACTAGGTGAAGCAAACCCAAAACTGGGAAAACCTATCCCTTAGGGGGAAAAGGTCAGACCTAAAGCCAAAAACATAAAAACAAGTGGAAGAGGGTCCCTACCTCTAGTGGGGTGTGTGTGCAAAAAGTGCACAACAACTACCTCTCAGGTGGAGTAGGTAGTTTCAAGTGTTGTCATTGTGAGTATTCTATTTTCATGTCAAAGGAAGATTCAATGAACATATATTTTTCCTTTGCCATTGATGTCAAAGGGGGAGAGAAGGCATGTGAAAAGGAAAGAAATCTAATTAGAGAAAGCAGGTAATGAGGAAGATGATCTTCTAAAGGGGAGAAGTGAAAAGAAAAAATCTTGAGAACTATATTTAGAACTGGTATGGTGTCTTTGATGGTTTTCCACATCATGTGGTTCCATCAATGACAAAGGGGTAGATTATTGCAAGAATGGAGAAAGCAATGAAGGTGTTTTCATTGATGTCAACTAGTTAATTTGTTATCTAATAGTTATTGTTGGTTGTATTAAAGAAAGTTTATAGGTATTCAGTTGTTGCTATAGATGATGATCCAATATTTATCCCTATGATTATGCAGTTCATATATATTTGTCATGGTTGTTGAAAGGTTACTATATCCAGATGTTCGGTTGTTGGTTCATTGTGAAGTTCAACTTGTGTTCACTAGTTGTGAACTATGTTTTTTGGTGTTTTGGTTGAGGTCTAGGAGAAAGGTTGTTGGTCTGGATTTCTCTTTGATGAAGTATTTTGACTTGAAGTTCTAGAGTTAAGATTTTCTAATTGCATTGAAGATACTTTTGGTTTCTAGAAGTTTCAAGCGTAATTGTTCTATTTTTTACACTAGTTTGGTCGACCTTGTGTTAAGCACTATCTTCAAAGTTAATGAAGCTTGTTGGATCTATTTTGGATCCTGGTGAAGCGTGTGTCCCTCATTCTAATTCTACTCTAGGATGTTTTGGCACTGACCTAATTTGAATTTGGATTTGGATAGCCGACTTTGGATATGTTTAAATGTTGAAGTTGGTATAAATACATGATGAGCTAGTAATGAAAAACATACAAGAGAAAAGAAGGAAGATAAGTGAAAGAGTAGACATGACATTGTTTCTATTTAGAAAGTCTGTGTGAGTTGTGTGTGGTAGATCATTACGAAGCTTAATGTTGAGTTTTAGTATACAGTGAGCAGAAGGAGAAATCTATCATTCATGCAAGTTGATCAAGTGACTGTGGTGGAATCTTTTATTGCATTGGGATTGTAGTCTCTCTATAACAAGTCTTATTTTTCTTCTTTGTATCTCTTTGGTAGTGAGCCCTCCTAGTTGTAGCCATGTTAGACAATGAATCCTTATTCTAGACAGTGAGTCCTTGTTTTAGGTAGTGAGCCTTCTCTCAAGTAGTGAGCCTTGTTTTAGGTAGTGAACCTTTTGTAATCAATTTTGACATTCTCTATAGTGTGATTCAATCCTCACCGTTGTTTTTCCCTCATTGGGTTTTCCATGTAAATCTAGTGTTATTTTGTTTATGTGTTGGATTTGAGTTTCTACATTGGCCTTTAATGACGAATCATTTAAGTAGTTTAATGTATTAGTTCTAGTAATTGAATTGAAGGTTAAAATCTATGACAACTGATTCAGTCCATTCTCATTTGTCCTATTCAAAAAGTAGTACACTCAAAAAAACTCTACCATACACTATTACTTAAAAAATTGACTTTCAATGCACCAAACCTTGAACCATCTTGACTAGAAAAAGATACCAACATAATAAACAAACCCTAAGATATGAAAGACCTAAAGCCTCTCTACAGAGAAATGTACAACAAAGACATTTCTCTTGGATACCTCTATAATGCACCATTCACACATTTGTGTGTTGGTGTTTTTTTCTAGTACACCCTTCGAACTATCTAAAGAGTAGCCAACTCCTATATTTAAGAATCCCTAAGATGAATGGGAAACTTAATGAGTAAAGAGATTTAAGGACTTTACTCCTTCACTTCAGGCTCTATGGGACCTAGGAGGGTGTTCCTAATTTTGTTCATTTTTATTTATTTAGTAAAGAACAAATCAACTCATAGATTGGTTCCTCTGAAGGGTAAACAAACATAATCCACTAAAATATTGGTTGATCTTTGAGCAAAAAAAAATTTATTCACTAGGAACAAGAAAGTATTTTAAGTACATGCCTTGTGGTTAACAAATTTTAAATGATTTATGCTCTGATCCTAAGTCCATGATTGGGTACACCATCATTACATTTCAAATGTAAATACCTTTAGAAAATAGACCAGTGTCTCATCGATTGGGCAATGGAGTCAAATATATGATAATCAGTAATACAAAAATTCTTTTACTCTAACAATAATGGACTATTTTCGTAATTCCTTACATTATGATAACTCACTACTCCTAAACACATGACTTCTTCTCATACCCCTTTGTAAATTATCATAAATTCATGACCTTATTCAAAAATTTAATTGATTCTCTGAATCAAGGTAGAAACAAGGAGATACATTCAAATAAGCATTTGACAATGAACAAAGATACCCTTAATATTTCATTTATAATTTGTAGAAATTTACAAAAGGAGAGTAAATGTTTTAGACATAAGATTTTTTTCAATATCAGTAATTTCTATAAAACTATTTTAAGATTAACATATACACGACTCAAAACCAAGACAATTCAACTATTTAATTCATTTGGAATCCTACCTCTACCTAACTTCTACCTTGAACTTATGCAGGACTCAAAATTTTAGAACCAGAACCCCTTGCAAATGAGCCATGAAATCCCTTTTATAGTGCAAGGGAGCAACAAGCATCTGAGCCAAATGTAATTACATTTTCAGATGTTCCATTTCAAAATCAATTTGAATTTCATTTCAAAATTCCCCCACATGGTAATCTACAATCACTTGTTGAAAATGGGGAGGAAAAATTCATAACCACCATCAAAAGGGAAATGTAAATACCACCAAAACTCCCTTTAACCACAAGCTAAGCCTCTCATCCCACATCCACATTGCCTTGAAAGTCCACCATTAGCATAAAAAGCCAAAAAAACCAGTATCACATGTGAGAGACAAAAGTAATCACCATGGAAACCTTGCCAATCAACACAAAATTTGAAAACCCACACACCAAATATCTCAACCAAAAGAATGACCAACACCAAAACCCAACACACTATACACACGCGCACTTCACGTCCTTGCAGAAGGTGGGGAAGAAACTTCCGCTCCCTCCTCATCTTTATCTTTGCTTCGCACAAAACCATCATGCCCACTTGGAGTTTTCATAGATATCGATGGTACATCCAATACCTCCATTCCCAAAACTTCAACCTAGTTCAATGTCAATAGGTATTGTTGGTAGCCCGACTTGGTCTCCATTGCACTTTCTGAAGGGCTATCCGTGATAGCAATCGGGGAGATTTTTCTTCCATAAGATTCACATCCATATCTTATCTTCCTATGTACTCCTAGTGCAAATGATGCAAGCTCCTTGCATTTCTCTTCTTCCTTCTTGGTAGTAATACCTTGGTGTCATAACCTTATGCTACACCTAGTGGGTGCACACACAGGCTTCTCGAGAGGGTCCTTCTCCTCTGTAGATGGAACATGTTTAGGCACCTTGTGTTCATGTACAGAAACATCACCCTGAGGCTTCTACATGTTAAGTCTAGGCGACCTCCTTATGAGTAATGTAGAAGTGATTGACTTACTCATTCTAATTACGCTATAACTTCTCAAGCTCATAATTTTGACCACTTCTTGCTAATACTGAATGCAATCATGAAAATTAAAATCACTCCATTTGTATTTATCAAGCAAGTCTGAGGATTTTTTCTCATAAATTTTGGCATCACATGCTTAAGGAAACAAAGAATCCCTGGCATCAATTTCTTCATCGTGAATCACCCAGGTACTTGGAGATTTGTGTATCATTCCTCATAATAGCTAGAAATTAATTTCTTGCACACACAATGACTCAATTTGATCATTCCTAAAGAGAGCATTCCACTAATTCTCACTGGTTTCAAAGTAAAATGACTAACAAATGTGTGTTTTTTATTTTGAATATCAGCCATCGATGTAGGGCCGATATGGAAGATTGAGTGGCCAAGATCCAGTCAAGTCAGGTTTGAAAACCCAATACCATAGCTATTCATCCTTCGACCAATAAGAAAAAAATGACTGGGAGCCATGTCACTTATTCCATAGGCTCTGCCTCACTCTACATGGTGGTCGAGAAATTCCACATGTCACTTTTTCATGTACCTCACAAGCTGTCTAGTAGGAATTAATTAAGTCCTATGAGGTGTGCGATGAACGGATCGGATTAAAACTTAATCCAACGTCATAATCACCTATCTTCCCTTAATCAGTCACTGTGCACACGTACAAGGGTCAAGCCCCAAATGACAAGGACATGCATCATGATTCATAGACCTTTGTATGTTGTCCGATAGCTATCCATTAATGCATGTGCAGTGTGCAATGGGTGGCGGGGATTAAATATCCAAATCCAATATGCCACATCCCTACACATGCCAAATCTTAGTTTTAAGGTGGGGCCATGACTAGGTTGACGGTGATAAGACCCTTGAGGATGATGAATTAAGTCCCTTAAAAATATTTCATCCAACTTTAGAAAAATTTGGTGCAGGATAATGAGCGGGGTGACCATCTTTCCTAACTGAAGGGGCCAATGACTAGACGTATTCACAACTTACTCAACCAACAACTAGTGGGAACAAGTCACCACAAAATTATATCACTGAAATGGTTTTAGGATAGAATGCTTATAAAATTAGGGTTTACAACTAAACATTTAGCCCATGCTTGGTTATAAAGCTTAATGATCATGATCCAAGTCATGATTTTTCCTAGAATTTTGCAAAAAAAATTAGGAGCTCTATCAGTGGCTCATGCTCAGGGACATATACCCCTAGTGGGTATAGCGAGAATCTAGATCTTAGGTTGAAGAAGACCAGGGTAGAAACACAAAAAACCCAAGAGCTTTCCTAGACAAAGCAAGCAAACACAACTAGAAAGGAACACACCAACCATAACTATATACATTGTGCACAAATGCAATTAATTTTTAGAAGCCTCTTCCATACAATTGGCTTCAATCCTCAAATTGGAGGCCCATGGCACCCAAAAACTTAGGCACAATTCTTTCCTCTGTGAAAGACTTTGTCTTGTTCTTATTGTGGTGGATTAACATGTGTATTAGACCCTTCTAAGCAACAACCTTATCAATTGATGTCATCAACACCACAAGCTATGAAACTATCCTATTCATCCATCTATCCTGACATAGACTTATCAAGTTGGAATGGAAAAGTAAAAAATACAAACTCTATCTGGTCATGCATTTTACCTTCACATCCATCTTGTACATCAAACGAAAACACTTCACATGAATTTTTTCGTAAGCTGGGCCAAGCTCTTGGAGTATCAAAAAGGAAAAATTCATATTCAACAACACTCTCATTATGCTTGACATGAATTTCATTCTCACAAGATGGAAACAATTCCATAATGAGGTCTAGAAGATATGGGGCATCTGCAAAAAAATTTAGTGCACACTCATATTGATCACCACTACATCTCATGCCATCTGCACTCCCAAGTTCCTCTCCACATAGATCATACCATTCTATGATGTTGACATAAGTTGAAGACTCATCGAATTGTTCCTCCTCATTAACAAGCAGTAGTCCTTCTTTAGGACTAAAGTATCCATCTAAATGCACCACTTAGTTATCTAGTAACAAGCCTCTCCCTTCATCCATGTGTATTTCATTTCCATTATCATGTGTGGATAACAACTCAGGCTCTACTACAAATATACAATTATATATCATATGAGAATGGGTATACTCATCTACACCTCTCTCAGTACCTAAGCCATATTTAGGATTGTGACCACAATCAATGCCATCCTTGTCTTCAAATTATCTATCCTATAAATAACTATCACATTCAATTGTTAGCAAATCTGAATTACAGTCTCGATGCTTTTCAGATTCAATTTGGTTATCCACTTGTGGGCCAACTATTTCACCGACACTTGTGTCACTACATCTTTCATGTGACTAAGGAGCTATTGATTCAAGGTCACCATCTTCAAATACAAAGTCACAAACCTCAATTCCAGCCTAGTCCTTACTTATTACTATCTCAATTGTACCATCTCCAACATTTTCACAAGTGGTACTTTCCATAAGCTTATCATAATTTTCCACAAAGAGTGGATTTCTCCTACACCATTAAGGGTCATTGCTTATGACCTCACCTTCTAATGAAGGTTCATCAAATAAGGGATTTTTCCATATCTTCATGGTTGTTACATATACCCCTGCCTTTTCAATATGAGGGTCCCAATCTCTAGAATCATTAGTGCATTCAAAATCAGTGTAATCACTTGAGGAATAGAGAGAAACATTTTTAGCATCGTCTTCATTATTGGTGCTCAAAATTATCAATCCACATTCTAAGAACTCTTCACATGAAGAAAAATTTTCACTGCCAAGAAAATGTACTCTTTCAAAGCTATCAATATGTCCTCTACTTGAAGCAAGAGACTCCACTTCAATTTCATAAGAAGAATTATAATCAACGAAGGACTGACCAAGTTCAATTTCATCACCTTGGCCACTGATTTATGCATCATTGTTCTTGATTAACTTAGGAGGTGGGGCTCCCTTTTGCATCCCTTTTTCTTTCTCACAATCTAGGAAATCCAAAGGAAAAGAATCATGCACCATTTCTTTGTCCTCATATTCAATATCTCTATCCTCATCATTGCTATGTGGATCTGCATCTATGGTACTGGTAAAATTACAATATTCATCAACAAGTTGTTCACATTCAGATGCTTCCCCTTGACCTATTGAAAGTGACCTTTGATTCTCCTCATCATGGTAATCACTGGCAGTGCTTTGAGCTAACACTTGTCATGTGCACTCATTCTTAGCCTGCTCTACAACCCTT
This sequence comes from Sequoia sempervirens, assembly GCA_007258455.2. Classification (NCBI taxonomy): domain Eukaryota; kingdom Viridiplantae; phylum Streptophyta; class Pinopsida; order Cupressales; family Cupressaceae; genus Sequoia; species Sequoia sempervirens. Next base: position 274,632,358 of record VDFB02281492.1, on the reverse strand, counting down.
ATCCAATCAAAAAATTGGTTCAAATTACAAGGCTTCAATTCTTGTGGTAAGGTGCTTAATCCTAATTATACATGTCACAAAATAGATCAATACACATGGGTTCTTCTGGCCTAACATCTTTAGGTATATTCAATAAGGTGTCCACAAACCTTGAGAATAAATCATAGGGTGATTCCCCTTGGTACCTTTTCATTTGATGTAAAATCTTCGCTGAGAATATTTGATCAACTTTACCTTGATCCTGTAAGCTTTTCACTTGAGATTTACCATAATTCTTAGATTGTGGCGATGTAGGAAATAGAACAATGGAATCCTTATCATCTTGACTCAAACCTCTACTAATTGATCCACTATTTGTATTTGCATGAAATAGACTAGGTTGACTACCATTAGTGGTTGCATACCCTTTCATCATTGAACACTTCAAATTGGTTTCAATGCTTATGCAAACTTGGTATGCTTGGTGCAATGTAGTAGGCTCTTTATCTCTTAAGAGGTAACTCATCTTCTTGTCAAATGCACCCAAGTACACCACCAGAAATTCAACATCATTGGGTCTTATGCTTGCAAGGATCTCTATGATTACTTTTCAAAATAAGAGATTTAAAGAGGGAACCAACTCATTTTCTTGCTTTTTCATGTTCATGAACTTCTATCTAATTAGGATTGGATAAATCCTTTCTTCAAACTGTTCCATGAATAGTACTTTAAAATCCTCCCATGAATGTATAGAGGAAGCTGAAAAATAAGAGAACCAGTATCTCACATCTCCCCTCAAGGACTAAACAAATAATTTCATAACATCTTCAAAGTCCAGTTCATAATCTCCCATCATGTCAATAAACTATTGTAGATGTTTACATGCTGATTCAAATTTTGCACCATTGAACTTTGGTATCTTATCCCTGATCTTAGGTGGTACAATATTTGGATACCTAGAAATATTGTCAAAACAAATGGCTTTGTATCTCTCAATACTGAAATTATTTTGACCCAACAAAGGTTGTCCATCATGCACAAGTACACTTATGTCTACACGTGAAACTTGACTATGTATTCTCACTCCTTGAAAGAGGATTATAAGTTTTTCTTTGCAATTATACAATGCTATACCAATTCTTTTCAACTATTACAACCCTAACCCCTCACAATGCACCTCTCATATAGATTTTACTTAAGATCTTTCAATGTAGCATGCTTATCTATGCTAATGAACTAATTTCAATTTACATTCAAAAGGCATGCTAAAATTTTACCATTATTCCCTAATCTAGTGCTAATTCACTTAATAGGGAATCATTTACATTTAAAACATAGAAAATTTATTATAATTTTCTCATAACATGATCATATTATCATCAATTCTATGAAAATACCTGGAATTTTGTAGCAACCACCTATCCTTTATCTTTAAATCTACATATCCAGAGGTTTGACATATGCTTTATTAGGCTATTTCATCATATTCGCCACATGTTGTCATGGAGGATTAAACTTCAAAGGAGATGAAGTTTCTTCAAAAAAATAGCACATGTTCTGATTTGGCTTCCACAACGGAGTCACTCTCAAGTTCTTCGAACTTTGTTGCAGTCAAATCTTCTACTAGATTCAAGAATCTATCAATATTTGAACAAGATGTTCAGACTTACCTCACCATTTGACTCTGTGACACAAAGATCTACATTTGGAGAACAAGAATTATCCCTAGCAGAGTCGTCATTCTATTGGTACTTTTTTCCAATACACCCTTAAAACTCTCTAAAGAGTATCCAACTCCTACATTCAAGAATCCCTAAGATGAATGGCCAACTTAATGAGTAAAGATCTTTAAGGAATTTACTCATTCACTTAAGGCTCTGTGGGACCTAGGAGGGTGTTCCTAATTGTGTTCAATTTGATTTAATTAGTAAAGAACACATCAACTCATGGATCAGTTCCTATGAAGGGTAAATAACAGAATCCACTAAAAGATTGGCTAATCTTTGAGAAAACAATCATTTATTCACTAGGAACAAGAAAGTATTTCAAGTGTATGCCTCATGGTTAATTTTTTTTAAATGATTTATGCTTTGATCCTAAGTCCATTATTGAGTGCACCATCATTATATTTCAAATGTAAATACCTTTAGCAAATAGACTAGTGTCTCATCGATTGGGCAATGGAGTCACATATATGATAATCAGTAATACAAAATTTTTTTTACTCTGACAATAATGGACTATTTTCACAATGCCTTACATTATGAGAACTCACTACTCCTAAAAAATGACTTCTTATTAGATCCCTTTGTAAATTATCACAAATTCATAACCTTATTCAAGCATTTAATTGATTCTTTGAATCAAGGCATAAACAAGGACATACATTCAAATAAGAATTTGACGATGAAAACAGATACCCTTGATATTTCATTCATAATTTATAGAAATTTACCAAGAGAATAAATGTTTTAGACATAATATTTGTTTCAATATCAGTAATTTCTATAAAACTATTTTAAGATTAACATATACATGACTCGAAACCAAGACAATTCAGTTGTTCTATTCATTTGGTCTCCTTCCTATACTTAACTTCTACCCTGAACATATGTAGGACTCAAAATTTTAGAACCAGAACCCCTGGTAAATGAGCCATGAAATCCCTTTTATAGTGCAAAGGAGCAACAAGCATTCAACTCAAATGAAATTACATTTTCAGATTTTTCATTTAAAAATCAATTTGAATTTCATTTCAAAATTCCCCCACATGGTAATCTGCAATCATTTTTTGAAAATGAGGAGGAAAAATTCATAATCACCATCAAAAGGGAAATGTAAATAATGCCAAAATTCCCTTTAACTACTAGCTAAACCTTACATCCCACATCCATGTTGCCTTGAAATTCCACCATCAACATAAAAACCTAAAAAAATAGCATCACAAATGAGAAACAAAAGTAGTCACCATGACAACCTTATCAATCAACACAAAATTTGAAAACCTACACACCAATTATCTCAACCAAAAGAATGACCAACACCAAAATCCAACACATGGTACATGTGCCCACTTTGCATCTTTGCAGGAGGTGGGGAAGAAAATTTCACTTCCTCCTTATCTTTATCTTTTCTTGGCACGGAGCCATCATGCTCACTTGGAGTTTTCATAGATATCAGTGGCACAACCAATACCTCCATTCCCAAGACTACATCCTAGTTCAACATCATGAGGTATTGTTGGTAGCCTGAGTCGATCTTCATTGCACTTTCTAAAGGGCTATCCATGATAGCAATCAGGGAGCTCTGTCTTCCATAAGAGCCACGTCCATATCTTATCTTCTTGCATACTCCTAGTGTAAATGATATAGGCTCCTTTCCTTTCTCTTCTGCCTTCTCGGTAGCAATACCTTGGTGTCATAACCTTATGCTACACCTAGTGGGAGCACACATAGGCTTCTCTATAGGGGCCTTCTCTTCTATAGATGGAACGGGTTCAAGTACCTTGTGTTCATGTACATAAGTGTCACCCTGAGGCTTCTCCATGTTAAGTCTAGGTGACCTCACTGTAGAAGTGATCAACTTACTCATTCTCATTTCCCTATAACTTCTCAAGCTCACAATTGAACACTTCCTTGCTCTAAACAAATTTAGAAAGGTGCTAACTACTAAATGCAATGGTGAAAATGGAAATCACTCCATCTATATTTATCGAGCAAGTATGAGGGTGTTTTCTCATAAATTTTTGTGTGACATGCTTGAGGAAGCAAATAATTGCTGGCGTCAATTTCTTCACCATTAATCACCCAGGTACTTGGAGATTTGTGTATCATTCCTCATAATAGATGGAAATTAATTTCTCGCATGCACAAGGACTCAATTTGATCATTCCTGAAGAGAGCACACCATTAATGCTCACTAGTTGTACAGAAAAATGGCTAACACATGCATGTTTTTATTTTGAATATCGATTGTCAATGTAGGACTAAGATGGAAGATTGAGTGGCCAAGATGTGGTCAAGTTAGGTTTGAAAACCCAATACCATGGCTAGTCATCTTCTGGCCAATAAGAAAATGATGACTAGGAGCCATTCCACTTATTCCATGGGCTCCGCCATACTCTGTATGGTGGTCAAGAGATTCCATGTGTCACCCTTTTGTGTACCTCACAAGCTGTCTGGTAGGCATTAATTAAGTCTTGCAAGGTGTGCAATGAATGATTCGGATTAAAACTTAATTAGCATTACAACCATCAATCTTTCTTTTATCAATCACCAGGCACACATACAAGGGTTGGGCCCCAAACGACAAGGACACATGTCATGATAGCATGGACCTCGCATGCTATCTAATGGATATCCATAAATGCCCACATGGTGTGCAATGGATGGCAGGGATTAAATCTCCAAATCCAATGGGCCAAAACCCTACACATGCAAAATTTTAGTTTTAAGGTGGGGCCATGACTAGGTTGATAGTGATAAGACCCTTGAGGATGATGAATTAAGTCCCTTAAAAATATTTTTCCCAACTTTAGAAATATTTGAGGATAATATGCGAGGCGACTATCTTTCCTAACTGAATGGGACAATGACTAGACATATTCAAGGGCTTAAGTGATGACTTACTCAACTGACAACCAGTGGGAACAAGTCACTGTAGAATTATAACATTGAAAGGGTTTTAGGATAGAATGCTTACAAAATTAGGGTTTACAACTAAACCTTTAGCCCATCCTTGGTTACAAAGCTTAATGATCATGATCCAAGTCATGATTTTTCTCAGAATTTTGCAAAAAAATTTAGGAGCTCTATCATGGTGAACACAACTTCTTCTGTACAATGATCCAACACACCAAAGTCTAAATACAACACCTCTAGACACCTCTAACAAAAATATCTTAAATGCATAGGTAGATCTTCAACCTAGAAGAAATGTGGAGCACCACTAGAACACTATTCTACAATCCAGAACAACATTTCAACACGCTTTTTCCTCTTTTTATTAGATTTTCTCAAAAGCACTTGAAAACCAAGTATCAAAGACACATCCTTATTACCTTCATCACTTCCTCATCACCACCAAGCTAATTGCAACATAGAAACTCAGCCATATATCCATAGAATCTTATCAAAGTAACACTAGAGGTTGACACTAGTAGCTTACTAATGACAACATAATGCAACAATCTCCCTCAATAATGATCTTCTTTTTCATATAGTTGACACCAATGACAACAAAAACTAGTTGAGATCAATGACAACACCGATCTACTCATACTTACAACAATCTCCCCCTTTTTCATTAATGGAAAAACATGATGTGAAAAGCCATCAAATACATAATAGATTTGGTCCATACCTATTTCATTTTCTCTTTTCTCGACTTGCTCAGTATATTCCCTCCATTTTGCTATACTATTCTCTCCCCTTTTGACAATTGAGCATTTTTCTCTCTCTCTCCCTTAATTATCTTCTTTTTCACTTGAATCTCTCTATCCCCCTTTGACATCAATGGCAAAGGACTAAAGGTTTTTATCACTTATATTTCTCCTTTGACATCAATCAACTTTCTCATAATTGCTCTACAACTTTCTTATTCCTTTACTTTTCTACATACTCCCCCTTAGGTGCACACACCATACTACACCAATTAGAAATTAATGCACAATGACAACACTTACTCCCCTTAACTATAGCAACCAATAATGTCACTACCTAGTCCCCCTGAGAGGTAGCCACCAACATTAATCTAGACAAAATGATTGATCTTAAAATCCACTGGACTGATGCATCTCCTCATGTGTCTAGTTCAAAGAAGGAGAAGAAATGACCCCCAACTTCTCCTAAAGATACTCAAATGTATCCTTAGGAAGAGCCTTAGTGAAAATATCAGTTGTAGGAACATACTCAATCTTAACTTCATTTTCTATAACCTTCTCTCTTAGAAATTGATACCAAATTGAGATAATTTTTGTCCTTGAATGCATTACCGAAATATTTGAAATATTGATATCACTTTAATTATCATAGAAGATACAAATTGGTTCATCATATACTACTATAATATCCTTCAATATTTGTCTCATCCATAACACTTGTTTGCAACAAGATATTTTTGCAATGTATTATGCCTCTTCAATAGATAAAGAAATTGAATCTTGTTTTCTTGCTTAGCCATGACACCAATCTGCATCCAACAAAGAATGCACTACCACTTGTACTTTTCTCATCATCCACACAACCTTCCCAATTTGCATTTGTGTAAGCACTCAGAGTAACATCAACATCCTTTGGATACCATAAACCATGTGCTAGAGTTTCCTTCAAGTATCTAAATATACTCTTCATTGCTACAACATGTGACTCAATAGGATCTTCTTGAAATCTAGCACCAAGAAAAATTGCATGCATGATATCCGATCTAGTAGCAATTAGATATAGTAGTTCACCAACAATTGGTCTATATTTTATTTAATTAGCCTTGGGAGAATCATCATTCTTTCTCAACTTGCAACCAATAACCATAGGAGTACATATTGGTTTATAATCTTCCATTCCAAATTTCTTCAACATTTATTTGACATACTTTGATTGTAAAATGAAAATACCTTTATCTGTCTGATTTATTTGTAGTCTAAGGAAGAAATTCATCTCCTAAAACATAGACATTTCAAACTCTTTTTGAATTTCCTTTGTAAACTTCTTGCACATAGCTTCATTTCTTGCAAAAATATTTCATCAACATATACAACCACAATCAAGATTTTATATTTTTCAACTTTAAGGTAAATATTTCTATTTGTAGTACCTTTATTGAATTGTTGTTGTATCAAATACTTATCCAACCTTGCATACCAAGCTCTAGGAGCTTGCCTCAATCTATACAATGCCTTTTTCAATCTATAGGCCATATCTAGTTTTTCTAATAACTAAAATCTTTATGGTTGTTCTATGTATACCCCTTCTTCCAATTCTTCATTCAATAAACTTTGAAATTTATGTGTGCTACAAAAACCAAAAACATCCTGATAGCTTCCATTCTTGCCACCAAGGAAAATGTCTCTTCAAAATATATTCCTTCAACTTGTGAGTAGCCTTTATACACAAGCATTACCTTGTTCCTTAAAACTTCTCCATTTTCATTTAGTTTATTTCTAACTAACCACTTAGTTCCAATTACATTCTTGTTTTCTAGTCTTGGGACAAGTTCCCAAGTCTTATTCTTCTCAATTTATAACAATTATTCTTTCATATTCTTGATCCAACATTCATCTTTGCATGCCTCAATCACTATTTTAGGTTCAACTTCAGAAAGTAAACATAGATTTACCTTTTCTTCATCAAATTTCCTTCTTGTCAATGCACCTTTTTTCTTATCTCCAATAATTTGACTTTTAGAATGATTCTTCTACACATACTTATGGGTTTTAGGAGTCTTTTCTAGAACTTATTCCTCTTCAATTTGTAATTCTCTTTCTTCATATTTTTCTTCTTCTCTGCAACAAGAATCATCTAATTCATATCCATCTATCATCATTGAATTATTCTTCAACTCTTCATCAACCTTCACACTTACACTCTCAACAATATTTCTCAATCTCTTGTTGTAGCATCAGTAAGCTTTGCTTCTAGTAGAATATCCAAGGAAGATACCTTCCTTATAACTTGCATCAAACTTTCCTAAGTTATCTTCATCTCTTTTGATATAACATTTTCTTCCAAACACTCTGAAGTACTTGACCATAGGAATCCTTCCATACCATAGCACATAGGGAGTCTTTGTACTATTTTCTCTTGCATGAGCTTGGTTAAGTATATAAACAACAATATGGATTGCTTCTCTCTAGTAGAAATCTAGTATATTTTCCTCTTTCATAATTTTTCTTGCAACTTCTTGAATAGTCCTATTCTTTCTTTCAACCAATCCATTTTGTTGAGGAGTCCTAGGGGAAAACAAATGCCTCTTTATGCCATTATCCTCATAAAAGATGTTAAACTCATTGGAGGTGAACTCTCCACCTCTTTCAGATCTCAAACATTTTATTTCCATATCCATTTCATTCTCAACCATAACTTTGAATGCTTTAAACCTATCTAAATCTTCTAATTTTTCTTTGAGAATAGTAACCCATGTCATTCTAGAATAATCATCAATTAAAAGCATGAAGTTCCTATCACCTTGAAGACTTATTAATCTTGTAGGACCACAAATATTTGTATGCACTAATTACAATAGTCTGATAGTATATTTTTCTTTGACTTTGAAGCTTCTTCTTGCTTGCTTTCTAATTTGACATTCTTTATAGACAACACTGATAGGATTTTTAATCTTTGGAAAATATCTTATAAATTGAACTAAACTTATCCTCACTAGGCTATCAAAGCTGATGTGACACATTCTTCTATTCCATAGCCATCTTTTATTAATATGATTCATAAATCAATGACCATCAACACCCTTAAGCTAATAAACATTTCCATATATCCTTCTTCTAGTAACAACCATAGTTCTAGATCCTTTTTTGATCTCACATTCATCATCATAAAATATAAGATTGTATCCTTTGCTACACATTTTTCCAATACCCAAGAGGTTATATCTTCAACCCTTAACATAGTAGTCATCATCAATATTATGCTTGCCATCAAAACTGATAGAACCTTCTCCACATATCTTAGCACATGTATCATAACCAAATCTTACACACTCCCCATTATACTTTTCAAATTTAACAAAATTACTCTTGTCACTGGTCATATGATTGGAGCATCCACTATCATTGATCCAATAGTTATTCTCCTATCTAGCATGAAAAGAAGATACTAAAGTAAATTTATCTTTACCCTTTATCTCTAGAGGGATTTCCTTCACACCTCTCAGAGTTAGTAGAAATTGGTTCATCTTTTAAAGGCATAAAAAATAATTCACCACCTCTCCACAATCAGATTCATCATTAGAAATACTTGAATATTCTCTAACATAATGGATTTTCTTAACTATCTTACCTTTGTTCTCCTTATGTCAGTTATTCAAACCTTTATTTGGACATCTTGAAGGATAATGACTTATCTTTCCACAACTAAAACATTTGAAAGTAAAATTTGTTGGATGTTGTGGTTGTGTTGTTGATATGTGGTTTTCATTGATGTCAACACTATTAGCATTATTGTATTGAAGGTTGTATATGTCGAGGATATTGAGAAAATTGTTAAAGGAAAAGTTCCAGGTTGTTAGTGGAACAGTGAAGGTCATGAAAGTGTCTTGTTCTGTATGTTGAAGATAAGTTGTTGTGGACTAAAGGGTTTATTTTTTAGAGTATCTAGCTCATCTACCAAAACTTTCAGAGGTACACGTGAAGATTTGATCATGCTATGAATAGTTGTGTTCTGAAAGTATTTCTGTGGGTTCTGTCAGTGTTCCTGATTGAAGTTTATGTGTTTTTGATAATGTCTATTGTTGTGAATATTTCTCTGTTAGTTCTTATTTTTTGTGGATGCTTCTAGATCATTCTCTATCCTTGTACGTTTTCGTTGATCGGTGTGCTCATGGTCGAAGATTTTTCTCAGTATGTTCGGGTTTTCATGTTTTTGGTCGACATGATGTTTGGGGGCATGTTACGTATCCTTGAAGATTTAAATTTGAATGTTTGGCGCACTTAAGGATATTGTTTTGGGTCACATCATGATACTAGCTGATGGTGTTTGATCCACATTGAAAATTTGTTTGTAAATTTAGGCCAACATTGAAAATATGTTTTATATTTTGGCTGACAAGGTTGTTGATGTAATTCCATGTTGTAGATATATAAGAGCGATTTTTTGAATAAAGTTAGTGTGTGCATAAGAGTGAATGTTTGCTAGAGAAAGTACAGATGTGTGAATAGTGTCCTAATCATTTGATTGCAAAGCAAAGTGAGAAGAAGTTTGAGAGAAGTGTGAAGAAGGTTTTATGTGCTTAACTGGAATTGTAATCCAGCTTATGTAGAACCTATTTTCTTAGTTCATACCCTTTGGATCTAATTTGTACTACTATGTATTGTTGGACAGTGAGCCCTCTTTTATTTGAGTAGTGAGCTCTAGACAGTGTGCCTGAATGCATGTGCATTCCCATTATTTTTCTTATACTTTTAACAAGGTATAATATTGTGGACTAACATCCACTATGGTTTTTCCCCTAATAGGGTTTCCATGAAAAAATATTGGTGTTCTATATGCTTTTGATGTGTTGTTTGTTCATGGTTTAGTATTCATTCATCAGATTTGAGATTAAGTTAAGTAAAGCTTAAAAAAGTTTAAATATTTTGTGACAATTGATTCACCCCCCTTTTAGTTGTTGGTCCTTGTTTTGCCAAAAATTGGTATCAGAGCAAGTTCCTCTGAAGAAGTTTAAAATCTTGAGGTGATCTAAGATGACATCATACAAGAAGGACAATCCTTGATTCAATGGAACAAACTACTCATTCTGGAAAACTAGGATGGAGTGTTATTTGAGGTGTATTGGTGAACCCTTCTGGAAGATTACAAAGAATAGATATGTTATTCCTCATAATGGTCCTTCCACTGCTAATGAGATTAAAGAGGCTGAGAATAATGTTAGGGCTATGGAAGCTTTGTTGAGTGCTCTAATAGATTCATAAATTACAAATGTGATAGGTCTGAAGTCAGCTCATGAGATGTGGATGAAGCTAGAAACTTTGTATGAAGGAAATGTACATGTGAAGATGGCTAAGCTACAAAGTTTGAAAGGAAAATATGAAAATTTGAAGATGGGTGAAGATGAAAATGTTTCTTCTTTTATGCAAAGAGTAAATGAACTAGTGATGGGTATTTGATGTGTCAGTGGTACCTTGGAAGAGGAAGAAATTGTAGATAAAGTGCTCAGATCATTGGCTCCCTCCTACAAATCAAAGGCTCATGCTATTGAAGAAACCAAATCATTGACGAATGTGACAAGAGATACATTGATTGGAAAACTTGTTTCCTTTGAGTTGAGTGAATTTGGTGAATCTTTTCCCAAGATTGAAACTACATTTAAGGCTACTATATCTAGAAGAAACAAGCAAAGATATGATCAAAGAGAGAGTTCCATAAAGAAATTCAAGTATGAGGAAGAAATGAAACAACTTGAAGATGAAGAAAGAGAGGTAGAAGAGTTGGAAGCACTGATTGTGAAGAAAGAAGGTAGAGGACAAGGTAAGTATAAAGGAAAGCTTCCCATCAAATGTTTTTCTTGTAGTAAAATAGGTCATTTTGCATCAAGGTATCCTAAAAGAGTTCCTAGATCTAAGCCTTACAAATCTAGATTCTAAAAGAAATGTTACTTTGCTAAAGAAGGAGTGACTAATGAAGAGTCTGATAAAGAAAATGCAAATGAAGAAGATTGGGTTTTCATTGCTATCAAGGAAAATAGTCCAGTGGCTACTGAATCTACTAAAGTTGAGAAAGCTCTTACAACCCAAATTGAAGAAAATTATGAGTGGGTTGTTGAAAGTGGATGCTCACATCATATGACTGGTGACAAAAGAAAATTTGTAAATCTAGATAAGTATGACAATGGGATTGTAAGATTTGGAGATAACAATACTTGTGTGATTCGTGGCAGAGGATCTATGTGTCTTGGTGGTAAGCATAACACTGATGATGTTCTTTATGTTTAAGGATTGAAGCACAACCTATTGAGTGTTGGATAGGTGGTGGAAAATGGTTATGATCTTTAGTTCAAAGATAGAATATGCAGGATATATGGAAGTTCTATAAATACAATTGCTTCAGGTAAACATATAAAAGGTAATGTTTTTCACCTGAATGTTCCCAGTGAAGGTTATTTAATTACTCAAGTAGATGAAAGATGGTTATGTAATAGAAGGCTATGTCATGTGAATTTTGATAACATTGTCAAAGTTCCACTCAAGCAGTAAGAGATATACATAAGCTAGTGAAGCTTGCTAACACAATTTGAAAGGAGTGTTAGATGGAAAAACATACTAGATTTTCTTTCAAAGTAAACATCATTCAAATGGATTACTAGAGCTGGTGCATACTGATCTATGTGGTCCCTCTAGAGTCAGAAGTCTTCATGGTGAAAGGTACATTATGCTGCTTATTGATGATTATTCTAGAATGATATGGGTTGCTTTCTTAAGAGAAAAATGTGAAGCACTAGAGAAGTTCAAAAGTTTCAAAGCTATGGTAGAAAATGAATAAGGTTTGAAAATCAAATGCTTAAGGTCAAATAGAGGTGGTGAGTTCACCTCCAACAAGTTTAATTCTTTTTGTGAAAAGCATGGAATCAAAAGATAATTATCTACTCCCTGAACCCCTCAATAGAATGGAGTTGTAGAGAGGAAGAGAAAAACAATTCTAGATGCTACTAGAACAATGACGATTGAAGGAAATGTGCCTCACATATACTGGAGTGAAGTTGTAAGAACTATTGTGTACACTTTCAATTGGGTAAATGTGAATGGTAATGATGGTAAGACTCCTTTTGAACTATGGTTTGGTTATAAGCCTATTGTTAAATACTTCAGGATCTTTGGAAGCAAGTGTTACATCAAGAGAGATGATGATATAGGCAAGTTTGATGCAAGAATCAATGAAGGAATCTTTCTAGGTTACTCTACTAAGAGAAAGGTCTACCAGTGCTATAACAAAAGACTGAGAAAAATGGTTGATTGTACATGTCAGAGTTGATGAGGATTCTGCTAGATCATCTAGATATTGTGGATATGATTTAGATGAACAAAAAGACAACACAAACAAAGGGAAGAATTCTTAGACATAGAATCAACTTCAAATTGTGTCATATGTTCTGGTAAGACAACTTCAATTTGTTTTGGTAAATCAATATATTCTAGAAGCAAAGACAAGTGCAAGTATAGAAGAAAGAACATAAGAATCAGAAGTTCGGGAGAATCCTAAAACTCTGAGGTATGTAAAGCTAAATCATTCCGAAATCAAATTATAGGAGAAAAGAACAAAGGTGTGAAAACTAGAAGAAATGTTGCAGAAGAGTATTGCTTGATTTCCAAGATTAAGCCTAAAGATGTCAATGAAGCTTGCAATGATGAACACTGGATGGAAGCTATGAAGGAAGAACTGATGCAAATTGAAAAGAATGATACATGGATACCTGTTCCTAGACCTAAAGATAAAAATGTGATTGGTACTAAATGGGGGTCTTTTGGAATAAGCTGAATGAACAAGGTGAAGTGGTCTGGAATAAGGAAATACTGGTATGTAAAGGGTATTCACAAATGGAAGGTATTGATTTTGAAGAAACCTTTGCCCCTATTTCTAGAATTGAAGCTGTAAAGTTATTTCTTGCTTATGCTGCATATAAAAATTATAAAGTCTATCAAATGGATGTGAAGTCAACTTTTCTAAATGGTGAGCTAGAAGAAGTATACATTGAACAGTCAGATGGATTTCAACTGACTGATAAGGAAAACATGGTTTGCCAATTGAAGAAAGCTCTATATGGACTCAAGCAAGCTCCCAAAGCTTGGTATGCTAGACTAGACAAATATTTACTGAAGCTTAGATTCAATAAAGGTATTGTTGACAACAACATGTATTTCAAATTGGATCATGACAAAGAGTTAATTATTGAGGTCTTTGTTGACGACATTATTTTTGGAGGAGATGACAATCTATGTATGAGATTTTCTAATGAAATGAAGAGTGAATTTGAGATGAGCATGATTGGAGAGATGAAGTTCTTTTTGGGATTGCAAGTTACTCAGTTAGATAAGGGGATCTTCATATCTCAGTCCAAATATGTGAGAGAGCTATTGAAGAAGTTTGGCATGGATGACTCAAAGACTGTTGGTACCCCCATGGTAACCGGATGTAAGTTGACACAAAATGATGATTCTCCTAATGCAAATCAAACAAGATACATGTCAATGATTGGTGGATTTCTCTATTTAGCTCAGACTAGACTAGACATTATGAATGTTGTATGTATGGTTGCTAGATTTTAGGCTGATCTAAAAGAGTCTCATGTGACTGTTGTAACGAGAATCTTCAAGTATCTGAAAGGAATAGCTAATTTTGGGATTTGGTATCCTAAGGATGATGATCTTACTTTCAATGCATATATTGATGTGGATTGGGCAGGAGATGTAGATGATAGGAAGAGTACTAGTGGTGGTGCCTTCTTCCTCAGGAAGAAGCTAGTGTCTTGGTTGAGCAAAAAGAAGAATTCCATTTCTCTATCTACTGTTGAGGCTGAGTATATTGTTGTTGCAAATAACTGTACTCAAGTGATGTGGGTGAAATAGATGTTGAAAGATATCAGAGTAGTATATGATGAACCTATTTCCATATACTGTGACAACTCAAATGAAATTAACATATCAAAGAATTTGGTGCTACACTCTAAGACCAAGCATATATCAATCAAGTTTCACTTCTTGAGGGAAAAAGTGAGTGAGAAAGAAGTCAAACTGGAGTATGTGCCTACCAAAGAAAATATTGCAAACATTTTCACTAAGCCATTGCTAAAGGATACTTTTGATTATCTCAAAGGGATGCTAGGGGTGATTACCCCTCCGGATATGAAGTAAAGATGCATTTACTTGCATCAATCTATGTGCTTCATAGATATTTCCTGATCTAGATTGATGTTTCCATGGATGCTACTCAAGGGGAGTAATTAGATGTGTAGATATGTGGTTCAGCGCTTGTATGTGGGAAGATAATGCTTATCTTTTCCATTGATGTCAAAGGAGGAGAAGAGTCATGTGAAAAAATATTTCTTATCTGGAGTGAAGAGTCTTGTGGGGAGAAGTTCATGCTAAAGAGGTCAAGAAAGAAGAGTTAGAATCTAAGGGGGAGTAATTGTTGATTGAGAGTTGGGTTGATGATGTTTTTCATATCATGTGTTGCCATCAATTCCAAAGGGGGAGATTGTTGGATGCTGTGGTTGTGTTTCTGATATGTGGTTGTCATTGATGTCAACACTATTAGCATTATTGTATTGAAGGTTGTATATGTCGAGGATATTGAGAAAATTGGTAAAGGAAGAGTTCCAGGTTGCCAGTGGAATAATGAAGGTCATGAAAGTGTCTAGTTCTATATGTTAAAGATTAGTTGTTGTGGACTAAAGGGTTTATTGCTAAGAGTATCTAGTTCATCTACCAGAAGTTTCAGAGGCCCGCTTGAAGACTTAATTATGCTATGAACAATTGTGTTCTAACAATATTTCTATGGGCTATGTCAGTGTTCCTCATTGAAGTTCATGTGTTTCTAAAAAATTCTATTGTTGTGGATATTTATCTATTAGTTCTTGTTGTTTTTGGATGCTTCTATATCATTCTCTATCCTTGTTGTATGTCTACATTGGTCGGTGTGCTCATGGTAGAAGATTTTTCTTGGTATGTTCAGGTTTTCATGTTCTTGGCCAACATGATGGTCGTGGCATGCTGTGGATCCTTGAAGATTTAAATTTGAATGTTTGGCATGCTCGAGGATATTTTTTTGGGTTGCATCATGATACTAGTCAACGGTGTTTGATCCACATTGAAAAGTTGTTTTGTAAATTTGGGCCGACATTGAAAATATGTTGTATATTTTGGCCAACAAGGTTGTTGATGCAATTCCATGTTGCAGATATATAAGAGCAATTGTTTGAGCGAAGTTAGTGTGTGCATAAGAGAAAATATATGCTACAAAAACTGTAGATGTGCAAATAGTGTCCTAATCATTTAATCGCAAAGCAAAGTGAGAAGTTTGAGAAAAGTGTGAAGAAGGTTTTCTATGCTTAACTGGAGCTATAACCAGGCTTGTGTAGAAGCTATTTTCTCAGTTCATACCCTGTGGATCTAATTTGTATTATTGTGTATTGTTGGGTAGTGAGTCCTCTTGTATTTGAACAATGAGCTCTAGGCAGTGTGCTTGAATGCATGTGCATTCCCATTATTTTTCTTATACTTTTAATAGGGTATAATATTGTTGACTAACATCTATTGTGGTTTTTCCCCTAATAGGGTTTCCACGTAAAAATATTGGAGTTCTTTGTGCTTCTGATGTGTTGTTTGTTCATGGATTATTGTTCATTCATCAGATCTAAGATTAAGTTAAGTAAAGCTTGAAAAAGTTTAAATATTCTTTGACAACTAATTCACCCCCCCTCTCAGTTGTATGTCCCAGTTTTTCCAACAAACATACCATTGTACTTACCAATACCCTTCTTCATTATCCTTAGAGAGTTAGCTTCTATTTCATCAAGATCCTCCTGATTTGATTTCCTGATCTCCTTTGATTTAGCAACCTTAAAAGTATTCTTAACTTTTGCATCACTAATTATTCCAAATTATCTCATCTCAAAAGCACTTAAAGAGCCATACAATTGATCTTTGGTATATTGATTCAAATTTTTGAATTCTTTAATAGAAAAAAATTAATGACTATAGGATTTAGGAAGAGTTCTAATAATTTTCCTTACCACTTAGTTCTTTGAGTTCACCACCAAGACCTCTTCATCTACCCTCTATATGTAGCTTGTAACATTTTCTTCTTTAGACATCCTTAGATTCTCAAAAATGATCGACAGATTTTGCATCTTAGCTTCCTTGACCTTATCATCTCCTTCATAAATTATTTCTAACTTATTCCAAATTGCTTTAGTAGTTTTTAGACTCATCACTTTCACTAATTCAGAATTTATAAGACTATTTAAGAGAGCATAACTTGCTTTAACATTTGTTTCATAGGCCTTGATCTCATCAGTAGTACTTGAACCATTTGTAGGTTTAGTGTAACCATTCTTAACATATTTCCAGACATCAATCCAAGGTAAAGCAAAAATCTTTCCATATTTGTCTTCTAGAATGCATAATCCATTCCACGAAATATAGGGATATCTTTCTTCTATGCCATCCCAGATCTACCTCAAGTAGTTAATATTTCTTCCAATAAAAATTTCTCTGATACCAATTGTTGAATGCACAAGATAACTATGAGGGGGGGTGAATCCATTGTACCTCTAATCTTCAAAACCTGCATTAACATTTGTATCCACAATAACTTAATTAACCCTTAATCTATTATAATTATTTGGTATGAAAATAAGATAAATCAACACCATGCACAAGAGAACACAAGATTTATGTGGAAAACCAAAGATGGGAAAAACCATAGTGAGGATTAGCTCACAATATAAAGTAACTTCAATATCAAATATAATATGGCTCACTTTCAGAGGGATTAGTACCCAAAGAAAGAAAGGCTCACTTCCAAAGGCTCGCTACTAGAATAGAAAAGAAGATAGAGAAGAATGTTACATAGAGAAATCTATCTAAATGTAATAGAGAAACCCACCACAATATTATCAAGGCTTTCACATCATGAGTGAAGAATTGTAGACACCTTGTGCTCACTACATCCAACAGTATAACACATGAAAGATTGCATTTCACTTCTCAAATTCACACTCTAACACTCTACAATTCACATAATTTGCATCTATCTTGTCTTTCTTATCATCCCTCAACAAGTCAACCCTTATTTATATCATCTTCAAACTTGAAACCCTTCTCTAAGGATGGTTATGCACATAAACCATCCAAATTCAAATTAGGTTGGCACCAAAACACTTTTTTGGTAGATAGAAGTGAAAGAAAACCACACAATTCCTTATTTGGGACCCAAATATACAATACCACTCAACTACACACTTCTAAAAAAAATAATTATCCACCACAATTAGTGTAAACACTAGGTCAGTCATTACCCATGTAAACACAATTAAAACTTTTAAGTAGATGCTTCCTTAAATCCAAGGACGACTTTCAAACCACACACCATGCTTGAACATGATCTATAATATTCTAAAACACCCTAAAATCCAATAAAATCCTTTGCAACAAATTTTACCTAAGAAATGTACACACCTAATACACTCAAACAAATCTACCATACATTGTTACTTAAGAAATTGACTTGTGAAGCACCAAACCTTGAACCATATTGATTGAACAAAGATACCAACATAATAAACACACCCTTAGAACCAAAATATCTAAAACCACTCTATGGAGAAATGTGAAGTAAAGACATTTCTCAAACACCTCTGTAGTGCACTATTCACACATTGGTGAATACAAATTATTCTACAAAATGATCCAACACACCAAATTCTAAATACAACACCTTTTATTAACATATTTAAAATGAATAGGTAGATATTCAACCTAAAAGAAATGTGGAGCACCACCATAACACTATTTTGTAACCCAAAACAACATTGCAACACACTATTTCCTCTTTTTATCATATTTTTTCAAAATAGATAGATAACCAAGCATTGGAAACACATCCTTATTACCTTCATCACTTCATCATCACCACCAAGCCAATTTCAATACAAAAAATCAACCATATATCCATAGAATCTTATCAAAGAAACACTAGAGGTTGACACTAGTAGCTTACTAATGACAACATAATGCAACTAATCAAAGCATCATCAATGCAACAATCTCCCTCAATAATTATCTTCCTTTTCATATTGTTGAAACTAATGATAACACAAGCTTTTTGACATTAATGAAAAAATCAATCTGCTCATACCTACAACAAAATTATAATATGAGAACCAAAGATAACCCTTGATTAAAATGATCCAAAAGATAGTGAGTACAATGGTGGATATTATAATATATTGATATTCAAGTTTCAGAAGATACAATGAGTATTCTAGTCATCTATTTATATTATAGATAAAAAATTACAACTTTCCTTCTCTATGTTTTAGAGGAATTATCTATTCAACTTGATTCTATACATATATTTTCAAAGAATAAGAATTAGAACAATTAGAATGACAATAAAACTTATCTTTATAGTTTAGGAATAACTCAAAAATTAACCAGGAACAAACCCTAACCCCACTAGGGTTTGAAAAGATAGAAAATATCTAACCTAGGTTGCAAAATCTAATCACATACTTGTTGATGTGTTTTTTATGCACTTCTAAACACAGGAAGTGCATAGGTGCACTACCTCTCTTGAAAGACAATCTTCCACAATCAAATTGCAGAACACTATTCCAAGGTCTCTAATGTCAGGTCTTGACAGTGCTGGGAATATCTCAGTTGTTTGATGTGATTTGTTGGAATCACAAGGCAGTCTTACGGATGAGTTACAAAGCATGGGAAGTTGGGTTTGCAAATGTAGTTTCAAAGTGCTGGAAGTGAATGAACAGTGGCTGTCCACTCAAAATAGCAAGCTGAAACTCATCAAGTTCATCTAATTTGGCTTTATGGTGATGCTTTGGATCCTACTCTAACCAAGGATTAAAAGAAACAACAAAAGGAGAAGGGTTAAGAAAGCTATTCTAATCCTAAGCTAAGAATGAACAGTAACAATCGTGGCTGCTCAAGTAGATAGGCTTCCTAAACCGGGTTTTGCTTGACCAAGAGAAACCTATAGCTACACAAAACCAGTGCAATCTCCTAAGGTCTGCTGATTTTTAGATTGCACATGCACATCATGAACATGCAATTGAACTAAGTTGTAGCATTGGAATAAAGAAGCCCAAGCTAATTTTGTACAACAGCTTGTCATCAAAAAGTGCTAAAAGTATGGGCTAAAAGCTCATCAAATACCAAAACAACAATTTCCATTATCACCTCCATTCAAGAATCTACAACTAAAACTACTATGGAAGGAAAAACCATGCATGCAAGATGAGCAAAATCAAAGAGAACATCCATAAATCATGCAATGTTGTCTTCTATTGGTTCAAATGCTTTTTACAATAGCTCTCCAACCCTTACAAATGAGGGGCAAACACCTATTTATAATTTTCCAAAGCCCAAATGAATGGCTAGGATTGAATCACAATGAGTGGCTCAGATTCAATTACAGTAGGGTTTCACTTACCCCACAATATTCAGCAATTTAAAAAACATCTTTGTCTTCTCCCTGTTTTATCATCTAGTGCCCAGGTGCTGTAGCAGTTTTGTCATTTAGCTAATTGCTCTTTTACTATAGCTAAAACTACTTGAAAGTTGCCATCTTACTTGATGTGTTCACAGTGTTCTTCCTTGGATCAAATGAGCCTGTCGACGATTGGCATCAATAGATTGGTTGCCCCTGATTCGGGCGGACAACTCCCTTATGCTTTCTTCAAGGCCACCCCCTTGCATTTTTGTCCTTGGCCTCCTTGGCACAGGCCTTCTTCTAACGATGACCCTGTTGGTGTCTGCTAGGTGGAGAGGCGAACATGAAATGAATGGTGATAGGAGCTATGTGCATTCCCTGCTCAGCTTTCTTGATGGGTCTCTTGACAGACCGATGGTAAGCTCCTTTAATCTTGCATACATGAAACATTGTAAGTGCTTTCATACAAAAAACAAGGAAAACATTAGCCAAATCTTGCAAAAACCTTGTTAGATTCATCCATGCATCATCAAAAGATCATAATATTCATATTTGGGGCTCATTTGGATCAAAAACATCAATGCATCCCCAAGGGGGCAGGCAACAAATAAGGGACAACAAACCGGAAGGGAAGTTCTCAGACCTCACAAAACATAGCGAAACTAAAAATTTTCAATTATAGCACATGGGAAAAAGGGAAGGAAGAGTGCCCAGAAAACTTCTTTAAAATTGGACTCATTTTACAAAAATTGGAAGCTCAAAACGGCCACGGAGGGGTCGAGCTTTGGAGGCTGGGCCACTGGGGCTCCACGGATGTTCAAGACAGCCAAAGGGGGACGAAGCTTTGAAACCACCGAAACTTAACCAAATGTTGACAAAGCCTTAGAAGTTCATTTAAGCACATCAAACACATCCCAGATCCAAAAAAGGTTGCCCCCAAAGTCAAAAATGTGGAAACCGGAGTGACGGGGGTCCATAGATGTTTCCAAATAGCCAAGGAGGAAGGGAACTCTGGAGGGAAAATTTCAAAACCATTGAAACTTAATGAAACATTGACAAAACTTTGGCAGTTCATTTAAGCACCTGAAACACATCCCAAATCCAAAAAAGGTTGCCCCCAAAGTCAAAAATGTGGAAACTGGACAGGCAGGGGTCCATGGATGTTTCTAAAACAGCCAAAGAGGGACGAAGCTCTAGAACCACCGAAACTTAACAGAATGTTAACGAAACTTTGACAGTTCATTTAGGGACCCCAAACACATCCCAAATCCAAAAAAGGTTTCCCCCAAAGTCAAAGATGTGGAAACCAAACCGATAGGGGTCCATGGATGTTTCCAAATAGTAGAAACAAGACAAAAGGTAGAAAGGGGACAAGCGACTTTATTTTTTCATGGATTTGAATACCCTAAGTAGGTGAATTTAGAAAGGGGAATTTGATCGTTTGATGGCACATGACCAATTTGGGCTTGGAAAATGGGGCACGCAAAACAAGACAAGAGCAAAGTAGCCTACCAGGAGTAAAAAAAGGGGGTCCCTGCCTACGGCGGGGCTTATGTGCAAAAAATGCACAACAAATGGTGACTCACTGGGGAAATGCTCCAAAACATTTTGATGACAAACTAGAATCATGAACCCAAAATTTTTGGTTCCAACCTTCACGCTAGAGTAAACAAACCAGACGCCCAACCAAAGGATCAAAACCACTAGCCAACCCAACCTTCAGTATCCTGAAAATCCAAGTGTGTGCAATTGCATTAATTCCCATCCTTTAGTTGCTACAAGAACCCAAGCTCCGTCAAGTTAAGCTACATAGTTTATTCTAACTCCAAAAGCATCTGGGACATTGCCTCACTTCCAGTCAGGCGTCCATAGCCCCAATGAGGTTGTGGTTGTGATTCTCTCAAACATTGCTCTACTACTAGCTAAGCGTCCATAGCCCCGGTAGAGTTGCTCGGATACCCCTGAAAAGTTGAATTTTCTCTTTCTTTTAATTTTCAATGTTTTCTTTATTTCTTTTCTCTTTTTAGCTCTTATATTTCAACTTGCAAGCATTGAAGCTCGTGCTTAGGGATGAGAATCACAGTGGCGCTGGAGTAGAATTTTAGATTTTTCACTTGACTAGACTTCACAAAAGGCCCTATAGTGACCATCAGATTCTTAAGATGTGTAAGAGCTATAAGATTTTAGAATACGTTAAAGTCAGACTAAACCAACAACTTATCCTCTTCGAATTAAACACCCAGATCGCTTGACACTAATAGAAGACCTTCACCATCCACTCTAAAGACTTGATTAGACTTTGACAAAGAAATACGTAGAACAGCCCCAGACAATAAGTATGGTTGTTGTATGCACAGATGTGCCTAGCTAAAAGTAGAGGGACCCCGAGCAAAGCAGCAGTAAAGTGAAAGCAAACAAAAAGCAAACAACCTACAACAAACCAACTAACCTAAGGAAAGAAGGAAAGCGGAGTATTTACAAGAAACTTATACTATTCGAAATGGGCTATGTACAAAGATATTTACAAAGTACTATGTTCAGGTAGGGCGAGTTGACATTAACATTCACTGGATTTTGCAGTGCATGCATAAGAAAATGGGAAATTGTTATTGTTCTTAACCATGCAAACTTATCTTTATATTCTGAAAAAAGAAATTCAATGTTGCAACACTCAAGTTCAATCACGTCATCATGAAAAATCAGCAATTGAGGAGGTTTGTTGAACCCATGGTTAATCCATAAACATGTTCATTTTCCCTCATTCCCATAATCAAAATAATAAGTGCAATTATGAGAAATAATAGGGGCAAGGAAGGATAGAACTTGGATGTCATCACATGGAGGTGGCAGCGTTGGACAGTCGAGAGCAAGCACAACATCGTTGATCATTGCATCAGTAGCCTCGAGCGGGTGCGGTGGAGGATGCAACACTTCAGACATTAAGTTTGCATAAGGCTAGGAGGACGGGGCAGCAAACATCTCTTCCACTCTACCAATGGAATCTACAACCCCGGTTGGTAGTTCTTCAAAAAGAAATATTTCTCCACATTGATCATCTACAAACTTGGAATCCACTTGGTTGCTATCCTAAAATGGTAGTATGTTGTCTCGTCTCCTTCCCCAAGTATCAACCTCCTTTTTATGATGTTCAATGTCATGGGATAATGACATGGACAAATCTGCACTATTGCAACTCCCTGAATGTGAAGGAGGGTCAACAACAATCATGGCGAAAGGGCTCCAAGTTGCATCTTGTAGTTGGTCAATTCTACCATACTCATTGGAAGCCATCAAAACACCCCCACCTTTGTCATTTTCCCTTTGTTGTTCATGCATCTCATCATGACGTTCAATCATTTCCTCTTGTTCACTATCACTGTAAATGGAGAAGTAGCTCCTCTCCCAATCTGCAAACTCTAGTGCATCATTGTTCGGGGGCTCAAGGAGTATGTATTCATCACTACTATCTTCTAGGATGTGTTCTTCCTCAACATGAGCATACCTCCGTAGTGCAGCTCCTAATGGAAAGAAGTCATGAATCGATGGAACCTCATCAAGGGGACCAAAGTCTACTGCATAATTTCCCTCCAAGGGCTCGACATAAATCCTATCGTTCATGGTGTGCAAATTCTCTTCAAGAGGAAGAACTTCTTGGTGACTAGTGGAAAACATTCTCGCTTGATCTACTTCATCGCTTGGAAGTCCAAGACTATATTGTTGTCCTTCTTCCATTGTTGTCCCAACATCCTCTTGAGGGCTACCTTCAACTGAGCCATCACTTGATTCAGGCTTTTGGTCTTCTTCTTCGATATGGGCAGTAAGTAGAGGAGGTCAAGTACTTGGCTGCCTTGCTTGTTCTTTGACTTGCTTGATGGCTTCTTGGCACAGTTTGCATGTGAACTCCGAGTGTGATGAATCATGAAGTATGCACCAATTTGGCAATAGTAGCACCTCCAAATCCACTTGGAATTTTAGTTCGGACCAATCCTTTGCTAATTTGGAGACAAGCTGGCCATATCTTTCTGCTACTAGGTCCTCATCATCACTTGAAAAAGAAGCTTGATGGTAGATAGCCATGGCGAGTGGTTGCTCCCACTCCTCCAAATCTGCATTTTTAGATTCTCAATCACTATCATTTATGAAGGAGAGGTCTTCCAACCTGATTTTGCTTATGCTTTGATCATCTCCTTCTACTGCCCCAAGGCTTTCAGCCTCCTCTTCTTGATTTTCAGCATTTGTGTTGGCTATCCTAGCATATGTTGCTGCAAATTCTGTTAATTCATCTTCAATTGCTATTCGTTCCTCTTCTTGAGTGGAGGATTGCTCTTCTTCAATGGAGGGAAAGCCTACTAAACTGGTTACAATCAAATTTACATCAATGCACTTTGCTGTCCCAAGACTTTCAGCTCCTCCCCCTTGGTTTTCATTTTCTATGTCTATTGTCCCAACACCAACTTGTATCCAACTAGTTGGTTTATCTTCAAGGTGCTGTCCTACAAATGTTGAAAACTCTTCTACCTCATGGGATGACTTCTCCTCATTGAGAGTTGGCTCCTCCAACTTGTTTGAACAACCCTTGGCTTGATAAATGATGTTGTCACATGATGGACACATAAATTCTGAATGTGGTGCATTGTGAAATCTACACCAACTTGCCATTAGTACTTCCTCCAATCTCAGTCCATCCTTGCTGCTCAAGTGTTCCTGGATCAGCTCCTTGAATGCCTTGGCTGCCATGGTTATCAATTCCTCCTCCAAGTCTGTAAGGGCTAAAGGCTGATAGATTTCCCAAAAGGGAATTTCTCCCTGCAATACCCTTTCGATTTTCCTCAAGAATGTGAAACATCATAGCTTGTTGTGCCTACGAGTGCAATGGATCGGATATCTATCCGCCAATGTGAATTGTTGCAATGGATTCTTTAGTCTCTTATTCAAATCTGCATGTAGTTGAGTGATATCAATTTGTGCATGCCGCTCCATTTTGACTTAGCTTCTACTTGCCTAAATTTTTTTCTGACTTTACCATTAAAAGAGATCCCCTTATCTCAGATTTCTTCTTTGAAAGAGCTCTTTTCAATTTCCAACTTTCAACTTTGTAGCCTCAACATGTCATGCCCTCCTTCTAGCGCCAATTCTGTTGATGTCATTAGGAGGAGGGTAGAAAAAGAATCACTTCCAATCTTTAGCTTTGTATTCCCAACATGTCAGCCCTCCTTCTAGCACCAGTTCTATTGATGGAATTAGGAGGAGGAGGGCATAAAATCAATCACTTCCAATCTTTAGCTTTGTATTCCCAACGTGTCAGTCCTCCTTCTAGCGCCAGTTCTGTTGATGTTTTTTTTGTGCACTTCTCAACACAGGCAGTGCGTAGGTGCACTACCTCTCTTGAAAGACAATCTTCCACAATTAAATTGTAGAACACTATCCCAAGGTCTCTAATGTCAGGTCTTGACAGTGCTTGGAATATTTCAATTGTTTGATGTGATTTGCTGGAATCACAAGGCGGTCTTATAGATGAGTTACAAAGCATGGGAAGTTGGGTTTGCAAATGCAATTTCAAAGTGCTAGAAGTGAATGAACAATGGCTGTCCACTCAAAACAACAAGCTGAAACTCATCAAGTTCATCTGATTTGGCTTTATGGTGATGCTTTGGATCCTACTCTAACCAAGGATTAAAAGAAACAACAAAAGGAGAAGGGTTAAGAAAGCTATTCTAATCCTAAGCTACGAATGAACAGTAATAATGGTGGTTGCTAAAGTAGATAGGCTTCCTAAACTAGGTTTTGCTTGACCAAGAGAAACCTATAGCTACACAAAAATAGTGCAATCTCCTAAGGTCTGCTGATTTTCAAATTGCACATGCACATCATGAACATGCAATTGAACTAAGTTGCAGCATTGGAATAAAGAAGCCCAAGCTAATTTTGCATAGCAGCTTGTCATCAACAAGTGCTAAAAGTATGGGCTGAAAGCTCATCAAATACCAAAACAACAATTTCCATTATCACCTCCATTCAAGAATCTACAACTAAAACTACTATGGAAGGAAAAACCATGCATGCAAGATGAGCAAAATCAAAGAGAACATCCATAAATCATGCAATGTTGTCTTCTATTGCTGCAAATGCTTTTTACAACAGCTCTCCAACCCTTACAAATGAGGGGCAAGCACCTATTTATAGTTTTCCAAAGCCCAAATGAATGGCTAGGATTGAATCACAATGAGTGGCTCAGATTCAATTACATTAGGGTTTCACCTACCCCACAATATTCAGCAATTTAAAAAACATCTTTGTCTTCTCCCTGTTTTATCATCTAGTGCCTAGGTGTTGTATCATTTTCGTCATTTAGCTGATTGCTCTTTTACTGTAGCTAAAACTGCTTGAAAGTTGCCCTCTTACTTGATGTGTTTGCAGTGTTCTTCCTTGGATCAAATGAGCCCGTTGACAATTGGCATCAATAGATTGGTTGCCCCTGATTTGGGCGGACAACTCCCTTATGCTTTCTTCAAGGCCACCCCCTTGAATTTGTGTCTTTGGCCTCCCTGGCACAGGCCTTCTTCTAATGCTGACCCTATTGGCGTATGCTAGGTGGAGAGGCAAACATGAAATGAATGGTGATAGGAGCTATGTGCATTCCCTGCTCAGCTTTCTCGGTGGGTCTCTTGATAGATCGACGGTAAGCTCCTTTAATCTTGCGTACATGAAACGTCGTAAGTGCTTTCATACAAAAAACAAGGAAAACATTAGTCAAATCTTGCAAAAACCTTGTTAGATTCATCCATGCATCAAAAGATCATAATATTCATATTTGGGGCTCATTTGGATCAAAAACATCAATGCAGGCCCAAGGGGGTGGGTAGTGAACAAGGGACAGCAAACCGGAAGGGAAGTTCGTAGACCTCACAAAACATATCAAAACTAAGATTTTTCAATTATAGCACATGGGAAAAGGGGAAGGAAAAGTGCCCAGAAAACTTCCTTAAAATTGGACTCATTTTACAAAAACTGGAAGCTCAAAACGGCCACGGAGGGGCCAGGCTCCAGAGGCCGGGCCGCCGGGGCTCCATGGATGTTCAAGACAGGCAAAGGGGGACAAAGCTCTGGAACCACTGAAACATAACTGAATGTTGACGAAACCTTGGCAGTTCATTTAAGCACATCAAACACATCCCAGATCCAAAAAAGGTTGCCCCCAAAGTAAAAAATGTGGAAACTGGAGCGACAGGGGTCCACGAATGTTTCCAAACAGCCAAGGAGGAAGGGAATTCTGGAGGGAAAGTTCTGAAACCATCGAAACTTAACGGAATGTTGACAAAACTTTGGCAGTTCATTTAAGCACCTCAAACACATCCCAAATCCAAAAAAGGTTGCCCCCAAAGTCAAAAATGTGGAAATCGGACCGACAGGGGTCCATGGATGTTTCTAAAATAGCCAAAGAGGGACAAAGCTCCAGAACCACCGAAACTTAACAGAATGTTAACAGAACTTTGGTAGTTCATTTAGGGACCCCAAACACATCCCAAATCCAAAAAAGGTTGCCCCCATAGTCAAAGATGTGGAAACTGGACCGACAAGGGTCCACGAATGTTTCCAAATAGCATAAACAAGACAAAAGGTAGAAAGGGGATGAGCGACTTTATTTTTTCGTAAGTAGGTGAATTTGGTAAGGGGAATTTGATCATTTGATGGCACATGACCAATTTGGGCTTGGAAAATGGGGCACGCAAAACAAGACAGGAGCAAAGCAGCCTGCTGGGAGCCAAAAAAAGGGGTCCCTACCTACAGCAGGGCGTGTGTGTAAAACATGCAAAACAATACTTCGCAAAATCCAATGTGTAGAACCAACTAATCATATGCATTAACTCTATTGCAACTAGAGGATGGAATGATCCTCAAATCAGACACCCAAATGTCATTCATCCATCAATAGGTTGTGAGAATGAAAGAAGGCACACAATTGGGCTGAAATCCATGTTGAAACCCTAGAAAAACTTGTGCAAACTTATAGGTGCATAGATTTGAGAGGAAATCCAAGCATAAATTCTCTAGGAATCCACACCAAGCCATCATATTAATGAGCACACAAACCTTGAAGAAAACCTCCATGAAATCCACAGAAGATCACAAATACGAATGGAGCTCTAACATAAAGCATGTCGGCAACACATAAAGAAGGCATGGGTATCATCCCCTCATAATGGGAGTAGGTAGAAATAGGCTTAAATACCCCTAAAGTCCTAAAAAAATGAACTTTGGTAGTTGAGGAAATAGATGTAGCATTAATGGCACCAATCGTGAGTATTATTGGGCTTTTGGGCTCAAAGGAAATGCTTTTTTGAGAATTAAAAGGGTCGCAAGGACAAAAATACCACCTCCATTGGACATCAAGCATTGGCATTTCATCATACTTCATACTTCATTGGTATTGACATCGACATCAACATCAAGCTTCAAAGATTGAATTGGTGGTAAACCACATACTATAAAATGATAAGAGGAAAAGAGGAAGCACAAAGGTTGAAGTACAAAAATAGGTTATCAAAGATCAGGGTTCAGGAGGAGGGCCTACCTTGTACAAAAGACAAGTAAGAGGTAAGATGAAATGTGAAACCCGAAAGTCCAAAAAATAAGGACTTAGTTGGATCATGAAGAAATGAGACCTTGAGAGGGAATCCTAAGGCTTTGAGAAGGAAATAAATTATTTAGAGGGTGGAAAGGAAGAATTTTTTCGAGGTTCATACATTGGGAGGATGCCTTACATCGTTCTACAAAGGAGGTAAGGGGTAAAGGGTAAGCCTTATCCCCAATGTCTGAAAGGCTAAAATTTATTTGCCTTTCAAAGAGCTCATCATGGGTCAGAGGGCAGAAGAATCAACTACTTATTAACTTAACAATGGTAATAAGTAAGTGGTAAGGATAAAGCTTGATCCTTGAAACATCAAAACTTAGTTGATTCTTAGAAGGATCTAGGCCGAGGGAAGGAGAAGGGAAGGAAAAGAAGGTAGCAAAGGGTAAGGATTAACCCTAATGGGTGAAACCTGAAAATTCAAGGAAAGATAGAAAGAAGGGGAAAAGAAGAAGGGGATTAGGAATGTTGAAGAAGGGATGCAGGGAAGAGGACAAGCGAAACCTCAAAACATCTAAAAGTTTATACTTAGCCAATTTTTTGGATTTTTCAAATGGGGAATTTATGGAAAGATAGCAAGGGAGTAAGGAAGATTACTAGAGACACACAAACATGACACACCATTATGATTTTTTAGATCATCTATAAGTGATGGGAATCATAAGGGGGTTGAAACAAGCTAAAAATAGTGCCACGAGTGGCTCTAGTTAGGGATGTCTATTTAGAAAAAATGGAGTGAGGATCCAAAAAATTCTACAAAAGAATACCAAAGGCTAAAAAAAAAAATGGTGAAACAAATAATTACATTATGATACAATGTGCATGGGTATTCCTTACTTTTGAAAAGTATGGTTTGAGGAATTGTCCATGCATTGGTAATTCCAACACTTTTACATCCATAAATTAGAAAAATTATTAAAGTTGACCATGACTATTGTGTATGGAACAAGGACCAATCCAAAGAGCCTCAAATTTACCATGTTTTCCCTTATCCTAGAATCTAGCATTCCACATCAAAACTAAATCTCCAATAGTAAACTTCAAGTCTATAGATCTCTTGTCAAATAAATATTTGACTTGCAATTTCTTTTTTTATATTGATGATGTGCATTCCTTCTCGATTCATCCAAATCTATCAATTGGTTAATTATATTGGTCATGCTATTATCAATTTCATCTCCATATTCTTTGATGAATTTCTAAATTGGCAACAAGTTATTTATTGCTATCATAGCATCCAACCCATACACTAGTTCATAAGGGGATTTTTCTATATCCTTCTTGATAGTTGTTCTATCAGCCCATAATGCTAGTTTCAATTTTGAGTCCCAAGCCTTCTTGTTCTTCTCCATTTCTCTTTTCATTATCTTCATGAGGCTTTTATTATTGGACTCATCCTATCCATTTCCCTATGGATGGTATGGGGAAGATTATGGTATAGCAATTCCATAATCATTGCAAAAACGTGCAAATTCCTCTTACCTAAAACACATTGCATTGTCCATGATTAACTTTGCAGGAGTGCCAAACTAGATCAAAATGTTATCCATAATAAAATTGATTACAACCTTTGTCGGTTCCCTTTCTTGTAGGAATTACTTCCACCCATTTGGTGAAGTAGTTTGTTGCTACCAGTATCCAACTGTGGCCACAACTAGATTTTTCATTGAGTTCACTGATGAAATCTATGCCCCATTGATGAAAAGGAGCTTCTACATTTTGTGTTCTAAAGGGTAAAGTACCAAAAAAATTAACTTACCAGAAAACCTTTAGCAAGCATCACATTTCTTTACCATCCTATATGTTTCAAAAAAGAGATAGGACCACCAATATCCAGATCTCAAGATATTATGAGTAGTTTTTTTTGCCATATAATGGCCTCCACAAACACCATTGTGAATTTCCTAAAGGATTTTCCTTGCTTGTTCCTCATTTGCACATATTAACATCACAGCAGCCCTATCCCTCCAATATAAGTAGTCCTCTATCATGATATACTTTATGGCTTGCGATTTTAAGGTCCTTTTTTTATTATCTATCATGTGATCAGGGCAAGACATGTTCTTTAGATAATATAGAATATCCTCATACCAAGAGAAGCCATGAACATCACGTTCCTCTATAGAAACATTCTCATCTATTTGATTTATCTTACTAGTTGCAACATTTGATTCATCCATTAACTTAGCTAAAACCTACCCTCTAACAAGTGTATTTATTTGGAAATCAATATTAAACTATTGGATCTTGTTGATCCATCAACACCTCCTTCTAGTGACTTCCTATTGAGTAAATATTTCTTTAACTGCAACATTAGGTACACAAACCATTATCTTTGCACCCACCAAGTAGGGTCTAAAATTCTTCACAACTTTTACTAAAGCATAGGCCTATTTTTCCATGATATCATACTTCAATTTTTCCGCTTAGAGTGATTTGTTGAAGAAAGCAATGGGTTGATCATAACCTTCATCATTTTTTGTAAAAAGACAATAGCTATATTGTGAAATTATGCAAAAGAAAAAAATTGAAAAGGCTTAGTAAAATCAGGTGACTTGAGAACTAGTGCTTCTTTGATGGCTTTCTTGATGTCATTAAATGCTCTAGAAGGCTCATCTCCCCATGCAACTACTTCTTGTTTACTCAACATCTTGGAGATAGTTTCATAGTTTCAACAAAGTTTTTAATAAACCTTCTAACAAAATTGATCTAGCCAAAAAAAGATTGAATCACCTTCACTGTTTTGGGAATTGGAATCCTATCTATAGCACCGAAAAAAGTAACCCTTTTTCATGCTTAGTTTGGGAATAAGTAATTAATGATAAAATAGAATTAATTGTACCTTATTTAGGGTGTTTTAAAGTGTTTTCTTACGCTTTCACACTAATCTAGGGCTTTATTAATTAATTGAGGTTAATTAGAGCTTAATTGGTCCTTTAAATTCAAATCCAAGCCTCCTTTATTTCATTTTTCAAAGGATAAATCCCGACACTCATTAATAATGTTTCATAATACTTAATTTGGCAAGGTTCGATTCCCCACTATGGCCTAGGACCCCCTTTTTACATATTATTTCACCTCCCTGAAACTTGGCCCTAGAAAACTAGGCTAGGACCCATTCGCCTAAGGTGGCAAAATGGTCCTCCTCACTAAGGACACCCCTTTTTAAATTTATTTGTGGCAAGATTTTAATGATTTTGAATCCTAGATCTAATATCAGTTTGTGTTATTTGAATTTCATCTAAGCATTCAAGTATTCAAGCATTATAGCAAACTTATGATCAAGGGAGCATTTCAAGAGCATTTCAAAGGCATTCAAGGGAAGTTTATCAATGTTTTATTGCAACATTCAAGATCATATCATCATGTCAAAGGAATAGTGCATCAAGCATGTTGTTGAGCTATTATGCTATGATGTAGCATTCAAGATCTGAGTTAAGCATTGTTTCACATCCAATTCAAGATCAAGATCTACATTCTACATCTAGCCACTTCATGCTAGATTGCTGATTTACATTCCAAGACTTCATCCAAGGTATCATTATTTCATGTTTCATGTTTCATGTTCATGTTTCATTATTTCATCATAAGTTTTAATTACCTTAATGGGGTTTGACCAAGGAAAACCCCTATTCCCTAACAATCAACAAATTTTTCTCCTCTTTGATGTGTGATTGCAAGTTTCTAGGTTGAAGATCAAGTGGAGAACAAGATTGAAACAAAAAATTTCAAGTTGCAAAGTTGTAAAAATTTTCATCTTTGTTGAAAGATCATGGAAATGATGTTGTAGAATTGATTTCATACTTTTAGGAGTTGAGTGCCAAGGACCTGGAAGTGTAGAAATTGAAGAAAAGAACCCAAAAATAAGTTTTTAGAAACCCTAGCAAGGACCCATTCGCCACCTTGGGCGAATGAGTCCTTAGTGACCCCCAAAACAATACTTTTTCAACAAGGTACACATTATTTCAGCTTCTTAAAACCTTCCTTATTGTTGTTATAACAGTTAGGGTTGTTTTCTAATTGTTATTTATGCATTTTACTCACCATAATTGAATGAAACCTTAGAAGAAAAACATAGTGGTTTCTCATCTTGTTCATTCATTTTGATAAACCCTATTTTTTTACATTTCACTATCAATTGGTACAACCCTTTTTGGATCAATTTTTATTCCTTTGAAACTTTATGACCCAACAAATTTCCCTTAGTGACCTCTAAGATATTTTAGGATTCAATAAAATGCCATATTCCAAGGCTCTCATAAATATCTTTTCTAAATTAATACAATTCTCTTCCTCCTTCTTGGAATAAATAGTTAGGTCATCTTGATAGACCACAATAAATATATCTATCAAATCTAAAAAAAGCAATAGTCATGGCTCTCTAGAATGTAGCTCCTACATTGGTCAAACCAAATGGCATTCTGATATAAACATATGTCCCCCATGGTGTATTGAAGGTAGTCTTATATTGCTCTTATTCCTTTTCTTTTACTTGATTATAACTAGAAAATCCATCCATCATGGATAAGATCTCACATCCTGTAACTCTATGCAATATTGCCTCCATATTTGGCAATGGGTAATTATCCTTTAATGAAGATATGTTTATACTTTTGAAATCTACACACAATCTAATATCCCTATTTTTTTTTCTAATTGGTACCATGTTTGACACCTAGGTGGAATTTCTGATAGGCTTTATGATTCCATCATCTTTGAGCTTCATGAGTTCCTACTACATTTTGGGTGCCAATGTAGGATTTATTGGATGATTTGTTTCTATCTAAAAGGCTTAACATCTAACTTTAAAGGGATTTCATGCTGAAATAGATCTTCTTTATAAGCCTTTAGGTCATCATATGACCATGCAAAGACATGTTTGTATCTTCTGAGAAAATAAATAAGCATTGTTCTAATCTTTGGGTTGATCTTCTTGCCAATATATACCTTCTTGGGTGCATTCTCAGTGCCCAAATTCATTTCCTCTAAGTTGTCTTCATGTGTCTAGAGTTTTTTTTATATTACACTTATCTGATTTATCAAAAACTCTTTCTAAGGCTACTATTCCTTTAGGGATTTTATTGGTCTTGAGTTGGATTACCTCATTTTCAAAAATGGTATCCTTTCCATCAATTGTTTCCACAAAATTCTAGAAATCAATTTCTTGGTTGTGATACTCATCTATACAATGTAGAAATCTCAATAAATGTGTCATTATTGAATAACTACCAATTTTGAATTTTTTCAGGGATAGAGGGCCTCACTTGAACCTTGAATTTTGATGTACTCTAGAAAAAATTATATCCTCAAGTCTCAAGGAAATGTTGGCAAGAAGGTCTACCATAGCATTTTTAGATCTTTCTACCCAATCAATAGAAAATGCATCAAACATTTCAATTATATCCCAAACAACATTCTATATTGCTTCAATATTTTTCTTTGACACATACTTAGCTCTTATTTGAGATATCACTAACTTAGAGCCAACCAGAACCCTAATTTCCTTTATTTTATTTCTACTTGGCATATTCAATCCCAATAATAAGGCTTCATACTCAACAACATTATTTGTACATTGAAACTTTAGTGAGAATGAATACTTATAGGATTTACCTTCTGGTGATTTGAGAATCACCCTTGCAGATGACCATTCTTTTAAACAAGCCCCATCAAAATACATGGCCCATAAGACATATTCTTGAGTATTTTTCTTCACTCATATGATTTTTTGTGCATTCCCATCCTCTATTTGTTCTGCATCTACAACTTTGAAGTTGTTGATTTCTATATCAATAAAATGCACATTCTCAACTAGGTAAGCATACTCAATGAGGTTAAGAGATCTTTTTTCCCTAATTATATTGACTTACCTACCATTCAAAAGTATAGTAGCATAAGAAAGATCTAACTTCATGCTTCTTCTGACTTTTGTTGTCCATCCTCTTGACATGAAAATTCCATACTGAGCTGGAATGTCAACCATAATCACACTCATGGCATAATATTTTTAAGGATAGCTACCAATTTGAAAGGAACCTCTTTTACTATTCCAATTATAGGGGCTTCCCTTGAGTCCATAGAATATTTTTTTCATATGTTTGACTCACTTGTATCCCTAGCGCCCTCATGATTGCTAAAGGCATGATGTTAGTCGAAGATCCTGAATCTATCATGCAATTTATAATCAGTTTATTACTTATTTGCAAGGTCACATAAAAGGGATCTACTTGATTAGGGAAATTAGTTAGGGTGGTGCCTAAAAACACTTTAGGAAACTCAATGTGAGTTATGTTTGACTCAACTTCTTTCATGTTTTCTTTACCTTTTTGAAAAGAGGTAGTTACTTTCCCTCCATTACAAGTAGTAGATGTACCAATGATAAGGGTGAGTTCCTTTTCCTTGTGCTCTTCTATCCTCATCATTTGCAATAAAGGAATTGATACCCTAATCTGAGATAATATTTGAGTCATATCCATTGTGGTGTACATTGGAGTGTCGTAGCCTAGAGAAATTTTCTCATTCACCTTTCCTTGATTATTTACAATTTTATCCTCTTAGACATACCTAGCTTCCCCTTTTCCTTGATCATATTTCATTTTTTGATTTTTTCTCCTTGATGAGAGGATACACAACTTGGTTTTTAGGTTTCTTATCATATTAACCTTCATGTCCTTATTCTTTATAAGGTTATGTCCTTTTGTATCACTATTTCCCTATATAAAAAGGTTGACAGGGTTCCCTTGATCATTGTTGACTACTATATTTCTCAAATTATAGGTACTCGGCCTATGCAATAGCAACATTAGTTAATGATCTGATCTCTTCATTTTGAGTTCTTCTTAGTCTAACTTCTATTTATAATTCCAAATTGTTCACTCTATCATGACATTCATTTTCATCATCATAGAACTTGCTGATGATATGAATGATTTAAGTGTCTCTTTTCCTAAATATCAACCTCTGAACATCTCTCATCTAAGGAATAGTCACTAGTAGTTGGTCCCATTCCAAAAACATTTTTATTCCTTATTCTTCAATGTGTGAATCATCACAATCATTATATGGCTCATGGATATCTCCTAAGGATTGGGAAACCATACATTGTTGAGAAGAATGTGGCAATAGGTAAGGGTCAAAGCATGATGTATCCTCAACAAAATTTGCATTATTTCTCTTCAGAGGGTCAAGGTTTTCCTTATTTTGCACATTTATATGATTTTTCTAGAAATACCTACCATTATGCTAATAAGTATTGTATGGTTGATCTGAAAGATTTGTCATTTTCTCTTGCCTTTGATAATTTCCTTTATCATAAGATAAAACTTTTTCATTTCTTGCAACCTTATAACTGAGATACTTCAAGTTTCTTATTACTTTGTCAAGCTTATCCTCAAGAGGTGTTGTTATTTTGTTTTGGTATCCTCTACAATTTTGCAAGATCTTGACATCAACTCTCTTGTTGACCTTTCCCAAAGCTTTCCTATTGCTTGCAATATGGATTGCAATACTAAATTCATCCCTCAAGGAATGGGGGTTTTTATCTCTCAACTCATATGTCATTTTAGGATAATAATCATTGCAATACAAAACTAAACACATAGACTCAGGGGGCTTCATATCATTAGGAACCTTGTTGTAAATCCTATCAAATCTTGCATTGAATTCTAACATAGACTTATTAAAACCCTTGTTGATACTTGTGAACTCATTAATTGAAAATGTAGGGTCAATATTATTACCATAATGTTCTCTAAATACCCTCTTGAGGTCATGCCAACATACAATACCACCATCAGGAAAACTTCTATACTAGTCTCTATCCTCACCAATCAAAGACTACATAAACAGATTCATGACATCTTCATTTTCCTCCTCAAAATCATCTAGTAAATTCAAAAAGGTGCTTAAATGCTCTTCACCACTCACTCCATCACTTCTTAAAAATCTAGATAGGTATTATTTTACTTCATTAGGAACTTGGTTAGTGTTGTTGAATGAACAAGATAATTTATAGGGGAGTGAATCAGTTGTAGAAAATTAAAGCATCAAAACCCTCAACAATAAATAGATCCATATGCATTCATTAAACCCTTGTTCTATTAAAGTGATTAAACATGAAATGCATTCCATAGAAACTAAAATAACAACACCATACACAAGAGAATACTAGATTTACATGGAAAATCCAATGAGGGAAAAACCACGATGAGGATTATCTCACAATATAAGTAATTGCAAAACCAGTACAAGGGATCACTAGCAAAATAAGACACACTGTCCATAAAAGGCTCATAGCCAAGGCTCACTGTAATAGAAACAACACAAAAAGATAGAAGAGAAATGTTACACAAAAAAAAATTATCAATTCAAAAAGGAATTCACCACAAATGCTCCAACAATTTTGTAGCCTTTCATGAAATATTTTGGACACCTTCAACTCACTGCTTTATGGAATCCAATACTTTGAATTTTGCACTGCTTTGCTCAAATTTGCATCTTCACTTTTGCAATTCACATCACACACATCACTCACATCAATCTCGCATCTATCTTGTCTCTCTCTCACATTTCACAACATTATTCTTATTTATATCAACCTCAACCTTGAAAACCCTCTCCAAGGTTAGCAACTATCCATTACACTTGCAAATTCAAATTATGTTGACACATAAACATTCTTGTGGTGGATATGAATTAAGGTGACCCATATAACTCCTTAATTAGGACCCAAATAAATCCTAACACACCTTAACACGCTTTCACAAGCCTCACATGTAGTGCTAACACAAGGTCAACCAATACATGTGTTGAACACTAGAAAAATTAAGTACATTCTTCCTTAAATCAATTTGAAACTTCTAGACTATAAATTTCATTTGAACACAACCTAGAATAATCCTCAAACCACCTAAGATACAACACAAACTTCATCCAAACTTACAACATAGAAATACTCCAACTCAGAGCATCTGGTAAACCTTATTTGCACAATGACACATGAAACACACAGTGTAATATACCAAATCAAGTGAAACCTTGAATTCTAAAAGATAAGAAAATTATAAGCAACTTCGCGAATCCACACAACCTAAATCCAAACTATGGAGAAATGTAGAGTAAATACATTTCCCCTGGGCGACAATAAACATCACCAAAAAATTGGTTCACACACTAGTGAAAATATCTCTATGTACAATGATCCATAAACCCAAATTCTAAATATAGCAATCTCTATCAACCTTGAACAACATATTAGATCTGGAAATTAATAATATCAACATAGAAGAAACATGGAGCACAACTCGAAGCACATTCTAAGCAATTGCACAACATTATTTTTTTTGTTTGTCAAATTTTCTCAAAAGCACTTAGAAACCAAGTACCAAAGGCATCATCCTAGCTCATTACTTCATTACAACTCATCTCCATACACTGCAACATAAAGATAGCTTCATGTACTCACAACACTTCCTCAATATCTCAACTACACATGCACAACTTGCAACAACTTGTTTTCCTCTTTTTCATAATTTTCTCAATATCCTGAACATCTTCATCGTGTAACAAACTTCCTTAACACATAGTTGACATTAATGAAAACACCAACTAGTATAAATCTATTTAAATTAATGACACCACCTTTGTACTTGAAAAAATATCCCCCTTTTTCATTGATGGCAAGACAAGATGTGAAAAAGCATCAAAGACAATATAACAACTCTGAATACACTTCTTTATGATTTCCTTTCTTTTCTCCCCCTTAAACTTCAACTTTTTCAAATGATACTTTCTCCCCCTTTACCATCAATGAAAAAAAAAATCCTTTTGCATTGTTCTCCCCATTTGACACTGAACCAAAATACTTTCTCTGAATATTTCCCCTTAGGAGTACACCCAATCAATGTACCAAATTTGCAATAATGACCACACATGACACTATCCACTCCCCCTGAGAGGTCATCACTAACATCAATCTAGAAAAGAGATAGATCCATAAATCCATTGGACTGATGCATCTCCATATGCATCTAGTTCAAAGAAGGAGGGGCAATAAATCCCCAAATTCTACCAAAGATACTCAAAAGTATCCTTACAAGGAGCCTTAGTATATATGTCAGCAATCTGATCCTTTGTAGGTACATACTCAAGTTTTACCTCATTCTCCATAACCTTCTCTTTCAAAAAGTGAAACTTGATAGATATATGCTTTATCCTTGAGTGCATCACTGGATTCTTTGAAATGTTAATTTCACTTGTATTATCACAAAATATAGATATAGGCTCATCATATACTATTTTGATATCATTCAATGTCAGTCTCATCCACAAAAAATGTGTACAACATAATGCTACTACAATGTACTTAGCCTCTATAGTGGATAAGGAAATTGAATCTTGCTTCTTACTTAACCATGACACCAATCTACATCTAAGAAAGAATGCACGACCACTTGTACTTTTCATGTCATCAACACCCACCCAAATTTTCATGTCTTGTGGCTAGAGCCTCATATTGATTTGTGTGCAAGTTAGCAGATCCATATGATTAATTTTATGTTTAACAGTGCATGAAGGCCGACTAAGTGAATGTAGTATGTTGCAGATATTCAAGGAGTAATTATTTAAGTGTTTTGGTGTTCAAAATTTTTGATTTGGGTTCTCACTATGTTGTGGATGACTTTGGTGGATGTGCATTGAATATTATTCATGATTTGAGTTGACAATTTGTAAACATTTTTGTGTTTTGTTGAAGCCAACATGAGGGTGTTGTCATAATAGTGGTTTACAATTCCTGAGAGGAACGGATTTTAGTTGAAATCACATATTTTTAGAAAATATAATGATTTAAGCCTTAAAAAGTTCCATTTAAAGGATTCCAATTGAAGAGGGTTTGATCAAATCACCTTAGATCAAACCCCCTTGGATAGAACCTCGCTAGTTTTAAACCATACCTATAAATGCATCTCCTTTACACCTATCAAAATGCTGATAAAAAATCACTTTTGATTTATATTTTGGGGGATCAAATGAATTCATTTAAAATTTATTTCAAATGATTATGGTATTCCTCAGAACAAGCTATCCAATGAATATAATTTTAATATGTTTTGGTTTTGTTATGTATTTGTTTTTAAGTTTTATTAAACATAGGTTTTTCATCGAAAATGAATTTCTTTGTTCTTCACATGTGGAAAAATAGAAGATTATCAAAAAAAAAATTGAAAAATAAGAGCACCAGATATTGAAGTCCTTGATCCAACAAAATAAAAATAAAAAAATTTGACATATTCAAAAAAAGTTACACGTTATACGGTCGCGCTATGTTTGAATTGTAATTCGTTTGACTTTGGAACTTGATTAAGGAAAAAATATTCAATAAAAAACTATCTAACCAAGTGGAAGCACTAGATATCAGAGTTACAAATCTAAATTTGAAAGAATTATAATTTTATCCTTCATGGAAAAAAAGTTATACGTTATACGGTGTGCGTCACTTTTTAAAAATGTTGTTTTCTGAAAAAAAATAATTTTCGTGGGAGATGGAAAAAGAAGTGCAATTTGATTCCAAAAAGTTTGAAAAAAATATTTTTAGAATCTACAAACAAAATTTGATGAGACTGCAGTTTGCACCATCTTCCAATTCCTCACAGTTTTGCCGCTATAGGTGCCCGAATGTGAAGATTTAGTTAAAAATAATAATTTGAGTGTCCAGTTTGGCCAAAAATTGTAAACCACTATTATGGGATCACCCATGAAGCGATTAAATCCTTAATAGTGGATATATATAAGTGATCGATTATATCATTTTGATATGTGCATGAACTATGTGTTGGTGTATATTGTGAATATCAAAAGAGTTTTAGAGCGATTATGCATAGTTTCACTTGTGCATTAAGGATTTTGTGATGTGAGTTAAAGCAGAACAAAGCATAAGAGAAGAATAAGTCAAAAGGTCCAGAAATCAATTGATGAGCCTAACCAAAACTATAATCAGGCATATGTAGATGCTACTATCTTAGTTCAAATCTTTGGTTGTAATCCAAACCTTTTGTAAGGTAGTGAGCCTTTCTATTTTTGAGTAGTGAGCTCTAGGTAGTGTGCCTGAATGCAAGTGCATTCCAATTTTGTAAACATTCATTTTGAGTATACTAAGATAATATTGTGGATTGACCTCCAATGTGGTTTTTCCCCTAACAGGGTTTCCACATAAAAAATCTTGTGTTATGGTGTTGTGGTTTATTTGCTTATGTTCATGCATCTTTCTTTCGATTGAATGTTATAGGTGCTTGAAAGATCAGATTAATAAAGCTAAAAATTGTAGAACACTGATTCGCCCCCCTCTCAGTGTTCCTTGCTTCCATCAATTGGTATTAGAGCCAAGTTCCAAGGAAGAAGTTTAATAGCTTGGGGAAGATCTTGGGAAGTGTTTCAATGGATTCAAGTAGTCTTCAATAACAACTTTTGGTGGCCCTTGATGATCTTGATCAGTCAAAATCTAAAGTCCAAGAATTGCAAGAAAATATCATGAATGCTGAGAAATTCATTGAGTCCTTGAAAGACAAAATCAACAAGTCTAGGAAGAAGAGAAGGGAACTATGTGATCAAATCAAGTAGGAAGATAGTAAACGCATTGTAGATGAAAAATTGAGTCAAGCCCTAAAGGAAAGGACTGAAGAATGTGGAAAGTTTTCCATAGATAATGCAGTCCTAAAGAATGAGATGGAATCTATTATGATGAGGATGACCAAGGAGATTGAAGACAAAAAGAAGAATGAATAAAAGCTTTCCCAGTCCTTGAAAGAGAAATATGAAGAGTGTTGTTGAATTATTGATGGATTCAATTAGTTGGAGCTTGAATTGGAACAATCTAGAAATAATGAAGAAGAGCTTGAAAAGTAGATTGTTGGTCTCAAAGATGAAATTGCTATTGCAAATGAATTGAAGGAGAAGTTCAATATTATCTTAGCCAAGCTTGATGAACTAATTAAAAGTCAAAGGACTGAAGGTGACAAGCGAGGTCTTGGATATGAGAAAGGAGAAAGTTCCAGATTTGGACAAAGGAGATTTAGACAAGGAAATCAGATGAACAAATCTGGAAGGTATCCAGTAAGAAAACCTAATACTCAAAGATTCAATGGTTACTATTTCGTTTGCAATAAGTTTGGTCATATGGTGACACAATGTAGGAGTAGAATGAATTCAAGTGGTCCATCATTCTCAGTTTAGTATTTTAATTGCAATTTAAGTATGGTCATAAGTCAAATGAATGCAAAAATATGATGAACAACTTTTATAGAGATGTCAGATGTTATACATGCAATAGATTTGGCCATATTGCTAACTAGTGTAGATCAAGAGAATATCAATGGAACAAATGGTATGGACAAAGAAATGTGGTGTGCTACAATTGCAACAAATCTGGTCACATTGCTAGATTTTTCAAAAAGGGTCCGATAAATTAAAGAAACATGCATAAGGATGAAAAAGGAAAAGGGAAAGTCACTTCATATGAGATTGGGAAGCAAATGAAGAAGATATGGGTGAAGAAGAATTTCTCTGTTGCAGGAAATAGGTTGGCACTAGAATCTGGACCTAGTAATTCCTTTGGGAATTAGTTTTGGGCCTCTGGCCTAGGGGGAGCTATCAAGAAAATATTTTAACCCCCTATTGGTAATTGACACCGGGATTTGGATGAGTGGAGTGATTGCATTGATGATCTACAGATGTTGTTGAATCAGTTGAAGAGAGTATTTATGCAGAGTTAAAGGTCCTCAGAAGAGTTATCTTTCACAGTGTATGGAAACAAGGTATCTAGATGAGTTAGGAAAAAGAATTTATTGCAACAAAATGTTAGGTGTGCAAATGCTAAAAGGTTACTTGTATTCTTCCTTTGTCACTTTGCATTTCAAGAAGAAGAAGTTTGGAGAGCTCTGAAGCGAAATTTGGTGAAATTTGGCATAGATTCAAGTGTGAAGGAAATTCAACAATCAAACCCTAATTCAACGAAAATGTATTTATTGGGAAATCTTGTGAACTTGTGAAAATGACCACTCCATTGGTAGTTGATGTCAACAATAGACCCTGTCCAAAATTCAAGTGGCATCCTTTCAATTATGTTGAGACAGAGCCCTTAGGTGCATTTTTTGTCTATTTTGTATGACGTCTTGCATATTGAAGACATTAAGGAATACATTCATGCAAATATTGAGGAGCTAGGGAGCATGCAGTTGTTGAATTTGTATTCAAATCATATAGTTGGAGAAGATTTCAAGGTAAAGCCCAAATTCAAAATGCTAAAGGAGAAGAAATTCATGCAAATCATAAAATTCCTCGTGTTTGATGAAAGCAAATGGGTCTAGTATGTTTTGAGCTGAATTCATGTTGAGTTTATGTGGTTGATTCAACCTTTTAAGATTACAAAAGAAGCTATAAGCGCTGTTACTGGTTTAGATTCCTCTAGTGGGCTGCTGATCTTGAAGTTCATGAAGAATCAGACAGTTATTGATGCAACCAGTTCAGTGTTTGATAAAAGAGCTATGAAAATTGATGTGGATGTGAAATTTTCCTCAATGGTCGTCGATTACAAGATCTATCATTCTAGCTAGGATAATTTTGTATCTAGTACAACTATTTATGCAATGTATCAGATGGTGAAGGAGAATGCAGATTATGACCTATGTGAATTACTCTGGAGTTAGTTGATGGAGAATCTTGGTAAGATCAAGAAAGATAAGAAGAATTCCTTTAAGTATGGTAATCTATTGTTGTGTTTGTTCTTTTATTTCATGAATGAAGTTCCAGGAGTTGGGAAAGTGAATTGGCAAAGAGATAAGCTTGTAATAGTTCAGATTAGAGACATGTTATGCAACATTGGTGATAGTAAGACAAGGAAAAATGTTATCTAGGGATATTTCAAGAAATTTCAGAATGAGATGCAAGCAAGAGAAAGAATTCCTACTTCTATTATGGAAAAGTATAAGGACACTATCTATTTCATGGTTGATATTGATCAATGCTTGATGGAAGCTGTAGATCCTAGAATGGTTTGGATTATGCCAACGGGCTATTAAGTTGAGGAGAACATCTTGGAACTATATGCACAAAATTTTTTGAGTAAGCCTCTAGATTTGACAAAAGATATGCAAGTACATGAGTAGTTGAAGAAACCTATGATAGTTCAGAGAGTAAGGAAGGAAGTGGAAGCCTTTGCAGAGAGCATGGGTATATCTGTAGAAGTTGTGGGAGAAGCTAGAAGAAAAAGAGAACAAGTTGAAGCTGAAAAAGAGCTAGCAAGAACTAAATTTGCTAGTCTGGCAACATCCTCTACCCAAACTAGATCAACAAGGAGTTCTTCACCCCTATCTGGTCTTGCAAAGAAAATTCATGTGAAAGCTCATGTCAAGGCATTTGATAAGAGGAAGAAGGACAAGGGTACAAGAGTCTATGTTGATGTCTCAAAAGATGACGAAACATAATCTAATGAGGAAGTGAGAGAAATAAAGCATATGGGCAGCCAGGCGACAAAAGTCACTAAGAACAAGCCCTCTAGTGAAGCATAGAAAGAAAAGAAGAAGATGAAAACTGACAAACCAAGTATGTCTGTAAAGGAAGTTGAGAGAGGCATAATCAAGGATGGTAATCTTAAGCCACTATGTGAATGGTATGATACCTTTGATAGTATTGGTCAAAGAGTTCTTGAGGAGGCTACAATAAAGTATTTGAACAATTTCAATATGAATCTCATTGAAATAATGACTGAATTACCCAAAGAACTGTATGAAATTTTGGAAATGAGGAGAGTAAGTGCAAGAACTGAAGAAGAGCGAATGAGAGAGCGTATTCTTGCAAATTTATGTCCGATGATTTCTATTGAGGAAATGAAGACAATCCAAAATGAAGCTAAGAAGAATTTCAAGAGAAAAACAAGAGTAAACAAGCTTATGATTGGTAGGATTGAAGAGGTAGCAAAAGAAACTAAAGAGAATTCTAAAGGAAGTTTTATTAAAGAATAGAATCAATGTTGTCTTTGAAGAAGTGCATGTTGAAGATATTTCATCTGGTCTGGTGGATGAAGAGGTAAAGGAAGATACAATTGAGGACACTTAGATTCCTCCTGATGTGCATAACACTGAAATACCTATGGAGAATGAAGCTCCTAAAATTGTGTCAGCTAAAGAAAAAGAGATGTCAAGTGAAGAAGTTGAGGTTCCTAAAGGAAAG
Source organism: Sequoia sempervirens (assembly GCA_007258455.2). Taxonomy (NCBI): domain Eukaryota; kingdom Viridiplantae; phylum Streptophyta; class Pinopsida; order Cupressales; family Cupressaceae; genus Sequoia; species Sequoia sempervirens. The sequence goes on along the minus strand of VDFB02281492.1, from coordinate 274,587,637 downwards.
CAAGAATCTGTAGCTGAGGAAACAGTGATTGAAGAAAAGAAGGCTGAAATAAAGGAAGTTCCTATGGAAGCAAGAGACACTGTAGAGGTAGTGAAGAAATTTCTAGTAGAGCAACAAGAAGAGTTTGACCTTGAATTGGTGAAGGTCCTATTAATTTTTCTACTTTGTCTCTAATTCAGAAATTGAAAGTTGCATCATTTGCATAGGCAAAGGCTAGAGAAGAATTGTTGAAATCTCAATTGAGGATAGTGAGCTGTTGAGTCTTACATTTGGCATTCTAGAGAGAATCATTCCTACTCATGCTAAGGATCCATCTGGTTCTCCCTCCAATGAGCTAGAGAAGCTTATTAATTCTGTAAGTACTCATTTTGAGTCCTTTGAGAAGTCAGTTATTGTCAAGGTACAAAAGGAATTTAATGATAAAAGGTTCAATAGGCTAAAGTGCATGATTGCTAATGACAAATCATTATTAGCTACCTATGTGAAGAATATTCAAAGTGCTTTGTTTGAAGGAGGAAAGATCTATAAGTCATGTTTGTCTTTGTTTAAAATTACTGAGGACAATGAGAAAAAGATTAAGGATCATGAGAAATAGTTAGCTGCTATTTCTGATGCCTTTGATCCTTTAACTATTTCTGTTAGAAAGAAAGAAGGTTAGGTTATATCGCTACTTGATAAGATAAAGAGTTTGAAGCATGATAATGATAGAATTGTGGAAAGAGAATGTGAGCTTAGAGGCCTAATTGGTCTGAAGATGGAAACAATGTTGAGTGCATTGAAGGAAGCACAAGATGCTTTTGCGGTTAGTGATATGGTGAACCTTGAGTCTATAGAGATGAAATATTATCTATTATGTGCTCACATGACTATCTTGGAGAGTCTCAAGAAGGGTTGGGATACAAGTTTGAACCTATTGAAGACCAATTTTGCAAATCTTTTAAAGTTTGTGTAAGTTGTAGAAACAAGTTTGTACATATGCAGTTTGAAGTTTTTATTTGATTTTTGGTATACAGATTCCCCATCTTTGCCATTGATGTCAAAGGGGGAGAGTAGTACAGTGAAAAATTTATATTCATCTTAGGGGGAGTTGTAATTTTTGATTGAAGATCTTTTGAAGTTTTGAAGGTTGGCACTGATCCAACACTTAGTTATTTTTCACTAAGTGTTTCCATCAATGCCAAAGAGGGAGATTGTTGGAAAGAGATGCTACAAATGTTTTTTGGTGTTGTCATTGATGGCAACCCTAGCCAGTTATTCAATTCTCACGTCATCATTTGATCATACCAACAGATAGATTGAAGATAGTCAAGCTAGAAAAGAGCATCCGACAGATTTATGTTCATCGATTCATATGCAAATCTTCTTTTAGTATTTTGAGTTGTGGATCTTAGGGAAGGTAGTTTGATGTACGATCTATTTTATCGTTGAATCTTAGAGCCTCATATCAATTTGTGTGCAAGTTAGAAGATCCAAATGATTAATTTTTTGCTTAGTAGTGCATGAAGGTTGACTAAGTGAATGTAGCATGTTGTGGATATTCAAGGAGTAATTATTTAAGTTTTTTTATGTTTGAGCATTTTGATTTGGGTCCTCACTATGTTGTGGCTGAATTTGGTGGATGTGCATTCAATATTATTCACGATTTGAGCTGACAGTTTGTAAATATTTTTATGTTTTATTGAAGCCAACATGAAGCGATTAAATCCTCAATAGAGAATATATATAAGCGATCGATTATATCATTTTGATATGTGTACAAAGTGTGTGTTGGTGTATATTATGAATATCAAAAGAGTTGCAGAGCGATTATGCACAGTTTCACTTATGCATTAAGGATTTTGTGATGTGAGTTAAAGCAGAACATAGCAAAAGAGCAGAATCAGTCAGAAGGTCAAGAAATCAATTGATGAGCCTAACCAAAACTGTAATTAGGCATATTTAGATGCTACTATCTCAGTTCAAATCTTTGGTTGCAATCCAAACCTTTTGTAAGGTAGTGAGCCTTTTTGTTTTTGAGTAGTGAGCTCCAGGAAGTGTTCTTGAATGCAAGTGCATTCCCATTTTGTAAACATTCATTTTGAGTATACTGAGATAATATTGTGGATTGACCTCCACCGTGGTTTTTCCCCTAACAGGGTTTCCACGTAAAAAATCCTTGTGTTGTGGTGCTATGGTTTATTGTTTTATGTTCATGCATCTTTCTTTTGATTGAATGTTATAAGTGCTTGAAAGATCAGATTAATAAAGCTAAAAATTATAGAACACAAATTCACCCCCAAACTTAGTGTCCCTTGATTCCATCATAGCTTTCCTCCAAAGATAATATCATCCACATGTACACAACCACTATCAAGAGCTTTTCTTCCTCAATTTTGAAATAAAAATTATTTTCTATGGTGCCTTTACTGAATCCTTGTTGTATCAAATATCTATCCAATCTTGCATACCAAGCTTTGGGAGCTTGCTGCAATCCATATGATGCCTTCTTCAATCTACACACCATATCTAGTTGATCTAAAAAATGAAATCCTTCTGTTGCTCTATGTAAACCTCTTCTTTCAATTCACCATTCAAAAAAGTAGAATTCACATCCATTTGATAAACTTGAAAGTCCTTGTATTTTGCAAATGTCAAAAAAATTCAAATAGCTTCCATCCTAGCCACAAGAGAAAATGTCTCCTCAAAGTATATTCCTTCCACTTGTGAGTAACCATTACACACAATTCTTTCCTTATTTCTCATCAGTTCTCCATTCTCATTCATCTTGTTTTTGAATACCCACCTAGTTCCAATTATGTTCTTGTCTTTCAATCTAGGAACCAATTCCCAAGTCTATTTTTTCTCAATTTGTATAAGTTCTTCTTCCACTGCCTTCATCCAATGTTCATCTTTGCATGCCTCATTCACTATTTTAGGTTCAAATTTAGAAAGTTGTTGCAAGTATGAAGGTGTTTTTAATTCCCCTCCCGAAAATTAAACTAATGTGATCCCAAGATTAAGTTCTACAAGAAGTGACAATATCTGTAAACATGTTATAAATTAATAGGCCATGGTATATACATTTGACAAAAATAAATTATTAATTTTCCTTTTTTTTGATATGGAAGATGAGTATATTATTATTAATATTAACAAAAACTACAAACATCTGCTAAGTAGGGATTTTTGATTTCCACCTCCAAAATACATCCTGAGAACCACCAAACCAACAAAATTCATCCATGGGAGGCCAAGTTACAAAAAAAACTCCCAACCCATCTAGCCCCATAGCTACCCCTGACCAAATATAAAGAAGAGAAAAATTGGTCATTTTAATGGCAACTATGCAAACAAAACACCACCCACACTACATCAAAGACTAAAAATTAACCCCCCACATACCAAAATAAAAGCCTGAACCAAAGCTAGACTTACATAAAACCATTAGCCTTTGCAAAGGCCTCAAAATCCTTTTCCCATTCAATGCCACTAGCTGTCAACAACTTGAAAAATTTCTTCAGAAACTCCATGACCATTGCCACTATCATTCAATGCCATGTGAGGGACGAACCACACAAATCTAGGAGAAAAGGATATATCTTCACAAACTTGTCTAGGCACCGAAGCAACTCCAAATCGCAAGCCTCAGGAAACCCTTACCTTCAATCACTGCTCTAAGAATGTCATCCACCCCTCCACCGAATCTTTCCTAAACATATTTACTAACAACACCTTCGCCTCTACCTTGGAAACTTGGTTATCTAGGAGGGAAGCTAGAAAATGTAAAGAAATTTGCAATTATCCCTCCCATACTCCTTGTTTTCCAAATGACTGGAGCCCAAAATCATCTTGACTTCCACGACGATCAAGGGATCACTGTTGAGTAGTGTACACTTCAGCCTTTGATCCATTATCTCCCTGAAGGAAGTTTGTTGCACCTTTGACTATAAAGAAATTGGCGTATCTGCCCCAAATCTCGCCAAGCCATCCAGTGAGACTTCAATTACGAATTTTAAACACTTCACCATCGGTGCCCCTGCAAAGCCCACACCTAGAAGAAAAGAATCTAACAACCACCACCCACAACCGGAAAAGAAAAAAAAACCTTGAACAGATCTTGATACGAGCCATTAATAAATATTAACTCCATTCACAAAGTTGCCGCCACCCAAAGCAAATGGTACACCTCCAAATGTGCTAAATGTCCTTACCATGAGGAGTAAATGCCTCAGGTGATATATGTACTCAACTCTAAACAATGGTATGGGTGTCAATACTGCCTCCACCTAGCCCCCGTACAGCTGTGGCAAGACCACCCAGTACCATCACTTGCTATGATGAAAATCCAACTCAAACTGCCTAACACCTTCAACCCTACCACTGTGACATCGAATGCCACATCTCCTCCGTCAGCCTGGAGGGATGCCCATCCTACCGCCCACAAGAAATTATTTTATTTGTTACCATTTTTAATATCAATTTTTTATTAATGTACTAATGTTTCGAATAAAGTGTGCAGGTAATTTTATTTGCCGCTGAATGATGAAAATTTAGTGTGACGGGATAAAGTTTACACTTAAGAAATTTAGTTGGTGATTTCAACCGCCATCTTATTTACATGCATTCCAAATTGTTAATGCTTTTTTTTTTTTAATTTTAAGATTATATAAATATAGAGGTATATAAATTTATGTCTGAATTTATTGATAGTTAGAATTATAATTTTGTGTATATAAATTTTGTCTAAGTGATTTTAGATTAAATTTATTCTGCGTTAGTTTTTAACTCTCTTTTGGTTCTTGCCACCGGCCTTAAATATCACATATAAACATTTAACTGACTCACTATATTCCTGCAAGATTACCTTAGAGGCACATGTTTTTACTTGCAATATTTGCACTTAAATATCATCTCTATTTTGTATGATTGGATATGGGTTGTTAAACGAATATGTTCTATATTTTGCAACAAAATGTTAATTATGGAGAGGCACGATTTTATTATTTGGTAGAACATAGTTATATATGATTATTTATAAATAGATTTATATGTATATATTTATATACATTCAATATATAAACATAATATTCAAATTTAGTGTAAGTAAAAGATAATTATTTATTCACTATCGTTATCCTTGTTTAATATAAAACTAACTATATATATATATATATAAATTCTTCATTTATGATCTTCTATAGTAAAATTGTTCTTTAATCCATCTCTCTTAAAATTTAAGTTATTTTAATTGTATCTGCAAAAGAATAAGGTGCCTGGATATTTGGCTTCAAATTTTATGTGGTTTATTGCAGTATTCAGTGTGACAATTTGAATCAGGTATGAAGGTGCAACCGTTGCAATGAGGAATCAAGAACTATTTCCAAGTAGATATCGATCATCGAATCAAGATAGATAATAGAAAGTGGTTGAATTGTGGCCCAATAGATAAGTAGGTGGAACTGTTATCATTTAAATCTCCTTGTACATGGAATTATTCCTATGTTGTACTTCTCGCTTATTGAAAATAGAATGGTTAAAAGAAAAAAAAATAGAATAAGTAAATAGGTAATACTAGAATTAAGCTAATTTGGTAATAAGCACAATAAAGAGTATTTCAAATTAGTAAATTAGGTAAATTTGTATTTGTCAGATATTTACATTGTTATTGGATGCAAAAAATAATTAACGCTAATATTCCATTAATTCTTATTGTCCTCTTACTAGTATATTGTTACTATTGTGAATATGATTTTGCTTAGCATTGTTACTTTTCCAGATTTTTATTTAGTTTAACTTAATTCATTACTATGTCCATGATGTTTAATTATTTGGTAGTCCAAATTAACAATTTAGTTTGATCTATCAGTCAAATATCTTAGGCAGTATGTGTATTGTTAACGAGTATAACTTAATTGCTCACTATTGGTTAATATTTGAATCGATTTATTCTAGGACATGCCCGTTCAGAACAAGAACGATAAATTGGAGTATGCCTTCCCTTATAAAGAGGCAACAGTCTGTCCTTAGCGAGATGTGATAGCCTCGTTTTTGGATCCCTCCTCTTAACGCAAAAATCTGTAAAATAATTCCAATTTCCAAGTGAAGCACCAACCTAAGAATCCTTCGCATCTGATTCACTTTGAGTAGCTTTAATTAACTCTTTTGCTTTCAGCCAATTAGCTGTTTTCAGTCCCATGTTGGCCACCATTGATGAAGTGCATCTCCAATTAATTCTCGGCTTAGTTGAATCTCATTCCGAGCCTGAGCATGGCTGTAGGCATAGATACGCGCTCACATAATCAGGAAACTTGAACAATATTAGCCTGTATAAAAGATTTCCTTTTTCAACATCTTGTAGCTGTTAAACCAACCTAGCAAGATTAAATAGTGTTACGACTTTATCGCATGGTAACAGTCAGAAAGTGGCAGATTCTGTCTGAGCTAACTTCGGATTGGCTAAGCTGAGAAGAGTCATCTTGTGTGTATACATGGTGCCGTATGATACATTCCAAGTATTCTGCGATAGAAGCTTGGATATTGTATGCCGATTGTATTTATAATTTGATATTAAAATTTGTAGATACAAAGTGCATATTTTGATAACTAGACAAAGTGCTTGCACTTCTACTTGAACCTCAATTGTGATCAGGAACACTTCGTTCCTGTGGTGCTCTTTCTGAGTGGTTTGTGGTTGAATGTTCAATGCTTGATGATTTTTCAACATAGAGATATACACTCTGTTATAAATTATTTTGATTGAAATTAGACGGTTATACCTAAATTCATTCTTTTAGAGCTTAAATGCGGCTGGCATTGGAGATTTCTTGTAGCAGAGTAAGAATAATTTGTTAGCTCAATGACAAGAAGTAATTAATGGGAGTAGAGCGGCAAGGTATGAAATAGTAATACTGAAGAAAGAATCTTACCAAGATTTCAATGTACATGAATAGCAAAAGATTAAATAGATTAAAGTATTCACTTACTCATGCGAGGCTATAATATTGTCAATGTTTTTATTTAATTAAAGAGCTAAGATTGGTTTAATCTCTTAGTAACTATGGGGATTATTACCATTAAGGTTAATCTTGTTAGAAGAAATATTTCTTTATCATGAATATTGTATTAAATGACACGTGTCACGGTATTTTTATTCTTGTGTAGTTCAAAACATGCATATGATTGAAGTATAGGGAAATTAAATTAGGGGTATATGATACACTTGGTTCTTTACACTAATAAACTTTATTTTTAAAATTCTTGCTTCTTAATGCTTAGGAGTGAGTATAGAATGAGGGGTTTTGTTAAATGGTATGATTATCACTATGATCATTAAGTTTATTAGTTTTTCTAAATATGCAAGTCAAGCATGTGGGTATTGAAAGATAGTTATAAGTGCATAATGATATAATTTTACTCTAGCAAAAATTACATTATTTATTTCTAGTATACTAAATGAATTAAATTATTTATTCTACCTGCACGTTCACCTTGGTATTTTCATTAATATTTTATACTCATATTCTAAACCTTTTTTAGTGTGCTAAGTGTTTGTGTAGTATCAAACTATAAAATAATTTGTATGCTTACATCATCATTCAAGCTTGTTTGTTTGTAAATGGTGTAGAAAATATTATTGTACTCTTTAGTATAATACAATTCATTTAAATTGTTTAAATGTAATTTTTATATTCATTTAATGATATTAGGTTGGTTGCTTTAGTAAGTCTTTTGTCAATAGTATTATTACTTAGTTTCCCTATTGTGATTTAGATTATTTTTGCAAATTGTCTACTTGGAGAGTAACCCTTCCTTCATTTGATGTCTTATCAATATCATTGAATTTTGAATTAAGTGTGAGTAGTTTATTACTTATTTATCCTTATTTGTTTCCATTACACAAACTAATTTAGTTCGTTAGATGTGTTTTATTAGTATTATTTTAGGCGGGCTTTACAGTGTTGTCATTGATGTCAACTGGTTAATTGGTTCTCAACTAGTTGCTGCTATCATTGATGTCATGGAAGTTGGTTATTGGTTGTCTATGTCAAGGATATTGAAAAAATTATAGTAAAGAAAGTTTGTAAGTATTCAATGGTTGCTCTGGGTTTTTCTCCGAGATGTGCTAATATGCTAGTGTGGATTTGAGGTGTTGTTCATGATTGTTGGTAGTTGTTGTATATAGAATTTGGGTCTCTGGATTGTTGTACAATGCAAGATATTTTTAACAATTGTGAACTGTTCATTTTAGTGTGTCTAGTTGTGGTTTGGGAGAAATGCAGCTGCTCCGAATTTTTTTGAATTTTGTTTTCAGGACTTTCCATTATGAGAGTAAGTTGATGAGGTTGTGTTCATGTGAAATTTTTGATCCAGAAGATTTGATTGAGTGAAGGTTTTGTGTGCTTAATTGTTTTATGTGTTTTACACTGGTGTTGGCCGACCTTGTGTTAAACACTACTTAGAAAGTTCATGATGTGTGGAAAACCATGTTGGGACTTATTGATGTCCTTATTAAGTTTTTTTTTGGGTTTGCCTCATTCTATTTCCAGCGTAGAATGTTTTGGCACTGACCTAATTTGAATTTGTAAATACAAATCATGTGTGGCCAACTTTGGATGAGTTTCAAAGTTGAAGATGGTATAAATATAAGATGAGATGTGTATGAAAGATGTAATGGATGTGTGAATGAGCAAGCATGATAGATGCAAGATATATGTGAAATAGTGTGTATGTGTGATATGAGTTTGAGTAGATCAGTGTGAAATTATAAGGTGAGTTTTCGAAAGCAGTGATCTAAAGGTGTACTCTATCATTCAAGTATGTTTGCAAGTGTGTGAGTGAATTGTGGTTGAAAACATTTTTGCATTAAAATATTTTTCTCTCTCTAACAAATCACTTCTATATTCTTTGTAATTATATGGTAGTGAGCCCTCCAGGTGGTTAACCCTCATTGGACAGTGAGTCCTATTTTCTACCAAGTTTGGACAAGTAATTCTTGTCTTGGTAGTGAGCCTTTCCGACAGTGAGCCTTTGCACTTGGTTTTGGAATTCTCTATATTGTGAGCTAATCCTCACTATTGTTTTTCTCTCATTGGGTTTTCCATGTAAAATATGGTGTTATTGTGTACATGGTTTTACTTCTTTTTGTTTATGCTCTTACACTTAATGATTAATCACATTATAAAAATAAAGGATTTATGAATGGTAATTGATATAACCTCTAGTGGAAGTTTTAAAGTTTTAAATTGTTAAAACTAATTCACCCCCCTCATATTTGTCTTGTTCAACAATTGGTATCAGATCTTGGTTCCTTGGAGAAGAGTTTAACCACTTAAAGAAGGTCTAGGAGGGTGAGCAAGATCACTATTGAGTGTCCTAGGTAATTCGATGGGATTCACTATGCCTTCTAGAAGACAAAGGTAGAAGGATATCTAGAATGCTATGGATATGATGTTGAGAAAGCTTATAGGATTCTATACATTGATCCTGCTAATCATCCAAGTACAATGGATGAGATCAAGGCACATGAATCAAACAATAAGGAAAAGTTCATTCTAAAGAATAGTCTTTCACATTATGAGTTAATTAAAGTTGCAAATATGAAGAGTACTAAAGAGGTCTGGGATGCATTGGAAAAGAGTCATGAAGCATATGAAAAGGTCAAATAAGAAAATTTGTAGAACTTGGAGGCAAAATTTGAGATCCCACATATGTCTGAAGAGAAGAACATTAAATCCTATGTACATAGTGTAGATGAGTTGGTAGGCAAAATGCAAGGACTTGGTGCTATAGTGGATGAATCCAAGATTCTGAAGAATATTCTTAGAACACTCCCTTATGCATATGGTGAAAATATATCTACTATTGAGGAATTTGTAGATTATAAAACTCATACTAAAGATTAGTTACTGGGTACTCTAACATCATTTGAAATGAGAAAGACTAGCTTGAGAAATGGATCGAAGTCAAAGACTGCTTCCAGGGATACAGACATGGAAGATCTGAATGAATAAAACTTTGATGATGTATAAGCTAAGTTTGTAAGAAGAAAGAAAAAGGGCTTCGGTAAGTATCAAGGTAAGTTACCATTTAAATGCTTTAGTTATGGATAAATTGGTCATTATGCTTCAAAATTTCTTAAAATAAGTGAGAGGAATAAATAAAGAGTAGGCAAATAAAACAAAGAAAAGATGATCAAGAGAGCATATTATGTAAATTAGGATGTTGGTATTTTGTATGAAGAGTCTGATTATGGAGATTTTGATGATAATTAATGCTTTTTCTTGGCTATAAAAGATGAATCTACTTCTACTAATACTAAAATATAGGTGAAGAAAAGTGCTCCAGAGAAAGTCATGAAGATACTGTAATCTCTGCCCTTCATGCTAAAAAAGAAAAGAACTACTAGGTTGTTGATAGTGGTTGTTCACATCACATTACCAATAACAAAAGTAATTTTTTAAAACTTAAAAAATATGATGGAGGATTAGTTAAGTTTGGAGATGATACTAGTGCTAAGATTTGTGGGATAGGTTCAATCATTTTTTATGGCAAGCATAATACTGATGATGTTTACTTTATTAAGGGTTTAAGGAATTATATCTTGAGTTTTGGACAAATGTGTAGTAAGGGATATAATCTTGTGTTAAAGGATGAGAAATGTGAAATAAGGAAAGATTCCAGAATAGTGATTGCTACTGGAAAGAAGTTGAAAGGAAAAAAATATCAACTTAAGGGTGCTAATGGACATTGCTTTATGTCTCATATTAATGATAGTTGGTTGTGGCATCAGAGCATATGTCATATGAATTTTTTCAACATGGTGAGAATCAGTGTAATACAAGTTGTGAGATATTTATCGAGAATTAAAAAGCTTATTAATGCTATTTTCAAGGACTGTCAATTTGTAAAGCAAGCAAGAAACAACTTTAGATCAAAGGAAAAATCTACTACCGGACTACTAGATTTAATTCACACAGATATTTGTGGACCTACAAGGGTGAGTAGTCTACAAGGTGAGATGTATTTTATGATTTTTATTGATGATTACTCTAGATTTACATGGGTTAATTTTGTTAGAGAAAAATCTAATTCATTAGAAAAATTCAAATCATTCAAAGCTATGGTTGAAAATGAAATGGACATGAAAATAAAATGCTTAAGGTTTGAAAAAGGTGGTGAATTCACCTCCAATGAGTTTACCATGTTTTTTGAAGCACATGGAATAAGAAGACAACTGTCTACTCCTATAACTCCTCAATAGAATGGAGTTGTTGAAAGAAAGAACAAAATAGTTCAAGAAGTTGCTAGATCAATGATAACAAAGGATTGAAAATCTATTGGCGAGAAGAAATTCACACTGTTTTTTATGTGTTCAACTGAGTTCAAACAAAAGATAACAACACTAAGACTCCTTTTGAGTTGTGGTATGAAAAGATTCCTATTGTAAAGTACTTCAAAGTATTTGGAAGCAGATGAAGAAAATTTAGGAAAGTTTGATGCAAGATGTGATGAAGGTATTTTCCTTGGATACTCCCTTATAATCAAATATTATAGATGTTATAATAAAAGGCTGAGAAGGATTTAGAAGGCACAAATGTCAAGGTTAATGAAGCATTGAACAATTTAATTGCAATTGATGGATATGTATCAGATGAATTGGAATGCAAAAAAGATATATAAGTAATTGTTGAAGAACACGAGAAGAAGAATGAAGAAGAAGCTTTGATGGTGTCCCCAAAGAAACCTAAATATGTGCAAAAGAGTCATTTTGAAAAATAAAAATCATTGCAGATAAAAGAAAAGTAGTATTGACAAGAAGCAGAGTTCTTGCTACTAGTGAAATAAATCTATATTTACTTTCTACAATTGAACCTAAGACAGTGAGTGAAGCATGTAAAGATGAAAATTGGATGAGAGAAATGGAAGAACAACTTATGTAGATTGAGAAGAATCAAACTTGGGAATTGGTTCCTAGACCGGCAGATAAAATCATAATTGGATCAAAATGGGTATTCGGAAACAAGTTGAATGAGAATGGAGAATTGGTCAAAAATCAGACAAGGCTTGTGTGTAAGGGATACTCACAAGTAGAAGGAATAGATTTTTAGGATATACTTTTGCTCTGATGGCTAGGATGGATGCTATAAGATTTTTTTTGGAATTTTCTACTCATAAAGACATTAAAGTTTATTAGATGGATGTAAAGTATGCATTTTTGAATGGCAAGTTAGAAGAATAATTTTACATGGAACAATGAAAAGGATTTTAGTTGTCAGATTAGCCGGACATGGTATGCAAATTAAAGAAGTATTTATATGGATTAAAGCAAGCTCCTAGAACCTGGTATGCAAGATTAGATAGATACTTGATTCAACAAGGTTTTAGGTAAAGGTATGACAAATAGCAATCTTTATTTCAAAATTGAAAATGACAAAGTCTTGATAGTAGTATATGTTGATATTATCTTTGGAGGAAATGAAACAATGTGCAAGATGTTTTCTGAAGAGATGAAAAAAGAGTTTGAGATGTCTATGTTTGGTAAGATGAATTTTTTTCTTGGGCTACAAATAAATCAAACATAAAATGGTTTTTACTTCATGGTTAAAATATGTAAAAGAGATGTTGAAGAAGTTTGGGATGGATGGTTCCAAACTGGTATGCACTCCTATGGTGCTTGGCTATAAATTGAGGAAATATGATGATTCACTTAAGACTAATCAAAGAAAATAAAAATATGTGATTAGAGGACTACTATATTTAACTGCTACTAGACTGGATATCATGCATGGAGTTTGTCTTGTGGCTAGATTTCAAGAAGATCCTAAAGAAACACATGTTTCTAATATTAAGAGGATATTCAAATATTTGAATGGCACTCTGGATTATGGCTTATGGTATCCTAGGGATACTGATTTTACACTAAGTGCTTGTATAGATGTAGATTGGGTAGGTTGTGTTGATGACAAAAAAAGTACAAGTGATGGCACATTCTTTCTTGGTTGTAGATTAGTGTCATGGTTAATTAAAAGGCAAGATTTAGTTTCCTTATCCACTACAAAGGCTAAGTATATTGTTTTGGCATCCTGTTACACACAAGTGTTGTGGATGAGACAAACATTGAAGGATATCAAAGTGATGTATGATGATCCAATACCTATTTTCTGTGATAATACAAGCGCAATTAATATTTCAAATAATCCAGTGATGCATTCAAGGAAAAACCATATATCAATAAGGTGTCACTTTTTGAGAGAGAAGGTAATGGAGAATGAAGTAAAGATTGAGTATATACCTAGAAAGGATTAGATTGCTAACATGTTTACTGAGGATATTCCTAAAGATAATTTTGAGTATCTCTGGGAGAAGTTAGAGGTTATTTCCCTTCCTTTCTTGAACTTGGTGCATATGGAGATGCATCAGTCTAGTGGATCTATCTTCCTTCTAGACTGATGTTTGGTGGCTACCTCTCAAGAGGAGTAGGTAGTATTTTGTGTTGTCATTGTAAAATTACTTGGATGAACTCCTAAGGGGGAGTATTTAGTACTAATAATGTTCTTAATGTCAAAGTGGAAAACAATGTAAACAAGATTTTTCCTTTGCCATTGATGTCAAAGGGGGAGAAAGTGTCATTTGAAAAAGTAAGGGGGAAAAAGAATTCTAGAGATTGATTGTTCAGAGTTGTTGTGTTGTCTTTGATGGTTTCTCACATCATGTGTTTTCATCAATGACAAAGGGGGAAATTGTTGCAATTATGATGGTGTTGTCATTTATGTCAATTATTTAGCTAGTTTTCAAATGGTTTTTTTTATCATTAATGTCATGGAAGTTGGTTATTGGCTATATATGTCGAGGATATTGAGAAAATTGTGGTAAAGAAAGTTTGCAGGTATTTAATGGGGTTTTTATTTAGGATGTGGATTTGAGGTGTTAATTATTTTTGGTAGTTTCTATATCTACAATTTGGGTCTTTGGATTGTTGTGTAGTGTGAGATATTTTCACTAGTTGTGAACTGTACATTTTAGTGTGTTTGGATGTGGTTTGGGAGAAATTTAGTTGCTAAAAATTTCTCTAAATTTTGGTTTCAAGACTTGTGGTTCTAAGAGTAAGCTGATGAGGTCATGTTTAGGTGAAATTTTTTATTCAAAAGATTTGATCAAGTTAAGGTTGCATGTACTTAATTGTTTTATGTGTTTTACACTAGTGCTGATTGAACTTGTGTTAAACACTACTTACAAAGTTCATGAAGCATGGAAAATCATGTTGTGACTTATTTAGGTCCTTATTAAGTATGTGTTTGGGTCACCCTCATTCTAATTCGACCGTAGAATTTTTTGGCATCAACCTAATTTGAATTTGTAAATACAAATAGTGTGTGGCTGACTTTGGATGAGTTTCAAAGTTGAAGATGGTATAAATATAAGATGGGATGTGTGTGAAAGATGAAATGGATGTGTGAATGAATGAAAGAATTGTATATGTGAGATAGATGTAAAATAGTGTGTGTAATGTGAGTTTGAGCAGATTAGTGCAAAATTCATAAGGTGAGTTTTTGGAAGCAGTGAGTTGAAGGTGCACTCTATCATTCAAGCATGTCTGCAAGTGTGTGAGCGAATTGTGGTGTAAATATTTGTTGCATTGAGATATTTTCCTCTCTATAAAAAATATATTCTATCTTATTTGTAATTCTATGGTAGTGAGTCCTCTAGGTGGTTAACCCTCATTGGATAATGAGTCTTGTTTTGTACTAGTTTTAGACAAGTCCTATCTTGGCAGCGAGCCTTTTTGGTAGTGAGCCTTTTTACTTGGTTTTGGAATTATATATATTTGTGAGCTAATCCTCACCATGGTTTTTCCCTCATTAGGTTTTCCATGTAAAATCTAGTGTTATTATGTGCATGTTTTTACTTTTTTTTGTTTCCACTCTTACACTTAGCGATTAATCACATTAGCAAAACAAAGGATTTGTGAATGGTAATTGATCTAACATTTGGTGGAAGTTTTAAAGGTTTAAATTGTTACAACTAATTCACCCCACTCTTATTTTTATTTTTATTTTTTAATAAAATTAAACACAAATTTATCTCAACTTCAATAGCTTTGCTTCTTGTCAATACTCCTTTACTCTTTTCTCCAATGATTTGATCTTTAGAATGGTCCTTTTGCACATACTTAGGGGTCTTAGGGGGTCTTCTCTAAATATTCTTTCTCTTCATTTTTCACTTATTTTTATTCAGCCTTTTCTTCTTCCTCTCTACAATCAAGTTCATTTGACACATATCAGTCTTCTATAATTGAATTATGCAAATTTTCAACTTTAACATTCACAGTTTCAACAATCGTTCTTAGCCTTTTGTTGTAACATATGTAATCTTTGATTTTAGTAGAATATCCATGGAAGATACCTTCATCACACCCTACATCAAAATTTATTAAGTTTTCTTCATCTCTCTTGATGTAACATTTTCTTCCAAACACTCTAAAGTACTTGACAATAGGAATCTTTTCATAGCATAACTCATAGCGAGTCTTTGTGTTGTTAGCTTTTACTTGAACTCTATTAAGTATGTAAACAACAATATGAATTTATTCTCTCCAATAGATTTCTAGTATATTTTCTTCTTTTGTCATAGTCCTAGCAACTTCTTGAATAGTCTATTTTTTCTTATCAACCACTCCTCTCTACTTAGGAGTTCTAGGGGTAGGAAAATTCTTCTTTATCCCATAAACTTCACAAAACATGTTAAACTAATTGGATGTGAACTCTCCACCTCTGTCAGACCTCAAAAAAAAAAAATTCACATTTATTTCATTCTCAACCATAGCTTTAAATGCCTTGAATCTATCTAATGCATGATATTTCTTTCTAAGAAAACTAACCCATGTCATTCTAGAGTAATCATCAATAAAAATCATGAAATACCTATCACCTTGAATACTTCTCACCCTTGTAGGACCACAAAGACCTGTATGAATTAGTTCTAGTGTTCTAGTAGCATATTGTTCTTTTCCTTTCAAACTACTCCTTACGAGCTTTGCAAACTCATAATTCTTGCAAACAACGATAGGATTTGTAATTCTTAGTAGACCTCTCACTGCATGAAATAAATTGATTCTCTCACCAATTTATCAAAATTCATGTGACACATCCTCCAATACCATAACCAACCATCATTAGTCTAAAATATAAAGCAATGACCATCAACACCCTTAAGCTGGTAGATGTTTCCATCTGTCCTCTTACCAACAATAGTCACAATTTCGGTCCCTTTTTTGATCTCGCATGTTTCATCCTTAAACAAAAGATTATATACTTTGCTAAACATTTTTCCAACACTCAAGATATTATTCCTTAAACCCTTAACATAGTAATAGTGTGCTTCACATAAAAAATTATTTAACCTATTCCATAGATCTTAGCTCCTAAATCATCTCCAAATTTAACTAATCCACCATCATAATTTTCAAGTTTAACAAACTTACTTTTGTCTTTGGTCATGTGATTAGAGTAGCCATTTCCAACAACCCAATAATTATTATCTTCTTTAATATGAAAAGAAGATAACAAAGTACCTTCAACCTTCTCCTTCTTCTCTAGAACACTTTCCTTCACATAAATTTTAGAATTAACAAAACTAGATTTGTATTTTATAGCCAAGAACAAGCATTCATTAACATCAAAGTCTCCATAATCAGATTCATCATTAGAAATACAAACATCCTCTTTCACATAGTAAGCTCTTTTAATCATATTTCCTTTATTATCTTTACTCTTATTGTTCATAGCTCTATGTGGATATCTTGAAGGATAATGACCTACATTTACACAACTCAATCATTTGAAAGGTTTTACCTTTGTACTTAACAATTCCCTTTTTCATAATTCTCACAAAATTATCTTCCACATAATTAGGATCCTCTCCATCTAAATCTTTAATCTTTTTTTTTTTCTAGCCTTAAAATTACTCTCCACTTTTGTAGCATTTTTTAAACCAAGATTTCTCATTTCAAATTAAGTTAGTGTACCAATCAACTGATCTCTGGAATAAATATTAAAATTTTTAACTTCCTCAATAGTAGATACCTTTTCACTGTATGAATCAAGAAGAGTTTTGAGAACTTTCTTTACCACCCCCAGTTATTTAACATGTGCACCAAGACCTCTCATAGCACTTACCAGTCCATCAACCCTTTGCATGTAGGTAGAAATTATTTCATCTTTAGAAATTTGCATAGTCTCGAATTGTGCGTTTAGATTCTACAACTGAGCTTCTTTGGCCTTTTCATCCCCTTCATAAATAATTTAAATCTTATCCCAAACATCTTTAGTAGTCTTAAGATTTATAACTTTAACCAATTCATTAGAATAAATGTTTCCTTAGCATTTACCTCATGTGCCTTGATCTCATCACTTATTCTCAAACCATTTTTAGGTGCAACATATTGAGCCTTTATTATATTTTCAATCTCAAATCCATGAGATGCCAAATATCATTCAGTCTTTGTCTTCCAGAAGGCATAGTTTGTTCCATCAAATCTAGGGAAATTATTTTGTTTCACCATCCTAGATCGACCTTAAGTGGTTAAGATTTATTGATTTTCTGGAATACTGAGAGGGGGGTAGTGAATCAATATTCCATTAAACCATCTAGATGTAAAACACCTAATTATTAAAGAACATATGATTGCAAACTAGAATAAAGACATTGAAATGAACATCACTCCATAAAACAAATCAACATCATATTTTCACGTGGAAAACCCAAATGGGAAAAACCACGGTGAGGATTAGCTCACAATATAATATATCCAAATATAGAATATTACGAGACTCACTACCAAGACTCACTATCCTTAAAAGGCTCACAACCTAAATACACAATGAAATGGCTAACCACCAAGATACAAAATAATATGGCTCACTACCAATAGTATGAACTGATGGAATGCACCTTCCATGTGTTGTGTTCAGTTCCAATGAGAGTGTGCATGTGAAGAAATTCTTTGTATAGTACTCACTTAACCATTCTGCTTTGATCCTTAACTTCTTCCACAATATGTCACTCGCAACTGATAAATCATTTAGGCTTGCACATCCTTTTTTTCACTTACTTCAAACACACATCTTCAAATACAAAAAGGTCTTGTCTATATACAAGTAAATTTCATACATCAGTTAGGTCAACCTAATTGGATGTAAACAAAAAAATTAAAATACCTCATTTCAGCACCATAGAAGATTATAATTTTTCTATCCATATGGCGTATCATATCAAGTTGGTCCAAATCTGGAAGACATCCAACTAGCATCTACAAAGTATAATTATTATTCTTAATACAAGTCATATATTAGGTCAGGTAGGAATAAGACCTAATCACAAAAAATCCAAGTCAACAAATACACTCCTTAAGATAAAAACATAGATTTGATACTACATAAATTTCTCATCACATTAACATCAACGAGATCACCAATAGAACCATAGCACAAAAATGTTCTTTCTAAAAAAATGTAGTCTCCCACACTAGTATACAAAGTAGAAAAACAACCATAGTGTACAAAGTTAATCTCTATCATTGATAACTTTCTATATGCAACACAAAACTCCTCAAGATCTAGGATATAGTTTTCTAAAAGATTCATGATAATGAGATTAAGAGAGAAAATTAAAATCTCATCTTGCAGTGAATTTTGGACTCAAAAACCAATGTATTGGCTCAACAGTACAGAACACTTCCAGTGGAGATCAACTTCCAGTTATACCAAATATGTTTCCCACTATGTTACCATAATGTTGACATCAATGACAACACAGGAAAAAACATAACATCCCTTGTACACTTCATTCTCATGTTGCAAGGTTCCCACATTTCCAACAATCTCCCCCTTTGGCATTGATGGCAACATGCATATCAAAAGCATTTTTATACCAATAAGAGATAACTAAATACTCCCCCTTTCAAAGTGAATGCTTCTCAAAAATGTTTTTCCTCTATCCATCTATCTCTCCCCCTTTGACATCAATGGAAAAGGTTATGAAAGGGTTCGATATAATTCCTCAAATAAGTAAGTGCACCGAAAATTGATCAAGAATCATAAAAAGTTAACCTGAGGAAGAAGAAGCTTTGAGATCCTTCATAATATCTTCCCATGTGGCTTTTCCTTCTTCCCACAATCCTTTTGCACTTTCAATAGTCTTGTGAAATAGTTCAAGCTTAGTCAAATATTTTACACCATCCTCCAAAGGATTGGGACTAAGATTAGCTTCTGATAGACCACCAATACTATCAAGAGCATTGGATATAGGAATGTGTCTGAATTTTACTATATCTTTGAGTGAAAAAAACTTCATAATTACTTTTGTTCTTTGATCCTAAAGGGAAAATAATTTTTTATGTAGCTACACAATGTGGGATCATCTCTGATTATTCTTGTCATTTGTCAAGCTATACATATCTGAAGTCTTGACTACTCATTTGAGTTCCACTCTTCCTTATTTCATCTCTTATAGTTAGTACATCCTATTGGACCAACTCAAACAAAAAGAAAGCAACTCTTGAGATTCTTTCTCACATCCCTATACATTCTTTAATTCCTTCACCACTCTATGATGTGTATCTACACATTTCTTCTTGATGTCTTCTAGATTCTCTTCTATAGACCCATTTCCATTATGTACTTCTAGTTTGGTAACATTGTAAGCTTTCAAAGAGTTAATCATATTATTGAGAATTTCCATAGATGATACATAAGAATCAAAGCTAGCACTAGGGATCACTTTCTATAACTCTTTCAATATTTCTTGAATCTTTATGCTTTCACGCTCATGTTGGATTCTCTCTAATTCAATTCCTTCTAAGATTTCTTGTTTGATAATAGCACCTTTTCTCTTCTTTCCTATTCTGGTTGCACTACTGGAGGCTTCATTCATAGAGATTTCTTCTACATTAGGGTTCTTAGGGCTTTATAGAAGCACCTTTGGATAATGATCTCAACCATAGTTACTTCATAATATAGTTCAAAAATCCACACCAATCTAGATTCAACTATTCCATATAACAAAAATCTGTAGAAACTAGGAAATTAGTATTCTTGGAAACAAACTATTAGGGTACTATACTAGAATGCACGTTTCTTGTTCTTCTTGATCTCTTTTAAGTTCCTCAATAGATGCAATTGAAGTATCACACAAAAGTCATAATCCATTTCATTCCTAACCATATCAAGAGCAGTGTAAATGACATCAGTAGAGACTATGAAGTCACTACTTAGTAAGCAAACTTTGTGATCAGTAATCATTACTGTTGATGGGTGTTTTTCACACTTTATCAACACAGGTAATGTGTATGTGCACTACCTCTCTTGAAAGGAAATCTCCAACAACAAGTTACAAAAAATATCCCCAAGGTCTCTCGGATGTTAGGTCATGACTTGCATGGAACTTCCTTAGTTGATGTTTGATGTGATTTTGCTAGTAATCATAGGGAAGACTTACATAGCTGGATGTAGAGTGGATCTTAAAATCCAAAGTTTCTGAGATCGGAGTTAAGGTGCACTTTGTTGTAGGTTCAAACAACAATCTAAAAATTCAATGTTTTCTTCAAGTTTTGGCTTTACAATGTGCAATGAACCTTAGCACAGGATATTTCTAAAAAAGAGGAAAAAGGGAAGGGAAGAGAGAAGGTTCTTGGATCTACAACTAACTGTGAATAGTAATCATGGAGTTATTGCCATGGACAACTTCCTTTAAACAAAATTTCACTTAACCAAAAAATTTAGTCTCATGAAATTTGTGATATCTTCTAAGGCCTACAAATATTTCACCATTCACTTGCCATATGCATGCATGAACAAAGATAGAAGTATGGAGTAGCTTTGAATTCAAACCTAGACTAACTTTACATAGCCATTTACTATCAACAAACAACAAAAAGCATGGACTAGGAAGGCATCTACACAACAAAAATTTTCATGTGACTACAAAACATCATAACCAAATCTATCAAATCAAGATACAACTAACTAAAACAACAAAGAAAATATAACTAGAGCATTCAACTAAGGGAGATTGAATCATGAAACATTTAAAGAACTCTAAAAATGCACCAAGTCAATGTATTTTCATTAGAAATTTCTGCAGCATGTCTTTACAACAACTCATCTCTCTTTTTAAAATGAGAGGAAACCCCCTATTTAAAGTTTCTAAAAAGTAGAACGAATGGCCAAGATTTAATCTCATTGCGTGGCCAAGATTCATTACAAACTAGGAATCTACCTACCCCCAATATATATTACAATTTAAAATACATTTTTTTCTTTATCCCTATTTTGTCTTCTAGTGACAACACTATAGCATTTTGTCTTTTGCTGATTGCTCTTTTTGTTGTAGCTATTCCTATAGAAGTTCTTCATTGATAATAGGGTTTCCTTCCTACTTCTTCAAAGCTGCATACTCCATGAACTTTAGAATTACCGGTTGGAGTTTGTTGACCTCCATGATCTCGGACCACAACACTTGATAACTCCATTCCTTGGAGTTGTCCTCAAGCCTTTTCTAGTCTTAATCATATTTGGTGGTGTGGTCTCTGAATAACTCTGACTGTGCAAAGGCGTGGGCAAAAAAACTCATAAAATCTGTGGTTATCTCATCTGACATCCTGTCCTCCATCTTTTTCTAGAAATGGAGCTTTAGTCTCTCCGGATCAATTTGCACCATAGGCATTTCATATCTTGTAATCAACCTCAAATATCATGTGCATTCCGCCCTAATTTCTTTGACACATTCAATATCTGGATCCACTTTATCAATTACTTGCTCCAACCTTTCTCTCCTATTATCAAATTCTTACTTCCATACATCGTGCAAAGAAGGGCATAATGAGTACAACTAGTTATGAAAGCATTAACATTAGTCAAAAACCCGTCAACAAAATCCAATTAGACAACATATGATTAATGAAGTTAAATATTTACATCCAGATGTTGTTAGTCCTTTTCTAGAGGGATTTTAGTCAAATCGGGCCTAGGGGGCCAGACTTCCCTGGGAGGAATGTTGTTTTGAAAGGGAAAATAGGGTAGGGAAATCTGGGCAATTTCTTCCATCTTTATATTTTCATGGTTTGAAAGGTTTGTGTCGAAGAGGGTCAAATTTGAGCACATGGGTGAAGATTGGTTTTCAAATTTGAGGTTATTTTGATCAAGTTTGGAGCTCCCAAAGGTTCAGGGCCAGAAAGTTGTCAGGGCTTTGTTGTTTGAAATGGCTAGGAAGAAATGGAGTTCTAGGGTTAGAACTCTAGGATCTAGGACTTGAGAGCTCAAAGGACGATTGATGGTTCACTTTCTACTTTGAGGTGTTCAGGCCTGAAGGGGTGGGAAGTTGTTAGTGTTTCACCATTCAGAACGATGGTCATGGCACATAAACCTAGCAGGAATGGCTCAGCGGACCAGACCCAACATCAAACTTTTCCATTGAGTTTTCTTTGTGAAGTTTCTCTCGACAATTAGGGGAGTGGACCCTAGAGGTTAGAAAGGCAGTCTTACTTCTCCCTTTTGAACCGGTTGAGATGGGATGGAATCTCGGTGGGTAGAGCCCGATGAGGGCAAGGATGAAAAATAGAGGGTCAAAACTTGGGAGGTGGAGGGTCGCTGATTGATGGCCATTCTGAAGGGGTGAAATTGCCATGGAAGTCCATGGATCGAGACCCAATGAAATGTTTGGTCAGCTTGTTTGAGTTCAACATTAGATGGTGAAAGATGAGGTGGGCCCTAGATCTTGGGTGGACGGGTTCTCCTCATTTTTTAGGAATGGCAGAAACAATAGAGCATCCTAGGGATAAAACCTCAGTGGCACAGGCCTAGGAAGTAGAAATGAAGGCTAGTCTTTAAGTTTTAAGTTTGGTAAGTTAGATGGCCATCGACTGACGAAGGTCTGAGGTGGCGGGCCCAAGAGGGCATCTCGTCATTTGAATTTTTTTTTTCATTTTCTAAGTTCTTAATGGTGGTGGAAGGGCATGGGCCCAGAGGGTGTGAATGCCCTGTGTGAAGAATGATAGTGATGAGGTCCCACTCTGGTTTAATCTTAGGAGATGATTTTGAGGTTTTCTCAAAATTTGAAGACATGAGTTTTATAGGTTTTGTCATGTTTTACCAAGTTAATGCATTTTAGCCCATGTTCATTCATCATTTTAAGTGAAAAATATAAAAAAACTCTTGGAGGAATGAACAATGAACCTACGTCGAAAGCCTAATTGGGTAAGATGCAAAAATCCACTAAGGATGGCCAAATGATGATCACGGACGCGAGGGTGGTGGGTGAGGGATGTACTGAACTCCTTAGAAAGCACTCTGAACTCTAGAAAATCTGATAAATGAAAATGATAGGTCAAGCTAGGTATATATACCCAAACATGCATTTAATACCCTCATTTAATTCCCGTACGAATGATAGGAATGTTGGTGGATTCTAATCCTGGATGGTGGTGGGAGGTATGGGGTCTGGGGGCTAGAAAGATGTGGTTAGACGACCACTTGAAACTTAATTTTCAAATCATCGGTGAAAGGGAACCCGGGGTCTGGAGGGCGGAAATAAGTTGTAGGTTGGTCGTTGGAAATGAAAAAGATGAAACAGAGTTCTGGGGATGAATTTTTGGTGGACTGGACCCAACATGGACTAAATCAATCCAAAACATTACAAATTTAGATGGGCAGAAAATGAGGAGTTGGGGCCCGAGGTGCACAAAGGCTAGAGCCTTCTACTACTCGAAATGATGAACACTAGGGGGAAACCCAGCACGAAAAACCTAGCGAGGTGGGCCCATAAGGCCCCAAGGCCGCTGGCAGAAGAAAACTACCAAGGAGAGTCTGCAAGGATCTAGGACCTAGCCAAATCAAAGGGGATGAAACATAGTCAACTTAAGATGATAGTTCAGAGGTACGTTGACCATCTAGGACACCAAAATAGGGGCATGCAAAATGTGACAGCAATAGAACAACTTGGCTAGGTGAAAGAAAAGAGGATCCCCATTCCAAATGGGGAATGTGTGCTGAGGGCATAGCAAATGGTGACTCTGTTGGGAAATGCTTCCGAGTGTTCTAGGAATAAGCCTTCATTCTAGACCTAGAATCTCTAGTTTTGTAGGCCAAGAGAAGAATTCAAAGAGTGAACTGGGAGGATAGGTTCCTGAGTTGGGTCAGTCTATAGGACATCTCAGAAGTGTGTGTGGTGAATTTATTCCCTTCTATGGAACTATGAAAAGTAGCTGCTACTCCAACCGAGCAATCTACGTAAACTGTCCAATACCAAAAGTAACCTGGACATTGCCTCACTGCTAGTCAGGTGTCCATAGCCCTGACAAAGTTGTTGCTACAATCCCACAGATATTATTGTACTATCGGTCATGCATCCATAGCCCTGGTAGAGTTATCCACACACCCATATGGTCATTTGATTTCATAATTTCCTTCCTCTTCTATGTTTTGATATTTCTTTCAATTTTCTTTCTCTCACTTATCTTTTGGTTGACCGTGTAAGCACCAAAGCCTACAATGGGTTTGGGAACCACAGTGGTCATTGGAGCAGACTTAATATTTTTCACTCACTAGGGTATCATAGTAGGCATTGTACAGTCCTTTAGAAATAATTAATATTCATTTCATGCAAGATCTGAGATGTGCATAAAAGATCCAACCAAGGGTCGAGTTCTAAGGCAGAGTTCAAGCAAGGACACCACTTCTAGGTGGCCCACAGGGACCAATAGTCAGGAATGAATTCTTAGCTAAAGAACACCAAGGAAGGATAGCAAAGCAAACCATTTGTTGAATGAGCATGACCACCACAACAAAAGAGAGGACACCCTCTTCAAAAAAAAAAATAGTCAAGGGACAAGAAAAATAGAGTGATGTGAAATAATAAAACACAAGAAAGCCAAAAGGAAACCTACTCTAACTTATGTACAAATATTTACAAGGAAGAACTCAATAGAGCAAAGGATTGGAAGTGATACTTGAGGTGTGGCCCGTTGACTGACAATGGGACATCTTCACCAATTAAGGTCTTTAGGCAAAAATCATTGTCTCCCAAAATTTTAGCTATTTGAAAGGGGCCAAGCAAAAGCTTGTCGAATTTGTTGTGTCCCCCTTTCTTTTCATGGGCCTTGTCCCAACACATGACTAAATATGCAATTCTAAAGGCCTTGATCTTGGCTTGGCAGTCGAACCATCTCTTAACCATGTCCTGATGTTTGAAAAAAAATTCTATTGCATGGTCTTAGACTTCTTCTAAATGCAAGAGCTCAACTAACTGACCTTCTCTACAGTCCGTCCCTTAGTAAAATTCGTTGATAAATTGGAGGGTGGGAATCTTCGAGTGGATAGAAAATATGGGCTCCAGGCTGTAAAAAAGATGAAATGGGGAATCACCAAGGGCATTCTTATGATGGGTGCAGTTTTCCCAAAGGGTGAATTAGAGCTAGGTATGCCAGTCCTTGGGATTCCTATCGAGTAATTTCTTGATCACCATGATCAGGTTCTTTTTTGTGGACTTAGCAAGGCCATTTCCTTGAGGGTAGTAATTCAATGAAAATTTAAGGATAATTTTGTAGTTGAAGGCCCAACTAGCAAATTTTAACGAAGCAAATGCAAGCCCATTATCACACACCAATGCATAAGGATAACTGAAGAGATTTAAAATGAAACTTTCTAGAAAATTTATAACTACCTTAGTTGTGCATTGCTTACATACAATTGCTTATGTCCATCTAGTGTAGTAATCAATAGTAGTAAGAATGGACCTATGTCTTGTAGATGATGGAGGGCTTACCAAACCAATGAAATTGAGACCCCATTGCACAAATGACCTCACCTCCAACATGGGTTGTAGTGGGATAGCAACATTCTTCTCCTTGGTGGTGATAATTTGACACATGTGACATGAGAGAACATGACAATAGGCATCCTTGAAGATAGTTGTCCAATAATACCCTAGTCTTAATATTTGATGTCTAGTGGAAGGCTCGGACCCATGACCAGTGCCAAACTTGTCATGAAACTCTTTCAAGACTCGATCTGCCTCATCCTTCCCAAGGTATCTCAAGTAGATTCCTTCAAGATTTTTCGTGTATAAAATAGACCCGTGCAACATGTAACTACTACTTTTCAGTCTAAGAGCACATTTTTGGATTACTTGTAAGTGAGGTGGACACTTGTGGTTCAAAAAATAATAGACAACATCCTCATACCACTCTCTCGAGGAAATATCTTCAAGCTGGTATTGCTGCACAGTGAGTTCAGGTCCTACTTATCCTGCTGCTTTAGCAATTGTGTGGGTAAGTTCCTTTCCTCTAACCAGCTTCATTGGTTAGATTTCCATATCATACTCCTAGATCAATGTGACCCATTTAGCTCTTTGTTCACCCAATTCATTTTGTATGAGCAACTTTTTCACTGTGGGGTTGGGGATAATGGCGAACACTTTATTGCGCAAGATATAATGCCTAATTTCTTTTACTCCCCTAATGAGGGAATATGCCTACTTTTCTATGTTGTGGTAGCATAATTCAACATCTTTCAATGGATCACTCATGAAGGCAATCGGGTGCTCATTTCCTTCATCATCTTTCTAAATCAGAATACTGGCACAGGAATGCTCTAAATCAAATGAATAGATGTAGAACAACTTCATATAGATTGGGCTGACTAGTACAGGCACCTTAGCAATGGTCTATTTTATTTCTTCAAAAGTATGTTTGGCTTTAGGAGTCCACTCAACTTTGGCATCCTATTTTAACATGGCATTGAGTGGTTTAACAATCTCAACAAAACCCGTGATGAATTTCCTAACAAGGTTGATCTTTTCGAAGAAGGATTTCAATTCTTTCTTGCTATTAGGTAAGAGAATTTTTAGCAAAGATTGAAATTTGTTTAGGGTCTATGGAGATTGCTTGCTCTAAAATAACATGTCCAAGAAATCTACCCTCAGTCATGTCAAAAATTCACTTCTTTGGGTTAAGGGAAACCCCAAACACCCTACACCTCTAAAACACCTTGCATAAATCAAAGAAATGATCACTTCACCTTTTAGAGAACACAGTTAAATAATCCATGTAGATTATTATGCACTTCCTGATTAGATCTTTGAAGGTGATATCCATAGCACGTTGGAAAGTGGCGCCAACATTGATGATCCCAAAGGGAATTCTCTTATAGGTGAAGGTTACCCATTTGGTGGTGAATGTTGTCTGATGGTGATCTTCGTACTACACCATAACTTGGTTATATCTGGAGTACCCATCGAGGAAGGACATCATTTGGGAGTTGTTGAAAATCTACAACACCTTTTCCAATGAAGGCACTGGATAGTTGTCCTTCTCTGAAGCTCTATTCAAATTACAGAAGTCTACACACAATCTGATTTCTCCATTCTTTTTTCTGATCAGGACCAAGTTGGCCACCCATGTGGAATGCCCGACTGGGAAGATAATTCTAGATAAAAGTAGCTTTTGTACCTCTTTGTAAATGATGGGATCTAACAAGGAATTAATAGGATATTGCCATTGGTAGGATGGCCTCGCTTCTATCTTGAGAGGGATGGTGTGCATGATGATGGAAGTTTCATAAGTATTTAGATCTTCATAGCTCCATGCCACCATGTCATAATACTCCCATAGAGCATTGATGATTCTCTTCTTTTCCTTGGGCATGTACACTTTTCCAATAAAAAACATTTTTGATCTCCTTGGGGGTCCCAAGATTGTGAGCATCGCACTGGTTGCTTATGGCTTCCTTCTTTGTTTGTTGATTCTGGTCTCTAATCTAGTCCAAATCAAATATGCATTCAAGTTGAACCATGCCTCTGGGAATCATGTTGGTTTTGAGGTTGACAACTCCTTCTATATCCAATTCAGCCTCCTCTAGATCAATTTCATCAATTATTTGGGTGGTGAAGACATTAGAACTCATGAGGAATTCAAGGATATGCTTATTGTCATTGAAGACCTAAAAATGAGTGACATTATTTGGGACAGACGATGTGGATGTCAACTCAACAGTGAATTTATTAAGCCCAGACAAGGAGAGGGGTTGCAAAGTGTTGGCTGCCTAAACCAAGGCATTGGTTGTATGATTTTGAGCATGAGGGATCAATTGTATATTGAATGCATCTAAACCTTCTAAAATATCCCAAACCCTTTGCCTATAGTTTGAAAGTCTTCTATCATGGCAGGAATACAATTTTCTAACCTGTTTGACTATGAGTTTGGAATCACCGAACACTTGCAACATTTTGACATTTTTCTTTAGGGTGATTAGAAGACAAAGGACTAACACCTCATATTTTTCTACATTATTGGTACAATAAAACTACAACCTATGGGAAGCAAGAAAGGTCTTACCCATTGGGCTGATGAGTTTGAACCTGACACCAGCTCCTTGTTTTGATTTGGACCCATCAAATCAAACCATCCAAAACTTGGAAACCTCTTTGACTCTAGGCCCAATTAAGCTCTTGTTTCCTTCTGGTGGGGTGGTTTCCTGCATGACCTTTGGGAAATCTTCCAGCTCAGTGTATTTAACAATAGGTGGTTCTGCTAGCACTTCCTTCGGTATTTCCTTCTGAGGGACAGTTGATCTTTTGACATACTCTACCACTGTTTGGCACAAGCAACAATCAAACTTGGAGTGGGAAGCATTGTGAATTCTACACCAATTTGGTAGCAAGAGATCCTGGAAATCCATTCGGGCACCCAAACCGAGTTGGTCCTTTGTGCACTTTTCCATGAATTCCTAGAAACCACTGAGTAGTCCCAAGTTGTCATCTTCATCAAGTTTATCATCTTGTTCTACCAACATCTCTTTATTCTAAGGAATTTGAGTGAATCTGGTTGGAGGGATACATTGCACCAAGAGTACTTTAGCAGCACAGTCTTCTTGGGGTTCAAATTCATCCTAGCAGGCAAATGGATAGTAATTTCCTAATTCTATCTCAACAAAGAGCACCTCGTTTATGTTGTACTTTGTGATCATGTACTTCATATGAGGCTCATTGATTTGGCATCCCTTTCCATGGTAGCCACATGTGAGAATGGTCCATGGTAGCATATCCATTCAATGTTCTAGTGAAGTCTCTTCCCAAAATTATCCCATATGCATCGAGAATTTCCACCACTTGAGTATTGATGACTTGTATCCTTGGGTTTGCAGCAATTTGCATCAAGATCTAATTCATTTCTCCCACAATGTTGATCTCTATCTTGTCCAACTGGGCCACCTTCCTTTTTGAGGGTGTGGGAGTGATCCCAAGAGCCTTGCATACTTCCAGGGGCATAACATTGGAAGATGCTCCCGAATCAAGCAGGAAGTTGTGCAAATTCTTCCTGAATATCCAAATGGTGGTAAGGAAAGGGGGAGTTTTAAATTTTCCCTAGAAGATGCCTAGAAACCTATCTATCTGAGCTACTTGAACCTTGTTCTTATTGCCAGCTTTTTCCTTGGGCTACCCAGATGGCTGATCTTTAGAAATATTCATGTTATCTCGATCGGGTTCCTTTTCCAACTGCTTACTTGTAGATGGATTTGAGGGAACGTCCTTCCTTTTCCCTTTACTATCCTATACTGTATATTCCTGCTTTGGTTGTTCAAAGGTGACTCTTTTAGCTGATGTCTCTTGTGTTGTGTTAGAGGATGGGGTCCTATTCAGTACCTTCAAGAAGGCATGCCTTATAGTAGGGACTTTGAGTATTTCAAAGGCAGATAAAATATATTTTACTTTCTTGAACTCTTCTGCCACATATTTTCCCATTTTCTCAATCTCAAAGTCAAAGGATCAACCCATAAAGGAGCTAGAAGGTTGGTTTTTCACTTGACTTGACCATTTTAGGGGTTGGCCTTGGAGCTAATTTTGTGACTGATTTTGGGGCCTATCCTTATTGAGATACTGAGTGGGCATGTGGGGAAGCCTAGGATTGTTGCTAGCATTTGGGTTAGGCGAGGTGGTAAAATTGTTTGGTGGAGTAGAAGTCACAAAGTGTCCACCCACTTGCCTATTCTTGAGGAAGTAGGGAGTTGTTCTTTGATGGAACATGTGAACTTCATCTATATGCATTTCTTCCTCATCTAGTGGACCATTATCTACTCAATCAAAAAGTTGAGCCAAGGTTTGTTCATTACTTACCTCTTGCACTTATTCGCTCTTAATGGGGGTGGCTCGACCTTGGGTTCATTACAGCCTCTTTGTGGAAATGGCACTTGGTTAACCATGAGATAGGAAGATTCGTAAGGCTTGGATGGAATAATTTTTTTGCAACTGACACCATCAACAACATTTTGGACCTCGACTTGGAAGATTTCAGCAGCTGTCTAGAATTTGGGGCAATCGAGCTCGAAGTGTCTAATGGTCTTGTGAATCCAGCACCATCCGGAAAAGGCCACCTCAGTGAGGTACACTCCACTGGTCATATTTTCATTGTTGGAAGGTTGATCAAGAGTAGGGACACCTTTGTTATTGGGTCTTGTATTCCATGAATGATTCTTCCTCTGACAAGGTCTCCTCTCAAAATTTTGATTTGAATTCTGTCCTCTATCATAATTCTTCTTGGAAGAGGTTCTTGCTTCTTGGTTGTCCCTACCATCCCTATTTTCTTGACTTTCCTAATTAATATTGGCTTGGAGACTATGTTGAGATGCTTGCAGTTGGTTATTCTGGTTCTTTAAGTGTGTCATTTCCATAGACATTTTCCTTATCATCTCAGTCAATTCTTCCAATTTTTCTTTCTCGGCAGTGCTGCCTAGCTGTTGTACTAGATTTTGGAGAAAGAAAAGTGGGGCCATCGGCTAATTTTGATGTGCTAGAAGGAATTCTTATCTTGATAAGTACAATGGTGCTTGCAGCTATTGAGAATACACCTATTGTTGTTGGGGAGCCTGAGGATAGCTTTTTTTTTCTTGAGGTTGCAAATAAGAAGGCACAGGAGGTGCATGATTTGTTGGTTGTCCAGGGTACAGAACGATGGGTAGCTAGGGCACCTGGTTCATAAGAGGGGTCTAGTGACTGAATGCTTGATTAAGCCCTTGAACTTGCATCGGGGGGGCTACCCATCCCAATGAAGGAAACATACTAGAGATGTTCTTCCCCAAATATGCATTGGAAACCATTGCCTCTACATAATCATTTACTAGTGTGGTGAGCGATGGACACATCCTCTTTACCAAAGCTAACACAAGATTATCTAATGCTGCATAGTAGACGGGGAGGGCTGCAACATCATTATGTATGTATGGATCCTGAAGTCTCATGAAGGCATGATGGAAATGATCATTAAAGGATCTAATGGGTTTATTAACTTCCCTCTGGACATACATAAACTATCGATATATCTTTGAGAGGTTGATTAGAATCTTATATTTCTACAAGAAAGCATTCTTCATGAGGTCCTATGAGGTAATGGACCTCCTTGGTAGATTGATGTACTAGTAAAAAGCCTCTTTTCCCAACGAGTACAGAAAAAGGTAGCATGCAATGTCTTCATAACCAATCTACATATTTGTGATTGTTGTTTCAAATATCTTGATGTGTTCTTCTACCATCCTTTGTGGTTATGAGGATCGAATTTTGAATAGAAACCCTTTGGATTCTTGGGCATATCATGGTATGTGCCGAAGTGCAATGGCGAGGGATTTTGTGGAAACCAAGCCATGGTGGGAGGTGGAGGTGGTTCCTACCACTGAGGAACAACAATCTGGAGTTGCACCTGTAGTAAGATAGCAGCCTGGGACTACACCTGGGCTACAGTTTTTTGGATTGTACCTTGAACTTGTAGGGCCAAGAGAGAGTCAACTCCCTAGCTGTCGGAGATGAGAGGTGAAAAGGCAGTTTGATATGGTTGGGTGGATAATGAACAAGAGCTAAATGGAGATAAAGGTGGAAGGGAAGTGTGTGGAGCAAAGGAAGAGGAAGAAGAAGCATTTCCTCCCTTAGTTTGTTTTTCCCTTGTGGGGGGCTATAGCTCTTGAAATTCTCCCTTTTTTGGTGTGGAATGTAGAACTCTTTGAAATCTTTCCAGGGAGAATGATCCAATTTGATCCAGATTCACAAGCCCCTCCTTCTAGCACGATTTATGTTGATGGGTGTTTTGCACACTTTCTCAACATAGGCAGTGCATATGTGCACTACCTCTCTTGAAAGGAAATCTCCAACAACAAGTTGTTGAAAATATCCCCAAGTCTCTCAGGTGTCAAGTCATGACTTGCATGGAACTTCCTTAATTGATGTTTGATGTGATTTTTCTGGTAATCATAGGGTAGACTTACGTAGCTGGATGTAGAGTGGATCTTAAACTCCAAAGTTTATGAGATAGGAGTTAAGGTGCACTTTGATGTAGGTTTAGACAACAATCTAAAAATTCAATAAAGTTTTGGCTTTACAATGTGCAATGAACCTTAGCACAGGTTGTTTCTAAAAAAGAGGAAAAAAAGTAGGGAAGAGAGAAGGTTCTTGGATCTACAACTAGTTGTGAATGGTAATCATGGAGCTATTGCCATGGACAACTTCCTTAAACATAATTTCACTTAACTAGAAAATTCATAGTCTCATGAAATTTGTGATATCTTCTAAGGCCTGCAGATATTTCACCATTCACTCACCATATACATGCATGAACAAACATAAAAGTGTGGAGCAACTTTGAATTCAAGCCTAGAATAACTTTACACAACTATTTTCCAGTAGCAAACAACAAAAAGTATGGACTAGGAAGGCATCTACACAATTTTTTTTTTTGATGACTATAGAACAACATAACCAAATCTATCAAAGCAAGATAACACTAACTAAAACAACAAAGAAAATATAACTAGAGCATTCAACTAAGGGAGATTGAATCATGAAACATGTGAAGAACTCAGAAAATACACCAAGTCAATGTATTTTCATTAGAAATTTCTGCAGCATGTCTTTACAACAACTCAACTCTTTTTATAAAATGAGAGGAGACCCCCTATTTATAGTGCCCAAAAAGTAGAATGAATAGCCAAGATTTAATCTCATTGCATGGCCAAGATTCATTACAAACTAGGGTTCTACCTACCCCCCCAATATATATTACAATTTAAAATACAATTTTGTCTTTATCGCTATTTCTTCTTCTAGTGACAACACTATAGCATTTTGTCTTTTTTTGATTGCTCTTTTTGCTATATCTATTCATTTAGAAGTTGTTCACTAACAATAGGGTTTCTTTCCTACTTCTTCAAAGCTACATACTCCATGAACTTTAGAATTACTAGTTGGAGTTTGTTGATCTCCATGATCTTGGACCACAACACTTCATAGATCCTTTCCTTGGAGTTGTCCTCAATCCTTTTCTAGTATTCATCATATTTGGTAGTGTGGTCTCTGAATTGTTCTGAATGTGTGAAGGTGCAAGTGAAAAAACTCATGAAATCTGTGGTTATCTTATCTGACATCCCGTCCTCCATCTTTCTCTGTAAATCAAGCTTTATTTTCTCTGAATCAATTTGCACCACAGGTATGTCATATCTTGTCACCAGCCTCAAATATTGAGTGTAATCTGCCCTAATTTCTTTGACCCATTCAATATCTGGATCCAATTTATCAATTACCTGCTCCAACCTTTCTCTCATGTTATCAAATCCTTGCTTGCATACATCCTGCAAAGAAGGTCATAATTAGTATGACCAGTTATGAAAGCATTAACATTAGTCAAAATCCCATCAAAAAAATCCAATTAGACAACATATGATTAATGAAGTTAAATATTTACTTCCAGATACTGTTAGTCCTTTTTTGGAGGGATTTTGGTCAAATTAGGCCTAGGGGGCCGAACTTCCCTGGCAAGAATGTTGTTTTGAAAGGGCAAACAGTGTAGGGAAATCTAGGCAATTTCTCCTGTCTCCACATTTTGATGGTTTGAAAGGCCTGTGTCAAAGAGGGTCAAATTTGAGCACATGGGTTAAAATTTGTTTTCAAATTTGAGGTTATTTTGATCAATTTTGGAGCTCCCAGAGGTTCAAGGGTGGAAAGCTATCAGGGCTTTACTATTTGAAACGACTAGGAAGAAATAGAGTTCCAGGGTCGGAACTCTGGTATCTAGGACCGAAGAGCTCAAAGGATGGACAATGGTTCACTTTCTACTACAAGGTGTTTGGGCTTGAAGGGGCGGGAAGCCATTAGGGTTTCACCATTCAGAATAGTGTTCATGGAATGAAAACCCAACAGGAGCATCCCAATGGACAAGACTCGGCATCAAACTTGGCCGCTGGGTTTTCTTTGTGAAGTTTCTCTTGGTGATTAGGGGAGCAGACCCCAGAGATTGGAAGGCAGGCTTACTTCTGCCTTTTGAACAAGCTGAGGTGGGACAAAATCTAGGTGGGCAGAGCCTGATGAGGGCAAGGATGAAAATAGAGGGTTGGGACCTGGGAGGTGGAAGGTTGTTGATATGTGTTCATTTCAAAGGGGAAAAGTTGCCACAAAATTCCACGGATTGGGACTCAATGAAATGTTTGATCAACTAGTTTGAGTTCAACACCAGACAGTTATTGATGAGGCAGACCCCAAATCTTAGGTAGACGGGTTCTCCTCACTGTTTAGGAATGGTGGAAACAATAGAGCATCCCAAGTATAGAATCCCGGTGGCGTGGGCCAAGGAAGCAGAAACAAAGGTCAGTCTTTAAGTATGAAGCTTGGTAAGTTTGATGGCCATTGGCCAACAGAGGTCCAGTGTAGTGGGCTCGAGAGGGCATCTCGCCATTTGAAAAAAAATGTTTCATTTTCTATGTTATTAATGGTGGCGGAAGGGCATGGGCCTAGAGGGTGCAAATACCCTGCATGAAGAATAATAGCGGTGAGGTCCCACTCCAGTTTGATCTTAGGAGATAATTTGGAGGCTTTTCTTAGAATTTGAAGACATGGGTTTTGTAGGTTTTGTCATCTTTTCCCAAGTTAATGCATTTTAGTCCATGTTCATTCATCATTTTAGGCATAAAATCATAAAAAAACTCTCAAATGAATGAACAAAAAACCTACCTTGGAATCCTGATGGGGGAAGATGTGAAATCCACTAAGGATGGCCAAATGATGATCACAAACAAGAGGGTTGTGGGCGATGGATGCACTGAACTCCTTAGAAAACACTCTGAACTTCTCTAGAAAGCCTGACAAATGAAAATAATAGGTCAAGCTAGGTATATATACCCAAACATACATTTAATACCCTCATTTAATGCCCATATAGATTATAGGAGGGTTGGTGGATTGAAATTCTGGACAGCAACAGGAGGTCCGACGTTTGGGGGCTAGAAAGAGGTAGTCAGATGATCACTTGAAACTTCATTTTGAAATCATCAGAAAAAGGGAACCTAGGGTCTAGAGGGTAGAAAGACGTCGTAGGTTGGCCATCAGAAATGACAAAGACATAACAGAGTTCCAAGGATGGAAGTGTGGTGGACCAGACCTGACACAGATGAAAGTAGTCCAAAACATTACAAATTTAGACGGGCAGAAAATGAGGAGCTAGGGCCTGGGGTGCAGGAAGTCGGGAGCCTTCTACCACTCAAAATAGTAAAACCCAACATGGGAAACCTGACGAGGTGGGCCTATAGGCCCCAAGGCTACTAGTAGAAGAAAATTTCCAAGGAGAGTCCGCAAGGATCCAAGACCTAGCCAAATCGAAGGGGATGAAACATGGTCAACTTAAGATGAGAGTTCGGAGGTATGTTGACCATCCAGGACATGAAAATGGGGGAACACAAAAAAAGGCAACAAAAAAATGACCCGACAAGGTGAAAGAAAAGAGGGTCCTTGTTCCAAACGGGGCATGTGTGCTAAGGGCACAACAATTACAACATACCAAATGATTGAATCTTCAATTGTATCCAAAATGGATTATTTTCCATGAAGGGTCACACCAGTCATCTCAATTATCTCTTGTTCATCAACAATATTTCATCTAGGAACTAGTTTAGAGGAACACAAACCAATTACATCTCTTATAACTTCTCTAGTTATCAGGTGTGCTTTATCAACCCAAATAGATTCATCATGAATCCTACTTAGAGCCATTCAAATTTATTTATTATCAAATTCAAATAATGGGGCTTTCCACCATATATCCAACTTCTTTTCAACCAAGATTTTATATGCATCATGATTTTCCTCCAACTCATTCTTCCATAAGATATTCAACTAAACTAGTGACATTTCCTTAATTTTACTATAAACACGTGCATAGGTGTCCTCAGTAGGTAATACTCTAGGAGGAATGCTAGAAAATGCACCAACACCTTCTTCCAATATATTTTTTAGAGAATAATTCCCCAATTTGATTTGCAATCTATCTGAAATATTCACAACCTTTGAATTATCCATGGCACAAAATTGAAATATGTTTGAGTAGAATACCTCTGAAAATGACAATGAAGAAGAGGATTATATTTTCAGCTTATGGAACACGCTTTGAGTCCACTTCAATTTCTTCTTCCTAAAACTCTATTGCATGAAATTTCTCTAGTTTCTTAAAACTTCTTCTACACGCTTCTCATTTTTTACAAATGCCTTTTTTTAAATGTGATTTCCTTGATACTTCTAAATTTATTTCTTTCATCTCAAGTGCTTTTGCAATAAATGCTTCAAATTTCAAGTATATCACCTCAGAATCTATGTACATTTCCATCCTATCAAATTCTACAAACTTCATTCTTCACACATGTGTCTAAGAAATTCCTTTCACATGAGATCTTGAATTTGTAACCTCA
Organism: Sequoia sempervirens; assembly: GCA_007258455.2. NCBI lineage: Eukaryota > Viridiplantae > Streptophyta > Pinopsida > Cupressales > Cupressaceae > Sequoia > Sequoia sempervirens. The sequence continues at coordinate 274,550,900 of VDFB02281492.1, read as the reverse complement.
TTAAATGAACTTTTTTCATGATATGAAATCATATATCGATGAGGGGTTTATTAAATTTTCTAATTATTGCTCCCCCTTAGGAATTACTTGACTTCAATTTTGATAGGTGTATTTGCAGCAGAGGATGGAACAAATACAACTGATGATTCTAATTTAGCTTGCTTGAATTCTCCTTCCTTTATCCAAATTTTCTTCATTCCCTTCCTAACTTCTTTCAAATCAATGATTGGTTCATGTCTCTTTGATGGATAGCTATTTTCATCTTCTTTTTTTCTATAGTATCTAGTAGAATGCTCTGACTTATTGCATTCATTGAAAACAATATTCTTCTATTTATATCTTCTTTTATTTAATCTATATTTGCACTAATTAGCCTTGTGTCCAAACAATTTTCAGTGATAACAATAGCCATAAATTAAAATTCTTTGTTCAACATTTGAATTCTACATTCCACAGCCTTATGTCCAATCTTCTTGCGCTCAAAACATTTGTTGAAGAATGACAAAGTATCATTCATTCTACTTTTGCAGTCATTTTTCCTATTCAACCAAATTTATTGCAAAAACAAAAAATACCATTAAAGGATAAATAACTTTGATCATTAGGTTGTTTGATGAGAGTCCTTCTAGAATTGCTTCTATGATTCTTGAGTTGTCCATCATTTCATTGAGTCTTCATATCAATACGTTGATCCGCCTTTGAACTTTATCTTTCTTCAAACCCTAAACCACTTTTATCCATTGCAAGTCTCTGATAAATAATCAAATCATCAAGCATTGTAGTGCTTGCCTTAAATTTATTCTCAAGAATTTTTTCCTTTTCCAAGTTTCATTTCAAAATTTTCACTTCTTGCACAAGCTTTTTACATTCATCCACCTTCCTCTAAATTTCTTTTTTTTGATAGTCTTCAATTCTTCTCCTTTCTTTCAATTACTTTAGTAGTCCAGTAATATCATCATGTTCCCTTTTAATTGATCATTGATTTCTCCATATCATTCCCTTAGATCCTTAATACACCTATTTTCTTCCTTTAGCCTAGCCTTCAAATCTTCATTTTCTTCTAAATGCTCAGTAGAGATTCTTCTGGAGGAATAAAAAAAAATTGTTTTCCATAAAATGAAATTTTGATACCTTCCTCAAGCTATTCAACTTCTTCAGAGGAACCAATCTCTAATACCAATTGTTGATTGTTTAGAATAATGAGAGGGGGGGTGAATTAGTATTCTATTGAACCACATAGATATAAACCACCCAATTATTAAAGCACATATGATTGTAAACCAAAATAAATACATTGAAATGAACATCACTCCACAAAACACATGAACAACATATTTTTATGTGCAAAACCCAAAATGGGAAAAACCACTGTGAGGATTAGCTCACAATATAATATATCTAGATATAGAATATTATAGGGTTCAATTCCGGGACTCATTGTCCTAAAATGGCTCACATCCTGGATACACAATGAAATGGCTAATCACCAATATAAAAAAAGATATGTCCCACTACCAATAGTATGAATTGATGGAATGCACCTTCCATGTATTGTGTTCAGTTCCAATGAGGTTGTGTATGTGAAGAACTACTCTGTATAGCAGTCACTTAACCATTCTACTCTAATCCTTGACTTCTTGCATAATATACCTCTCACAACTAATAAATCATTTAGGCTTGCACATCCTTTTTGTCCACTTACTTCACAGACACATCTCCAAATCCAAATATGTCTTGTATATATAAAATTACATTTCACACATCAATTAGGTCATCCTAATTAGATGTAAAGAAAATAATCAAAATACCTCATGTTGGAACCATATAAGATTAAAACATTTTTATCCATGTGGTGTATCAGATCAAGTCGACGTAGATTTGAAAGAGATGCAACTAACATCTACAAAGTATAATTATTATTCTTAATATAAGTCATATATTATGTCAACCATGAATAGGGCCTAATCACAAAAACTCCAAGTCAACACATACACTCCTTAAGATAAAGACCTTTCTTATCTCATACTACATCAGTTTCTCATCACATTAACACCAAGGAGATCACCCATAGAACAGCAACACCAAAATGTTCTTTCTAAGAAAATGTGGAGTCTCCCACACTGGTATATAGAATAGAAAAATAACCACAGTGTATAGAGTTAAAATTTGTCATTGATAAATTTCTATATACAACACAAAACTCCTCAAGATCTAGGATATAGCTATGTAAAAGAGTCATAATAATGAGATTAAGAGAACAAAGTCAAATCTCCTCTTGCGATGACTTCTAGACTCAGAAACCAACATACTAGTTCAATAGTACATAACAATTTTGGTAGAGATCAACTTCTAGTTATACCAAATATGTTTCCCACTATGTTGTCATAATGTTGACATCAATGATAACATAGGAAAAAATAAAATATCTCATGTAAACTTCATGCTCATGTTGTAAGCTTCCCACCTTTTCAACAAGCTCTTTCATAAGGAACCTCACGTTGATACCAATTGTTGAATAAATAAGATAGTAGAGAGGGGTGGGGTGAATCTGTTGTAGCAAATGAAAACATCAAAACCATCAATAGTAAATAGATCCACATGCATTCATTAACCCCTTGTTTTGTTAAATTGATTAAACATGAAATGTAGATAACTGAAATTGAAATAACAACACCATACATAACATAACACTAGATTTACATGGAAAACCAAATGAGGGAAATCCATGGTGAGGATTAGCTCACAATATAAGTAATTACAAAAATGGTACAAGCTCTCACTTCCAAAATAGGACACACTATCCAAAAAGGCTCACAGCTAGGGATCACTACCATAGAAAGAACATAAGAAGATAGAAGAGAAATGTTACATAGAGAAAAAATTCTCAATACAACAAGGAATCCACCAAAAATGCTCCAACACTTTCATTGCCTTGTATGAAATATTTTAGACACCTTTAGCTCTCTTACTTCAAGAATCCAACACTTTGAATTTCACGTTGCTTTGCTCAAATTCACATCTACACTTCTATAATTCACATCACTCACATCGATCTCACATCTAGTTTATCTCTCTCTCACATCTCACAAAAAATTACTCTTATTTATATTAACCTCAACCTTGAAAACCTTCTCCAAGATCAGCAACTATCCATTACACTTGTAAATTCAAATTAGCTCAACACCTAAACATTCATGTGGTGGATAGGAATGAAGAAAACCCATATAACTCCTTAATTAGGATCAAAATAAATCCTAGCACACCTCAACACACTTTCACAAGGTTTGCATGTAATGTTGATAGAAGGTCAGTCACTACTCGTGCTAAACACCATAAACATTAAGTACACGCTTCCTAAATCAATCCAAAGATTCCAAAAAAAAATCACTTGAATATGATCTAGAATAATCCTTGAACCACTTGAGATTCAAAAAAGATTTCACGCCAACTCAAACATACAAATACTCCAACCCATGAACATCTAGAAAACCTTATTCGCACATTGACACATGAAACACACACTATACTATACCAAATAAAGTGAAACCTTGAATTCTGAAAGATAAGAACATTATAAGAAACTTCCCAAATCCACACAAACTAAAGTCAAACTCTAAAAAATTGGTTCACACATTGGTAAAAATATCTCACTTTGTACAATGATCCAGAACCCCAAATTCTAAATATAGCAACCTCTAGAAACCTTGAACAACATATCAGATCCACACATGCATAGTATCAACACAGAATAAATGTTGAGCACAACCTAGACAATATTTAGAACACTTGCACATAGTTTTCTCTATTTATCATTTTTTCTCAAAAACACTTGGAAACCAAGTACCAGAGACACCATCTCAGCTCATTACTTCATTCCAAATCATATCCAAACATTGCAACATAAAGATAGCTACATGTACTCACAACACTTCCTCAATATCTCAACTACACATGCACAACCTGCCAAACCTATTTTCCACTTTTTGAAAACTTTTGCAATATCCTTGACTTCTTCACCATGCAAAAAACTTCCTTAACACATAGTTGACGCCAATGACAACATGAGATAGTATACATCTATTTACATCAATGACAACAATTTCATACTTGCAAAAATGGTATCTAGGGATACTCCCAAAGTCAAGTTACCTATATCTATTTATCTAAAGAGGTCTTCTACTAGTTAAATTTCCCACTCCAAAATTTTGCTGACCACAATGATTAAAAGGAAGGATTTTTGTACCTATGGTTGTTGATTTTGAGGGATATATTGCCCTCTTGTGTATGACGGAACATTATTTTTCACTTGAGGACTAGTTTGATTTTTCCCTTGGGTACTTAGTATATAATTTCTAGTTCTTAAATTCTATCTCACATACTATGGTTGAGACATACTTCCCATACCAATATTTTTTTGTGACTATTGACTCTGAGTAAGATTAATTTGGGGGCTCACTAAAAAACTAGAGTTAAGATTAATTTGGGGGCTCACTAAAAAACTAGAGTTCATAGGTATGGAATTCATACCAAGATAACTTTGTGAATTAGATGTCAGACCTGCAATTCATAATGGGGCATTTCCCACATAAGCTGCACTAGTCACATTTTGTGTGGTGGTATTTGGTTGAGGATTACTCCATGTACTCACATGGTATGTATTGAAACGAAGACTTATTTGATGGATGGTTTTATTGATGGTCAAATATCATAGCAATGTTAAAAACATATCTCTATTTTGTTTCTCCTAAAAAATATAACTAATATTAAATCACCTATCTTCTAAGGTCTTGATAGTTGGTTCTTAACTGTGTTGTCATCACTCAGTGGTTCATGAAATTATAATATTCAAGATGATTTTGTTGGTAAATACAATAAAAAAATGATTATTTTTAAGTATTCTAACAAGGGGTTTTTAAATAAACAGAAAAAGATAGATCACAATTTTGGAACAGTAAGATGTGAATAAACATTTCCTTAAATTCAAACGTGCAATTTCTGTAACGAGCATTTCCTAATCAGTTAAAAATTTATAAAATGAAATAATTCATAAAATATCATTCAATTACTCTCATCCATAGTGAGAATTTAATGAGATACTCACAATTCAATTTTCCTTTTTAGAATTAATTTTTAATAACAAACATCGTAAGCTCATCATAAAATTAATTGATCAAATGAACAATAAGAAAATAACATCCATAGATAATGTAATAGATGGTTTTAAATTCAGTATCTTCTATTGATTATCATCAATTTAAGAGACATTTAAGCATAACAAAATCTACTGGCACACAAAAAACCATTGTCTATCAACACCATTGTTAAACTAAGAAACTTTTGAAATTTAACTGTTTGCATTAAAATTGTAAAATGTCTAACTATTTGCATAAAATATGTAAAAATAAAAATGTCTAATCTTAGGTAGAAAATTTGACTTCAATTTTCTAACCTTTATGATGAGGAAAATTTTTGAACTTATAGAAAAAAAACACACTAAAATTCCCTCCAAAAATAATCATGATCCATCAATCAGGGCCTATATCCACAATTATAGGAAGCTCTTCAAATTTGAACAATAGTCTTCACTTTGTTGAAATTGTTGAAGTACTGGAGAGGTATGCATCATTCCTACTCAATCAAAACTAACTTGGAGTTGCTATCAAAACTTGATCTTGAGTTGCTATCAATGGGATGCCAAAAAAAAATAAAAAATTGTTGACTAAATTCCCTTTCAAAAAATAGCATATTCCTTCATTCACTTGGCTGCTTTAGCTACTTTGGCTACTTTGACCCATTTGAAATACTCACCAACATTGTTGAAAATATGATGTAAGGTGTCCTCATTAGGCCCATCAATTTTTTCAACATTGAACATTTCCCTTTCAAATTCCTTGGTAGTGGCAACATATATGTCTTGTAGCCAGCTAACATTCTTGGCAATATCTCATACATAAAATTTGATTTCCATCAACTTGTCTAGAAGAATCACTTCATCATCATCTCCTTCCTTTATCAACTTTTCCAACCTACTATTCCATTAATCTTTCATCTCTTGTAAAGACATAAAATTTGAGCCTAATGAAACCTCCTTATCAATTATATTAGCAAGAATCCCCTTTATTATGTTTGCTTCATCATATATATCCTATTGAGCATGTTGTAAGATCCTTCTATAATTCTTAAGGATTTCTGATTGGAATATTAATATGTTTATAGACTTATCAAGAAATCTCAATTCTTGATCCTCTAGGATACCACATTCAATTATGTCCCCCTTTGGTAGCTTGTTCATAATTCTCAACTTTTGCATATAACTCCCATACTTATCTTCTTCTGCCCCCAAATTTTGAGTATACTATTCTAGAGAATTAATCAACTCACTTACCTTAGTATAACATTTAGAACCAACAATAAAAAGTTCATCTATCTCCTTAAGAATTTCAACCCATTTATCCATCATTTGAGATTTCCTTTTCATTTCTCTCAGCTTTCTTTTGTGCTTCTACAACTTCACCTTCTCCATGAGATAGGTCCTCAACACCTTGCTTTTGAGCACTTTCTAATATTTCTTTCTACTCCTCATCTATCAGAACATCATTCATTTTAGCATAATTCCAAAGGATTTCTTCTTCAAATCCAGTGTCCTTTGCTCCAACCTCCTCCTCGAGGTATTCTTGATCTTCCCCTTTTCCTTCGTCATGGAATGGAGTTTCCTTGGATTTTGAGGGTACAAGTGATTCCATTACATCAATTACTGGGGGTCTTCCTTCTTGACCTATTATAGCTTCTATAGTTGATGATATAGTGGAAGGGGTTTCCTCTATTTGTAGAGGAAAAATAGAAGGACCTTCATCAGTAGTTTCTTCTCTAGGGTACATGGTAGCTAGGGGCTTAACACCTAGTCTTGAAACGAGTCCCACAATAGCAGCTTGGTAAGTGAATTTAGCCTATTCCAAGGTTTCCACAACCTTCTTCATTGTGATTTCTTCTATTTTTGGGGTAAGTTCTTCTATTTGTATAGTACCCTTTTTCAACCTCTTGTATTCCCTTGTTTCAGTTGAAGAAGTAGGCTCACTACTAGAATCTTTCTTATTCCTTGAGACTTTAACCCTCAGTTGAGTGATACATAGGTTAATCTACTTTAGGCTCCTCTTAATGACCACTTGTGAAATTTTATTTATGTTTGTTTCCTCTTTTTCCATCCAATTAATTGGATCCAAATCCTTAGTAGTCACTTGATTAGTCTCATATTGAGGATTGAGAACAATTCCATGATTAAAAATACCCTCTAGTATATCTTATTTGACCCCAAAGTCTTTCATGTATGGAATGGTTAATCTCTCATATCTTTTCTTCCTTACCTCAAACTCATCCTACAAGTTATTCCAAAAATATTTGAGAAGTGGATCGTGAAAGGGAAATAATGAAGCACACAAACCGTTCATTTTCCCATTTGGATCAAAATTCTTTCTTGATGTATGAAATTTCAAATTTAAAGATTGAAATTCTTCTATAGTTGACTTAGCTACTACAATAGAAGAACAAGAATAAAATCCCAATTGAATAGGGAAGTGTGGCAACTAGCATTATGTTTATATGAAAAATTTGCATTTACTTTAGCTACTTGTCGAGAAAACTCCATTAAAATCCACTCATCACTATAGCACCTTGGTAGTTTGAAAGGTTGCTTGTCAAATCCGAATAGTCTAATATAAGTGGATTTGGGGTATTGGATAAACCAAATTCCCCACTCTTCAATAAACTTCATGGCTTCCCTTGACAATCTGAAGGCAACATCTCCTATGAGTTGGTTGTTGAATACATATAGGAATGCATCATTGACTCTTTTGAAATACCTTTCTCATGCTTTAAGCTCCAAATGATCATAACGTTCCCAAACCTTTTTCTATTCCTGACTATCTTCATGTGTTCCCAAACTAGTCAACCTCAGAAACCTTCCCACTCATGCCACACAATAGATTACATAGGAAGACATGTAAAATGTCTTAGTTTTCTTTACTTTGATCATTTGATTGTGAATATTATCAGAGATCAACTGCCCCCAGTTTAAAAAAAAATTCCATGTAGAATTAGTTGGATAAATGGTAGCATCAAATTTTCAAATACGTGGAAATCCTCCTTCCCAAATTCCGTAGCCAGAAGTGTGATGATATCCCCTATATATTTAGAGAAATCAGATCATTTGGGTTTAGGTGCTATTTTTTTACCGATTTCATTTTTTTTTTAGCCACCTTATGTTGATATACTTTTTATTATCTTCCTCATCTACTACCCATCATCTCAACACACCAGCTTCAAACAAGATTTTGAGGTTAGGGTGAGGAGGAGGATCAAACACCAATCTTATCATCCTTGGGGTCAGGTCTATGATTTCATTTCCCCATGAGTCAATGCACTTTCTGTGAGTTGGATTATATGCTTGTGTAGTAGCTAGTATGAATTTTGGGAATTGTACAACAATAGGGAATGTACCCACATGTGCCAACCCAAAATCTACAATATTTTTTTCCCTTGGGGAATTATCCTTTGAAAAGGTATCAAGATGAAATTGCTTCAAGTCAATATTTCCAAATAGGGTGTTAGTGATTTTCATGACCTCAGACTCAAATTTAGAAGATACTGGATTCGCTTGAAATTTGTACTTCATTGTGATGAGAATTTGCTTTGGTTTTAGTTTCTCGATCTTTATTTCCTTTGGTACCTCTTCAACAACAACTTCTTCCTCTAAATTAGAAATTTGTTAATATTTGCAATAGTTACATTCATCAGAAAAAGAGGAGAAATGTCAAAGGTAAAAATTATCATAGGAATCCATATTATGTCTTCATAAATTCAAGGGAATTCCCATTTATAAGTTAGCTCTATATTTTTGGGCTTCAGGTTGGAGATAAAACCAAGAACTTAATCATTTTAAGCTTAACAATAAACACTTCAAAAATTCAAGATCGATGACTACTTTGAATATAATCCTAATATATCCCTGCCATACTATTAGGCATTAGAATTGGGCTACAAATCAACACTTACACTTTCTAATAAGGTGTGTTAGAATTTAGGATCAGGGTGACACATTGCTCATAAACCTATAATGGTAAAAAGGTTTCAAGTTCTACTCAAGATCTAATCTCGCAATGTAGTTGGAAATCAAAATTAGGTTGTCACCAAGCATCGGTGGTCCACAAAATAGAACTAGTTTAGGATTTGTGAGCTAAATTTCAATCTCAATGATAAGTCAGAAGTTGGAATCACGATGTCGCTCAAGACCGGATTCTCAAAAATTAACATGGGTTTGAGAGTCTATCCAATTTCCAATCTTGATAATATATAAACATTAGAATTGGTTTATCTCTTGATATTAGCATTCAACACTATGTTAAGAGTTTGGTATGCCTCCAAAGTATCATCTTGAAAGTAATGTGGGGATCAGAATCAGGATAAAATTTAACACCTTAATAAAAACTTTGAACATTGTAAGGTTACAATCTAAACTCCAATTCCAATCAAAGATTAAAATTTGGAATTGGGACATTGTAAGGACCTTGACCTATGAGGTGGTGAAAACTGAGGTTTAACTCCAAAACCCGATCCTGCAAAGAATGCAAAAATTGAGTTCAGGACAATACCAATCATGAAGGTGATTTAGTGAATTTTAACAACATTTTCAAGCATACCTTTAGGATTAGTATTGAGATAGTTTCAAAACCCTAATAGATATTGATTAAAAAGACAACCATATTTCCATCTCTTCCGAGGATCAGACATGGGAAAAATATAGGGTTTTTTACTCATAGTTTGTAAATGTCGATAACTTTAAGATTCTCAAAATTTGAAACACAGACAACCTAATGGTACAAAAACCCTAGCCAAACTAGGGCATGGTAGGAACAAGAAACCCACACAAGGAACATGAAGTAGATGTCAAGAAAAATAAAAAACCATGAAAACCCAAAACAAAAGAGATACCAACGAACTCAAGGGTTCGAGGAAAACAAGAAACAAGAAAAATAAAACAAACTAACAAAAGAAATGATGAAAACCAACAAAAAGGATGAACATGAAACACACAGGAAAGCAAGAAAACAAGAATGCAAAAGAAAAACTACCTACCTTGAGACACTTGATGGAAAATTCAACATTATACAGCAAGAAATCTCCAAACTTGACTTCAATCTCTAACCCTTTACTCTTATCTGGCTCCTTCCATTGAAATGCAAAAGAAACAATGAGAAAAAACCAAGGAATGGTAGTTATATAAATTGTTTCGCACGTTCAAACATGTAGCTATTAATGCGAGGTAGTTCATAAATCAGGGTCGAGAAGTGACTCAAACAAAAAACAACATGAAACACAAAGGAATTTTGGAAGTTGGGATCGAGGAGGGACTCAACACAAGAACCTTCAATGAATACAAAGTTTAATAAATTTTCTAAAGTTCAAACCCAGGTATGTACAGGATCATGACGGGCCAAAAAGTGGCGATATGATGGGTATGTGTAGGGTATGTGGCTGACAAGTTTTCTTTTACCCAAAATTGATGAAATGAAAAAGGTTTTTAAAGGATATTCTCAGATTTCCATAATATAAATTATGCTTTACTTTGAATTTAATAAATAATTATTATTCATTTTCTATTTGAATTACGACTAAAGTCCTAATTGATAGGCTAATTGAAAAACATCTATAACTTTCAAATAGTAGCATATTTTTTGAATCTGAAACATGCATCACATTCTATGCTTCACATACTATAGGATTAAAAAAAAAAGAATTTCATGAAGTTTTGACCAATTTAAGATGGTCAGACATATGAGTTTTTTATATTTTTTAAAGTTGTAATAAAAAATTCATAATTAATTATTTACTTGAAAAAAATTTACAAAAAAATATGTATCACATTGGGAAATGAGTCCTCTACTTATATCTAATTTTTTTTAAAAAATATTATTATTTTATTTTGGTTAGGGTGGTAAGACATACACCTACTTCTTATTTTTTACTTGAAATTTAACTACTACTACATTCAAATTTCAGATTTTTACCAAATAGATTTTTTTTAAATAAACCTAGTAGTTTAGAGACTACATTGAATTTTCTATAGATTCTATTATTACATAATTTTGAAATAATATAGATAACTTATTCAATTTTTTATGTCAAGTTGCCTAACTCTGATTTTTCTGATTCTTTTTCCACTTAAGGGCCTATTTTTTCCATGATGATCCTACACATACCCACCCAAAAAACAAGAAACAAGGTGGACGTAGGAATTGGGATCAAGATGGAACCAAGAACAAGAACCTATAAAAGGTTCTTGGTTTCGGTTCTAGCCCGATATCTTATTCTAAAACACACAAGTGAAAATAAAAAGGTCAAAAATTAGAATCGGGATGAAAATAGAACTAGAACTTGTGAAAGTACTTGGTTCTGATATCATTTTGAAACCCAATTCTAAATTAAAAAATGAAAAAAAGGACAAAACTCAAGGAACAAGATTGGAATTGGAAATGGTAATTTGCAATTCAAAAAGTACAAGGTGACAATTCAGTCCCAAAACTTGAATCCCGGCAAAGACAAACAAAACAAAACAAACTATGAGAAGCAAGACTAGTGAGAAACTAAAACATAAACCCACTAAAGGTGTCAAGTGCAGGTAACAATTTGAAATCCAAACTTGACAGAACAAAATAAAAATAAGGAAAAATGTGGAGATCAAGATCAAGATGAAAGATGGAACTCACACTTTGTAAGGTGTCAAGGGCCAATTATAGTCCAAAGCCTGATCCTGACAGAACAAAGAAAACAAAGACTTGGGAGAGAAAATGCAACTCTAAAAGCCCAAACAAGAACACCAAGACCAAAACAACAAAGGGGGACCCATTTGGACCAAAAAATAGAAAATGGGGTGGTTATGCAAAACATAACAATTGGAAACTCAACTGGGAAAATGGTTTACCCATTTTCAAGATATGGAAGAATTTAGTCACCCAGAACCTTTGGTTTATGAATATTTTAACTTGAGTGTGATTGGCTACAACAAACAAGGGTGAGTTGAAATCTCAAATTGTGAATTAGTATAAAAAAATTCAAATCTAAGTGTGTGTGCAATACATCACCCTGCTTAAAGGCTTTAAGTATCCTTGAAATGACTATATTGCAATCTAAGCTATAATGGGTGGGTTATTTTAGTTTTCATTAAATGATATGCTAGGAATTGTTCCACTGCCAGCCAGGCATCAATAGCCCTAACAAAGATACCTCTAGTTCCCTCAAAGTATTTCTCTACTGCTAGCTAGGCATCTATAGCTCTAGTAGAGATACTTGAATCACCCTTATAATATTAAATTTTCTTTCAGGCTTTCTTCTTTTCTACTTTGTGTAGATATTGGGATTTTGTAAAGTAGTATATTTTCTTATCTTTTCCCTCAATACTCAAACATTGTAATCTAAAAAATAGGTTGAGAACTATGGTGGACCTTATGAAAATGTTAGGACCCAAATTTTTCACCTCAGTAAGGAATACAACCATCCTAATACAACTACACTCTCAAGGAGATAGATGATTCTACTTAATGAGTGATAGATTCAGTCATAATTTACAAGATCACTTAGAATATAACCTTTTGTTTCAACCTTTCAAACTTTCATTATGATGAACATAAAACATAATATTTGAAATGAAAAAGAAAAAAAGATATACCTAAAAATACCTAAATCAATTTCTTGCATAGTAAACTTATTATGCTTGAACAACTACTTGATATTCTAGGATGATGAAAAAGTAAGACCCCAAAAAGTAGAAAGAACAACAAAAAAAAGAAAACAAACAAACAAACAACAAAACAACAAAACAAATATAACAAAATAAAACAAGAGAAACTAAACTCCATATATACAAAGTACAAACGATCAAGCCTTCATGGTCCAAAGTAATGCTTGAGAAAATTTCCATTGAATGGCAATAGAATAGGTTCTCCTATTAGAGTACTCAGTCAAAAATAATTCTCACCTAGGATGTCACCAATTTGGTATGGTCCTAATGACAGTCTATCAAATTTTTGGTGATCACCGTTTCTCTCTCTCATCTTATCCCATAGTAACACAATTTCTAATATCCTAAATGGCTTGATTTTGGCTCTCTTGTCAAACTAGTGTTTGAATACAACCCAATGTTTGGAAATTTCTTGTAGAGAAACATGTCTTTTTTCTTCTAGATTCAACAAATTAGTTAATCTAACCTCTATCCTATCATCAGTGGAATAAAATTCCTGCATAAATTACAAAATAGGTATCTAAATATTGATAGGAAAGACTGGATCTTGGCCATAAACTAATTTAAATGGTGAGTTTCCTAGGGAAACTTTAATTCTAGTCCTATCCACCCATAAGGTGAACTTCAACTGTGTGTGCTAGTCCCTAAGATTACTTTCTAATAATTTTTTGATTAATTCCAACAAATTCTTATTGGTAGACTTGACTACCCCATTTCCCTATGGATAATAGTTGGATGAGTATTTCAAAACAATATTTTATTCAAATTCCCACTACATGAATTGTGTAGAAGAAAAAGTTGGGTGTTATCACATACTAGAGCAAATGGTACCTCAAACCTAGTGATAATTATTTCACTGAGGAATTTGATAACCACATCGGTAGTGCAATTTTTGTAAGTTTGGAGCTCAGTCCACCATGTGTAGTAATCCATTGCAGTCAATATGAATTTGTGACCTATAGAATAATTTAGGTTAATTACTCTAACAAAATCCAATGCCCATTGGGAAAACAGTCTTACCTCATATACAAGTTGTAAAGGCATTGTCAGGTTATGTTCCCTAAATGTTGATGTTTGAAATGTATGACATGTCCTTATGCATTAATGATAATCATGAAACACATTATTCCAATAGTATCCTAACCTTAAGATCTAATGTGCCATTTCATCTACTAAACCGTGCCTAGTACCATGTCTGCCATGAAATTTAGCGATGGTCTACTTCGCTTGCTACTAATCTAGACAACATAAATACACACCCTTGAAGTTATTTCTCTACAAGACTCCTCTTTTAACCTTATATTGAGAACTCTTTAGTCTTAGTTCCCTTCTCTGTGTTGCATTCATCCCATCAAAACACTTGTTATTCAGTAACAACAAAATCAAATCAATATACCATAGATCTCCTATGAATGACTATACCATATGCTACTGATAGGTGATTTTGGAATCGATGTTAGCCATTCCTTTGGAAAAACCCTATCCTTGGAATAACTTCATGGGGTGAATCTCAAGATCGAACTTCTATAGAATTTCCATCCATTTTCCTCTCCTTTCTCCCAACTCACTCTACATGAGGAGGGACTTCACTGTTGGATCAAGGACAATGGCTATAATTATGCTACATAAGATATAGTGACAAAACTTCTTAACAACCCTCACCAGTGAAAATTCCTATTTCTCTAATTGAAAAATATTTGATCTCAACATTTTTGAATGGGGAACTCATAAAACCTACCGGTCATTTGTCCCATTTGTCTTTCCACTATGTCAAAATAGTAGCACATGAATGATTAGATGCAAATGAATAAATAAAGAAATGTTGTAAATAATTGGTGTTGGTTAACATAGGTGCCTCTAAAATGAATTTTTTTATCCATGAAAAGGCACCCATCATCTCATTCCTCCATTTGATCCTTGCATCTTTCTTCATCATCTCATTGAGGATTTTGACAATTTCTACAAACCGAATAATAAAATTCCTTACAAAGTTTATCTTTTTGAGGAAAGATCTCATCTCTTTCTTGCTAGCTGGCATAAAAAGTTTCAAGATAGACTCTACTCTATCTAGATTGATTGAAATTCCTCTTTCCAAAATTATATGGCCCAACAATTTTCCTTTTGATAACCTAAATACACATTTCTTCAGGTTGAGGGAAACACCATACTTCATACACTTTTCTAGAACCTTTGCTAAGTCAATAGTGTGGCTTTCCTTGTTTTTGGAAAAGATAGTTAGATCATCCATGTAAATGATGATGCATTTACCTACCAGGTCCTTAAAAGTCACATCCATTACACATTGAAAAGTGGCCCCATCATTGATGAGACCGAATGACATCCTTCGATAGGTAAAATTTCCCCACTTTATGGTGAAGGCAATCTTCATCTGATCTTCATAATTGACTATATCCTGAATAACCATCTAGGAATGACATCATCTATGAGTCATTGACTATTTGTAGCACTTCGTAAAGAGAAGGGAGAGGGTAATTATCCTTCTTTGAAGCTTTGTTCAAATTTTTGAAATAAACACATAGTTTGATTTCCCTATTCTTTTTGTGTACAAGTACAAGATTTGCGACCCATGTAGAATGTTTGACCAAAAAAAATTCTAGCTAACAACAATTTTTGCACTTTTTTAGAGATTAGGGGTTCAATCAAGGCATTAACTATCCATTTTTTCTGATGAAATGGTTTTTCTTGAGGTTTCAAAGGGATGGTATGATTTATCACTAAAGTATCAAAAGTTTTCAGATCTTCATATCCCCACACAATCACTGTAATGTCTTCTTTTTGTACCTTTAAAATCTTGTCTCGAATGTCTTTCAGAAAAGTCTTTCCAATGAATATATTTCTTATTAGGACAAAATTTTCCAAGTTGTGTGTTTCATATTCCTCCCCATCAACATCTATAAATAGTTTCTCACAAGCCTAATGATCAAAGGAAAAGATCCTCTCTAGTGCTACCATTCCCTTAGGGATGTTGTTGGTTTTCAAGTTGATTATGCATTTTGTATCAAAATATTATGGTTGCCAATCTACTTGATCTTTGTTAGACCAATGATTTTCCCTTCAAAAACATAAAAATTTTCCAAAAATGCAAGAATGTGTTCATTATCATCAAAAACATAAAAATTTCTTACATTGTCTGGAATAGTTGGGATTGATATTAATTCAACACAAAACCTCCTCAACTTGGAATCTTGCATAGGTTCTAATGTGCTAGCTACTACTACTAACACATCTACAATCTAATTACTTTCACTACAAATCAACTTAATACCAAAAGAATTGAAATCTTCAATCAAATTCCATACCCTATTTTAATATGCTACCAACCTTTTGTTGTGGCACATATATTGGCTACAAACTTGCTTCACAAGTACGGGTATGTGCAGGATCATGATGGGTATATGTAGGGTATGTGACTGGTGGATTTTTTTTAACCCAAAATTGATGAAACAAAAAGGGTCTTCAAAGGGGATTCTCATATTTCCACCAATATAAATTATGCTTTACTTTGAATTTAATAAATAATTATTATTCATTTTCTATTTGAATTACAACTAAAGTCTTGATTGATAGGCTGATTGAAAAATATCTATAGCTTTCAAATGGTATTACATTTTTGAATTCGAAACATGTGTCACATTCTATGCTTCACATACTATAGGATTAAGAAAAAAAAATGAATTTCATGAAGTTTTGACCAAGTTAAGGTGGTCAGACATACAAATTTTGATATTTTTTAAAAGTTGTAATAAAAAATTCATAATTAATTATTTACTTGAAAAAAATTTACAAAAAAATATGTATCACATTGGGAAATGAGTCCTCTACTTATATCTAAAATCTTATAAAAATATATTATCATTTTATTGTGGTTAGGGTGGTTAGATTGACACCTACTTCTTATTTTCTCCCTGAAATTTAAGTGCCACTACACTGAAATTTCAAATTTTCACCAAATAGATTTTTGTTTTTTAAAATAAACCTAGTAGTTTAGAAACTACATTCAACTTTCTATAGATTCTATTCTTACATATTTTTTAAATAATATAGATAACTTATTCAAATTTTCATGTCATGTTGCCTAACTTTGAATTTTTTGAAATTTTCACCACTTAAGGGTTTGTTTTTTCCATTATGATCCTGCACATACCCTTACTTTTGAATCTTCCATCACTCTAAAACCTTGTATCTTCTTCTAATACATGAATATCATCCCCTCACCAATGCCTCATATTTTGCAACATTGTTAGTACACCCAAACTATAACATGTAGGAAGCAAAATAAGTTTTCCCTTTTAGGTTGGTTAGTTCTACTCTGAGTCTACTCCCTAATTTGTATTTGGAACCATCAAATTTGAGGGTCCACAATTGATCTTGGGGTATAATTCATTTCTTCACGTTGGTTTTAGGTTGCTATTTAAGAGGATTAAGTGGTGAATCTAACCGGTCTATGGTGTTGAGATTAGAGGATCTTTGTGTTTGAGGAATATCAAATTCACCATTCAGATAAAGCATGTGTGCATAAACTATTTCCAACAAATATTCATGATATTAGTTTGTAACTCACCTTTCCTTTGAGTAATTCCTTCAGAATTAGGAGATTAGTAGGGCCAAGGGTATCTAATAATTTTTGGGGTTCTCTAATCTCATTTTGTAAATTTGAAGATAGGCTCAAGGTTTGATCAGTAAATGGTGGAACTCCTTTGAGTGTACTATCTATTCCTATCAACACAGTCACAACATTAGTTCTAAATGAAGGTTGATTTAGGACTATTGTAATATCTCTATGGTGAATATCTCCTAACTAACAAATGTGATTTAAAATATCTAAATAGGGCCGACATGTCAACTTAGAATAACTCAGATAGTAGAGTTGACATGAATTAGGGAGTAGAAAACTCCACAGGTCTACCTCCTCTCCGAAGACTAGCTTGTCTTGATGTAATTTTTGAATTAACACTTGTTGGTTAATGGTAGTCATAGAATCACTAGTTTCTAAGGGGTTTTTTTTATCAGGATCTAACATTAAGATTTTCATAACCTCGTCCATATTATAAACACCTATTTCATTTTTGGAATAAGAAACCTCAATGGGGTGATCATACTCTGCAATCATGTGATTTAGGCAAGGTTCGCTTTATGTCCTAATATGAATTGGCATACTTCCATGGCAGCCACATGTGTGAGAAGTCCAAAGAAAGGTAACCACCTATGGTCTTCATCAAATCCTTGATCAACAACATTCCATACATTTTAGGAATGTCAGCAATTTGAATATCCATATAACTTTGTATCGTTGGATCTGATTCGATATGAATATGGACATTTTCAACTCTCCTATAACATTCACTTTAGTTTTATTTAATTGTATACCCTTTTTATGCATGTGAAGTAGGGTTAGGCCTAATTTCTTACAAATGGAAAATGGCATCACATTACTTGAGGCCCCAGAATCTAAAAGATAGTTGTGGCCAAAAAAGTGGTGATATGATGGGTATGTGGCTAACAACATTTTTTTACCCAAAATTTATGAAACAAAAAGGGTTTTTAAAGGAGATTCTCAGCTTTCCACCAATATAAATTATTCTTTACTTTGAATTTAATAAATAATTATATTTCATTTTCTATTTGAATTATGACTAAAGTCCTGATTAATAGGTTGATTGAAAAACATCTATAGCTTTCAAATGGTATCACATTTTTTGAATCTGAAACATGCATCACATTCTATGCTTCACATACTATAGGATTTAAAAAAAAAAATCATGAAGCTTTGACCAAGTTAAGGTGGTTAGACATACGAGTTTTTATATTTTTTAAAAGTTGTAATAAAAAATTCATAATTAATTATTTATTTGGAAAAAAATTACAAAAAAATATGCATCACATTAGGACATGAGTCCTCTACTTATATCTAAAATATTATAAAAAAATATTATCATTTTATTGTGGTTAGGGTGGTCAACAGACACATACTTATTTTTTCCTTGAAATTTAAGTACTACTACATTGAAATTTCAAATTTTCACCAAATAGATTTTTTAAAATAAATCTAGTAGTTTAGAAACTACATTAAATTTTCTATAGATTCTATTCTTACATATTTTTGAAATAGTATAGATAACTTATTCAAATTTTTATGTCAAGTTTCCTAACTCTGATTTTTTTGAATTTTTAGCCACTTAAGGGCCTATTTTTTCCATGATGATCCTACACATACCCTCATATGCATTTGTTACTCGCTCATTTTCTCCTTCCATGGGAAACTGAATTTCATCATAAGTATCAAAGGCCATGGTTGTGTCTATAGACCCACTGCTTTTGTTAGCATTTCCTTGTGCTAGTTGGGAATTAGCTTGAGCAATTTTAACATTCTTCTCTATTTCTAGGAAGTTGACCTCATAATGGGTAGTGGTATCATGTAAATTACACTAGTTAGTCATGAAGTTCAAATTTGCAACATTTGCAATGTGTGTTTTTATCTTCGTTGGCCTAATAATTATGTGGAACTCCTCCATTGTTTGGTCTAGTACCCACTGTTTTGGTAATTTTGATTTTGGAAATTCTAGTTTTGATAATTCCTCTTGTTTTGATTGTTATTTTGGTTGGGGTAATTATTTTGGTTTTGATAACCTCTCTAATTATAGAATTGACTTTAATTTTGAGGGGGATTCAACTTGAACTGAGCCATCTCATTGGCTACTTGGGACATGGTTTTCTTCAAATTTTATTTGTTGACAAATGAGTAGTACACTCATTTTCCATATTTGTAGTTAACAGATTCGTCATGGTATTGGATCCTCCACCATGATTCTAAGAATTTTGTTGCTATTGGGAGGAATCTAAGGTTCCACCATTAACCCATGGCAAGGAAGGCAGAGGAAGTGTTTTAGCTAGTGGTCCATAGGAAAAATTGGAAATTCTTGGGACTGTGTTGAATAGTGGGGTTGCATTGGTAAGTGCATTTTTAATTGCATTCATCTAATTGGGTATTCTAGGATACCCCAGGGTGGGAATTTTCCCTCCCATACCACCTGATTGGGAACTTATCTGCTATTGTAGTTTGATGGCTAAGTGGTAAAATTTGGATAGTGAATTAATGTCTACGAGAAGGTAATTTCTTTGTAAAAATAAACTAGTCAATGGATCTATGGCTTTGAATTATGATTGAATGGAAATATTCTCAACTACTATGTAAGGTGGCTACAATAACCTATACATTCTGTTAGCTCTCAAAAATGCAGGCGGAATTCCTCAAAAGGCTACCAATCTCTTGATACGTTTTAGGGTAACAGACAAGGTAAAATGAATTAAACCTTCTACTCTTTAGGTGCTGCTAAACCTAGGCGGGTGTACCTATCTAAATGAAGCATACTTAATATGCTTATTTCTCTTGAGATCCTTTGTCCACAATGGCAGATGGAAGTGAAAAAATGGAATCAAACTTGATATAAATAGCAATAACAATCTTCTATTCTAAATCCTAATTTGTTCAATTAATAGATGTAAAGAAAATAAATGAATCTAAATGATGAAATGCAGAGACCAGTGCCTTATTGGGTATGAAGAGTCAAATGAAACAAAAATGGGCACCTTATTCTAATAGAAACTCAAATTACTGGCATATTTTATGTTTATAACTTGTATAAACATGCAATATTGTGACTACTAAGCTCTACTTTAATAATCTAGATGGATCTCCCTAATTACTGTGATCAACCAAAAGGATTTAATCTCTCCTTAAGAGAACTAGTTAATTAACCACACAAATACAACAAATGTGCACTGATAAAATGAAAATAAACTTGTTATATCAATTTAAACAACCAGAAAGCATCAATCTTGGAGACAACTTCGCAATACTTTTCAATAAACTCAATAGACAATTGATACCAGAAATAAGCAGCCACATCAACTAATTTTCATAAATACCTCAATTTTGAACACATGCATCATAGTCTCTGATCTGAGAAATTTATTCTACTGTATCCATCTCTAATTTTCCTAGTGTATTGAAATATCTAATAGCTCATTTTGATCTCATTTACAATTGGAAGTGGATATTTATACACCAGCATTAGAAAAACATATCGCCACAAGATCCTATGTCGGCCAGCCACTAAATTCAGGCACATTCATGTTAGCCAATAGTATTTGAACTTTAATTAATCATCTTAGAGACACTTGTCGAGACCTTCCTATAGTTATACTGAAGTCCAATGCTATATCGGCAGGAAGTATCCATTTTTCCATCGCTGTAAAGTTATGCCAACACATTAAGTCTCATCGAGATACACTTTGAGTTCACCCTCAATCGTTGTGACAATACTAAGTCGGGAAGAGGCTTCGTAGATTATATTATATGCTACCAATACACTCCATGATATTCTCTGGTCGCTGATACATATGGGCTTTCTCACCGAAAAGTGTCCTTTTGTTTCATCCGCTTCGCTATAACCCTATGATGTCGAGGAGACGCTATATAGATCACTTCATGTTTCACCGAGAGTCTTCATCCATCTTGTGTGTGGCTAAGACAAATCATAGTCAAGGAGATTTTATATCGGTTATGTTTTATGCTGAAAAATGAAGAAGCGAAATGATTTAATCTATAAATTCAAATCAAAATTTCAGCATATCATCAATAAAGCCTTTCCAAATGAATACAAATGCAAAATGCAAACTAAAATATGAAAAAACTAAAATAAATGTGTTCAAAGGGAAATCAGCTCCATTGTTTTCCTATTTCACCATGATTCTTGATTTATGCATTTGATGTTCTCAGATTTTTATAAACATAAGTGCAACAAGAAGCTGTGATGAGTGGAAGAGAATTGAAATTGATTTTTTAAATAAAAATGTGTATCAAAATGTGTATCCCCAAAAAGTGAGAATGAGGAGGTTTTTATAGATGAATGCATAATGTGAAAATAAGAAATGAGAAATGAGTGGAGTGATTTATGCCATGATTCATGTTTGGAAGCTCAAATTGTGCAATTTTGAGCTAATTCCATGGAATTTGATTTATAAATTTTAAATTATTTAATGAAATATGGATGCATTTTAATGATTAATGCAAATGAATAATCATGCAAATAGTCAAAGTCAAATGATTTATGTAAATGGATGAATATGAAATGATTTATGGATATGTTAATGATTAATGAAACGATAAATATTTATGAAATGAATTAATGAAATATGCATTTGGATAAATAATGGATAAATGACTAAATGATTATGTAAATGGATTATGGTTATGAGTAAATGCTTATAAATGCTTATAATATTTTAATGGTTTTATGGAGATATGATTATGCAATGGATAAAAATGATTAAGAGGACATTTTTATGCATCTACATTTTTCCCCTCTTTGAGACAATGTAGCCTGGCGCATTGTTTCAAAGAAAAAAGATTGATTAACTGATACATGCCCCAAGGATATCCTGATAAGGATGATGATAAGGATGATATTCCCCCTCGAGAGATTGATCAAACAGATTGTAAAAATATTAAGCTCTCGATAGATGTCTAGAAAATAATTAGATACTTGATATTGCGCAAGTGATAAAGCGGTGATGTACATTTGATGAAAATGCACAGTTGATGGGCATAACTGAACAATTGATGGAAATGATCAGTATAGCCAGGTTGATGAGCTAATGAAGCTGATTGAGCTGATTAAGCTGATTTAGAATGATGTGTACGCAAGACAAGGTGTTGTAATGATGGATTGACTGATTGATTAAGGGGGCATGAAATTTCGAGAAGCAGGTTGATTGATTTGAGATTTGATTCAAGAGACATATATCAGTGAGTTAAGCAATTGATTGATTTCTCTATGACAAGAAAGATGAAGAAAATGAAATGCAAGATGGAAGAGAATGAAGGTGATGAAGCCTCTTGTGCCTTTTAAGTGTTTTTATCATCATCGAGCTTATTATGTCGCAAATTAGTATAAGCATCTAGATAACATGAACATCTAGACAACTTGCATACTATTTGCTTTTTTTATTTAGTAATGAAGTATAAGCATATAGGTATAAGAACCTTAGATGACCTGAATACTTATTGCATGGAAGACACTATCAGACAAGGAATGCTCTCATCCACAGTAGACTCATAGGTCCTCGATGGTTTTAGGCAACCATGTCCTAAGACGAGTCTTCCTATGAATAAGAAACAATCCACAAACAAAAAACAAGTGAACATGCCCCATCCTTGCCTCTCTAGTCCAAGACATCCTAGAGAAGCTAAAAGGCATGTCACCAAAGATAAAATCATAAAACAATCAAAGATCAACAAACAAACAGTGGTCTTTCTTCGATGTAGAACTGATTCTTGGTATGGTTTTATGCGTTTGGTTGGATTTGTAAGACGGGTTGATATATATGTTATAATGTTTGCTTGATTGTCAACACTTGCATGTTTTGATTTTGTTGAAGTTCAAAGCTGTGTGGTGATCTGAAAGTGTCACTGTTTTTTGGAATTTTTGATTTTTTTGGGATTTTTGGAATTTTTGATTTTTTTGGATTTTTTTAGGACATTTTATGATTTTTTTGGGATTTTTTCTAACATTTCATTATTTTTTTATTTTATTTTTCAAGACATTTTTGATTTTTTTTTGAGATTTTTTAGGATATTTTATAATTTTTTGTGGATTTTTTCAGAAATTTTATGATTTTTTGGATTTATTTCAGGATATTTTATGATTTTTTTGGATTTATTTCAGATTTTTTTTTTTGGATTTTTTTTTAGGACATTTTATGATTTTTTTGGATTTTTTTCAGGACATTTTACAATTTTTTTGGGATTTTTTCAAGTTTTAAAGATGGAGTGAGATGAAATGTGATATGGTTGATTGAAGAAACTAGATGCCCCACACCAGAGGTAGTGCAACCATGGATAAGTGATAGATCAAAATGAAAGATTCATTGCAAAACATGTCACACAAGCAACATATCTTTTGTCAAAAGATGATAATGGTTGGTTGATTGGATGCCAGGAATGATTGATTCCATAAGGCATGATGATGATAAGTACTTAGGATCACTGATCCCTCTAAGTACAATAAGTTTGATGATTGTTGATGTTTGATTGACAAAAGATATGTGGACTGGATAATTTTTTACAACTAGGCTTAAATATGATTCACATGATAAGATTCAAGGTTGCAAAGGGACATGATGACCAACATTGGAGGTAATTTAATCATGGATAAATGATAAGGATGTGAACTATGATGGAATGGTAGCACATAAGGATATGAAAGGAAATCCAAAGCATGCATTTGTAATTTTTCTCCTAATCTCATCAAGAACAAAGGAAGGGAATGGTACATGGATTTTGATAACCTAGGAGATATGGAATGGAAGAAAGAAAGGATAAGTATAATGAATAGGATGATCAAGATCGATAAGATATGGAAAAAAATTCCTAAGTATTTTTCCCCTATTCCTCATCAAGACCAAGGAAGGGAAGAAAGGATGTATTTAGATAGAATGGTGGAATATGGATGAAGTGAAGCACATGGCATGGAAGATATGGATAAAGTATATCGGATAAGATGTACGGCGTTCATGAAAATGCTTAACCTTGTCAAGATCAAAGGTGGAAAGGTAAAGGATGAACATAAAGAGGATAATGGATATGAATGACAAGATGGATGAAACTTGCCCCCAAGTGTAGAGTGCAAGAGGAATATGGAAGACAAGATATGGATAGGGATAAATGAAAATGGAAGGTAATATATGCATGATAGGAAGATGGAGGGAGGAATCAAGCATCAAGTTTCATAGCTAATATCCCTTGAATATGTGCTCTAATAAACCATGGCAATGGGGATTAGACTCATAAACATAGGTATTTTAATGGTATGATGGGAGAAGCTAAGGACTCATGTAAAGGTTTGGACTAAAGTAGAGTAATGGGGGGTGAATGTTGGATAATGGATAGGAGGTTGGAATGCTTGTTGATGGTTATACGAAAAGGATGGAAAGATCAACATTGGCACACACCTTGAAGGGTGGTGGAGTGATGGAGGAAAACTGGAGTTTGACGGTGATAGGTTTTTAGATGGACGATTGGAGGAAGCTTTTGGATTAGCAAATTTGTATGCCAATTTAGATTTTATTGCTTCTATGAGACTTTTAGGAATCCACATAGCTTTTGAATTTGATTTTTGATTCATGGGCCTTTGTGACCTTTGAGATTCTTCTTTTTGCTTTATGGGCCTTTGTGGCTTTTGAAAATTTCCTTTTTGATTTATGGGCCTTTGTGGCCTTTGAATTTTTTTCTTTTGACTTGATGGGCCTTTGTGGCCTTTTGGATTTTTCTTTTGACTTGATGGGCCTTTGTGGCATTTTGGATTTTTATTTTGGCTTGATGGGCCTTTGTGGTTTTTTGGATTTTTATTTTGACTTGGGATTAAATTTTATTTTATTTTTGCATGTCTCTTTGAGGAGACATGTTGATCCTTTGATAAATACGGATTTTGATATGGAAGCTTTTGACATTTGGCACCCAACTTGCTTCCAAGAGCAATGGGATGGGTGGATGGAGATGAATGATATGGAGGTATTATGGATGGGTTAATGTAGGTATAATTTTGAGAGGGCATCAAGGATGTGTGCCTTTGTTTTTCTTGATGAATAGGAGATGGAGGGATGTAGGGCCCCAATATGGATGGAAGGGTTGATGAACTAGGGTTTGGATGATAAGGACTAAGGATAGATGGAAGGTTTGATGGACTAAGATAAGGACCTAGGATAGATGGAAGGTTTGATGAACTAGGATAAGGACCTAGGATAGATAGAAGGTTTGATGGACTAGGATACTTAGGTTTATTCTGATGGATTATGGACTTATGATGGGTATCAATGTCTTGAGCATGAGCTGTATAACCAAGGCCATGATAATATGGATTTTCTTGGATATAAAGGGGTTCTAGGATACCTTTTTCATGAAGGCCTAATCCTTTTCCTTTGTAGTTCATACTTTGACACATTCGTTTTCCAATGGGGTATGTATTATTTATGAAACAAGATGCAAGTCTATCATGAGGTGGATGTGATATGGAAGGAATAACAAGATCTTCGAGTAGACCACCTTGGATAAAAGTGAGGGAACCCATTTGATAGGTAAGAGGTTCATGGATAGCTTGAATAGGGGTGATAGACTCTTGTGGAGGATTATAATCATGGGGGGAATTGGGATGGGTGATAGGATCTTGACATGGGGATGATGGGGTACTTTGATCTTGACTTGGAAAAGGATCATGAGGTGTAGTATATGGATTAGCTTGCTCTTTATTAGATATGGAATCATCATGAAGTGGCATGAAAGGCATGTCTTTCTCATGAGGAGGATGAACATCATCATGGAATGAAAGGGTATCCTTGAATGGAGGTTTATCTTGATCTTGATGAGGAAGGGAATCTTGAGGTTTTGTGGAAAGCATATCTTGATCATTTGATATGATGGAATCATGAGATGGTATGGATTCATTAGATGAGGTGGAAGGAGGACTTTGAAGGATACTTTTCTCTTGAGATGGAAGGGGATCATCTTGGATGAAACAAAAAGAGATAAGGGGGTCATTGTGAGGTTCTTGAGAGATGGGATCTTGGTCAAAGATTGGAAGGCATTGTTGAATTTTGGTATCATTGGATGGAGTGGAAGGAATACTTTGATCTTGATGTGTAGGGGATTCTATGCTAGCATGCTTTGGACTAAGAGATTGACATGACTCATTGGATGGAGATGGTATGATGAGAGAGGATGGCTGGATAGATTCGTTAACTTGGGTAAAAGTCTCATGAGGTTTATTTTGAATTATGGGGGATGAAGATAGATGCATGACATGATAGGATTGCTCAAGATTATTTGTGTTTGAGGACATAGATTTAGGTTTCTCATTTATCCTTTGCAGAAATTCATGGACATTGAACTTGGATGATGTAGTTTTGGGTGAGGATAAAGGCTTATGAGATGATTGCATCACTTCATTTAAATTTTGGGATTCATGTTGTTTTTCAAGCTCTTTCAAATGATGGTCAAGATATTCAATCCTTTGGTTTCATTCATAGGTCAAGGATGAATATGGAGGATAGAAGTTAGACATGTTTGGTTGATGGTTTTGGAAATGTTTTGAGGTGTGATGTTTGTTTGAGGTCAATTGTCTGTGTTCAGATTTGTGAATGTGGTGAATACTATTTGAAAATCCAGAAAACACTTGACAAGCATGATGTTTTGGTGTATGCAAACGCACATGATATAAGCACAATCCTAATAGGCCAAGGGTTTGTATACTTGATATAGCCCACCGATATACCTTGGATTGGTGCTAAACACCTTTCCTTCTCAAGAGTGGATAGCTTAGAAGTTTGGTGGCATTGGCTCCCCTCCACGGCTCATTAACGCCATTCGAGCACACCAACTTCAAATTCTTGGGTCATCACTTCCCAAGAACTGCTATCTCTACTCAAGGGAGTCAGTAGTGAGTATCTTCGGGCATGATACTGTACCCTGCACTATACCAAGTAATGGCTGAAAATGGTTAGCTTCTAAAACAATAGGTGTTTAGTTAGGGCATCCGTTCGAGTGGCCACACATGGGGCGAGAGATTAATCACCAATTAGGTGGCACTCCAGCCTAAAGAGGTTATGCTCAACAGGGTTTATGGGAGTACTACTCTGTCCGTGTGACACATTTGCACTCGTGGTACTTGAACTTTCCTCAAGCACCCATTTTATATCCCGGCTGGAAGTAGCTTGGCTTTAGCCTGTTACCGGTCAGGTCGTCCCTTAAGGTGAGTACTTCTTCCCTTAAGGCAGGACCATTTCTAGAAATAATAACCATTTCTCTTACACCCAAGATCACTCAAAAGCATAAGGGGAGAGGATACTTTGATTATTAAGTCATGAAGGTGACAAAAAATAAGGTGGGTCTGGTTTTCTGATCACCTAGTTTTCACAAGGTGAGAGCATAATCACCTACCACCTTCAAGCATAGTTAGACAGAATCAATCACATGTTCATTGACCCCCTAGTTAAGCCTATGTGGAAGAAGACAATTGTTCATTTTTAATGCACCAATTGAAGTGTTTTCTCATCTAAAAGACAATTGGTTTCAAAATCATGTCTTTGACAAACTTCCTGCATCAAAATCTCATTAGTAGTTTCATGTCTTCTTTCTTTGACAAGCGTATGTTTTAATTTTCAATTCTTTGACAAACGAACCTAGCAAAAGAAACCAAATTAACAAAATTAGTCACAAAACCAAAATTTAAGCAAACTGAACACTAACATAAATCCTAATCAAATTAATTCAATCTAAATTAAAATCTAAATTTAATTTAATTCTAACTTTAAAGTGTACACTAAAAGAAAAAAAAAATCTAAAACTAAAATCTAAACTATATTAGTAAAAATTAAACTAAATTAAATGAGTAACTGAAAATCTAGACTAAATTAAAAAAAATATAACTAATGAGAAGTTAGAGACTAAATTAAATCTAAATTAAATAGTAAATCTAAAAATTAAAAATCTAAATTAAATTAGAAACTGAAACTCTAAACTAAATTAAAAATTATTTTAAGTTAATTAAAACTAATCTAAATTAATCTAAGCCTTAAAATTAATCTAGTTCTAAAAATTAATCTAAATTAAAAAATTAATCTAAACTAGATTAAATTAAATTAAATCTGAAATAAATCTATATTAAATCTACATTCTAAAATAAAACTAAATTTAAAAAGATCAAAATTAAAAAAAGAAAAATCTAATTTAGAAAGAGCTATTAAAAGTTAAAAAGCTAAAAACAAAAGCTAAATCTAATTTAAAAAATAAAAGCTAACTCTACATTAAAATTTAAACGCTAAAAACTAAAATCTAATTTAAATGTTAAAAACTAATAATATAATTTAAATGTTAAAACTAAAATCTAACACTCAAAATTAAATTGCAGGATAAAATGTTGTGGGATGCTATTCATTATTCACAGATGCAAATCAAGGATTTTTGCTACAAGCTCATAAATTGCTGAAAACTAATGCATTTTTAAATTATGCAAATGATTTTTGTTTTTGTTTTTTTGTTTTGTTTTTTTGTTTTTTTTTGTTTTTTTCTTTTGGTGATTTCAAGTTTTTATTGTATTTTGAAATGCTTTCACAATGTAACTTGCTGCAAAGAAATTGATATCATATTTTTCCTTTCAACTACAAAATGAGACAATGTATATCATATCAGATATGGAATCTGGAGTTGTTGATCCTGCAAAATATATATCATCTTTAGATGTGAAGAAGTCGACATGCTGTAGATGTCAAGAAATTGCTGCTCTACAAAATGTAGATCATAGCAGATTTTCTTTCAATTTTTATGCAGATCAGTGTGCATGCAAAATGTGGAAAAAAAATATTCATCCAGTCATTCATGTCAGGTTCACCATTTGTTTTATGCTGAAAAATGAAGAAGCGAAATGATTTAATCTATAAATTCAAATCAAAATTTCAGCATATCATCAATAAAGCCTTTCCAAATGAATACAAATGCAAAATGCAAATTAAACTATGAAAAAACTAAAATAAATGTGTTCAAAGGAAAATCAGCTCCATTGTTTTCCTATTTCACCATGATTCTTGATTTATGCATTTGATGCTCTCAGATTTTTATAAGCATAAGTTCAATAAGAAGCTGTGATGAGTGGAAGAGAATTGAATTTTATTTTTTAAATAAAAATGTGTATCAAAATGTGTATCTCCAAAAAGTGAGAATGAGGAGGTTTTTATAGATGAGTGCATAATGTGAAAATAAGAAATGAGAAATGAGTGGAGTGATTTATGCCATGATTCATGTTTGGAAGCTCAAATTGTGCAATTTTGAGCTAATTCCATGGAATTTGATTTATAAATTTTAAATTATTTAATGAAATATGGATGCATTTTAATGATTAATGCAAATGAATAATCATGCAAATAGTCAAAGTCAAATTATTTATGTAAATGGATGAATATGAAATGATTTATGGATATGTTAATGATTAATGAAACGATAAATATTTATGAAATGAATTAATAAAATATGCATTTGGATAAATAATGGATAAATGACTAAATGATTATGTAAATGGATTATGGTTAAGAGTAAATGCTTATAAATGCTTATAATATTTTATTGGTTTTATGGAGATATGATTATGCAATGGATAAAAATGATTAAGAGGACATTTTTATGCATCTACAAGTTATACCTTTGTCTCAACAAAACACCCTGAGCTCACCCTAGATCTCCATGACAATATTGTTCTCACACCGAAAACCATTCATTAGACTTTGTCGGCAAGACTGGGTGGGTTCATTGTGACTTTACTCCGAAATTCATGAGTTTTACCAAGATGTCCTTCATTATCAACGGTCAGCAAGACAAGGGAAGTTCGCCATGATATTACACCAAAAAAAAACCTCTCACCAATTAGCACCTTTTGTCGCCAGTCGGTGAGACAATAAGGTTTCGCCAAGACCCTATCCCAAATACCACTTGCCTTGCCAAAGTAAGTCCACATGAGCTAGTTGGTAAGACACATTGAGTTTGATGTGATAATATATTCAATGAAACATTACTCCGAAGGCCTTTTGGTTTGGCCGAAATGAATCGACGTGCTAATTAGTGAGACAGATTGCAATCGATAAGACCCTATGCTGATGATAGCTCCCTTTTCCGATAGACAAATTTCTTCAGTCACTGAGACAATGAAAATGTCATGCTGATAGCTACCTGTAGATGAAATCCAATCACTGTGATACCAAAAAATTCCTACCGAAATGCTACAATAGACAAATGTTAGCACAAAAGCATTATGGGTTGGGGAGATAGTGATGAACTCATGGCAATAGGAACTGAAATGTGTAATATTTAGACATATGATTTTATGGGGCTATATGGCCAAATATGGAGAAAATTTGTTCGTGGTGGGACTTATTTGGAAAATTGTGACTGCGAACAATATGTAAAATCATTAGATTTTTATAGTTCCAACACATTCTCTAGAACTATGTGTTGAATAGTGGTAGGAGTTCATGGGGTTCCTTCCTAATTGTGGAAAACTTGTGATATAAAATGGTTGGGTCTATGTAGACATAAAATTTATTGATGAAGGTATCCTCAAAATTGGTCCAACTGAGAATGAATATGTTGGGGAGGTTAGGTACCAAATGTAGGCCATATCTCCCAATGAGTAGGGAAACAGTCTACAGGCCACATCATGATGTGTTATCTTAGTGCAAGTACAAGCATCTTTAAATTCTTGAATGTGCTCTTCTGCACTTCAAGATTCCCCATGGGCCTACTTAGAACAAAAATTTCTTAGGTTTTTGGGCATCTCATGTATACCACTGAGAATAATTCCTAGTGGTGAGGGATTATATGCAAAAAATTCCATTAGTGGTGGTGGGTTAGGTGGTATTAGTTGTGGTATCAATGGAAATCTAGGTGGAGTGAGTGGTGGTGTTAATGGTGTCGAGATTGGAGTCCTATGTGTTCTTGGTTAAGTAGGAGATCAGAGTTCTACCAGTGGCTCTAGCTTGGGGGTAAATCTCATAAATTGATCAAACCTATGTGGTGACAACCACCCAATTTACTATAATTTGTTCCTTTGTACCCTCTTCTAGTGCTAGTTCTATTGATGTTCAAAATAACACAATAATGTTAAATAAAATATCTCTATTCTATTTCTCTTGAAAAAGATAACTAATATTAAATCACCTATCTTCCAAGGTCTTGATAGTTGGCTCTCAACTATGTTGTCATCACTTAGTGGTTCATGCAATTGTAATATTCAAGGGGCCTTTGCTAGTAAATAGGCTAACAAACTGGTGAATTTGAAGTATTCTAACAAGGGGTTTTCAAATAAATAGAAAAAGATAGATTGCAATTTTGGAATAGTAAGATGTGAACAAACATTCCTTAAATTCAGACATGTAATTTCTATAACGAGCATTTCCTAATCAACTAAAAAAATTTCAAATAAAATAATTTATAAAGGCTCATGCAATTACTCTCATCCATAGTGTAGATTTAATAAACATACACATAATTCATTTTTCCTTTTTAGAATTAATTTTTAATAACATCATAAGCTCATCACAGAAGTATCATATCAAATGAAGAATAAGAAAATGGTATCCCCAAATAATGTAATAGATTGTTTTAAATTTGGTATCTTCTATTGATTCTCATTAATTTAAGAGACATTTATGCACAAAAAAATCCACTGGCATACAAAAAACCATTGTCTATCAACACACATGGTAGTGGAAACATACATGTATTGCAACCGACTAACATTCTTGGAAACATCTCGTACATATTGCAACTGGCTAACATTCTTGGTAGTATCTTGTACATAAAATCTAATTTCCCCCAACTTTTACAAAAGAGTTCCTTCATCATCATCTCCTTCCTTTCTTGACTTTTCCAACCTGCTATTCCATTGATCTTTCATCTCTTGTAAAGACATCAAATTTGTGTCTAATGAAACCTCCTTATCAATTATATCAACAAAAATCCATTTATTACCTTTGCTTCATCAAATATATCCTACTAAGCGTGTTGTAAGATCCTTCTATGTTCCATAAGGATTTCTAATCAAAAGATTAATATGTTCATAGACTTATCAAGAAAGCTCTAGCCTTGATCCTCTAGGATACCATATTCAATTATGTCCCCCTTTGGAAACTTGTTCATAATTCTCAACTTTTGCATATAAATCTCATACTTATCTTCTTCCACCCCCAACTTCTCAGTATACTATTCTAGGGACTTAATCAACTCACTTAGCTCAGTATAACATTTAGAACCAACAGTTAAAATATCCTTTATCTCCTTCTTAAGAATTTCAATCCATTTATCCATCATTTGAGCTTTCCTGTTCATTTTGTTTAGCTCATCAACTTCCTTATAGCTCATTAATACATGTATTTCCATTGATGTTGGCAATTCAAAAGTAGATGTGATTAGCTCTTTTAAAAATCTTTTCATATATCCTACCCAAGTGTTGAGCTCGTCCTTAGCTTGCTTGTCTTTGATCATCCTTGACCTAGTTGTAGTAGCTACAATGTCAATGGGGTTCATTTGTTGAGTTCTTTTTTGTTTGGCCAAATTGATAGAGCTGATTTGATAATCTAAGGCTTGTAACTCCCTATCATCTTTATCAACTATGGGAGTTGCAATATCCACCAACAAGTCCCCATCATTAGTAAGCTTTGTTGAATGAATGGCTCTAGGTTTCTTCTTGGGTTTTACCCTATCCACCTCCTTCACCATATCATCCCAAATCATTGGTTGAGCTTGAACTAGATACCTTTTCTCTTGGTTTAATTTTAAGCACATAGGAGCATTTGGAGCACTTAGTAGAGGTGTCATTTGTTGAGAATTCAAAGAAGTTTTTACCGCTGTTTGCTACCTAGACTCTTCTATCTCCATTCTCTTTTGTTCTTTCAATGCTTCCTCCTTTTCTTTCAATAGCCTTTCCTATTCAATATTCTCATTTTGAGCTTTTATTTCCTCTAACTTTTGTATTTCCAACTCTTTCTATAAAGCCTCTTCCTCATCTCTTTGCTTTTGTTCAAGCTCCTTCGCTCGAGCTTCTTCTTCTACTACTTTTTGATGTTCAACTTTCTTCTGTGCTTCTACAACTTCTTCTTGTTCACAAGCTAGCTCCTCAACAACTTGCCTTTGAGAACTTTCTAATTCCTCCTTTGTTAGAACATCATTCATTTTAGCATCATTCCAAAGGCTTCCTTCTTCAAATCCAATGTCCTGTGCTCTAGCCTCCTCCTCAAGTTATTCTTGATCTTCCCCTTTTCCTTCCTCATAAAGTGGAATTTCCTCAAATTCTAAGGGTGATTCCATTACATAAATTGCATGGGGTCTTTCTTCTTGACCTATTGTAGCTTATATGGTTGATGGTGCAGTGGAAGGGGTTTCCTCAATTTGTTGAGGAACAGTAGAAGGACCTTCATGGTTAGTTTCTTCTCTAGGGTACACGGTAGCCAAGGGCTTAACACCTAGGCCTGAAACGAGTCCTACGACAACAACATGGTAAGTGAATTTAGCCTATTCCAAGGCTTTTGTGACCTTTTTCATTCTAATTTCTTCTATTTTTGGGGAAGGTTCTTCTGTCTGTGTAGTAACCTTCTTCAAACTCTTTTATTGCCTTGTTTCAATTGAAGAAATGGGCTAACTGCTGGAATCTTTCTTCTTCCTTAAGACCTTAACCCTTGACTAATTGATACAAAGGTTAATCCACTTTAGGCTCCTCTCAATGACCACTTGTGAAATTTTATATATGTTTTTTACCCCTTTTTCCATCCAATTAATTGGATCCAAATCCTTAGTAGCCACTTGATTAGTCTCATATTGAGGATCAAGAACAATTCCATCATCAGAAATACCCTTTGATATATCTTCATTGACCCCAAAATATTTCATCTATGGAATGGTTAATATCTCATATCTTTTCTTCCTTACCTCAAACTTATCCTATAAGTTATTCTAGAAATCTATGAGAAGTGGCTCATGAAATGGAAATAATGAAGCATATAGACCATTTGTTTTCCCCTTTGGATCAAAATTGTTACTTGATGTATGATATTTTAAATTTAAAGACTGAAATTCTTCTATAATTGACTTAGCTACTATAGTAGAAGAGCAAGAATAAAATCCCAATTGAATAGGGAAAGTGTGGCAACCGGCTTTGTGTTTATCTAAAAAACCTTGCATTTTCTTAAGCTGCTTGCTAAGAAAACTCCAATAAAATCCACCTATCACTACAACACATTGGTAGTTTGAAAGGATGCTTGTCAAATCCAAACAGTCTAAAATAAGTTGATTTGGGGTATTGGATAAATCAACTTCCCCACTCTTTAATAAACTTCATTACTTCCCTTGACAATTTGAAGCCAACATCTCTCGTGAGCTGGTTGATGACTACATATAGGAATGCATCATTGAATCTTTTGAAATTCCTTTTTGATGCCTTAAGCTCTAACTGATCATAATGTTCCCACACCTTTTTCTATTCTTGACCATCTTGAAGTGTTCCCATAGTAATCAACCCCGAAAACCTTCCCATTTATGTTGCACAATAGATTACATAGGAAGACATGTAAAATGTCTTAGTTTCCTTTTTTTTTATCATCTGATTGTGAATATTATTAGAGATCAACTGGCCCTAGTCCAAATGTTGGTGTCAATCTAGAATTATTTGGATAAAAGGGAACATCCAATTCATGAAAATCCTTCTTCCCAAATTCCCTAGACAACAGTGTGATGATATCACCTATATCTTCAAAGAAATCAGATCTTTTGGGCTTAGGTGGTATTTTCTTTATCGATATCTTTTCTATTTTGAGCCACCTTTTGTTGATATACCTTTTTATTACTTTCCTCATCTACTGCCCATTTTCTCAATGCATCAGCTTCAAACATGATTTTGAGGTTAGGGTGAGGAGGAGGATCAAACACCAGCCTTATCATTCCTAGGGTCAAGTCTATGATTTCACTTCCCCATGAATCAACATACTTTCTTTAAGTTGGATTATATACTTGTGCAACAACTAGTATGAATTTTGGGCATTATACAACAATAGGGAATGTAGCCACATGTGCCAACCTAGAATCTACAATATTTTTGGCCCTTGGGGAAGCATCCTCTGAAAAGGTATCATCATAAAATTTCTTCAATTCAATATGGTCAACTAGGGTGCCAGTGATTTTCATGACCTTAGATCTGAATTTAGAATGTATTAGATTCCCTTAAAATTTATACTTCATTGTGATGGGAATCTGCTCTAGTATTAGTTTATGGGTCTTTATTTCTTTTGGTACCTCTTTAGTAGCAACTTCTTCCTCCAAATTAGACATTTTTTAATATCTACAATAGTGGCATTCATCAGACAAAGAGGATAAATGTTTCTAGGCCTTAGGTTCAGGATAGAACCGATAAATTCATCATTTTAAGCCTAACACTAAACACTGTTAGAAGTTAGGATTGAGGAATACTTTGAATATAATCCTAATATAACATCCCTACCAAACTATCGGGCATCAGAATTGTTCATTATTTTTAAGAGCCAAACTAGTCTCTAGAAATACCTATGGATTTTTGTCATTTCCAATTATCAAAACTTCTAAAGGGATTGGCCAACGAATGAATAGAGGCCACAAGACTTCTATTCCTACTCTCTGGGCTCTTTGAAAGCTAGGAGGGTGATCCAACAATGTATACTTAAGCACCTTACACAATTATGATCAAATACATTGCTAGTAAAAGATATCTCTCATAAAACCATTTAATAATATGCATCAAATAAGTTGGAAGCTTATTTACCAATGTCATATATATTGAGCATGAGAAAATGGAACTTTAACAAAAAACAACAATAGTATCCCTTTGCGATTTTATGATTTAAAGATTGAGTAGCTAATGAATCAACACCAAAAATGAACCACAAATACTTTGCATGAGTTGGTGCCTTTATCCCAAAAATGGAGTCAATATCATTCTTGCTTTCTATTGGTTGAAGTCATGACAGCACATGAGAACTCATCGCTCTTTCTCTCATTTTTATTCACAATTGGCAATGGTAGTTCCTCTTCATCACCCATCACGGATTGAGTGATCTTTTCCTTATCTTACTGGCAATAACGAATCTCATACATCTCTATTTCATATCTTCTTTCTTTCATGCATTTGCGATAACCAATAAATTTGTGTGAGGCAATGGTGGGTAAGTGATGCATAGATAAAGAATTATTTTGCATCCCGGTGGAAAAATTTAAGGCTTCCAAATGTGAAAAATGAAAAATTTCTTGATGCAAAAATAAAATGTGAAATATCCAGAAATGGTTTCTTTGGTCGAGGGTTGAGGAGAAGAAGATTTTTTTGGTGGCCTAAGAGAGTGTGTGTAGACCTAAGAAGTTTGGAGGCCTAGGTTTGAGGAATATTAGAGTGTTTAATAAAGCTCTTCTTGCAAAGAAAGTTTGGATAAATTTTACGAATACTTAGGAATGGAATACTATTTGGTGTAGAAAATACTTGTGGGAGGTTGACTCCTTTCAAGACTTTCTCATCTCTCAGAACCTTCCCTTTGGTTCTTCTCTATGGAACAATACCATTAAAGTTAGGGACCTAGCTAGTAAAGAAGCTTTATGGATGGTGGGTGATGGTAAGAAAATCTGGTTCTGGGAAGATAAGTGGATTGGTAATGAGTGTATTTGCAATATTCTAATCCATGGAATTCATATGGAGGACTGCAAGTCTAGTTTTGGCTGGTTGGTTGGGGATTATTGGAGGAATAATCAGTGGGTTGAGATTTCTTCAATTATTCAGGACCTCCAACCTCTTCAATCCCTTCTTAATTTGGTTAGGCTCAGTTCGTAGGGGCAGGAGGATACTATGGTCTGAAAGTTGTCTTCCTCTAGAACCTACTCTATCTCTTCTACAGTGGCATCTTGTTACTCTTGCCTTAATGACCCTATCTAGGCTAAGGTGTGGGTGCACAACCTCACTCTGAAATTCAATTTTTTTGTTTGGATTCTTATTTAGAACAAACAGGTGACCAATGATAATATTTATAAGAGGGGGTTCTCTTTTCCTAATAGGTGTTATTTTTGTTGTGTTGAGGCTGAGACTTCCTCACATATGTTTCTCCTTTGTCCTTTTTCTTATGCTATATAGTGTAGGATTCTACAAATGTGGGATCTTAGCTAGGTTTTTCCTAGAACTATTGTGGATTTTTATAATCAATGGAAGGCCCCCTCAAAGAATGATTTGATTAGGATCTAGACTAATTGCATTTGAATGCTTAATTTTTACAAATCATGAAAACCAAATTACATAAACAAAATTAACACATTAACATGTGAATTAAGCAGAAATACAATTCATGCATACATTATTGATATTATGCATTAAAAAATGAAGGTGAAAAGAGCGAAATCGAGAAAGAAGAAGAGAGAGAGAGTGCAAATGATCTGATAATAGAGGTTGCCACAAACATTACTACATCTCTGGGTCCACTCCAATAGAGTGAGGGTGATCCAATTAATCTCTGAAAACAGAATTACAATTGCACCAAGATCATTTCCTTCTAGCACTTTAGCAGAATAACAAAACTCCAATGTACCGAAATGATCGAAAATCTCCTTAGAAAAATATCCCTATTTCTCATAGCTTCACCACCTAGACTTGAAAAATCTGAGTCCCAAACTCACTCCTAAACTCCCCTTTTATACATCAAATTTACCATATATGGTAGAAAACTATATGATTTACCAAAATCTCCTTAATCTCCCAATTTTACATAGAAATCTATGATATATCCCCCATAATCTTTAACAAATTAATTTAAGCCCCTTAATTATTTCATTCCTGGGCTATTATTGTTTTTGGGAGGTTAGATTTTAATCCTTAAAAGGACTAAAGAGTTGTTTGGTTTTAAATTAAAAGGAATTCGGTTTCACAAGTTCAAGAAAAATAAACAATTCCCTACATTTTCCAAAGCCGTTTGATGGCTTATTGGTGGCCATCGATTTTGGTAAGCCGGTGGTTCTGGGTTCAACTCCCAATGGTTAGCATTTTTTCCCAATGGATATAACCTATTTACTAATCAAAACAAACCCTCCTCCATAATTAGTTGAACACGGATTGTATGGTTCACTAGCCGCATAGGGATTTTGCATGTGGAAGGTGGGGGGTTCAAATCCCCCAACATAACCTTTTTTTCAAACAAAAAAAAAAAACTGCCATTAGTGGAGAGGGGTCCACGTGTCACACTAGGAGGGTGCTACATGGTAATCATTCATTCACTGACGTCGATGACGTGTCTACCCTAGATGTTGATTAGACTGCTGACGTGTCTAATGATTGTGCACTGACGTGTGTATGGATGACACGTGTCACCATCTGATTGGTCTGTATAGTGCTGAATTGGATGCCACATGTCAAATTTTGAGTGGCACACATCAGATTCAGTACAGTATGGACTAACATGTTAGCATGCTAACATCACCTTGTACCATCTGGTCAATTGAACTTTGACTACCCATATCTCAAGCATACGATGTCGGATTTCAACAAAACAAACATTGTCAGAATTGTCTTGACGAGCTCTTCAACTTGACGCTGCTTTTGTTTATTTCCAAGATGATCATTTTTTCCACCTTTTTGGATGCTCCTGATGGTAGT
The DNA here is from genome assembly GCA_007258455.2 of Sequoia sempervirens. Lineage (NCBI taxonomy): Eukaryota > Viridiplantae > Streptophyta > Pinopsida > Cupressales > Cupressaceae > Sequoia > Sequoia sempervirens. The sequence goes on along the minus strand of VDFB02281492.1, from coordinate 274,511,846 downwards.
TTGACCAAAAGTTTGACTGGCCGTAACTTGAGCAAACAGACTCCTTTTTGCTCAGTTTGAGTTGTGCTGGAATCAAGACATCAAGCTCTTTCTAATGGTGCTAAAATTTGGAGTATTGGAGACACTTGAATTTTTAGTGAAAATATCCCCTAGATCAAAGAATTAGGCCTTGAATCTTCTCTGGAACTATATCTTTCCTCACCTTTCTTGGGGTATCTGGAAAGAACACAATACAAAAATCAAGGATGTGGCTCTCTCAAAGGAAGTGGTTCTCTTAGAGGAAGTGGTCTTTGGCAAGATAACTAGAGTAGTGGTTGAAAACTTTAATTTGCTTAATAATAGGTATAAAGGTAAAGGTAAGGTCAGAATGCAGGAGTATGATTGTAGAATGGTGGGAGCCTGGAAAATTAATGTGGATATGTTCAATATGTCCAAAGTATCAAGGATCCTAGAGATGGCATATTTTGGTGTCTCCCTCCCCCTGGTTGGGTCAAAATCAACTTTGATGGCATGGCTAAGAGAAATCTTGGGCCCGCCAAGAGTGGAGGGGTGATAAGGGATGAGAATGAGTGTTTTATTGCGGCTTTGGTGGTCCCTTTAGGCACTCAAACCAACCATGTTGTTGAAGCCTCTGGTGTTTTTTGACCTTGAAGTTGGCTAGCCAATTGAAGTTTAAAAATGTGTGGATTGAAGGGGATTCAAACAATATAATACAATGCCTAAAGGGCCATTAGAAACCTTCATGGTCTATACATAATTGGATAGAAATTTCTAAGGAAATTATTAATAACTTTGAGAAAAGTTATATTTCAGATGCTTATAGGGAAATAAACACGGTGGCAGATTTCTTCACCAACAAAGGTGTCAAAGCTCAAAAAAAAATGATGTGGTAGGGGCAAGATGAGTTGGAGGCTGACATTAAGGTCTTGATGATGTATGACCATGTTCATAGGAAGGTGCAATTTCCCATTACATTGAATGATGGTTGAGTGTCATCCCCTACAGTCTTGGGACTGCGATTTAATGGTTATTCCTAGTTGCCCAAGGAGTAATTACTTTATCTCCCATTTGCATGTGATTAGTTTTACAGGCTTTATAGGTAATTTAGGAGCTTGTTTCTATAGGGTTCTAGACTATTCTATTCCTATCGGCAATACGATGGGTGGAAAAAATAGGGTCGAGCCGATAAGTAGTGCTCAGTTAAAGAGCAATCCGAAGCTCTAGAAGAAGTTGGATAATGGTGGAATTACTATTTTCATTGAGAAACTCCATGGTTGGGACCTGGAGGTGACTAGGGTTTTTGTGAAAGACTGGAAGGATGGTGAGATTAACCTATTTGGTAGACAAGTGATCATCAATGAACAAATTATTGCTAAGGTTATGGGCCTCTCGATAGAGGGTATCAAATTCTACAGGGACAGGAAGGAATTTGATGAAGTGGTTAACAAATTTCCTAAGTCGGACACTGAGAGGGAGGAGTTATGAAGGACTTCCAAAAGCTACTATGACTTAGATAGAATTTTCTTGCACTGGAGGAGGGTTTTGAATGTGTTGATAGAATACATCACTTTGGATGATCGTTACTATAGACAAGTAAAATATATTGATTGACATTGTGCATCTGACGCTAACCACTAACATCGTTTCATCCTAAATTATCCTTCAATCTAACCATTGAATCAAATACCCTTATCTGATTAAATTCATCAATATTCCTCTCTTGATTAAATAAACCAGTTATCTAATTAAGTCACCTCTTCTTGATAATTAAATTAATCATCTTGATCTAATTATCCTATTTAATTAAATAATTTATTTTATTTTATTAAATCTCTAAATTCTATCTATTAAATTAAATAAATTAAAACCTTATTTAGTTTAATCTAACATCATCTCTTTTAATTAAATAAATCAAAATATTTATTTAATTAATCCCTTGTCACATTCTTCTCATTATTTGATTTAAATAAATCTACAAATTTAAGTCAAATAGGTCACATCATTTAACCCCTTTCATTAAATTAATTAACTTTGATTAATTTAATCTCCTCTCATGTCCCATCCTCTAGCTTTTACCACTTGCACATGAAAATAGACTTAATTGATTTATTAAATATCTATTTTCCTCAACAAGGCATCTTTTGGGAATATTCTCCAAGTTTGAATTCAAAATCCAAGTTGACATGTACATCCAACAAGGCATTAACTCTCTCTTACATGTCTTTTTCCTTGAGCCAAGTGGTATTCAATGCATTCTTTCTTCCCTCTTGCATATTATTTCAACAAATTCAAAATTCAAAAATATGCATCTATTGGCACAATCATCAAAACTTCCACATCCTCCATCCACTCATAGGTTGACAAGTGGAATATTGCCATTGGTTGAATGTTAATCCCACATTGCTCCATTTTGGACATTCATCCATCAATCTCATCTATAAATAAGAGGATAATCTCCTCATTTCATCATCCACAATTTGAGTAAAGTTACCATGCTCAAATCATTAGCAATCCTCATCCATTATCATTGAATCTTAGCTAGGTTATGTAGATTTTTCTATTGGAGCACTCACCATTCTTCATCAAAGTGGATCATTCATCAACATTCATCAAGCTTGCATCATAGGAGTTGGGAAAGGGCCAATTTTCACATCAAACTAGCACAAATTCCCCCATGGGATCATGAGTTTGCTAGTCTAATTAGGATTCAATCTTTATTTTGTTGTTTTCATTATGTTCTTCATCTCTTTTCCTAATTCAAACTTTGCAAATGGATTTCATGGGGAATCCTTGTTCTTGCTTGCATTCTATATTCTAATGTGTTTTTTCTTATTGTTTTGTAGGTATTGGGATTGGGGTTTGCAAATTTGGGGCTAGAAGGAGGGAAATATCTTATTTTTAATCACATTTTTCTAAAAATTCTACGTTTTTGTTTTGTGCACAAGAAAATTTCCAACACTGGAAACTCAGTGTCACCATATAGCACTGCTAGAAAGTCCAAACTAGAACACTTTAGCCTTCCCACCTAACATTTTTGAATTTGAATTTTAAACAGTGATGCTGAGCAAAAGGGCGATGCATTTGAGCTCACTAGTTCGGGTACAAAGCACTGCTAACTAGTAAGCGGCGCTATATAGCACCACTAGAGAAATCAAAGTTGCACCACTGACAGGGAGTAAAAAGTTGGAATTTCATTTTAGCATGTACCTTTTGTCAAATAATAAGTTTATCTTCTGTTTTCTTCTTTTTAAGCTTTTTGTTTTGTAGAATTTGACTGATTTTCTTTCTTGTAGGTTGGATCAATTAAAAACAAAAGAAAGAGAAACATGATGATGGTATTTCACAAAATCAAAGTATTTTTAAACACTTTAGTGTTTGTTTAACACTCTTAGGAAACTGTTATCTCTTCTTTCTTAGGATACTAATTTTTTTAGGGATTTTAAAAAGAACCTTTTCAATTTTTGCAAGGGCTTAAAACAAAAATTAGGAATACAACTTACTAGATTTTTTTTTTTGGTGCTTTAAAAAGAACTCACAATTCCTTTGTGGCTCTAAAATGAATAAGTGCAACTTTGTCTTCGTGATGACTTACTTAAACTAACTTCATTGAAAAAAGGCATATGCACTTCTCTCGCCCTTTATAGCTATCTTGAGAATCAAAAGGCCTTTTTTTGTGATTTTAGGTTGAGATAAAGCAATCACCTCCACACTTCATTTTGGGTTTAAAATTGAACAAAACATTGTGTGAGTGTGAGTAGAGAATTATTGCATACATTCTCTTTCTTTGTGTTTCAAACAAAGATTGATTGAGTTACAAATATTTTCTTTACTTAATTTTGTTTATCTTAGAGGGCCTGCCTTGGAGAAAAAGTACTCACCCAAGGGAACGACTCAACCGATAACACTCTAAAGCCAAGAGTATTTCCAACTGGGATATAAATGTGGGTATTGGAATAAATTCCAATATCATGTGGTTGGCTTCAACAAGATGGATCTGAAAAGGGACTCTTGTCATATGGGTCAATCTCCACTAACAAAAAGTCCTAATTAAAACCCATGTTTTAGAATTGCCAAAATCTTTGATCTATTTGTTGGTTCAAGAACAGTCGTTCTGAAGCTGCCCCACACTTTTACGGTCTTTTAGTAGAAATCGAAGGCATTCCATGGGAGTTTCATGGGTGTTGATGCTTGGATGACCCGAATGACGTTAATGATCCATGGAGGGGAGCCAATGGGGTCAAGCATCTAACCGTTCACTAAAGATAAGCGTAGCTATACTTGTCTAAGTGAGGACTCGACAAACATTGTCTTCCATATCCATAGGGTTGTACTTATTCTTGGTTACAAAATGCTTTGCTTGTTCGAAAACATCTTGAAAACAAACACTTAAACTTCATCATAAAAATTTCAAACCCTTTAGAAGACAAATACAATTAACTCAATCCATATGTTATTGCTTTCCCTTGGGATTCTATCCTTAGAGGTTTCTAAACACTTGGATTACATCTCAATCTGTCTACTAAATTTAAACAATAGATAACCCTTGCCTTGAATTCATCAAATTTCCACATAACATATTTTGTGGGATTCGAAGAAACTAAGACATTGGACATCTAGTTTGGAAACCTAATCGAAGAAAGTGTTTGTGGTAAAATAAAGAAACTAAGCCAAGATAAACAAAATGAACTCTCATATGTGTTGAAACCTCACAATTTTCAAGAAGTAAAATGCCAAAACAAAAGTCCTTGATTCAAAATATGGAAATGTATGATCAAATTGAACCACTTCTTGGTGATAAAGGTCTATAGAAGCATTGTATGTTCTTCAATACGGAGGTTTAGGTAAACAAAGTGTCTTTTTTAGGTTCATCTTAGGATCAAAAGAAGTCAAAATATTTTCTCATCCATCCTTCAAATATCAAAACAAAAATCATCTCACTGTCACCTTTTGAGAAATCTTGAAATTATCCTTCATGCTAGGCTTTTTGGCAAAAATCAAAATCAAGTCCTTGAGACAAAATCCTTGAAATATTTATCAAATCATCTTTGGCTATGTATGTGCAGATGCATCCTTTTGCATATACTTAGTCAAAGTTATCAAACCATCTAATTTAGATAGGTATATGTAGATGCATCCTTCTTCATATGCTTGGTTAAATTATCATATTTTTTGAATAGGTGTGGCTAGATGCATCCTTCTCCCTACATATTCAAATTATCATCCTTTGAGCAAATCTACCCCTTAGATAATCATCCAACATCTTAGGGTCTATTTGTTCAATAAAAGAAAACCAAAATCAATCAAGTCTAGGGAAATCCAAAGAATAAAAATCAAAATCCAAAAACATATCCAAAATTCCTAAAAGCCTAGCATTCCCTTCAATATTTATCAAAAGATCAAAACATCCACATCATTCATCTCTTGCATCATCGTCATATCACCTTTTGATCCTCAAGATATCCTAAAATTTCTATTTTGTGCATAAAGTAAAGATCAATCCAAGGAATTAAGAGATTCATTTCCCATATTCTTGAAAATTAATCCTTGTTTTATGGTTCAAACTAGATCTCAATACAAGAACATGGAAGTCGACAAAGAAACACTCACTTGAAGTGATCTAAGCTAAACGAACGTCAAAATGAATCCAATTGAATCAAGAAATCCTTTGACTATCTCATCATCACAAAAACAAAAAGAGGAAATCCAAGGAGAAGATCTTACCTTTGGGATGTCACATGAAGAAATAATTGAAATACTCCAGAATCTAGAAAACCATAAAATCATCAACATCATGATGAAGCTTAACCCTTCACTATACATTCTTGAGCTAGCAAAACAAGGGGCCAAATTACCTTATGATTTTGATGTGAGTAATATAGTGGAGACATATTTACCTCCAATCTCATCCACCATCCCCATCCCAAAACATCACTCAAAACATTCCAAAAATCATGACATCTTTTTCTCCAACCCAACCCAATGTTAATAAGGGAAATGCATTTCTTAATGCTATTCAAACACACCCCCTTATTAATAATCAAGACTTGGATGCAAACACCATTTTGGAAAAAAATCATACCCCAAAATCCATTACATAATTATGTTCCTATCAATTTCCATAATCCTAATGATCCATCATCATCATCCTTCCACACAACACCTCAAAATTCTCTCCTCACAAATTTTCAAGAGGAAGGTGACATGTTCGGACCTAGGGGAATTTTCAACACCACATCATTTTCTCGAGAACTCCCATCCCTCACATTTTCACCCCTTCCACCATTACCACCATTATCCACACCTCTACTTGGCTTGGGACTTCCACTTTTACCAAATATCAATCGAACGAGCATTCCAAACACCAATCAAAACATTACGCCAAACTCTCAAAACTTGTCATTGGTATTGCAATAATAGATGACAACTACACAAGCAATCATGACATCATCAACCACCCCCTAACATCTAAAAGCATGGTCTCTCAAGGACCAAGCAAATCAATAGCACCATTCACCACTCAAACCACCAACACGACAACACCATCCATCACTCAAATCACCAACACGACATCACCGCTCATCACCACCACAAACACCATTCTAGATCCACCACCACCCCACCACTTCCAAGCTCTAGCATATCAAACCAATATAACATGGAATTGCAATTATCTTGACAAGCTTCCTTTCAAAAGGGATTCCTACAAGTAAAAAATTAAAAAGTTGCACAAATAGCTGCCCAACAAGCCACACAAGTAGTGCAAAATGCTCAAGCCGCCCAAATTGCATAGCAAATGCAACAAGCCACACAAGCCCAAGCCTTATTGCAATGACAACAACAAGCCACTCAAGTTGTACAAGCTACTCAAGCAGCCCAAGTTGCATTAAAGCACAAAAGGCTTCCTAAGCCCAAATTCTATTGCAACAACAAGTGGCATAAGCGCAAGCCCAAGCTCATGTGCATGCCCAATATCAAGCACAACAAGCACAAGCAAAAGCACAAGTTCTTGCACAAAAACAAGCAACACAACTACAAGCATACCAAGAAGCAATAAAATAATATCAAGAGCAGCAAGAAGTAGCCAAATTGGTAGCCCAACAACAAGCATTGTTGGAACAACAACAAGCACAATAGAAAGTTCAACAACAGGAAATCCTAGCACAACAACAAGAAGATCAACAACAAGTGTTGTTCATACAACAACAAGTGAAAGTATACCTGACTCGGTAGAATGTGCAAATACCATCAAACAACACACCAACCAACCCACAATCGAAATGCCCCAAAACATCTTCATCCCACCCCCTAATCCACAAAATTATGTAATGACACAAATCAAGTTGCTCTCACAACAAGTGCTTGATCTTCAATCAAGGAAAACCACAAAAACATGAAGCAACCTATGTCCCTATCCATTTTATAGGAGCCTAGTGATGAAACTATTGCCCAATTTTACCTACGGGCTCAATCAGGAAAGATAAATTATGTTTTAGTTGGACAAGAAGGCCAAATGGGACATTTGCATCAAGGGTTGGATCATGCACCTAAGGATATTTCATGAGGAAATCTATTAGAAGGAATGCCTCAATCAATTTTGGAAAAAAAACTCATTAGAGAAGAAGTCAGAAAGACCTTCCAATTGTCTTACCAACTAGCAGGGGTTCTATTCATTTTGGAATGTCTCAGTCAGCCAGACATTTTAATCACCTTGAGCTTTTGTATCTCCCCTCGCATGGGAAGTATCTCACCGAAAGGAGGTGGTCTCCCCGAAATAGGTCTGAGCTCGCCAAGAGATAAAGCCTTCAGCATGTGGTCCTGGCAACCAAGTGGAGTCTCCCTGACTCTAAAAGTCTCAGTGAAAGAAAAGAGTTCGCCATAATGCCTAGGTGACCAAATAGAGTCTCGTCAAGAGGGATTGTTATCGGGGAGGGGAGCCCTTGTTCGCCGTGAGGTCCTACCAAAAAATGAAAGTTATGCCGAAGGTTGTTCACAAGTTGGTGTTGGCATGATGTCTTGGTGACTAATGAGGTCTTTTCGAGATGAAGCGAGCTTGCCAAGAGAGTTTGACATCGGTATATCATCTGGCCGACAAGGCGATGTCTTGTCGAGAGGGTTGCACTCGCTAACATAAGGCTTGGTCGATGTAATGTCTCACCAACCAAAAGTGGTCTCACCAAAGTGGAATGAATTCTCCATGATGTCTCATCGACCCGATAGGGTCTTGCCGAAGGAGGGTGAGCTCAGTGCAAAAGAAAGGAGCTTGGCATGATGTCTAGGCAAACGAGGGTGGTCTCGCCGAGAGGGTTTTCCTTCGGCATAAAGTTTTTCTGAATGCATTAGGGTCCTGTCAATGGAAAGACACCTTGCCAGATTCGAATGTCTTACCCACGGGATCATAGTGGAGTAACTCTAAGGGGCTCGCTATGAGGTATGGCCAATAGTGATTGTCTTGGAGACCACTGTGGATGTCGATATGACTCTTGCCACCCGCTATAAGGTCTTGCCAAGAGTTTTGTTTCTTGCCTATAGCAATCAACTTTTCCATGGAAAAGGCGATATCGGTATGAATTTTGGGCTCGCTATGAACTCTCATCGATAGTTTGATGTTATGTAGATGCTACTATAAAGTATAATCACATCGTGGAGACACATTAAGTGTCTCACTGATATGCGATTCAGTCTAAGCGACGTTTGACCACCTGGAATTTCCATGTAGCATTTGTTCAACCAATCAAAGGAAGTTGTAGGAGAGCCATGGTAGTTTGGCCCCTATGAGGAAGATCAATGGAGCATAGGCAATGTGGATCTGCTCTAGGAATAAAGAAATGGATCAGTTTGATATCTAGGAGGTGTTGTCGGTAAATAGAAGGGGTGGAGACTATGGAAACAGCTGAATTTCAACTAGCAAGGGGTGTATAGACATTTATGATAATTCCTCAAGACATTCAAAGTGGCTCTGATCGAAGCTTGAGGATGGACATGAAGACCAGAAGTGAATGCAATAACTGCAAAAGATCAAGGAAACCATTCCTAGAGAAACTCTTCATTGACATGGATATCGGGGATACACTTGATGTAGCATTAACTTCATCTGAAAAGATCTAAGGGTATATTTTTTGGAAGACTAACATTTTTGTAAGCCCTAAGGGGCCAACACTCTTTTGTATAAATGGCATTTTTTTCCTTTTTGTAGTTAGTTCTTACTTATATATTTTTCTACTTTTTTGACTTCGATAAGTCCTTAGAGGAGAAGATTGAGTTTTATAACCCATTTACAGACATTGTATGTACAGTTCCACCTTTAGAGATCAATAAAGAAAGAAACTTCTACCTTCTCAATTATCTGTTTCATTGAGTGTGTTGAATGATTGATAAATTTACATGTGAGTTTCTCTTATTCCTTGTTAGTTGTCTCATTAATAACACTTTTAAGCAGAGGAGATGTGTATATTGTAGGTTATAGGCTATGTTAGTGATGCAAACAATTTTAGTTGTGAGAAGAATTTATCATCCTTCTAGGACTGTATGTATCGTAGCTTTCTTATAAAACATTTATGCAATATCACATGAGTATTGACTTGTGCATATCAGCTTTTCATGTTTGAACAAATTTGGTGCATCACCATAGGAATAGTTTCTAATATATGTATTCCTTCTCCCTTTACCTCATAAAGATTAGTAGTTTAGGTGATAACACAAAGGAAGCCAACCTTCTTCGGAGGTTGACCTTTGTTTATAAGAAACCCACATCTTTAGAGGTCTTCCCATGTTACACTAAAAGGGTGCAATTTTAGGTGATAACAATTTTGGCACACCTAGTGGGAGAGAGTCAAAAGTAAAATTTCTAAGTCTTGTTATTTTGATGTGCTGACAGTGAGCTAATAGCCTTTTAGAGGTTGTTTTTAAGAATATATGGCGACTCTGTGTGGAGGAAAGGATCAATGTGTTTGTTTATATGAGAAAAATAAAAACCAAAAGTTCAAAAGTTGTAGAGTTTTTACATTTATCTCCTCCAAGAAGAGGAGGTAGAACTCTCAGAAGGACTATTCCTTCTCCTAGAGTTCATTCGACTCCACCTAGTGTTAGTAACAAGGCACTATTTTTATATGAAAGGAGAAGAAGAAGAGACCTTCTAGCTAGGCATTCAGCATCTCCTACTCTTAGAACAAAACATTCTACCTCCTCATTCGGGGCTTTCAATTGTTCAACAAATAGTATTTTTGCTACAGCAAATACTTTTCAACCAAGTTCAAGTTCTGCTTCAGCAAGCATACCAATGCATTCCAACTCAATGGCAGTGCCAAGGGCCTTTACTTTCGTACCATTCAACCAGGGTAGTCTCCTTAATCTAGTGCAACATGATGATATTCCATTAGCAGTGTTAAAAGGGTTACCAGAGTTTATTGGAGAAGGACAAGGATGGTCCAGCTGAACTAGTTGAATTATTGGTAGCTCCGGACAGGAAAGAAAGAAAGAAACATTAACGAGGGAGGAAGGGAGACTAGTTGGGTTATGCAATTATAAATTCATCCATCCTTCTGCTACTCTTGTTCTCACACCTTTCCCAAGGAATAGCTCAGGAGAAAGTTAATACACCACCCTCGAGTTTCAAGAAGAAGGTGTTGGAATGGTTTAGAAGCTTGCCAGTGGGTTCTATAAGAACATGGGATGAACTTGGTGATGAATTTACCAAATATTTTAAGGAAAAATATGATCACTTGTCTTTGGTAGAGCAGTTAAAAACCATCAAGAGAGCCCCACAAGAACAAATGGTGGACTTCAATATCTGATTTCAAAAGACTTGGAACAAAACACCTGCTACGATAAGGCCTTCTGCTGATTATGCATTTTTATACTATTTGAAGAGTTTAAATAGTGATATCTCAGTCATGATATAGTCTATGGGGGATTTCTTTACCTCAGGCCTATAGCATAGCTATTAAGGTAGAAAATAACCTCATTCAGGAAGGAAAGTTAGCACCTAGGCCACCTATGCCCTATTTCCTTAAAATTCAAACAAATATTCCATTGCAAATGCCATCTTTAGCCCCTTTACCCACTTTTCCAGCATTACCCATTGTTGTGAGCTAGGGAGTGTCAACTGTAGGACCATCAAGTGAATTGCAAGAGATCAAGTCTAGTCAGCATAAGATAGAAAGCATTTTACAAACTATGGGAAATGAGTTGATCAGCATGAAGAAACAGTATTGAGGGGCAAGGCCAAATTTTCAACAGTAGAACCAACAACAAAGTTAGAATATAAATCTATCTTATCAAAATTAGGGATATCAGTATCAACAAAATAGGAAACCCTATCAAGGTGGTTATCAGAGGAAAAATGTTAATCAAAGACCATTCCAATCTTATAATCTAGTTCCTCTCAATGTTGTAAGTCCAGTAAAAGATATGGTTCCAACCCAGAATAACCTTGTGATAGAAAATGAATGGTGTTATTCATGTAATCAAGCACATAACCTAGCCTCATGCTCAAATGGGGTAGTTAATCATGAATTTATGGTCCAAAACACTATCAATCCACAGCCACATACACCTGCTAATATACCTGAACAACAACCAGATATACATTTTAATGAGTCTGCATTTTTAAATTGGCAGAGTGAAGCGTTATGTGGTGTGAATGTTGATTCAGCAATTGCAGCCAATACATGAGCTAAGAAAAGAGTTCTAGAGGTGGAGAAATTAGCTGATAAAAACAAGGGGCCTGCAACTGTAGAAGCATCATCCACACCTATTCTAAATATACCAAAAAAGGAACTACTGTCTCACCAATCAATGAGCAACCTCACAAGAATAAAGAACTAGTTATTGCTAAAGTACATCAGAAGGTACCTCTAACTGTGCCTTACAACATTGTGGACAGTATGAAGAAGATGAATGTGAATATAAGCATGTGGGATTCCTTAAAAATTCTTGGAAAGGCTGATTTCCTTAAAAAGGCATTTTTTGAAGGTATAAATCTTGAAAAAGTTGCTGTTGATTCCCAAAAGGTCGTAATGGCTAATGATGATCAAGGGAAAGTTGGTAACCCTAGTAGCCAAGGGTAATCTATGATTCAAGGTAAGAGTGTGAGACCTCCTCCATTCTATGTTTCATTGATTATTGGGAAAAATTTAGTGCACAATTGTATGGTAGATAGTGGAGTTACATGTTCTGTGATGCCCAAGCAAGTAGCTGATTAGTTAGGTTTAAAGTGTGAACCTTTAGAGAAAGGAGTAGTCCACCTGGATGGCTCATCTACTAATACAGTGGGTCTTATCAAAGATGCTAGCTTAACTCTCCATGCTTGCCCTAATTTTTCAATTTCCCTAGACATTTACATGGAAAATGTGCCTCCATATTTTGGGTTATGTTTTTCAAGAGGGTTTATGGCTAAAATAGGGGGATACCTTTCATCTGACTAGTCTCACATGTTGTTTCATACTAGGTATGGAACTAAAGTAACCATTAAGTCTGAGTTAATTGCAAAAGACAATATAGAATCCTATATACCTAGTGCGATGAATGCCAATTGCATAATCTCTAAACAAGATGAGCATGTTGTTGTCTTTGAACCTTTCCTTGTTGTCAATGATATTCTTGATATACTTCTAGATGAGTGGGCAGCAGGCCAAACTTCTAGTGCTGAAAGTGACTTGGTGTCAGATGTTGGTATGGGTAATTACATGTTTCAAGAAGCTGATGTAGTGATGCCTAACTTGGTTAAGAGGTCAGTAAATGATTGTGATTAGTAAGATAAGGTCTAGGAAATGTATTTTGATGGCTCAAGGAGAATGCATGGCACTGGTGGGGGTGCATTAGTGGTTTCCCCAAGAGATGAAAGATATTATGCAACCTTTAGGTTTGCATTTTCATGTACTAATAACACAAAAAAATATGGTCTTATTCAAGGAATGGAATGGGTGAGGAAACATGGAATTAAATGTTTGAAGATGCATGGGGATAGTGAATTGGTAGTAAATCAGGTTAGAGGCTTGAATATTGTTAAAAATAATGTTCTTAAATTGTATAAGCATAGGGTTTGGGACCTCATTGAGGATTTTGAGGCTTTCAATATCATTTCAATTCCAAGAAATCAGAATCAACATGCTAATAGATTAGCAATTGTGGGAGCTCAATTTGAAATTCTGAATAGTGTAAGAAAGGAGTGTAATCAACATCACATCAAGGTTATTATCAGGCCTTCTATGCCTGATAACAATGTTAACTGGTAGGTCTTTGAGAGCGATGAGCAGATTCTTTAGTTTCTACTTGAAGAAGATGTATTTGCAGTATCAAACCAAGAGAGAATTAAGCAACAGTATGGAGACCAGGTACTGCAATTGAAGAATAACAAGTTGCCTAAAGGTTTGGTCACCTTAGAAATTATTTTCAACTCTGATGATTAGGATAAAAGTAGTAAATCCAACTTATTAGTTTAGCAAGATCATTATGAGGACTTAGAAATCGCACCCAAAAGAAGCCTCAAGATAGGAAAAATAAACACTGCTGTTGAAAAGCAGCCTTTTCTACAATTATTCCAAGAATTCATTGATATATTCTCCTAGGAATATGGATATTTGAAGGGATTTGATCCATGTATTGCATGAAATACAATAGAACTGGAGCCAACAACCCAACCCATAAGGAAGAAATAGAGGCCAGTTAATCCCAAACTAGAGCCATTAATGCAGAAAGAAGTCTTTAGACTTAAAGAAAGTGGGATTATCTTTCCCATCAAGCATACTGGCTGGGTTGCAAATCTAGTTCCCATCAGGAAGAAAGATGGAGAGCTTAGATTATGTGTAGACTTCAGAGATTTGAACAAAGCTTCGTTGAAGGATAGGCACCCTCTTCTGTCTATGGAGCAGATTCTTCAATGTGTGTCAGGTTCTGAACTTTTTTCTTTACTGGATGGATATTCTGGTTATAACCAAATTTTGGTAAGGGAAGGAGATCAATTTAAAACTTCCTTCACCACAAAGTGGGGCACAATGGCGTATAGGAAAATGCCATTTGGTTTGTCTAATGCTGGAGTAACCTTCCAAAAGGCTATGGACATGGCCTTTAGCAACTTAATGTATAAGTTTGTTTTAGTATATCTTGATGACATCACTATCTATTCCAAGAAGACAACAGATCACATTGACCATTTGAGGCATATTTTTTAATATTGCCGGGAGTTTGGTATATCATTGAACCCCAATAAATGTGTTTTCTCTATTCATGAAGGAAAGCTTCTTGGGTATGTAGTATCTAGGAAGGGAATCACTATGGACCCTAAGAGAGTTGCAACAATCTTGGAGCTTCCTTTACCTTTGCATAAGAAAGGACTTCATAGTTTCATTAGTTGTATCAATTTTTTTAGGCGGTTTCTCCCTGATATAGGAGCCTTGTTAAAACCCCTTATAGCTATGTTAAAAAAGAATGCAGATTTTAAATGGACCCAAGAAGAAAAAGATAGTTTTCAACTGATCAAGGAGGCATTAGCTTCAGCCCCAACATTAGTTAACCTGAATTTTAGTAAGGATTTTACCTTCTACGCTTTTGGTAGTTTTGATATAATTTCTACAATCTTGGTGCAAAAAAATGTAGAAGGATTGGAGCAGCCCATTTTTTTTTAGCAAGGGTCTGGAAGACTATGAGCAGAAGTATACCTTCATAGAAAAACATGTGTTGGTTGTTGTAAAAAGTTTGAAGAAATTTAGGCACCTATTGTCTCATAACAAAATTCATCTTCAAGTGGCACATTCCAGTGTGAAAGAATTTTTACTCAGTAAAGATCTAAATGAAAAATGGGATGGATGGATCACAAGAGTTATGGAGTATGATGTGGATATTTAGGTCACTAAATTGGTAAGGGGAAAGGGTTTATGCCAACAACTAGCTAACGAAGACTTTTCAACAGTAGAGGATCAATGAGACTCAGTTTTGGTTAATGTTGGGACAATAGATGATGAAGCTACCAACTGGTTGCAGGAAATGTCACATTTCTTGAGAATCAGAGAATGTCCACCTAATCTGAATAGAACAAAGAGGAGGTACTACCAATTTTAGTCTATTCCCTTCGTCTAGATTAATGATGTGTAGTATAGGAAAGATCACAATGGAGTACTGCTCAGGTCTGTTGATAATGATCAAGTGGATCAAATATTACATGAGTTCCATGATGGACCTTCTGGAGGTCGCTATGCTACAAGGACAACAACCTATAAGATTTTAAGAGCAGGCTATTATTGGCCTGACCTGTTCAAGGATGTGCATACATATGTTAGGAGATGTTCCAAATGTACCTTGTTTTCAAGCAAAGAAAAGCTTGATGCTTTTCCATTGCAGCCAATTCAGATAGAGCAGTTGTTTATGAAGTGACGAATTGACTTCATAGGGGAAATTAACCCACCCTCAAGTGCAGGCCATTAGTGGATTATCACAACAATGGATTACTTTACACGATGGAAAGAAGCTTTGCCTCTGAAGGAAGCTAATGAAACAGTAGTGTTGAATTTTTATGAAGACATGGTTTGCAGATTTGGAGTCCCAAATTCTATAATTTTTGACAATGCCCTAGCATTTGTTGGTTTGAATGTAGCTAATTGGGCATTGAGAAATGACATTTACTTGAACACAATCTCTAACTATTATCCTTAGGGCAACATACTTGCAGAATCCACTAATAAAAATTTGATTAACATTATCAAGAGGATGCTTCAAAGCAATTAGAGGGATTGACATGCCAAGCTAAAGACTACTCTTTGGGCTGACAAAATTACCCCTAAAAAGGTGATTGGAACTCGCCTTAAATGTTGGTGTATGGTAAAGAAGAAAAATTACCTATCTCTATTGAGTTGCCTACCTTGGACATGGCCATTTAGCTGGTCCTGTTTGAATAGACTAACCCACTTGCCTTAAGATATACTCAGCTAATAGAGTTAGAAGAAACTAGAAATAAGGCTATGAAGAACATGGAACATCATAAAATCCTGATTAAGATAACATTTGATAGGAAAACTAGATCAAGAGATTTCATGGTGGGAGATCTTGTGCTGAAATGGGATGTTCTAAAAAGAAAGCTAGGCCATCACACCAAGTTTGACATGTGGATGGGTCCATTTATTATTAAAGACTGCAAAGAACACAATGCTTACCAACTAGCCACAACTGAAGGTGAAGTTCTTCCTATCCTAGTCAATGGGATGCACATCAAGCCTTGTTTTGAGGTTTAATAAGTTCCTCCATTATACATATTAGGTTAGGTTTTATTTTTTCAATAAGTGCTTATGCACTTTAGTTTAAATGTTTTTTTCATTCCCTAAGTGCTCTTCTAGCACAATATATGGTTCTTTTTTAGTTCTCCTGTTTCGTAGGTTCCAAATGTCCCAATCTGCTTCACGAATCTCAAGTGAGTTGTAGCCACAAACAAAGCTAGTGTTTTAAGTCAACCTTTGAGTGACTCCATGCCCAATGGACAAGTTTTGGCTACTAATTTCCATGTTCAGCAGGCAAACATCCAACAAAGTTCGCTAGAAATGTTGCCCAATTTTACCTATGGGCTCAATCAAGTAGGATAAATTATGTTTTAGTTGGACAAGAAGGCCAAATGGGACATTTGTATCAAGGATTGGATCATGCACCTAAGGATATTTAACAAGGAGATCTGTTAAATGGCATGCCTCAATCAGTTTTGGCAAAAAAACTTATCAAAGATGAAGTCAGCAAGACCTTCCAGTTGTCTTACCAACAAGCAGGGATCCTATTCATTTTGGAATGTCTCGGTCGGCCAAAAATTTTAATCATCATGAGCTTTTGTATCTCCCTCTGCATGGGAAGTATCTCATAGAAAAGTGGTGGTCTCCCCAAAAGAGGTCTGAGCTCGCCAAGAGATAAAGCCTTTAGCATGAGGTCCTGGCGACCAAGTGGAGTCTCCCTGACTCTAAAAGTCTCAGCGAATGAAACAAGTTCATCGTAATGTCTTAGCGACAAAATAGAGTCTCACTGTGAGGGATTGTTATTGGGGAGGGGAACTCTTGTTTGCCATGAGGTTCTTCCGATAGACGAAAGTTACGCTAAAGGTTGTTCACAAGTTGGTTTTGGCATGATGTCTCAGTGACTAATGAGGTCTTGCTGAGATGAAGTGAGCTCGCTGAGAGAGTTTGACATCGATATATCATCTGGCTGACAGGGCGATGTCTTTCTGAGAGGGTTGCACTCGCTGACAGAAGGCTTGGTTGGTGTAATGTCTCACCGACTAAAGGTGGTCTCGCCAAAGTGAAATGAATTCACCATGATTTATCACCGACCCGATGGGGTCTTGCCGAAGGAGGGTGAGCTCGGTGCAAAAGAAAGGAGCTCGACATGATGTCTCGACGAATGAAGGTGGTCTTGCTGAGAGGGTTTTCCTTCAGCATAAAGTCTTGCCAAATGCATTAGGGTCCTGCCGATGGAAAGAGTCCTTTCAAGGTTCAAATTTCTTACCAACGGGACCATAGTGGAGTAACTCTAAGGGGCTCATTATGAGGTCTGGCCGATAGCAATTGTCTCGGTGACCACTATGGATGTCGATATGACTCTTGTCACCCGCTATGAGTTCTTGCCGAGAGTGTTGTTTCTTGCCGATAGCGATCAATTTTCCCATGGAAAAGGTGATATCGGTATGACTTTTGGGCTCGCTATGAACTCTCATCAATAGTTTAATGCTATGTTGATGCTTTTGTAAAGTATAATCGCATTGGGGAGACACATTAAGTGTCTCACCGATATGTGATTTAGTCTAAGTGACCTTTGACCGCCTGGAATTTCCATGTAGCATCTATTCAACCAATTGGAGGAAGTTGTAGGAGATTCATGGCAGTTTGACCCATGTGAGGAAGATCAATGGAGCATAGGCAATGTGGATCCACTCTAGGAATAAAGCAATGGATTAGTTTGATATCTAGGAGGTATTGTCAGTAAATAGAAGGGGCAAAGACTGCGGAAACAGCTGGATGTCAACTAGCAAGGGGCAGATAGACATTTATGATAATTCCTCAGGACATTCAAAGCAGCTCTGATTGAAGCTCGAGGATGGACATGAAGACTAGAAGTGAATGTGGTAGTTGCAAAAGATCAAGGAGGCCGTTCCTGGAGCAACTCTTCACCAACATGCATAGTGGGGATACACTTGATGTGGCATTAACCTCATCTGAAAAGATCTAAGGGCATATTTTTTGGAAGACTGATTTTTTTGTAAGCCCTAAGGGGCCAACACTCTTTTGTATATATGGCATTTTTTACCTTTTTGTGGTTAGTTCTTACTTATATATTTTTCTACTTTTGTGACTTCGGTAAGTCCTTAGAGGAGAATACTAAGTTTTGTAACCCATTTATAGACATTGTATGTATAGTTCCACATTTGGAGATTAATAAAGAAAGCAACTTCTACCTTCTTAGTTATCTATTTCATTAACTGTGTTGAATGATTGATAAATTTACATGTGAGTTTCTCTTATTCCTTGTTAGTTGTCTCATTAATAACACTTTTAAGCAGAGGAGATGTGTATATTGCAGGTTATAGGCTATGTTAATGATGCAAACATTTTTAGTTGTGAGGAGAATTTATCATCCTTCTAGGACTGCATGTATCGTAGCTTTCTTATAAAACATTTATGCAATATCACATGAGTATTGAGTTGTGCATATCAGCTTTTACTAGTTGATTGAAAATTGTGTGTTAAGTAGTTGTTCATTTTTTAACAAATTTGGTGCATCACCATAGGAGTAGTTTCTAATTTATGTATTCCTTCTCCCTTTACCTCACAAAGATTAGTAGTTTAGGTGATAACACAAAGGAAGCCAGCCTTCTCTGGAGGTTGACTTTTGTTTACAAGAAACTCACATCTTTAGAGGTCTTCCCATGTTACACTAAAGTGTTGAACATTAGGTTCAATAGGGTGCGATTTCAGGTGATAATAGAAACCATTCCCCAAGGGATTTGAGATCCCAAATTTTTACAAATATCACAGGACAAGAAACCCTGAAGATCACATCAGGGAATTCTAGGTTCATTGCATGGAAGTCACATATGACGATACCTATTTGATGTGGCTATTTCCTAGGAGTTTGGCTAGCCATAGCATGGAATGGTTCTCTCACCTATCTACAAGCATTAGAACATTCCAAGAAATTATAGATGCATTAATTAAAAACTATGCATACAATATCGCAATGGATGTCAGTCTAGAAGAACTCTCAGCTCTGAAGCAAGGAAAAAATGAATCATTCACTTCATTGTTACAATGATGGCGATCCAAGGCCAATCAGAGCAAATGGACCATGCCTGAGGAACAACAAGTTTGCACCATTATATGCAACCTTGACAGCCTTTTGTCATTCCATCTCAAGGTCCAAGGGATCACCACATATGATCAATTGATCTCCAAGGCACTCAGCATCAAACGAGCCCTTATGACTCAACCCATGGGATCAACTTCATACCCCGAACAACAAAACAACCGCCCACCCGCTAATTAAAATGATAAAATTCACACATGGGAAAGGAACAAAAAAGTTACTAATGATGGTGTCATCGACGCCAAAGTAGTCATTAATTCCCCTCACTAAAATACACCCGCACAACAAATCCAAATCCAACACCAAAAAAATCATCAAGCAATACAACAAGCAAACAACAATTTGGTAACTAACAACGTTAATGATCAAACGGGACCACCCCAATGGAACAAGAGTTACCCCAAGTGAAAGTACATGCTCTTGGGGAACCACTTGAAGATATCATGAAGAAGCTAATAAATGAAAAACTCATCAAAGCTCCCACCTATGACAATTACCAAGAACCGGATGTGAAACCTTCTTGGTATAATGAGAATCAAATTTGTGACTTCCATAAAATAAAAGGGCATACCACAAATAGTTGTATGGGGCTAAAAAACATAATTCAAGATCTCATCGATTAAAGAATTAAGAACATGGAATAGCTAACAGGAAACCAAGACCTTAATATATACACAAATCTGATGGCTAACCATGGCAATAAAGGGAATAATAATAACACTGATAAGGGGAAAGACACCGACACAAACATGAATCATGTGTATGAAACTATCGTCACCTCCCTAGATGAATATTACAAAGTCATCACCATTAAAGGTGCCCATGTTGATTGTGGAGTCACCACAAGAGGTGGAAAAGTTACCATCGCAAGATCATCCTAGCCAAATAGAGTCCCTGCACCTAGATCTATCCCTAATGGATATAACGTCCTTGATTAGCTCAAAAGAATGCTAGCGCAAATCTCCATCATGGAGTTACTAAAAATCTCATCTTCTCATAAGAAAATCCTAGAAGAAGTGTTGGCTTCATCCACTATCCCTACGGATCTTGATGCGAAACAATTCCAAGCTATGGTTGGACATATCATTATGCCAAATCTCCTCACATTCTCTAACCAGGATTTCCCCACTCAACCATCTCACAACTATGCACTCCACTTAGAATTCATAGTATAGAAAATAAAAGTCAAAAGGGTCTTGGTGGATGGAGGTGTAGGCTTGAATATTTGTTCTCTCAAGCTCATCAAACAATTGAAAATATCAGAAGATTCTATTGAAAAGGGAAAGGGTATCACAATAAGAGCATATGATGATCAAGAAAGAGTGTCCCAGGGCACAATCAAACTCCCTATTCAAGTAGGGCCTGCTATCATGGAAACCACTTGTCAGGCTTGGACCTCGACTATCCATATAACATCCTCTTAGGACATCCATAGATTCATGCAATGAAGGCAGTAGCGTCAACTTTCCACCAATATGTGAAATTCACACATGAAGGAAAAGAAGTTACCATCCATGGAGATCCCAAACCCTTCTCCTATTGAAAAAGGCTTGAAGCAAAGTACTATAAAATCCCCCAAGTACCAAAAAATGATGAGGGTCCATCTACACCATACATCAATCTCTCCACTCTTGCATCCACTTCTGTGATAGAGACACCTGTCACTCCCACCATACCCACCATTTTGGACATTAAGGTCATTATCCAAGATAACAGTTGTGGATACTAAATTATCCCTAAAAATGCTTTTGTAGTAGGAGAGTTACCACAATCTCCTAGATCACGGGGATGTCTGCAAATAAATGAAGCCTCCACATCCCAAACATCTCTTGAAGACTTTCCCAACTTTACAAGTTGGGGAGATCTTGGACAAGAATCTATTGAGGCAGATCCATCTCATATTCTATATCAAGATGAAAGACTAGTAGTTGATTTACCAATGGATGATAGAAGCAAGGGTCTACAAATGATGCTCACAATGGGCTATGACAAAAATCAAAGACTTGGGAAAAATGACAATGGGCTTATAATACCTATCATTCCAGAGAAGTGAATGATAAAAAATCTTGGCCTTGGATGTACCCCTCCAAGTATAACCATACATGGTTGAAGTCCTCCAGTTAGAAAAGTTAATAATCCTCCTTAGCCAATTGCAACAAAACTATTCTTACCAATATCTACAGGTTGCATTGTAGATAACTTCACATTTGACATAACCGGCGTCTGTAGTAGTAGTAATGATGAGGATCCCATGACCAACTTACCTAGGCTATTTGAGGATACTTCTCTTTGCATGATTAGCACCCTATCTTTTTAATCAGACCACCAAAATCATGAAATTTTCCTAGTATACCCCCAACTCATCGACTACGACCAATGAGGACCACTAGTTCTTGATACATTGAAAAATGATGAGGCACTCTTAGAATTCATGGGACTATGAGATAACATTCCATGTGGAGAACACAAAGTAGGGTTCATAATCGAGCTAGATACACATGCCTATTATGGAAAAATGATTGAATCCCTTAGTCGCAAAATTGAAAAATTAAGAATAATATCTAAGTCCTTGAGTGAAAACCACACTGTGGCACTCTCTGACCAGAAAAATAGTAAAAATAAAGGATGTATCCAATGGTGAAAACCTCTCAGATGCACTTGATGATGGGGGATTCAATCTTCCTTCTAGAGCTCTTCATCAAGAAAAATCAGCAGTCCTAGCAGAAAAATTCAATCTAGTTAATCTAGAAATAGAGGAAACCCTACACATCACATTCTATGTGGAATCATTACTATCAGAGGAACAAAAGCTCCTCATGGTCTTCCTAAGAGAGAGACAAATAAAATTTGCATGGAGCTATGCTGACATGCCAGGGCTTGATCTAGAAATCATGGTTCACCACTTAGCAGTATATCTAGAAGCAAAAACTATTAAAAAAAAGCTTCAAAAAATGCACTTCAGATCACCTTATTAGTCAAAATGGAGCTAAAAAAGCTATTAGATGAAGGATTTATTTGACCGATAGATTATCCAAAATGGATGTTAAACCTGGTGCCTATTTCGAAACTTGATGGGAACATCTGAATCTACACAAACTTCAAAGACTTGAATAAAGCATGTCCAAAAGATGACTTCCTACTTCCAAACATTAATATGATCGTTGATATGACAATTGGACATGAAATTTTGTCACTAATGGATGGATTTTTAGGGTATAATCATATTATGATACTAAAGAGGACCAACATAAAACAACCTTCACTTGTCCATGGGGGACCTACTGCTGGAACATGATGCCATTTGGCTTAAAGAATGAAAGAGCAACATATCAAAGGTCTATGACATTGATATTCTATGACATGATCCATAAGATGGTTTAAGTTTATGTTGATGAAATTCTAGCCAAGTCTAGAAAGAGAAAAGATCACATAGCAACCTTAAGTGCCATCTTTAACAAGCTAGAGGAGTACAAAGTCAGATTAAACCCAAAGAAGTGTGTCTTTGGCATACAATTGGGAAAGCTACTAGGATATATAGTGTCAATGAGTGGTATCAATGTAGATCCAACAAAGGTAAAAAAATCCTTAAAATGAAGGCACCAAAAACATTAAAGCAATTAAGAGGTCTCCAAGGAAGGCTTCAATCCATTCAAAGATTCATAGCATAGTTGGTAGAAAAATAGAACCCATATTCTCACCTACTTCACAAGCAAGTAGCGTACAAATCAGATACCAAGTGTGAAGAGGCATTCAGTAAAATAAAAGAATATCTATTTACACCACCATTCTTAATGCCACCAATCCCAAGAAAACCATTAATTCTCTACGTATCAACAACAACAACCCTTGGAGCTCTCCTAGCTCAACATGATGAAAATGGAATAGAAAGGGCTATCTATTACATCAGCAGAATAATGGTTTGGCATGAGCTAAACTATTCATTCATTGAAAAAGCATGCCTAGCAGTAGTGTTTGCATCATAGAAATTTAGACATTACATGTTGGCACACAAAATAAAATTCATTTCCAAAATCGACCCGCTCAAGTACTTATTGTCAAAGGCAATGCTCATGGGAAGAATGGCCAAATGGGTGATGATACTATTAGAATATGACATTGAATATGTTGAGCAGAAAGAAATCAAAGGCCAAGTCATCACAGATCAACTTCCAGAAGCACCAATCTATTCAAAGAATCCTCTCATTTTAGAGTTTCTAGGTGAATCTATTTTCAATCTCAACATAGCTGACCACTAGAAACTATACTTTGATGGTTCATATACACAACATGGATCAGGAGCTAGCATCTTCTTTATCACCCCACAAGAGGATTACATGCCAAGGTCCTACAAACTGGGGTTTCTCAACACCAATAACATTACAAAATATGAGGCTTTAACCATAGGTCTCAGAATAGCAGTGCAGTGAAACATTATAGCTCTCAAAGTATATGGAGACTCCCAATTGATAATAAATCAAGTAAATGATGAATACCAAACCAAGGATGATACACTCACTCCATACAAGAAATTGGTGGAGACCCTTGAAGAATCCTTCATTGAGATTACATTTGAACAGATTCCCAAAGCCAATAGCAAAGCAGTAGACACCATGGAAACAATTGGATCCTTACTGAACATCCCCCACAATGTTCCAAAATATGAATTCTTGATAGAGCAGCTTCTCGTACCTGAATTCAAGGTACCCGAATTAGAATTTTTGTGTGAAATCATTGGTCCTGGTGATCCTTGGTACCACAACATTTACACATACCTTCAAATAGAAGTCATACCTACCGACTTACTTTCAACGCTAAAATGAACCTTTGTCAAAAAGAAATCCTGATTCGTCATCCTAGGAGATACCCTATAACGTAGGAGCATAAAAGGAACCCTACTACACTACTTAAATGTTGAGGCATTAACCACTCTAACTGAAGTACATAACATTATCTGTGGTTCACACTGGAGTGGAATGACTATAGCCAATAAATTGCTAAGGATGGGGTATTATTGGCCCACAATGGAAAGAGAATCACATGACTATGCCAGAAGGTGTCTACAATGTTAGCAGCATGGGGACCTCATCTATGCTCTAGCTCAAGAGCTTCATCCCATCATCACACCATGGCCCTTTTCACAGTGGGGACTCAATCTCATTGGAAAAATCACACCCACTTCATCTAACAGCCACAAATTCATCATAACCACCACAGAGTACTTTACTAAATGGGTGGAAGCCATACCCATGATGTATATAACTAGGAAGTAGATATCAAAGTTCATCCTGAACTATCTCATTTGCCACTATGGTGTTCCACAAGCCATTATCTCAGATAATTAGACACCTTTTAAGAATTAGGAGGTCCATTACTTATGTGAAAAATTCAAAATCCAACATCACTTCTCCACCCCATACTATCCCCAAGGAAATGGCCAAGCAGAAGCTACAAACAAAACCATTTTGAAAATCCTCAAGAAAAAAGTCCATGATGCAGGTCATGACTGGCATTTCTAGCTTAATCCCGCCCTCTGTGCCTATCAAAATAGTATCCACACACCCACTAGTGCCACCCCTTTCTCCCTAGTCTACGGATCAGAAGCAATACTCGCCATTGAGATTGAGCTCTCATCACTCGAGATATCATTGCAAAAAATCATCACAAATGAAGATTACCAAGTATCAAGATTTAATGAGTTGGAGCTACTAGATGAGAACTGTATAAATGCTTTGAATCATTTGCAAGTCTATCAGAATAGACTCAAAAGGAGCTATAATAAGAAAATTAGAAGCAAGACTTTCCAAATCGAAGAACTGGTATTAAAGGAGAATCAGAAGAATGTACCAAACCCAAGCAACAAAGGAAAATTTGAACCCAATTGGTTGGGACCATTCGTTATCACAACAAGTTATAAGTCAGGGGCATATTAGTTATCAACACCCAAAGGGGAACCTCTGCAAGAGCCCATGAATAACTCTCATCTCAAAAAGTTTTATGCCTAAATCTTTCAAGGTATAGAACCAAAAAAAAAAATGTCCTGAAAAATGGTTACTTCGATGAAAACCTGGCAAACAAGCATCTTGGTGAGAACAAAAAAAGAAAAAAATCCAAAAAAAATAGAAAAAGGATTAAAAATAGTAAAGAAAAAAAATCATCCTCTAGTGAAAACCACTTTGGTGGCACTTTGGGTAAGTACCTTGGTTAAAATTTGGCAAATAGGTGCCTTGTGTAAATAAGCACTTTCCATCCACTAGGATCTTTATGGCTTGTTCCACATCATTCATCTATCACGCATTCATATCTCTATCCATCACTCAACCACCTACATCTGCACCATAGCTTGGTCCTATTTTCATATCATGATCCCTTCTAGTACTACTCAGCCCATCCTCAAGGTCAGTTTGTCCTACCTTTATCAAAGTAGTCTATTATATCATGTTGGGGGCATGTTCTCATCGGATCAGGTTCGTGTATATTCTTAAGGTCCTAAAATTAGCAAATACAAAAACATCAAAACATCTAAAAAGAAAAAAATCCAAAAACATTCAAAGTATAATAAAAAATCCCAAAAACAGGTCAAAAGTCATTCAAAAAGTCAAAAACAAAGTTGTCAATCCAACTACGGGTCTTTGAGCCTTGAATGTAGGAAAGGTTGATCTTTGATCATCCCTCGAGACACTTAGGTCAGTCCTTTAGGATTCTGTCATAATAAATTGGCATCTCATCATGTATATCGTCATATGTAAATCGGTCAAATCGTCAGTTGAACTATGTGGTCTCTACATGTATAACATAGGCAAGGCTCATCTATTGATCAGCCACCAAGGCCCCTAGGATAGGTCTTTAGGTTAGTCTCTTGGTCAAAATATGAGAAAACCCCAAAACGTTGAAAAATAAAAAATCAAAACATTTGAAAATCTCCGAAAACACCCAAAAAAAAGCCTCAAAATAATTGCAAAAACCTCCAAAAAGACATCCAAATATTTGAAAAAATCCATTCATATCATCTCGCTTACACCTACAATAGCATCACTCATAATAAATGATCATCATCCTCCACCTTCGATGAGACAATCAAAAACAAGTATAACAAGTTAAAGGTGAAAACTCAAAATGTCAAGTCTTAGGTCTAAGTCAATATGTAAACAAGCAGGTCAACTCTTTGTGTTGATAACCCATCATCCAATTGGTCCCATATCAATCATTTGAAAGAACACTTAGGATAAATGAAATGACATGCTTCCATCCACTAACATGTCCTAGGATTTATCCTTCCTACAATGGGCATTATCTTTTGGCAATATTTTCAGTTCCTATCCTTAAAAACACATCCCCTTTTTTGGTTAGTGGTATTGAAGAACATCAACTTGTTTTTTTACTTTATCTTTATCTTTTGACTTATCTCATTGTGCTCATTCCAAGGACCTCTCGATGATATCTGAACATAGGATTTAGAGAAATAGGAATGGGGAAATGATCATTATATTTTGTCTACTATGTTTGTTCGACATTCTTGTAATATAACCTTGGTGAATACTTGCTTTGTTAGGTATGTATGGAGGAATTTTTTGACAGCTTTTTGACTATTGTATTGATAGGTTATACCTTTCTGTGTTTTGGTCTAAGGAGTTTGAAACTTCTAAGTGCATCCTAGTAATGTTTTCATATGTTAGGTGTGAACAAGGATACTCCTATCTATTTATCAAGTTAAAGTCCATCACACTAGGTACAACACCATCCTGATTATCTATACCTTAATGCATCGTACCATGTGTGTTATCAAACATAAGGAAATTGGCCCTTTGAAAGACCCAACTCGTCGGCAAGCAATCATCATCATTTGCATATTCATCATCTTGTGTCTTATTGAAATGTCTTCTTCTCTTTCATTCCTTCTTGCTCATCTCACTAAGAAGGTACTATGACAGTTGATCATCATCACCATCATCATCGTTATTGATCCTGCATCCACAAAATATTTGCACATTGCATCAACATATCATATAGGAAACATATGCATTGCATTTCCATCATCATATAAACATGGTATTATAATTTTTTTTCATAAATTAGCATATCCCTTTCTCATTGCATTGCATCCATTTTTTGCACCACATTGCTTTCATCACATCAATCATTGCATAACATTCATTTGCATAAACATTTCATAACAATTACTACCTTTTGGATAATCATACATAATATTTACATAAACATTATAGATAATCCATTGCATACATACTCGCATAACATCATAAGGTCATCTCCCACATTGCATTCATTTGGCATAAAACATCATCATACCACTTTATATTAACATATCATTTCATATCATTGCATCACATCACATGAAATGCATTTACATTATCATTTAATATGGTTAGGATAATAATATTTGTTATTCTAAGCATCTTAAAAAACCATCTCATTTGCATCATCAATACACATCATATAAAACACGACCATGGAATTTACATTGCATTATATCATCCACTAATCATCCATATCATCTCATAAATAACATCACAATCATTTTTTTGGCATTTCATTACATAAATCATTCCACATGATTATAAGTATAAATAGGAATATACAAAATCCATTACATGCAAAGCGTACATCCATCCATAATCATTTTACAAACATAATTCACATATCATTTTGCGTGTACACCATAGATCATTTCCATATCATTTTGTATATTGCATACTACATATCATATCATTTCACAACATTACGCATCACATAAATACATCTTCATATCATAAGTCAACAACATAATATATATTTGTTGGTCATATTCATTACATAATGCATATATCATCGGAAATAAATACAACCATAAATACATCATATAACATTATAAACCTCATTGCACAACATATAGAAGTAGAGTCATCCATAATTTCATAAATAAATGATACACATCACATCACATCATAATCAAAATCATCATCTCATATATATATATATATATCATCAAGTAACTGTCATAGTACAAAATAATCAGATCACTATACATGTGTGTCAATAAGTACAAAAAGGAGCCCATAAGGCACAAAAATTGATATCATCTCAATCAAAAAGAGGCCTAACCCTCCTACCTGCTACCCTCGCCTCTATCACTGTGACCCTCTGCTGGTCTAAAATTGGTCTTCTTTGAGTACTTCAGGACCTATGATGATCTAGGTACCGCCTCGTGATAATGCATGAGGTAATACTCGACCTATCAAATGGCCTCCTTGTAGGACTAAATGGAAACTGTAACCTAAGAGGAGGAGGTTGACATGCTCTCCAACTATTGTCTTTGGCCTAGCTCTGGGGCCACTTGTAACTCTGTGGCCTATCTCTGCAATATGGCCTAGTCCCTCTCAACCCTAATCTAATCTCCTCGGTACATGCCTGATCTCTCTCCCTTGTCAAAGTATGCACCTGAGCCTGCAGTTGTGTAATTAATGTATCTCGGGGATCCACTTGCCCATCCGGCTGCCCTACTAGTTGTGCTCATGGAGGCTGTACCTGAGGCTGATCCTCACCCCCAGCCCATGGTGGTGCACCTATCAACACCTGTTACTGATCCAACATTTTCACATCTACCTGGCCTAGTTGAATTGGTTGAGCTAGCTGAATTGGAGGTCTAGCAGCTGGTCATGTCGTGTACCATCCCCCATCTGCATCCTCCTCCTTTGCCTCTCACCCTCTATCAATGGGAGCCTGAATTTTCAAATGTAGGGGAGGCCAAAACTAATCCCTATATGCCTGTGTAACATCTGGATCTACATTCCCTTGATTGTAAGCCCATGGCTAGGCCACCAACTGCCTAAAGTTGTCCATGGCCTCAGACACAAGAATGCATCACCCCCATGAAATGTATGACATGGTGTGGGAAAATATGGCCACATAGTCATCGTCGAGCCGATCCTGAGGCTCACCGAACTGATGTTGCACGCACCCGAACAAATATATCTCTATCATCGTGTGCTCTTGCCCCTACATGAAGTAGTCTTAGTGAGCATCAAAAATCTAATGTACGTCATTGGTCCATCTGGGCTGACCAAGGTATGGATGCCATCTGAACACCTGCATCTCATCTAGGACCCTCCTCTAATAGGGAATCTTGTGCTCACCCGTGTGTGTGAAGGACACACTGCCTCTGTAGTGCCATACAAGGGGATCATTAGGCCCCATCAAAACTACAACAATCTATGGCTGAAGGACAACAATGTGCTCCCATGCACATACTTGGAGGAGTGTGACACCTACTCTGAGTGCTCTGCTATCCAGGTAGATGTACTCGTGAAGATCTTTGTACAGTGATGCAAGAAGAACCAGCCCCAAAGAAAAGCAAGTAGGCTTGTCATGCATCACCATGCGCTCCCAGCAGAGTCACCAATAGAGACTGAAGTATCGGCCTCGTCGATCTAGGGCAATGAGACCCAAAATAATTGCTGCAACAACCAAGCGAAAGGGAGGTGTTAGATCCCTGTGGTGCTCGAGCTCGATCTTTCCCTTGCAAATGGCAATGTCCTCTGTGGTGAGGACTATGTGACAAGCATTCCACCCCTCATATATATCAAAAATGATGTGCTAACCATGAATTAACAATCTCAAGATGTGCCATATGTCCTCCAAGGTGACGGTGGCCTTGCTGGTGGGAAGGTGCAAAGAAGAGGTCTCGTTGTGCCATCTCTTGGCAAGCGTTGACATCATTCCAAGGTGGGCACGAATGGACACTGTGTAGGTGATGTACCACAACCCTATGTCATGTAGTCAATCATGATCTCTATCACTCAAGTCCCACAAGTAACTGAAGAGATTCCATGACTTGTGCTCTCGAGAATAGAGCTCCCTCGCCGTATCCAGCACTAGGAAGGGTCATCATGTTAAAAAAATTGAATTTCTTTTTGCCTAGCATCTAAGAAACCACTCTAGTGTCATAATCCATGAAGGCGTTGTAGTTTGATTTTTATCAAACTATGATGCTAGGGCATAAAATGCCAAGAGTGCACTACTGTAGTGCACTTTCCTTCCAAGCAACACAATTTGAAAAGTTTCTTTTTAATAAGGAACTATCGCATCGCACTTTAGAAATGACCCTACCAGTCATGAGCTCAACATCAAAGTTTGGAATTTGTTTTCAAACTCCAAACTCCACCACTATAATGCAATCTGACACCAAGCAATGCAATTTGATTTTTGAGTGGTGCTATATAGCGCCACTATAGAAGGACTAACTTTAAAAGTAATAAATGAATGCTAAAAACAAAAAATAAAGCTCAAGTAAGGATCACTTACGGGTGCCCAGTGCTAGGTGGTCATTGGTACATCCGAACTCAGTTGAAAATGTGCATTAGAAGTTGTCGTTGCACCATATCATCAGGAGGTCAGAGCTCAAATCTCAAGGTTGCTAGATGGTTGTGTGTGAAAAAGAATTGAAAGTGACCCCTCATAACCTTTTTAAGCTTGAAAATTAGGGTTTTTTCACCCTAATTGGCTATTCTACTAGGGTTTTAGCCCCTTGATCCTATTTTTATCTAGTTGAGGCATGTTTTATATCTTTTTATTGTGTTTAAACATGTTTTTGGCCTCCTAGAGCCTTTTTGGACCTGTTGGGCACCTTGTCCTCTTTTTTCTCGAGATCACCCAAAAATTGAAATTTTCATCCAATCACTCAAGGGGGAAATATATTGGCATGTTTTCTCTCACCAAACAGCAATGGGGTAGGATTTTTTAAAACTAATTTTTTTTGGCTTTGATCAAGATCGTTTATTCTTTAAACCGACACAACAAGTGCATTGCTTCAAACAGGGGCAAAATGTAGACAAGTAAAATGTATCGATTGACATTATGCATCTGATCCTAACCACTAATATCATTTCATCCTAAATCATCCTTCGGTCTAACCATTTAGTCAAATACCCTTATTTGATTAAATTCATCAATATTCCTTTCTTAATTAAATAAACTAGTTATCTAATTAAGTCACCCCTTCTCGATAATTAAATTAATCATCTTGATCTAATTATCCTATTTAATTAAATAATTTATTTTATTTGATTAGATCTCTAAAGTATATCTATTAAATTAAATAAATTAAAACCTTATTTAGTTTAATCTAACATCATCTCTTTTAATTAAATAAATCAAAATCTTTATTTAATTAATCCCTTGTCACATTTTTCTCATTAATTAATTTAAATAAATCCACAAATTTAAGTCAAATAGGTCACATCATTTAACCCCCTTCATTAAATTAATTAACTTTGACTAATTTAATCTCCTCTCATGTCCCATCCTCTAGCTTTTACCACTTGCACATGAAAATAGACTTAATTGATTTATTAAATCTCTATTTTCCTCAACAAGGTATCTTTTGGGAATATTCTCCAAGTTTGAATTCAAAATCCAAGTTGACATGTACATCCAACAAGGCATTAACTCTCTCTTACATGTCTTTTTCCTTGATCCAAGTGGCATTCAATGCACTCTTTCTTCCCTCTTGCATGTCATTTCAACAAATTCAAAATTCAAAAATATGCATTTATTGGCACAATCATCAAAACTTGCACATCCTTCATCCACTCATAGGTTCACAAGTGGCATATTTCCATTGGTTGAATGTTAATCCCACATTGCTCCATTTTGGACATTCATCCATCAATCTCATCTATAAATAAGAGGCTAATCTCCTTATTTCATCATCCACAATTTGAGTAAAGTTATCATGCTCAAATCATTAGCAATCCTCATCCATTATCATTGAATCTTAGCTAGGTTATGCAGATTTTTCTATTGGAGCACTCACCATTCTTCATCGAAGTGGGTCATTCATCAACATTCATCAAGCTTGCATCATAGGAGTTGGGAAAGGGCCAATTTTCACATCAAACTGGCACCAATTCCCCCATGGGATCATGAGTTTGCTAGTCTAATTAGGATTCAATCTCTATTTTTTTGTTTTCATTGTGTTCTTCATCTCTTTTCCTAATTCAAAATTTGCAAATGGATTTCATGGGAAATCCTTGTTCTTGCTTGAATTCTAAATTCTAGTGTGTTTTTTCTTATTGTTTTGTAGGTATTGGGATTGGGGTTTGCATAGTTACACCAGAGTCTTTGGGTATCATTTTTTCCTTCTGAATAATTTGAGGCACCAGGTCAAGATTTATTTTCCTTTTTATCTTGCGTCTTCTTTTAATACTAGTTTGAAAAGCCATAGACAAAGCCCAACCAAGTACTCTATTCTCCATGAAGGATTGCTTGTCCTTATTTATGACCATTTTAAAGCAATGCTAGCTTTGTCGTACTAGAAACCATCGCCTAAGGATAGGGTTGTTGACAAGGGTAATGGAAAATCTAGGGATTCTCCTCAGAAGAAGGGTAAGAGAAAGGTGTCAGAGGACCCCTCATATAATGTGAACAAAGAGGATTCATAGTCGGTGTCATTTTCTGAGTATTCTATCCATCCTACAACTAATAGAGAAGAGAGACCCCGCTTCCCTATGGACCTTAAGGTGGGGGATCATTATTTTAAGGAGGAATGAGAATTTCCCACTGATTTTCTTGCTATAGCCCACAATGAGGTGGTGGATAATTTTAGGTTAATGAGATGGGTGTTTTTTGAAATTAAGGAAATTAAGTTGAACCAAAGAGCCATGAATAGTAAAATGGAGAAAGCTGATGATGATAATAATAGAGACAGTTGTAGAGGTCAGGCTACTGACTTATGGACTAAGGAAGAGAAGTATATTGTTGAGTGCCTCAAGAAAACAGTGGAGGAATTACATGATTTTAAATGCAATCATGATGGCAAGCAAGCAGATATGGAGTAGTTGAGGAACATCAAAAAATCTCTCCACAAAGTGCTGGTAATGAACCATAAGATTTTAAAATCCACCGGACAAACCATGAATACCATGGTGGAGAACCTGGAAAAATTCTATCAGGTTAAGACTATTGTGTTTCTTGATTTGGACAAAGAGGAAGGGGAGCCAAAGAGTGGAGGGGTGAGTAACAAGACCAGAGTAGTTTTGAAAAGGAAGGTAGACCAAGCTTTAGTCAACATATAGGAGATCAAGAAGTCTGCACTTAATTTGAACAATTTGGAGTAGGAAGCAATAGAGATCCTCAGGAACCTAGCCTAGGGGCTGGTTGTTTTGTGGTTTTTTGTTAGTTTTTTGGCTATGCTTCCGTGGTTTCTTATGTTTTCTTCTTTGTGGGAAGATTTTTGTTTTTGTTTGTGCTCTATTAATGTTATATCCTTCACTTTTTGACTATTAAAGGGTTTTGGGACCCCTATAAAACCTATTTGTTCCTTAATCAAAAATAGTAAAATGTGAAATAAAATAGTGAACACACAAATAAATAAAGGAAGATGGAGTTGTATTTTGAATGCTACAAACATTTGCTTATTGCAGAATAATTTTTTACAAAGAAGTTGCTGCGTGAGAATTCTTCTAGATTCAAGTCTTGAATGGGATGATAGAGTTTTGTGTTGGCTACTGCAAACATTGGGACACCATTGATGGATTTGTGAGGTTTTAGAACAGCAAGGCATCAATATTGGGGAATTTTTGTTGTTATCACACATCTCTAATTTAATTTTGTGTCCCATTTTACATTTGTGATGGGCAAGGTTTTCTTTTTCTATTGTTCATCACTAATGGAAATTAGCATTCCCAAATATATTAGTGATTGGAGATGACGCTGAGTTGTTCACCTCATTTCGAGCATCGCTAATTAATTTTAGTTGTTCTAAATAAAGGAAAGATGTGTGATGGTGCTAGGGAATGTTGATGTAAAGAGTGTGGTGGGCCCGGGTAAAATATTTTTAATGTTTTTCTAAACTTTTAAATTTTTTGCTGAGTGCAATGTTTTAAAGAGGGATTCCTTTTAAAATGTAAATTTTAATGTGAAATGAAGGGGTAAATGTGAAGGTACACGGGTAAGTTTATATTTGCCTGATAAATGATTTTTTTCACAAGAATTGGGCTACATTTTTTCATCGCCATTATATTTCTCATTTCTCATTTTCTATTGGAGATGTGTGATGGAGGCCTTGTGTGAGATGGTGGTGGGGCCCAAAATTCATTTCTAACATTATCATTTGATAATTTTTTAAAGCTAAGTGAATTTTAAAAATGTGAAAATAGGTGAATAGCTTTCTACAACCATCTTAAATTTTAACATTTTTATAAAGATTTTAAATCAAAAAACTTTTATTTGTTGGGAATTTAAATTGAAAATTCATGGGTGAAGTATTATATTTTCTTGAGAGAGTTTTAGAATCCTTCACATTTAAAATGAAAAAAGGATTAAATGTTGCTTCCATTTTAAATTCAAATTTTTTATTTGTTGAGATCAAAATGTAAAAGTTTCACGATAAAAGCAAAAAGAAAACATAGCTAAAGAAAGTGAAAGATGAATAGATGAAAGTGAGACTTTTATTTTTAGAGTGAAGGGTTTATAACATCAAAACATAATATTCTTTCAACTAAAAAGAAGGGAATAATGATGAAGGATGAACTCTTCTCATGGGGAATATTTTTGTATTGCAGGGCAGTGGAGTGAGGAGCAAGAAAACAGAGAGCAGGTTGAAGATTCTTCAACAAGTAAAGGCAGTTATAGATCTATGGTGCTAAGTGTGTTAGGTGTCTTTGGGAGATCACCATTTAGGGTTTTTTATTTTTCCTTAAGTGTTGTTTTCTGCTCCATTTTTCAGGAGATGTTGCTTTGTAATTGATCATAGAGAACACTATAATGTGAATATAGAGCATGTCAAAGTTAAGTTTTAGGGTTTGAGTCTATCAATATTTATGTAATTTTGATTACAATACGAGAAAAATAATGCTAAATGTTTCAAGTTTGATACTATTTTACTCTCTTGTGTACTAGTTTTATAGATTGTGAATAATACAATCAAGGTTGTCTGATTTTTCTCTATCAATTTCAGATAGATGTCTAGCTCTATTCTTGTTTATTAATTCAATGAATTATTCTAGGTTCATGAATATGGCTATAAGTTTGTATTGGATTGAGTGCTAGGATGCTAGTAAGAAGTAAAGGTTAAAACGCAATGTTGAAATGCTATAATGCATCATTTTAGAGCTTCATATACTATCAAGTATGAAAATTGTTATTAGATTATGTATATGTTTTAGTTGACTCTGCTCCAAGGATGAGGCACTGATCTAAGTGTGCTATTCATGTTACATTTGTTGGTTAATGCAGCAGTTGATCATATTTTAAATACAATATTAATCTTAGTTTGTTTGTATGTAGAATTTAATGCTCTACATCTCTCAAGTTTTAATTAAACACTGCTATGAAGGTCAGCCAAACCTTTAAGGTACCATGTCATTCAAACAAGTGAAGGAGAAATATCTTTTTATAGTGTATTTGGTACTTTAGCGCACAAGTATCTATAAATATACTAATTCAGATCACCCTCCCTAGTTTAACAAAGCTAGAAGTGTAGGAGATTTCAGTATCTGAATGAATCTTGTTCTTTGGCCAAATCAAATCTCTGAGTCTAAATATAAGAGTGTCTATTCTTTAGGATTCATTACATCTATTTATTTGGGAACCAACAACTCCATAGTCCCTAATCAAAGTATATTTAGAATGTAGAAACCAATCAACCCAATTATGTGTTGCTTTAGATCCTAGTACATCTTTTGAGTGTATATGATTTTTGGTCTTTGGAGAAATTTTGTGAATAGCTGCTACACCCAATGACTCTAAGATACCACATCTTACAATATTAGCAAACATGATGTAATTGGAATTGGAGCAATCTTGATCCTAGATATATGTCCACATTTGTACCAGTAAAACATTATTTTCACTATCCCTAAGTTTTAGATTTAATTTTCTTTTCTATTCATAATCACCCTCACATAAGAGCATATGAATTTGTAAAGAGTAATGGGGAAAATACAACGTGAGCACCTCCTTTTTGAGATTGAGAAAATCCTCATGCATCTATTCAACAAGAAAGTTGGCATAATCAAAACTAGCATTTTGATTATGATCTTGTATATCTACCACCATCACCAATATATCATGAGCTATCCTAACATCAAAGCCTCGAGCCAATGCTTGATTTAAGCAATAATAAGTGTTTTTGAAATAATATTCAAACTCCTCACACTCAAAAGGCTCAACATCCTTAGTAGTGAATTTATCCCTGCTTCTTTGTCACACAAGGAGTCTTTCTTTGTATGCATATTTTATCTTCTCATACTCAGCATACAATTCAATACTTCTGAACTTTGTAGTATAATTGGGATTTAACCCAAATGAATCTATCATCTTATCCTTTGCTACCTCTAGAATTATATCACCATTTTCACTTCTAATTGTCTTGTTAGTAGGGTTATAGTGCCTTGCTAGTTCCATTGTTAAATCCACTTCTACAAACACATTTGGGACCACCAAATTTCAAAGATTCAACCCCCATAAATAACATGTAGGCTTGCTAGAATGTCACCTATTGAAAGAATATTGGAACAATTTCCATCCACTTTGGAGTTGGAAGTTTTCACCAATTTCGCCAGCACTATCAATCAACCTAGTGGTCACAACAACTTGACATGTGGGTCATTTACCAATTCATGACCCTCCTTTTATATCTTCAGAGGCTTTTTCATAATTTTTTTATTTGCACTTCTAGACCTAGTGGGCATTACAAGAGTACTCAGTGAGGGATTGGACATTGTAAGTGGCTTAGACTTAACCTCAACTAAAGCATCCCGAGTTTTAATTCTTTTAAACCTCTTATGTTTTGGTCTCCTCTCTAGACTAACACTAGATTCACTAGGCTCTAGGTCATTCATTTTTGTAATGCAAATGGAACTAGGGTTTATAATTTCTTACAGCCAAAAGAAACCCTTCACAATTATGAGAAAATAAAACACTACTATTGAATAAGATATTTTTCCTCAAAATTTATCCAATGCTTAATCACCAAATTGAATCTTCCAGTAATGAACAAATAGACAATTCATTCAATTTCCTATCAGCTCTCTAAGGCATTTACCTCACTACTTCAGCTTAGAAGGAAATATCAACTTTTCTTACTTGGGTGAAAGCTATGCCACTCTGGTTATTGATAGCTTTTGGAGCTTGCCCCACAATTTCTTTAGCCTCTAGTATCCTTTCCACTAACCAATGAATTTGAGTGCATGATCAACTAGGTATCTACTTTCTGCTATGTCCAAGAGAGAAGAATGCAACCATTAATACTTGATAATAAGTTCGTGTGAGTGAACTAACAATTAGTTGTTTAGGTTTAAACCCTGATCATTGATCATTCGGCTTTAAAACTATATCAATGGTCATCAAATCATCTCACCACCTTTCTCTTTTGCTTTATGTGAAGTCCTCAAGATTCCACCACATTGCCTCTTCATGTAGTAGTTGTCACTTGTCACTATACTTCATCCTTTCCTAGCTCCATCAGTGATGCAAGTGTTTTATGCAAAGAAATCTCAGCCCTTGGATTTGCAGATTGTTCCCTAATCATGTTCATTTCATTGCTCCTCACTGATCTAGCTTTTCACCTTGGCTCCTATCAGTGATGGGACATATAGTGAAAGCATCATATTTAGACATGTACACCTACATGAAAATAAATGGCACAAAAGGTATCGTAGATAAGATGTACCCAGATTAGCGAAAGAGACGTTTTTAAAATAAGGAACTCTATCACTCATCACTAATCAAAACTAAGGTTTTAAAATGGATCAGCTATAAATGATAAAATATCAGGCCATCGCTTATCACTAACCCTTTTCATAATATTTGCAATCAATTAGCAATGAGAGATCAATCATAATATCATTATATATCACATATCGCTAATCTAGAACTTAGCAGTTAAAAAAAAATTGTGAGATGCAATGCAAAGGAAATACCCCTCTTTGCTCATCGCTGATTTGAAAAATCATTTCATAATATATCCATGATAGGTGATGAAAATAAGATCATAAGGCTAGAGGGAATCACTCATCACTATTACAATATTGAGGGGTCAAACACCATTAGCGATAAGAAATCCCTAAATAATATTGAGAACATCACTCATCGCACATGTAGATTAAAAGTTCCAATAGCTATTCGCAATGAGAAATATCAAAAAGATACTACCTCATTGCTCATCACTAATTTAGAACAAACACTTCAAAAGTCATTAGTAATGAGCGATAAAGATAAAAGGCCAATTGAACTTAAGTGAAAACCTTTAGGCACATGCTCATAAGTTGTTTAAATGTAGGGGACTCTCTAGGATGATATGATAGAAAGAAATCAAGGATGCCTAAGCCATTATAATGTAAAGGATGTAAATCCCAAATAGGTCTCTTTTAAAAAAAAAATAAAATTCTTAGACCTAGGACTAGGGAACTGGTTTACTAGACAATAATGATAGACACAAGAAATTTTAGAAAATGATTGAAAATTGAGGAAATAGGGAGTCAACAAAAAAATAGTGTTGAACTTCTCTTTTGTTATGTGTCCTTGATGTCAAAACTACCCTAGGTTGGTGCCTTGGCATTTTCACAGTTTGGCATTGGCATATTTAGTGATTATCTTGTGGTATTGATTGTTGGATTCATGTGCAGAGGCTTTATATCTGTTCAGTGGAGTTAATTTTTTTCCTACAGGTTGGATCAGTGTAGTGGATTAGTTTGTACATGTTTTCATGTGGTTGACATATGATATTGGCATTCTTGATAATGTCTCTGGCACTCTTGTTCAGTTTGGTTTATTCAATATTATAACTTTTAGTACATATTGTTTGGTTAGTAATGATTGGCATCATGGCATGTTTATGATACTTGGTGCATTGATTATTATTGTATTTAGTATGGCATATTTAGAAGGTTTCACTTTGTATGGGTTTTCAACTAGTTTAGTGGACAATATTTTTCTTACATTTAGATTTTGATGTATTTTTGTTACTAATGTTTTGGCTACATGTGTAGATGAAAGGTTTCTATGCTGATCAAAGGATCATGGTGTTGTCTATTTGATGTAGTGTTAACTCTTACAGGTGATTGCAAAGGTATATTATTGATTCAGTTCAGTATTTGACATTCAGATTCAATGTCTTTATACATTTGGTGAATACAATTATTCACATATACATGATAGTATTGAGCTTTAGTTTTGCACTATGAACATAGCATGAATTCACACTTTATTGTGACTCAACACTATATGCTTTACATACTCATATGTCAGTGTTACATTGATTATTCATATACACATGGTATTTATGCTTATTCATAATGCTAACACTTAAGCATTATCAAGCACTTTGATTACTTAGCATATTTTATAAGTGCTATCGGGTTTCACTTTACATTATTCACTTAGCACATTATGTGCTATCGGGTTGATATATATATATAGTGCTTTCATAAAGCACTAAGGCTAACATCATATTTTTGGGCTCATAAATGTTATACTTTGAAGAATGGTGACATCGATGATATTTGATGGTTATTATTTAATCTGGAGACTTTGGTCTTTTCCATGTATGTGGTGATCAACATACTTATTACTTGGATAGTCAGCTTATTTTGGGTGCTCATTGTGTCACATAGACTTTGATATGGCTCATTATAATGTTGGTTCCTTGGATCTCAAAATCATTACGTTTTGACTAAAGAATTTCAAATGTTTATTGATTATGATTTGGTACTCAATGAGATGAAGACTAGGGTAGACAAATGATGATTTCATTTTTTCCTAATAAACTCGAACCCTGGCTATACCACCATGATGCACTTTCAGTTATAGTCCAAGCTTAATACTGGAGGAATTTTGAGTTGGTGTTTTAGTATGCTAGAGTATGGAGGTTGGTGGTTTCTATTGTGGACTTTCCATGAGCCAGTAGTGGAGACTTTTGTAGGTTTGTTGAGGATCTTTAGGGATTTTCCTTGCAAGTTAAATCCACCATGACAGAGGTAATATCTATGCATTACTTTGGTCTTTCAAAGGTAAATCTGGTAAATGAAAAGTAAAAGAGAAAAAGAAAACCTTGATTCAGTTTCGAATAAATTTCATTTACTTTGTTTTGCAATAAAAAACAATGAAGAATTACTTCATTTCTAGTTATTGGTTTTCAATTTTAAAACAACAATTATGTTTTTAGATTTGTGATTTTGAAAGAGGAAAGAAAAATAAATTATAGTTGAAAAAATGTGGTTTTATTTTGTAACTGTAATTTGTATTTTTGCAATGGAAACACTAACTCGAGTGTTTGTTTCGAACTTGATTTTGATAGGTTGGAAAAAGGGTTTTAGTTTTATTTTCTCTATAAATTCATTCTTTAAGCCATTGTTCAAATGGGGAATGTATGAAGAAAATACAAAGCAGTTGTTGGTTATATCATTGTTATATCTACAATATTTGAGAAGAGGAAAGAGGTTTTTATTGTGTAAAATCTTTGGTTCTTATAACAGAGATATCATTTAGTTTTATGAGGAATTATTTTGGTACTATTATAAATAGTCCATATTGTAGTTGGAATCATTGAATATCCTTTATATTTATGTATTCATTAATGATTTTGGGACTGAAAATAAAGTGCAGTTGTAAAGTCATTGGTGATTACATTTTTAGATAGTGACTTTGTGCACTGAGGGGTTGGTTCTCCTATGAAATTGGTGCTTCAGAAAAGGTGTTGAGTTTTTGCTCCACCATTTTTACAAAGTTGGTGCTCTTTGATTAATAAAAGGGAAATTTTAACGAGTGGTTTTTTATACCCCAAGAGGGTTTTTCAACTTAGGAAATATTTGTGTTATGTGATGTTATTTGTCTCTCATTTTGTTTCATGTTAATGTGCTCATTCAATCAATTCTCTGATACTTTTAGTGTGTTCAAAAGGTTCATATTTCAGAATTTTGTCATGCAAAGTTAAAATTGTTCAAATCTGATTTAAAAAGCCTTTTGTTAAGCAAGTTAAATCTGCATTGGGAAAAGTTGTTCTGTTTCAAGAGCATAAACAAGATTGTTCACACATTAATTGAACAATATAATATGATGCTTTTAATATGAGTTGTAAATGTTAATCAAGTTTCATGTCAATCTAATTTAAATTTTTAATGTTCACTTGCATAAACAAGCCTACCACATTGGGTTTAAATTAGTAAAAAGTTTCATTGTGCTTTCAAATTCAAAAGTTAAAATCATATCACTTTGATTCACCCCCCCTCTTAGAGTGAATCCACTTCCAAAAAATAGAACATTATAAGAATTTATGAATAATGAATCCTAAGTCCTCAAATATATCAGTCCCTCATTCAAATGTGACAAGGGTTTGAGATGTAACATTCAATTTGTAGGTTCCATCAAGAATCAAGCTACAAATTAGCACTTACACTTTC
This sequence comes from Sequoia sempervirens, assembly GCA_007258455.2. Taxonomy (NCBI): domain Eukaryota; kingdom Viridiplantae; phylum Streptophyta; class Pinopsida; order Cupressales; family Cupressaceae; genus Sequoia; species Sequoia sempervirens. The sequence goes on along the minus strand of VDFB02281492.1, from coordinate 274,470,132 downwards.
TAATAAGGTGTGTAAGAAGTCAGGATTGGGTTGACACATGGCTCAAAAACCTATAATGGTAAAAGGGTTTCAAGTTCTATTCTAGGATCCAATCCTACAATGTAGTCAAAAATCAAAATCAGGTTGTCACCAAGCATCAGTGCTACACAAAATAGAACTAGTTCAGGAATCACCCCAAATTATGATCTCGATGATAAGTCAAAAGTTAGAATCGTGATGTCACTTGAGACCAGATTCTCAGAAAGTAACATGGGTTTGAGTATCTTTTTTATTTATAATCCCAATAATATATAAGAAGCTAGAATCGAGTTAACACTTGATATCAAAAATCAACACTATGTCAAGAGTTTGGTATTTGTATGAAGTCTAATCCTAAAATTAATGCATGGATTGAAATCAAGATAAAATTTGGCACCTCAATAAAATTTTTGAACATTGTAAGGTTACGATCTGAACTTTGATTCTGATCAAAGATCAAAAATTGGAATCGAGACATTGTAAGGACCTCAACCTATGAGGTGGTGACAAACTAAAGTTTAATTCTAAAACCTGATCCCATAGAGAATGTGAAAATTGGGTTTTGGAAAATACTAATCATGAAGGTGTTTTAGTGAATTTTATCAAAAATTTCAAGTATAGCTTCAGGATTAGGATCGAGATAGTTTCAAAACCCTAATAGATGTTAGAAACCAAGATCACCTACATGCAATCACCTGTCACATGCAAAAGACATGCAGAACCAAAGAAGATGTTATGTAAGCCTCAAAGTAAAAATGCATTAAAGAGAATCAATTATTACAAAGAGATCAATCCTTATGAAGGAGATGAAGAAACCCTAAATGAAACCCTAGTGTGCACACTTAATAATTAATCAATTATTAATGTGCCTAAGTTTAGCTTTAAAGCAACTAAAGGAATAAGTGACTTAATTAATTAACCAATATGATATAATTAATTAAGCATAATAACTTATTACTCTAACACCCCCCCCTTAAGATGAACTTAGGAAGAAGCTAAAACACTAGAATGAGATGCATGAAAGCAAAGATGGGTCCCGACAACTAGGCCTAATCAGGTACCCATTTACAAATGCAAGAATGAGGTAGAGAAGGAAAAACCCAGTGGGACAAAACCCCCCTACAATGAGATGACATGCTACAAAGAAGCATTGGAAGAACTCTGTAGAGTAACACTGGAACCAAAATCTGGAAAGCAAGGAAAGATTCTTCTGTCTACTACTAAAACTAGATGAGAGTCACTGATTGACTCAAGGAATTATGAAAAAAGCAATAGCAGACCCAATGCCTCGAAACACTCAAAAACTCCAAATGGGAACAACCCTAGAATCTATGAAGCAAAAAACAATTATTGAAAGATGTATTACTGAAAATGAAGTGCAAAGATGCAAGATGCACCCTCCCAACTACCAAAACATCCAAGTAATCTCCAAACAACCCATCGGTCCAAATCTAGACTAAGTGATCAACTTGGGATAGATACAAAAAAAAGTGCATGGATAACAACATAGAGCTCCTTAATACCTTTCCAACGCCGTGAAGATAGTGAAAATCGGAGATCATGGAAAAAAAGTTATTAGCTCAGAAGCATAAAATAAACATCTGAATTCAAACAGAAATAAATGTAGGTAAACAATAAAATACTGAAAAATAAACAACACCACTAGAAAGTGCTCAGAACCAGCTTTCCGACGATATCTCGTTTACCCGATTTCGATACCATATGCCCAAGTTATGACCAAAAGAAAAAAAACTACTTCTTTAGGAAAAATTAGGGCTAGGAGGGGCAAAGAGGGCCGGCCGTACGGATGACGTCAAAAAAAGGCGAGCTTAAATTTGACGGCCATCTAGCCGTCACCACAAAAATTTGGGCCCCCCTACAAAAAAAATTGACACAACCCCTGGTTGCTGGTATGACTAGGGGTTGGGTGTTGGAGTTGGTCGGGGGCCCAGCTCAGAGCTCTCGGTCCCCCATAGAACCTCGGCTAGTGGAGCTGGAGCCCGCAGGGGCTGGGCAGGAGGTCCCCAGTCTGCCATGTGACTAGGGTGGACTATACATGGGTCCGCGGGGGCTGGACTGAGCTCGGTGACGGATGTGCGGTGGAGAGGGGCGGCAGTGGCTGAGTGGTGGCCGCCCAGTGGCCATCGGGCGGCGGGAGCCTTTTGAACTGTGAGTGCTGCACAGATCCAAAAAAAGGTACATTTTTTTTAAAAAATTCAATTTTCGTGCTTCGATTTGCATGCTGGGGAGGCCGTATGGCGCCCCAGACAAAAATTTTGCCTCCCAGATCAACTGCACCAAAATCGATGAAATGACAGGAGTTCTTAGGGTTTTTGGCCACTGCGAACACAATGGCGGTGTCTGTTTGAGCCCAAAGTGTCCCAAAAAATCGGCTACCCCCAGATCTTGCAAAAAAGATGCCTATGGAAACCCTTGCATTAGAAACTCACTGGAAGACCATATCTTTAGATCACAAATGGGCAGTTATAGGTCTGGAGCTCTGATACCATGTTAGAAACCAAGATCACCTGCATGCAATCACTTGTCACATGTGAAAGACATGCAGAACCAAAGAAGATGTTCTATAAACCTCAAAGTAAAAATGCATTAAAGAGAATCAATTATTACAAAGAGATCAATCCTTATGAAGGAGATCAAGAAACCCTAAAAGGGAAAGCCTAAATGAAACCCTAGTGTGCACACTTAATAATTAATCAACTATTAATGTGCCTAAGTTTAGCTTAAGCAACTAAAGGAATAAGTGACCTAATTAATTAACCAATATGATATAATTAATTAAGCATAATAACTTATTACTCTAACAATAGAGACCAATTAAAATAACTTAACCATATTTCCATTTCTTCTGAGGATCAGATGCAGGAAAAACATAGGGTTTTCAACTCATAGTTCGCAATGATCAAAAACTTTATAACTATCAAAACTTGAAACATAGTCAACCTAATGGTATGGAAACCCTAGCCAAACTAGGGCATGTTAGGAATAAGAAACCCACACAAGGAACACAAAGCAAATGTCAAGAAAATTGAAAATCATGAAAACCCAAAATAAAAGGGACACCAACAAATTAGAAGGTTCAAGGAAGACAAGAAACAAGAAAAAGAAAACACACAACACAATAAAATAAATAAATTTGCAAACCAACAAAAAGAACAAACAAACAACATAGAGGAAAGCAAGAAAACAAGAAAACGAAAGAAAAACAACCTACCTTGAGACACACAATGAAAAATACAATAATATATGGCAAGAAATATCCAAACTTCAATCTCTAACCCCTTCTCTCCACTTTGGCTCCTTTCATTGAAATGCAAAAGAAACAATGAGAAAAAACTATGGAGTGATAGGAATATAAACAAGTTTACATGTGCGAATAGGTAGCCATGATTGCATGGTAGGTTAGATATCAGGGTTCAGAAGTTACTCGGACAAAAACCAACGTGAAACAAAAATGTAGGTCAAAATTAAAGATTGGGGAGGGACTTGACATGAGAATCTTCAATGAATGCAAAGTTTCAAAAAAAAAAAAAATATTGAACCCAACAAAAAAGAAACAAGGTGGATGTTGGAATCTAGATTAAGATGGAACCATGAAAAAGAACATATGAAAGGTTTTGGGTTTTGGTTCTAGTATGATATCCAATTTCAAACACACAAGGGGAAAAAAAAAGGTTAGAAATTGAAGTCGGGATGAAAACGAAACTAGAACCTATGAATGTTTTTGGTTTTGATTTCTTTTCAAAACCCAATTTTGACGAAAAAAAAGACAAAACATGGGGAATAGGATTGGATTGGAAATGGTAATTCACACTTCAAAAAGTGCAAGGCAACAATTGAATCCTGAAACCCAAATCCCAATGAGGAAAAAAAAAACAAAGCATGGGAAGTGGGATTGGGGACAAATAGAAACTTAAACCCAATAAAGGTCTCAAGTGAAAGTAACAATTTGAATGCAAAGATTAGAATTGGGATGAAAGTTGTAACTCACCCTTTGTAAGGTGTCAAGGTCCAATGACAGTCCAAAACCTAATCCAGACATAACAAAGAAAACAAAGACTTGGGAGAAAAAAGATAACTCCCAAATTCCAAACAAGAACACCAAAGGAAAAAACAACAAAGGGGGACCCATTTGGACCAAAAACAAAAAATGGGGTGATTATGCAAGGCATAATAGGTTCTAGCTTGATTTTGAGGTGTGGGTATGGAAGTGCTATTAATATTTTGTGTAGCTCTCGTATTATCAAGAATTATTCTCATATCATCTATTTTCCTTACTACTCTAATTCTTTCTTGTTCTAGTATATTTATCATTAATTGTATATCATTCATTTCCTTATTCAACTTCCCTTCAATTAAGGGTGCATTAGTAGGGATATGATCTTATGAAATAGCCAGAGAGGCTTTTGTTTATATGAGAGGTGGAATCCCAATTGCTTGATGGGCATTAATAGGGTTTTCAAAGGGAAAGGTATGGCCTTTAGAAGCAATAGGGTTATTATAAAGTTGACCTGTATCATAGAATTTCCAAGGGGAGGGTTTTTATCCAAAATTTCTTGTGTAGGGTCAACCCTACTTTGGTTTATTTCTATATTCCTTGCTTTTCTTTTTTTTCTTTGAGAGCTTGTAGGCCCTAATAATTAATTTTCTAATGCATCCTCCTCATTCAAGAGAGCATATCTATATTGAGAATAATTAGAACTATCTTCACTATGAAAAATATAACTAGCATTTTATCATAAGTAGGATTAGACTTACTTGCATCTATGTGTCTTGTGTCTTTATTTCTCCAAGTTATCCTAGTCTTTGAAAGTTCTCCATGAAGTTTCTACATAGGGTCTACTTTTTGGAGGGATCTTCTACAATGCATGATGACAATCTTCTGAGACTTTCATCTTTTCAACTAGTCTTATTAGTATGTAGTAGATTATTAGAGCCACCACCCAAATTACTAGAAATAATATTATATTTTAATGCACTTTAATAGAAACACCAAACTTGAAAAATTCTTAGAATCTTCCTTAATAGCTTTGAATAATTTTTTTTGACTCAATACTTCTAGATGTGGGCTACTATATATAAATTACTTCTATTCCCCAGTAGAGACACTAATTTTTTGGTGTTTCCAACTGATTGTCTAGGCTTTCCTAAAGATTTTCTACTTGTTATGCTTAGAAATCCTAGGTCAATAGCCAAAGAATAGGAGATAGGTTTTATAATTTTCTCCTCTACACTTTTTTCTCTACAAAACCAGGGTCAGTTCCCCTACAATATAATTTAACATATAATCACTTCTTTGCAATAATTCCTTTGATAATAGACTATTCACACTAATATGGTAGAAGGTAAACTGATGGGATAAGTCATGTTTGCAACACTCTATATTTCCTATGTTTCTTTGTATTGTGGTAATGAGCATAAAATAGAAAAAATATAGAAAAGTAAAGGTTTTGATTTGATTTAATGTTTTATTTTTCCTTACCCTCAAATAATGTGAGTCACCTTGACCAGTGCCTTATCCACAATAGGGTCTAATAATTAGATAAACTCCTACAATAGACCAACTCTTGGATTCTTACAACCTCATTGGCTTATAGTGAGAAACCAATAAAAAAATAATGCTAACACACTACATAAAATTCCATACTAAAACCACACAATCTCAAATGAATGAATTGAAAAGAAAGTTATTCTATCCCTTGAATACAAACTAAGAATTCAAACACCCACAACATAAAGTATTATATGATAATGAAAGATAATCATTGATTATATTGATCCAAAAGATAGTGATTATAATGGTGGAGAGTATAATAGATTTATATTCAAATTTTAGATAATACAATGAGTATTCTAGTCATCTATTGTTATTATAGAGAAAAACTTACAACATTCCTTATCCAAGTTTTAGAGGACTTATCTATTCAACTTGATTTTATACATAGATTTTCAAAGAATAAGAATCAATACCCTTTGAATGAAAATAAAACTTTCCTTTATAGTTTTGGCATAACTCAAAAATTAACTAGGCACAAACCCTAACCCACTAGGATTTGCAAAAGATAACAAAATACCTGACCCGAGTTACAAAATCTAATCATATCCTCACTAGAAGCCAACATGTAGAACCAAATGATCAAATACATTAACTCCATTGGAAATAGAGGATGGAATGCTCCTAAAATGATGCGCCCAAATTTTCTTCATCCATTAGAAGTTCGTGAGGATGAAAGAAGGCACACAATCTAACTAAAATCCATGTTGAAACCCTAGAAAAAATCATGAAAAGATTTGAGATGAAATCCCACCATAAATGCTCCAAGAATCCATGCCAAGCCACCATATTAATGAGAACACAAACCCTAAATAAATCCTCCATGAAATCCACAATAGATCATGAAAAATGATACAACATTAATAGAAAGGTTGTTAGTGGCACATAAAGAAAGCACAGGAATTGGTGGAACCCCTAAAAATATTTGCATTCCATTGCTAAATTTTACAAAAACAAGGTTTTTTTCCTAGTTTGGAATGCGTTTTAGGGCTTATGGTTTCAGTCAATTTAATTATTTAGGGTTTTTGTGTCTCTTAAACCCTTTCTAAAAATCCTAAGTGTACATCCCTTTTCAAATGTTCTCTTTAACTATTGACCTCCTATCACTAGTTATCGGTTACTCGAGTCACGACTTGTTCCATTGAGCTTGTTCATTTATTGGCCCCTTGAACCTAGCGTCCTATTGATACTTTTTGATTTATTATAAATATTGCTTTATGTCATGTAGGTCATAAATATTTTAATATTTTCTAAGTGGTCCTAAGTCAAGATTTTAATTTTTCAATCATCAGTCTAATGTTATGGTCTTAGTTTTTATGCCCCCATCATTCATTAACCTATTTGGCCCCCTTTTAAGTGCTAACAATTATGCATATGCAAATATCATCACTTTACATAGTTCATTGGATCTATAGGATCACATCCTAACCACTCCCTATGCCCCTATTTGGTTCTTATTTCCATTAAAATAATTAAGTGGGCTAGTGGGTGAGTGTCATGTGTCTTATACATTAATGAACCCCAACTTATTCAAAGTCAACAAGTGGTAGCCTCTAGTGGATCAACAGTGGATATGAGTCGACGTGGCTACATCTTGACCATTCCCTGCACCTCCACTTGATTTTAATATTCATTAAAATAAGCTTATGGGTTGGTGAGTGAATGACATGTGTCCCATTGTTAGTGGGGCCCATTAAACTTAAAATGAAATGAACACAATGTTTGATGAGATTGGTAGTTGAGATAGGGTGATGTGGCTCAATATTGTTCATTCCCCACCAACCCATTAGGGACACACCTTCATCTCCTATCTCTCAATGGGGAAGCAAGGGAGTGCCACTTGGAAAAATTAGAATCTTCAATGAAACATTATTAAAAGGGAAATATTAATGAAATATTTTGGCATATGGATATGAGCATTAAAGAATGCACTACTATAGGGACCTTTTAAGAACATGTTTTAAAACCAAGCAAGATATTTTAATCTAGACCATTCATCATGTTTAGATGTTATTCACTAAGGAAAAGTATTTGAAGGGTAAAGAGTGCATAGATTGAAAGTGCTAGATTGAATCTGAGCCCTTCCTCACCTCCCCGCTATTAAAAATTGCAAGCGAGTTATACCCAAGGGGGAAGTAGGGAAGCTGACACATGGATTTTCTCATTGTTGGTAAGGATGGTGGAACCTACATGTGACTTGGAGGGTTTTCCACATGGCATATCTCATTTGGATAATGGAAATAAAAATATATAGTTATCTTTTTCAAACATATTTGACTCAATTTGCATCGTTTGTTAGTCCATCTCATTGTGCAATCAAGGATCAAAATTCAAAGTTGGTATTAAAGGAAAATGAGTCATTCTAGTTCATGTCAGCAAACCATTATGGTAAATAAGATGTAGAGCTACCAAATTGGAAAGATTTAAAACCATAAAATCTCACTTTAAATCATAATAACAAAATGTTAATACATCCAATGCATCCAAGGAGTTTGTGCTGAAAATTTTGAGCTCATTCGATGAACAATTTAGGGTTTCAAGCATTCACAAAACTAGTAAGTAAAATTGATAATTTGATTCTAAATTTCTTAAGTAATTGCTTAGTTGTGACTGGTCTATTGTTCTGTCATTAGGTTTTTCTTATTTAATGCATTTTTTTAAAGGTTTGGAATTCATTGCGAACAATTAGCTTGTCTATTCCTAATATTGTTTTGTTACAAACCCTTTCCCAAGCTACAAACTTGTATTTTTCTAAAAATAAACACTAGTTTGTGAAAGTCCTAGAATCATGGCATCTAAATCAAAGCGTTTGTATCTAAGGAACAAGATTTTGGTTCAAAGCCCCCAATTAGACCCATTGTTCAAGATTCGATTGGAAAATTGAAGCCCTCAACCTCTAAAAAATCTAAGGTTTAATTATTATTTTGTGGTACAAAAATTGTGGAAATCCTTGTTGACAAACAATGTACTATTAAGAATGCCACATTTCCCTACACTAGATGGGTAATGTTTAGCTGCTGGTTTGGTAATATAAATTTTGGAATTCCTATGGGTAACCCTTAGAATTTGGATTTGGAGTTCTAAGTTGATTATACCAAATGTTTATATGGATGTTGACATGTTAAAGGAAGTGGCTGCTAACTATGATCTAGTCACAAGGAGTGTGAGGACATTTGATGGAATAGAAATGGTAAAGGTCACAAGGGTTGAAATCACAAAAGGCCAAATTTAAATATTGATCATAATTGGGGAGATATTATCCCTTATCCTAGCTATATATTTTTGAGAGTTTATGGCACAAATGTCTCACCCCACATGTTTCTCGAGGATGTTCCAAAAAAATTGGTTTTCTAGAATTAATGTGGCAATTGGGAAATGCAAAGAATAACAACTTGAAAGATCAAGGAAAAGGAAAAATTTTCCCTTCATATACTTTTTTCTCTAATTTGTTATGATCAAAGGAGGATGGGATAAGATTAATGATATAATCAAGCCTCTAGGAATGAAAAGAGTAGCAAACAAAAACCATGATCCATGGCATGGTTGAAAGTAAGGATTAGAAGTTTGAAGTTCATCCATAACTTCTATTTCCCAGAAGATGTGATAAGAAATATCTTTGATTTTCAAAAGTAGGATGATAGAAATATGAACTAGATTGCCTACAATAAAGTGAAAAGGAAATAAAGGAAAAATATCCATAATTCACTACTCTTCAGGAACTTTCAAATGTGATGAAAAGAATAGAGTATGTATTCCAAAACTTTCGGATAGTTGTTGGGAATTTGAAGGGTGAGAAATTGATCCAAGAAAAAGGAAAATTTATTGTAGTGAAAGAAAAAGGTGAGGGGGAGACCCCCATGATGTAATATAGTCTAGCCCCCTAACCCAAAAAGAAAGTAAGGCTTTTTAAGTGAAAGAAGAACAAGGAAAAGTAGAAGGAACAAGTAATTCAAACCTCTTCTAAACAAGAGGAAAATAGAGCCTCATCCCAAGTACAAAAAGTGCCACACCATCTCATTTTATGTCAAATGAACCTAAAATTACTAAAATTGATTCATCACCTAGGCAAGCAGGCCCACCTAGGTAGCCACCTTAGAAGAAGGAAAAGGTTGAATTAGTTGGCCTAGTGGACTATGCAAAAGATTTCTATGATGAAATTTTGGTGATAGAAGAAGAGATACAATAAGGAATTCCTTCTCAACCTAGGGAGATCATAGCGGCTTAGTTTAAGATTGAGAAATTTTAACTTCACTGGCATAAATAACCAAGATGATGTTAGAGAGGAGGCATGTGCAAAATTCATTGATGATGATTCTTTTGTAAATTCTAAAGCTTTCATGGAATTTGTTTGGAGGGCTAAGAAAGATGAATTTTTTAATAAAATTGTAGAGAAAAGAATCTTGCATACAATATTGTGAGATGCAGTCATCTAATCCCAAGTAATAAAGAAAATGAAATAAATCTTTCAAGAAATAATTTCTCAGGAGGGTAGAGAATTGGTAACGAAAAGTGGTATTCTTTTATTACCAGAATGGGATTTTTCCTTTGGAATTGTATTTGATATAGTAAAGAGGTATGATAGGCCTCCGTATAATTCTAAAGAGGAAGCTACAATTTCACTACAAGGATTTGCATTAAGTGAGTAGTGGGATACATTGGCCATTTGGGCCCTAGCCCCTAACACCAAGAAGCCAAACATTGTAGAACCTGTTGCAAATTATAGAGGGGGTTTAATCATAAAAAGGGTATCTAACACATCTACTATTGAAGTTGCTACAATGTCAGTTAATTTTACTTAGTTCACAAAAGAAACATTAGATTCAGTAACAACTGAGGAAGAGAAGTTTAGAAAATTGTACAATGATTTATTAGTTCACAAGGGTTAGCAACAAAAAATAAATTGCAAACTGAAATGGAATTGTTGAAGGAGCAAATTTGAAATTTCCAACATGGCAAACCAATGAAAATGAATGTTACTTCTCCTTTTGCTTCACAAGAGCCAACACATGCTACTTCCACACCTCCTACAAGTTCTTCATGGGAAATTATGCCTTACAATATAGGAAATTCACCCATTTCTATGGAGGAACCAAGCACATCTGAGGCACCAAAAGTAGAAAAATTTAGTAAAGAATAATTACTTGAGAAGTTGAAAGATTATGAGGAAAGGTGCAATCAACAATCCATAGTTTTTTACTTGATAGTAATATGAAAATTGTGACATTTATATTGGAGCATCTAAATAAAGGTATTGATAAAATATTAATTAGCATCCATGTTAATTATTCTTCCATGAGGGATGCAATAAATAATTTTGAAATAGATAAGGTGGAAATACCCCTCATGGAGAAATGGGATGCAATAAATAATTTTGAGATAGACAAGGAGGTGCAAATACCCCTCATGGATAAATGGATCACAAGACTATATGATTTGAGGATAATGGTTGTGGGATCCAAACATGATGAAAATAAGCCTAAAAACCTTCAACCTACCCTTAAAAATGTGAATGGAATCCAAGAATTTCAAGGAAAGATTGGGCCTTTAGAGGCTAAAATAAGGAATTGGTTAAAAAATTTCATGAAATGAATCATGGTCTCTTTCTTGACATATTGAAGAATAGTGGTGATATCAAATCTCTGCAGGATTGAAAAAAGGAGGATAGTGAGGTAATTTCAAATCAAGAAGCCAAAATTTGTGAAGGAGATATGATCATGCTCAAGAAAAATATGCATATTATTGCTCAGGAAGGAATGGCTCTTGAATAATTTGATAAGGAGGCTAACTAGGTTGTCACCAAGTATGATCCTTATAGATTAAAGGCTGACAGTATTATCACTTTCAAGTGGCCCAAAGAGGAAGAATTTCAACATGGAAGGATAAATACTTGGATGTCTTGGAGGATTGAGCTACTAGCATGGGGAAATCACTAAAAAAAAATAATTTTGGTCTACAACAATGGTGAGTAACGAATGGGAGAAAAACAATACATGGCCTAGAACCAGTATAGATTAGGTTTTTGATAAGGTAATGTCAAAATATTGTTTTCTCCCCATTTTGAATTAGATGAAAAGGATGCAAACATGGAAGTTTTTTGTCTCTTCTATCTTTCTTCGATTTATTTATTTTCTTTCTTCATGTTTGGGGTATGTGGACACAATTTTGAGAGCATGTGGATATATTGCTACATCAACTTAAAGAGTGCCTTTCAAAAGGGGGGACCAGATCCTCATCAATGAATGTAAATGGCTGTTGTCCCATGTGAAATTTCCCTCCATCTAAAATAAAAATATAACTTCAAAGGAAATGTATTGCAATGGTCCACTATAAATAGGACATGTGTACTTTCTGGCCTGAAGCTTGTTTTCTCCTTCATTTCTATAAGAAGGAATTCAAGGGTAGACATATGGGTTTGTTGGTTTATTTCTAATTTATCACACAATTTTTTTGTAATGAGAATACAAAGATAATTTTAGATTTTTATCTTAGGTTTTGAGTCTATTAATATGCATAAGTAATTTTTTATAACAATACTAGTAAGTGAATTTAAAATGGTGCAAATTCAAAGTCATTTCTCTCTTGTTATACTTAGTTCATGAATTATGAATTTATTGATCAAGGGTTAATTTATTTGTCTAATTTTGTTTCAATGATGTATGGATTTCATCTCAATTTAAATTCAAAGAATTAATTAGATTGCTCAGGCGAAGCTATAGGCACATGTAATTTGAGTGCAAGGATATTTATAAAAAAATTTGGTTTAGGATACAATGTTGAGATATTGTAATGTAGTGTGTCAAAGATTTATGATGCTATGTGTTATTTTTTTATCCAGTTATGTTTGTGTTTAGATTGACTCCTTTCATAGGATTAATCTGTTTTTTGTTCATGATATATCTTATTGATCATTCAACCAAGAAATCAAATTTTATAAAAAGACTTTTAAGTGAACTACAATTGTTACTATTTTATGTTAATCTCTTCCATTCTCATGCTCCAAACATTGAGTGTTGTAAAGGAGTAGCCATCTCTCTTGACACATTCCATTTTTTGAGCCATTATATGAGAATTCATCTGTTATTTGGGTGATCCCACAATATTGGTTTACAATTTCTAGGAGATTTATATTTTTGATGAAATCAAATATTTTTACAAAATATAATGATTTAAGCCCTGAAAATTTCTATTTAGATGGTTCTAGTTGAAGAAGGTTTGATCAAACCACCTTAGATCAGTGCAATAGATATTTATGTGCTTGATCCAACAAAAAAAATTAAATTAAATTTTGATGCATACAAAAAAGTTATGGTTTAGCCAGTAAATCATGTCTAAATTGTAACTGGTTTGACTTTGAAACTTAATTAAGAAAAAAATATTCAATGAAATGCTATGAAACCAATTCCATGGACTAGATCTTGCAATTACAAATATAAATTCGAAAAAAATATAATTTTATCCTTCATAGAAAAAAGTTGTGTTAGCAAGTAATGCCACTCTTTAAAAATGGTGTTTACTGTTAAAAAATATTTTTCAAAGGAGATGGAAAATGAAGTGCAATATGATTCCCAAAAAATTAGAAAAAAATATATTTAGAATCTATAGACAAAATGTCACAAATCACTAGTTTGCATCATCTTCAAATTTCTCACAGTTCAGCCACTATAGGTGCCCGGAAGTGAAGATTTGGTTAAACAAATCAGTTCAATGTCTAGTTTGGGAAAAAAAATTAAACCACTATTGTGAGATCACCCATTTGTAATGTAATTAGTCATTAGGTGAAGATTTATTTCAGTACAATGTGGGATCACCCTCCTAGATCTTGTAAAGCCTGAAGTGCAGGAGGAAACCATTGTTGTTTTCACTTGTTCGTTGGCCAATTCCTTTAGGTTGTTGAGAATTGGAAATAGAAAAGTCCCTAGGATTCCTTGAAGATCAGTTTGGTTCTTGAAAAGCCACCAATAAATTAGAAACTTTACTAGGGAATAGATTTATGAAAACATTCATGTCCCAATATGCTTTGTCTAAGCATTGAAATTAAATTTATGCACATTCACAATGGGGTGTAAATTTTATCAAATATTTATCAAATCTTGCTAAATCTTGTGGAATTCTCCAACCATTTATCATTTTGAAGGTCATTTGCATAGAACTTGTCAATTATTTGTGTGTCCATGCAAATTCTCCACTTAGAGTGTTGAGGATTGGCTTAGGAGTTCTCTGTGTCAAGAAATCCTTATAATTCTTTGAAGCTATTTTACAATTCCCAATCATTTTGGGTGGAGAATCTGAATTCTTTGCACTAGTGTGCATTATTTGAAAACATTAAGAAGGTTTTGATGAGGATGAATTGCAAATGAAAGATGAGGAAGACAAATTTAACATGTAGAAAAACTTGAAGGAAAGCTTCAAAATACCTAAGAAATCATGGGTACATAAGGACACAAATACAAGTAAGTGCACTCCACATCCTATCCCTGAAAATAAAATTCCTTTAAGAAATTCTAGCAATCATGAAATCCAATAGAATCTATTAGGACTAGCCTATGATGATGAAGAAGATTGTGAAAATAAAACTATTGTAAGTATCCATAGGTATAGACCCAAGCAATTAAGAAGTATAAGTAGGAGTCATTACCATAATGTTGTTTCCTCAAATGTTATCATTGTTTGTGGAATTCTCCCTCCCACATCCAATGGATAGTCACCTTTACCACTTGGTTTGTTAACTAGAACCAATGATGATTCCCAAAACCTAATAGATTTGGAAGAATCTTATGGTTTAGAAATCACTCTCCAATATCCTGAAGAGGTTTTTGGAGATGTTAGTTCTCTTAGAAGATAAATTAAAATCTAAGCTAAGGAGGAATACAGAGTGGGAAAGGGAAGAAAAGATTAGGAATGATATGATTGAAAGAGAAATATTAATAAGTAAATTGGATTAGATGAGACTTTTGAAATAGGTTGAACCTGAACCAATCATCATTATTCCTATAGTATCTGAAGCCCTTGAGAAGGAAACCCAACTTGACCCTATGAAAAATGCTAGTACCAACACATGGATTGAATCTAGAGTTACTAGTACTATTGCTACACATCCTACTATAAGCATTTCCAATCCACCACCTAATAAAGGGAAGTAGCCTATAAAGAATTTTAATATCAATGATAAATCCACATTTGAGAAGATTCCCTTACCCCCTAAATCAGAATCTGTTATGGATCAATTAAGAAAGGAAAATGAGGCTATAAAAAAGGAACTAGAGAAAATGGAGATTATGACAACAAATATTGAGATGAAGAATGTATTGTCCAGAGAAAATTTGCACCCCTATGAAAATTCCCCTTTCACACACCCTCACCTTAAAAAATCAATTCTGGAGGTGAAAATTCACATCACCCGACTGCCTTCATCCACTTGGAATTTGTCTTTTGTGTTGATGAGAGAATATTTATTGGGAATGAATGTGTGGTGTGTAGATGTCTATGTGGCACACTACCATTCTTGATGGATTCATGCATTTGAAATTGGTAGAGGCATTACACACCTAATTGGGGTTGAATTGCAACATCCCTCTTGAACCAACCGACCCAATAATGATAAGTTCTTCCTAATTCTTCCTTTAAATTCCTCCATTCTCACTTCATTTGACCCTCTTGCACAATCTAGCAATTCTCTTGAACACTCTAGCATCTCATTCACTCTCAAGCAACATTCTAGCATATCACTTTTGAGCATTATAGTAGTAGTAACACTCCATAAACTCCACATTACAAGTTTGATGCCATTACAAATGTTGCAAGATTTGTGTCTTGTGAGACTTCCTTTCACCACAGTTGTGGTGAGGGTGACTTTTCCAAGTTTGTAGCTTGCTTTCTATTTCCATTGGCTAGTGAGTTTTTGGGTGGAGGTGGTAACACTCCACTCCTCTCCTTTGTTATTTGGTTGAGTAGCATAATATTGTTTGTACTACTCCTTGTTTCCTTTTCTCTCCTTTATCACATAGTCTACTCCATTTATTTCTAGCTATTTGTGGAGGTAGAAACACCAAAATTGGGTTCTGACAGAGGTAGGCCACTATACAACCCCATAAATTTTTCCTCTTTCTTGTGTGTAGGAGGAGGTACGTATGGAGCTAGTTGGGAAACTAGCACTTATGTGAGATCATCTTTGTCACCCTAGTTCTTATTTACTTTCTTTATCATTTTAGTATCTATTTCCTATACTTTCTCATTTTTCTTTTACCATCTAGACTAACTAGCTAGGCCATTAGTAGGATTTTTTGTAGTTTCTACTATGTTTACTAATTTTTGATCATATGGACATTAGCGTGTATGATATTTTTCAGCATGTCATTGTCATCCTAGAACTACGTTGTCATCCTCAAAAAAAGAGTTGTCTAAGACATAGCACTAACTCCAAAAACTAGCTCACCTAGCCTAAACTTGAACTCAGGTTTGAAGAGTGAAAAAAGTACTTTATAGAGCTCTTCATTCTTGATCCTTTTCCTTTTAGAGTGAGGTAAGTTATAGAATCCTTATTCTCTTAGCTCTCCATGACCTAGAGACTTGGTGTGGTTGGTCCCCCTCTCTTACACTTTTTTGTGAACCTGACGTGAACCATTTTGGTTTAGTCTTGCAGTACTAAAATCTCCTTTCCTCATGTTCTAGGAGCATTGTAGGTGTGAGTGTTGTGAGGCCTTCACCTTACAACCCAACTTGTGACCCCTAGTAGGCATAGTTGGAACATTTCATAGGTGTTGTGATATGAAGCCTTATTTGGGTCACGATTTGATTATAGATATTTTGGGGGATTTGTGAGAGCGTCAGTTAGTGTGTGTGATGGCCTCTTTTTTGTATCAACCTATCCCCTCTATGTAGCAAGTGAGTAGTAGTTTAGGTATAACCTTCACCTCATAGGACTTGCTGATGGGTTTCAATAGAGAACCATCTCCTCTTTATATCCCTGCACAAATCAATGGAAATACTATAGTAGGTGTTCTTGTTGACCCAACATCTTAGGTGAATATTATAACTAAGGAGATCATGTTAATTAAATTTCTACATAAAGATAGATACGATGCACCTATAAGCACCATTCATATGCATAATGGACTTTCCATACCTCCTCTTGGTTGTATCATTTTGTTAGTCCTTGCCGGACCTAAATTTGTGAACTTATTGTTTGACATAGTCTCATGGTTTGAACTCTTCAGAGTGAAGCTAGGTATCCCCTAGCTAGTAGCTATGAATGTAGTTCCCTCGATTTTGCATAATTGTTTGAATTTTATACATGAGGGTTGTGTGCATGTGATCCATGACATTGGATATAAAAATCTAATTGTACTTGATAGTTATTCCTTAAACCACTTTTTTCTTGCACCCATTGTCCCCCTTCTGCCTAGGAAGGACCTCTTGTACCAATCATATCAGAAGTACAAGAAAGGGAACTTAATGCTTGGAGTGAGATACCCTCCATCACCATATGCTATTTCACATAGGGCCTATTTAAAAGTTGATAGTGATGTTTACAAGGCCCTAGAAGAGAAGATAAAAAGCACTCTCGAGGTCACTTGTCTTCCTCTTCTACTATCTAGCTTGATGCTTCCTCTTGCCCTGCTATAGCGCCATCATATTTTGTTCCATGCTTGTGGGAGAATCCTATGGTACCTACCTAGGAAAAATGCAAGTGTCATGCATTTGAGCTTCGTGTTCTACCCATGGAGCATAGGCCTATTTGATATGGTAGAAGGAAGGGTTCCCACAAGGAATCCTCTATCTCTTAGCCTTTATGGCCTCACACCACTTTTTCTCCCAAAGCAATAAATGGGAAGAGGTCCACTGCCAAGGCACTAGATCCAACCCCCTCATTGTTTCTCAACCTACTCCTCATGCTCTCATTCAGGAGCATGTCCCTTTGTCAAAATCAGCTATGATGGACACCCCTATGGTTAAGAAAGAGCCTTTCATCCCTTCACAGCTTCCAACCTCTAGCTTGAAGAGTCACAAAAATTGCCTTGTGCATGAGCACAAGCATTGATGAAAGGCTTTGGTGGTTGGTCAGACCACTTTGCAAAAGAAGGAAGAGGAAACAATCACCCCTATATCAATGTATCCTATTGTGCCCTCCTCTCTCCTCCCCTATACTTCCATTCAATCAAGTTTAGTCTCACTTATGACTCCCACTATGAGTGTGAGTGTGCCTAACCCCAAAATGGTGCAGGTGTTTATTCCCCCCTCAATTGAGTTTCCCTATTGATGTTCCTTTTGAACATCTCCACCATCCTTGAAACCCATGGATATGATGAATACTTTGGTGGCATCTATCTATATTTTTCTCCTCCTCCTCTTCCTCTATGCCTCTCACCTCATCTGTGGGGAGTTCACATTCTCTGATGAAGCTGAAAGTAGAGGTTGGCTCCTCTAGCAGTGGAGGGCATAAGAGGATCCAACCTTGTTTGAAGGGTGGTCCTCCACTAGCTTGTTCTATCCTAGTGATGGAATGAGTTTTTGCTTCCACTGAGTATGCCACCACTCCTAAATCACTTGGTGAGCCTAGCAATGAATCTTAGGCACCGTCCTCCCCATCCATTGAGTTACAACATGGAAATCTTGTGAAGTGCATGTTCAACTCTCTAGATGTGGTTTTAGCCTTGTTGACGATCTTCACAAATTTGCTAACCATAGCTCCACAAGAGCCTAGAGGAGAAGACCTTGCAGGGTCTTCTTCCTTGGCCCTTGTTGTAGGAGGTTTAGAAGAACCTACCCTTAATATTCCACCACTATAGGCTTGTCCACCTTCCCCTTATAACAATATAAATTGGGAAGCGGAAGACCTCTTGGTTGATGAGTGTTAGGGGGATGCCTATTCTTTATATATAGATTAGAAGCATGTGTGTGTTGTAATGTGTTCCCCCATACTTGTGCTATGTGTTCTTCGATGACAATTGTCACCCTTGTTGGTGCTTGTATACAAGAGTGATTTTTTTTCATGAACCTTCTTCTATCTATATCATCATTCTTCCATGTTTTTGTTTGATTTTTAGAAAATTGGGGATGATGTAAAGTGTTGGGGGAATTTAGGCTTCCTTTCCATGTTGACCCATTTTTTTCATTTTTACTTTTTTTTACATGCATTTTCCTGAACTAGTGGGGATTGATGATCTTTCACCTTGCATTATTATTACCTATTATTTATATAAGCATGAGCAGATATGACCTCGCAAAACCAAATCCTTATATGTCCTTTGTTTGTGATTATTTCTCTTTCCCTCTATTCTTATCTTTCTCTCTTCTTTGTTTGAGTTGTCCCTCACATGTATGACAATGCCATTTCCATGATACTTCAATTTTTCAAAAATTCATCCTTTACCAATGAATATTTTCTCCAGAATATTTGCAAACTTTTTCCAAAATCGCATTCACAAATTGGACCCCTAATGAAATGTGTTTCCTTCATCATGGGTTCACAAAGAAAGAAACTCAAAAACTTTGATCCAGGGTGGGAGAAGCCTCAACCTTCCCCTTGCAAGTGGGAATTTTTTTCCTGTCAAATTCCTCAAGATGAAGTGAACATCTTTCGAAAGGTTTCCTTGATGATGAATCAATTTAACAAAAAATGTCTCTGTCACACGTTCAAAACAATGCATCCATAGAGTGGACCCCTTTACTTTTGAAGGGATCCCAAGGGATCCCTTTGAAAGCCTTCCAATTTTTCTATCATATGTTTCACTATCCACTTATTTTCCTATGTGGCTACTTTTTTTTGGCATGTTCTATCTATGGATTAACATGTCACTTTATAGGTGTGCCTATAAAGCCACTTTCCAATCTAACTTTGAAGAGTCCCCTTCTTTGGGTTTCCCTCATTTGAGATATCTTGGGGGATGCCTCCTTATAGGTCTTCTAGCTTGTAAGGTGATTACATCTTTTGGTGTTGTGGATGCCAACTTGTAGGTCAATGGGCCTATAAGGTGCTTACATCTACGGGTTTCCCTCATGTGAGATATCTATGGGGAAACCCCTTTATAGGTATGTGGGCTTGTAAGGAACTTACATCTCTAGGTTTCCCTCATGTGAGAGATCTTGGGGGATGCCTCCTTGCAGATCTGGTAGGTTGTGAGACACTTACATCTCTAGGTTTCCTCCATGTGAGAGATCTTGAGGTATGCATCCTTATAGGTCTATGGGCCTCTGATGCACTTACTTCATGGGATTCCTTCATGTGAGAGATATTAGGGGTTGTTTCCTTACAATTATGTTGTCCTATGAGACACTTTCATCCTACAAGATTTGTCCATCATTGGTCTAAGGGCCTTCGGTGTAATTTGTGTAGCTTCATAGTTCTATGGGGCTATGCAATCTTTTGTTTGAAACTCCTTAGGGAGAGTACCTTTAGAGTCCTTTTCCTGTCCTGTACTTTTGAGATCACTAGATCACAGTCTACTTCCTTGATGGTTCAAGTATAAATTTCTAACCCTACTAATGCTTTGATCTACTTTACCAAAGCACTCATTAGTACTCATGTCGGCTAAAATGGGAGAAAAATGTATAGGAGAAAATTTTCACCCCCAATAGGAATTCCCCTTTCACACACCCACACCTTAGAAAATAAAATATGAAGGAGAAATTCCACATCCCCAAATTCCCTTCCATCAACTTGGCATCTTTCTTTTGTGTCGATGATAGAATATTTGTTTGGAATGAATGTACGAGATGAAGTTTTCATGACACATTATCATCCCTTATGGATTCCTTCATATGAAGTTCGTAGATGCATTACACACTTGATTGGGGTCAAATTGTAATGTCCCCATTCAACCAACCAACCTAAAAATGGTATATTCTTCCTCATTCTTCCTTCAAATTCCTCCCTTCTCACTTCATTTGACCCTCTTACATGCTCTAGCAATTCTCTTGAACACTCTAGCATCTCATTCACTTTCAAGCAACATTCTAGCATCCTAGTTTTGAGCATTGCAGTAGAACAAATAGTCCATCAACTCCACATTTCAAGTGTGAGGCCATTACAAATATTGTGAGCTTGGATTCTTGTGAGACTTCCTTTCACCATGGTTGTGGTGGTGGTGACTTTTCCAAGTTTGTAGCTTGATTTCTCCTTCCATTGGCCAGTGAGATTTTGGGTGGAGGTGGTAATGCTTCACTCGTCTCCTTTGTGATTTGGTTGAGTAGCATAATAATTTTTGTAGTGATCCTTGTTTCCTTTTCTTTCCTTTATTACATAGTCTACATAGTCTACTCCATTTATTTTTGGTTGTCAGTGGAGGTGGAAACACCAAAATGAGGGCCTGATTAAGGCAAGCCCCTATACATCCCCAACAATTTTCCCTCTTTCTTGTTTGTAGGATGATGTACATGCGGAGCTAGCTGGAAAACTAGTGCTTCTATGAGATCATATTCATCACCCTAGTTCTTATCTACTTGCTTTATCATTTTAGTATCTATTTCCTATACTTTCTCATTTTTGTTTACCATCTAGATTAACTAGCTAGGCCGTTAGTAGGTTTTTTTGGTAGCTTTTGTTGTGTTTACTATTTTATGACTATATGGATGCTAGCACACTTGAGAGATGTCAACACACTATGTTGTCATCCTTAGATAGAGAGTTGTATGAGACATAGTACCAACTCCAAAAACTAGCTCACCTAGTCTAAACTTGAACTAGGGTCTGAAGAGTGACAAAAGTACTACATAGTGCTCTTCATTCTCGATCCCTTTCCTCTTAGAGTGAGGTATGTTAGGGCATCCTTCTGCTCTCAACTCTCCATGACCTAGAGCCTTGGTGTGGTTGGTCCTCCTCTCTTACAAAGAGAAATTTTAATTTCTTGAAGACCTCATGCTCAACACAAGGCATTGTAGGGATCAACAATGAGAGATGGAGGAAATATTTTTCATGAGTCCTAAGGACAAAAGGATAGATTTAAATATTCATCATAATTGAGGAGATATTATGCATTATCCCAGTAATATTTTTTTGAGATTTTATGGCACAAATGTCTCACCCCGCATGTTTCCCAAGGATGCACTAGAAATAATTGGTTTTCTAGAGGTAATGTGGCAACTGGGAAATGTGGATAATAACAAGTTGAAAGATCAAGGAAAGGGAAATTCTTTCCCTTCATATACCTATTTGTCTGATTTTGTTATGATCAAACCTCTAGGAATGAAAAGAGTAGCAAAAAGAAACCATGATTCATGGCATGGTTGAAAGCAAGGATTAGAAGTTTGAAGTTCATCCATAACTTCTTTTTCCTAGAATATGTGATAAGAAATATCTTTGATTTTTAGAAGCAGGATGATAGAAATATGAAATGGATTGCCTGGAAAAGGAAATAAGGGAAAAAAGTCCACAATTCATTTCTCTTTAGGAACTTCCAAATGTAATGCAAAGAATAGAGTATGTATTCTAGAACTTTGAGATAATTGTTAGGAATTTGAAGGGTGAGAGATTGATCCAAGAAAAGGGGAAATATATTGCAGTGGAAGAAAAAGGTGAGGGGGAGACCCCCATGATGGAAGATAGTCCAGCCCCCTAGCCCCAAAAGAAAGTAAGTGTTTTTAAAAGAAAGAAGTAGTGCAAATCTCTTCTCAGGAAGATGAACATAGAGTCCCCTCCCTAGTACAAAAAGTTCCACCACCATCTCCTACTAGGTTGACTTGAGCTACAATTATTGAAATTGATTCACCACCTAGGAAAGCATCACCACCTAGGTAGCCACCTTAGAAGAAGTAAAATGTTGAATCAACTGGCCTAGTGGACCATGAAGAAGATTTTGATGATGAAATTTTGGTGACAAAAGAAGAGATACAAGGAATTCCTTCTCCACCTAGGGAGATAGTATCATAGAAGCTTGGTTTAAGATTGAGAAAGGTTGAACTCATTGGCATAAATAACCAGGATGATGTTAGAGAGGAGGCATGTACAAAATTCTTGGATGATGATTCTTTTGTAAATTCTAAAGCTTTCACAGAATTTGTTTGGAGGGCTAAGAAAGATGAATTTGTTAATAAAATTGTAGAGAAAAGAAGCTTTCATAAATAATTTCTAGATGTAGTCATCAAAGCCCAAGTAATAAGGGAAATGAAAGAAATATTTCAACAAATAATTTCTCAAGAGGGCAAGGAATTGGTAAGGAAAAGTAGTATTCTTTTATTACCAGAATGGGATTTTTCCTTTGCAATTGCATTTGATATAGTAAATAGGTATGATAGGCCTTTGTATAATTCTAAAGAGGATGCTACAATTGCACTACAAGGATTTTCATTTAGTGAGTAGTGGGATACATTGGCCATTTGGGCCCTAGCCTCCAACACCAAGAAGCCAAACATTGTAGAACTTGTTGCAAATTACAAAGGGGATGTAATCATAAAAAGGGTATCTAACACATCTACTATTGAAGCTGCTACAATGTGAGTTAATGTTGCTTAGTTCTCAAAAGAAATAATAGATTCAATAGGAGATAAGAAAGAGAAGTTTAGGAAATTATACAATGATTTATTGATTCAATATGGCAAGGATCAACAACAAACAGTGCAACTGCATACTAAAAATGGCATTATTGAAGGAGCAAATGTGAGATTTGCAACATGGCGAACCAATGCAAATGAATATTGCTTCTTCTTTTGCTTCAGAAGAGCCAACACATGTTGCTTCCACACCTCCTACAAGTTCTTCATGGGCGATGATGCCTAACAATATGGGAAATTTTCTCATTTCAATGGAGGAACCAAGCACATAAAAGCCACTACAAGTAGAAAAAGTAAGTAAAGAAGAATTACTTGAGGATTTAAAAGATTATGAAGAAATGTGTAGTCATCAGGATAGATTTATGCTTTCTAGCAATATGAAAATTGAAACATTTGTATTGGAGCATCTCAATAAAGTTATTGATAAAAGATTAATTAGCATCCATGCTAATTATTCTTCCATGAGGGATGGAATAAATAATTTTGAAATAGACAAGGAGGTGGAAATACACCTTAGTGAGAAATGGGATGCAATAAATAATTTTTACATAGAAAAGGACGTGGCAATACCCCTCATGGAGAAATGGATCACAAGACTCTATGATTTGAGGATAATGGTTGTGGGAACCAAACATGATGCAAATAAGCCTAAAAAACTTCAACCTACCCTTAAAACTATGAATGGAATCCAATAAGTCCAGGGAAAGATTGAGCATTTAGAGGCTAAAACAAGGAATTCATTAAGAAATTTCATGAAATGAATCATGGTCTCCTTCTTGACATATTGAAGAATAGTGGTGATATCTAATTTCTACAAGATTGGAACAAGGAGGCTAATGAGGTAATTTGAAATCAAGAAGCCAAAATATGTGAAGAGGATATGATCATGCTTAAGAAAAATATGGATACTCTTGCTTAGGCAGGAGTGGCTCTTGAAGAATTTGATAAGGAGGCTAACTATGTCATCACCAAGTATGCTCCATATAGGTTAAAGGTTGATAGTATTACCACTTTCTAGTGGCCCACAAAGGAATAATTCCAAGCATGGAAGGACAAATACTTGGATTTATTTGAGGATTAAGGTATTGGCATGGGGAAATCACTATAATTTTGGTCTTTTGGTCTGCAACAATGGTGAGTAAGAAATGGGAGAAAAACAATACATGGCTTAAAACCAATATAGTTTGGGCCTTTGATAAGGTAATGTCAAAATATTGCTTTCTCCCCATTTTGAATTAAATGATAAGGATGCAAACATGGAGGGTTTTTGTCTCTTCTATCTTTCTTCACTTTATTTATTTTCTTTCTTCATGTTTGGTGTACATGGACACACTTTTGAGAGCACGTGGATATATTGCTACATCAAAAAGTAAAGTGTGCCTTTCGAAAGGCGGGACCAGATATTCATCAAAAAATGTAAATGGATTTTGTCCCATGTGACATTTCCCTCCATCTAAAATAAAAATATAACTAGAAAGGAAATGTATTGCAATGGTCCAATAGAAATAGGACATGTGTACTTTCTAGCCTGAAGCTTGTTTGCTCCTTCATTTCTATAAGAAGGAATTCAAGGCCAAAAGTATGGGTTTGCTGGTTGATTTCTAATTGATCACACAGAGTTTTGATAATGAGAATATAGAGATAATTTTAGAGTTTTTTCTTAGGTCTTGATTCTATTAATATGCATATGTAATTTTTTATAACAATACTAGTAGTTGAATATAAAATGGTGCAAATTTAAATCCATTTCTCTCATGTTGCACTTAGTTCAAGAATTATGAATTTATTGATCAAGGGTTAATTTATTTGTCTCATTGTGTTTCAATAATGTATGGATTTCATCTCTATGTTAATTCAAAGAATTAATTAGATTGCTCAGGTGAAGCTATTGGATCACGTAATTTGAGTGCAAGGATATTTTTAAGAATATTTGGTTTAAGATACAATGTTGAGATACTATAATGCAATGAGTCAAAAAAATTTGGTGCTATATGTTATTTTATTATCCAACTATGTTTCTATTGAGATTGAATCCATTAATAGGATAAGGTACTAATCTATTTTATATTCATGATATAAATTATTGATCATTTAACTAGCAAATCAAATGTTATAAGAAATTTTTTAAATGAACTTTAATTGTTACTATTTTATGTTAATCTCTACCATTATCATGCTCCAAATGTTGAGTGTTGTAAATGAGTAGCTAACTGTCTTGATACATTCCATTTGTTGATCCATTATATGAGAATTCATTTGTTATTTGTAATGTACTCAGACATTAGTTGCAGAGATCTTTAAGTACATTGAAGTATCACCCTCCTAGATCTTGCAAAACTCAAAGTGTAGGAGTAAAGCATTGTTTCTTTCACTCATTTGTTGGCTACTCCCTTTAGGTTGCTGAGAATTGGAAATGGAAAATTCCATAGGATTCCTTGAAGTTTTGTTCTTGAAAAACCACCAAAAATTTGGCGACTTTGTTCAGGAATAGATTTATGAAAATATTCATGTCCCATTATGCTTTGTCTAAGAATTACAATTTTAAGTCATGTACATTCACAACGGGGTGTAAATTTTTGCAAATATTTATCAAATCTTGCTAAATCTTGTTGAATTCTACCACCACTTATAATTTTCAAGCTCATTTGCATAGATATTGTCAATTCTTTGTGTGTCCATGCAAATTATCCACTTAGAGTGTTGAGGATTGTATTAGGAGTTCTCTATGTCTAGAAATCCTTGTAATTTTTTAAGGATTTGTATTATGATCACTATTTTACAATTTCCAATCATTTTGGGTGGTGACTCTGATGTCTCTACACTAGTGTACATTATTCGAAGACATTAAGAAGGTTCGGATGAGGAAGAATTGAAAAAGAAAAATGAGGAAGGCCAAACGTCACATGAAGCAACATACAGAAGAAAAGCTGGAAGGTGAGCTTCAAAAGACCTAAGAAATCATGGGTACAGAAGGACACACATATAAGTAAGTGCACTTCACATCTTGTCCCTGAAAATCAAATTCCTTTGAGAAATTTGATCAATCATGAAAGCCTACATAATCTATTAGGACTAGCCTATGAGGATGAAGAAGATTGTGAAAATAAGACTATTGCAGGTATCCATAGGTCTAGAACTAAGAAATTGACAAGTAGAATTAGGAGTCATCACCATAATGTTGTTGCCTCTAGTGGAATTCTCCCTCCCACATCCAATGGATATTCACCTTTACCACCTGATGTATTAACTAGAACCAATGATGATGCCCAGAACCTAATAGATTTGGAAGAATCTTTAGGTTCAAAAATTAGTCTCCTATATCTTGAAGAGGTTTTTGGAGATGTTAGTTCTCTTAGAAGATAAATTAAAATCCAAGATAATTGAGGAATATGGAGGGGGAAAGGGAAGAAAACATTAGGAATGCTATGATTGAAAGAGAAATATTAATATGTAAATTACATTAGATGAGACTTTTGAGCTAGGCTAAACCTAAACCAGTCATCACTGTTCCTATTGTATATGAAGCCCTTGAGAAGGAAACCCAACCTAACCCTATGAAAAATGCAAGTACCAACACTTAGATTTATTCCAAAGTTACTAGTACTATTGTCCACATCCTATTGCAAACATTTCCAATCCACCACCTAATAAAGGCAATCAACCTATAAATAATTTTACTATCAATGAAAAATCCACATTTGAGAAGCCTCCCTTACCCCCTAAATTAGAATCTAATATGGATCAGTTAAGAAAGGAAAATGAGGCTCTAAAAAAGGAAATAGAGAAAATGGAGATTATGGAAACAAATGTTGAGATGAAGAGTGTACAGGATCAAATTTGTAACCCCTAGGAAAATTCCCTTTTCACACACCCTCACCTTAGAAAATCAAATCCGAAGGAGAAATTCCACATCACTCAACTACCTTCCATCCACTTGGAATTTTTCTTTTGTGTCGATGAGAAAATATTTGTCAAGGATGAATGTGTAGCATGCAAACATCTACGTGGCACACTACCATTCTTGACAGATTCATGTGTCTAAAGTTGACAGAGGTTTTACACACCCAATTGGGGTAAAATTGTAATGTCCCTCTTTGACCAATCGACCCAAAATTGGTAGATTCTTCCTCATTGTTCCTTCAAATTACTTCATTCTCACTTCATCTGACCCTCTTGCATGCTCTATCAATTCTCTAGAACACTCTAGCATCTCATTCAATCTCAAGAAACATTCTAGTATTCCACTTTTGAGCATTATAGTACTAGAAGCAATCCATCACTCCATATTACAAGTGTGAGGCTATTGAAGATGTTGCAAGCTAGGAGTCTTGTGAGACTTCCTTTCACCATAGTTGTGGTGGTGGTGACTTTGTCAAGTTCGTAGCTTGATTTCTCCTTCCACTTGCTAGTGAGCTTTTGGGTGGAGGTGGCAACACTTCACTCCTCTCCTTTGTGATTTGGTTGAGTAGCATAATCTTGTTTGTAGTGCTCCTTGCTTCCTATTCTCTCCTTTATCACATAGTCTACTTTGCTACTTTGTGGCTATCTATGGAGGTACAAAAACCAAAACATGGGTCTGATTGAGATAGGTCCTTATATAGACCCAACAATTTTCTCTCTTACTTGTGTGTAGAGGACATACGTACAAAGCTAGCTAGTGATTTGGCACTTCTGTGAGATCATCTTCATCACCCTAGTTCTTATTTACTTTCTTTATCATTTTAGTATATATTTCCTATACTTTCTCATTCTATTTTTACCATCTAGATTAACTAGCTAGGCCATGAGTAGGTTTTTTCACTAGTTTCTAATATGTTTACTATTTCTTGATTTTACAGACGCCAACACACCCGAGAGATATTAGCACACTACACTATCATCCCAAAACTGTGTTGTCATCCTCAAACAAAGAGTTGTCTAAGACACAGTACCGACTCCAAAAACTAGCTCACTTAGTCTAAACTTGAACTTGTGTTTGAAGAGTGATAGAAGTACTATATAGTGCTCTTCATTGTTGATCCTTTCCCTTTTAGAGTGAGGTAAGTTAGGGAAACATTTTTCTCTCAGCTCTTCATGACATAGAGCCTTGTTGTGGTCAATACCCCTCTCTTACATTTTTGGTGAAACTAACATGAACCATTTGGGTTTCATCCTATAATACTAAAAGATCCTTTCCTCATGTTCTAGGAGTGTTGTAGGTGTGTATTGTCAAGCCTTCACCTTACAACCCAACTTGCAACCCCTAGTAGGCATAGTTGGAATTTTTTGTAGGTGTTGCATTACAAAGCCTTAGTTGGGCCATGTCTTTATTGTAGACCTTTTGGGTCTTTGTGAGAGGGTCAATTAGTGTGTGTGATGGCCTCTTTACTATATCAACCTATCCCATCTATGCAACTAGCTAGTAGTAGTCCAAGTATAATCTTCACCTCACAAGACCTACTAATGGGTTTTAATAGAGAACCGTCTCCTTTTTATATCCCTGCACAAAAAATGGAAAAACTATAGTAGGTGTTCTTATTGACCTGATGTCTCAGGTGAATATCATAACTGAGGAGATCATGTTAATTAAATTTCTACATAAAGATGGGTATGATGCACCTATAAGCACCATCCATATGCATAAAGGACTTTCTGTACCTCCTCTTGGTAGTATCATTTTGTTAGTCCTTATTGGACCTAAATCTATGAACTTACTGTTTGACATAATCTCGTGGTTTGAACTCTTTAGAGTGAAGCTAGGTATCCCTTAGCTAGTAGCTATGAATTCAATTCCCTCAGTTGTGCATAAGTGTTTGAAGTTTAGACATGAGGGTTTCATGCATGTGATTCATGACACTAGTTATAAACCACTAGTTGCACATGATAGTTATTCCTTAGACCAATTTTGGCCTACACCCATTGGCCCCCTTCCACCTAGGAAAGATCGCTTGTACCAAACATATCAGAAGTACAAGAAACTATACTTAACACCTAGAGTGAGATACCCTCCATCACCATATGTTGATTCACATAGGGCATGTTTAAAAGCTGACAGTGATGCTGGCAAGGCCCTAGAAGAGAAGAAGAAAAGCACTCTTGAGGTCCCTCTTCTTCCTCTTCCACTATCCAGCCTAATGCTTCCTCTTACCCTACTGTAATGCCATCAAATTTTGTTCCGTGCTTGTGGGAGAATCCTATGGTGCTTGCTTTGCAAAAGCCCAAGTGTCCTGCATTTGAGTTTACTATTCTTCCCATGGAGCCTAGGCCCATTTGATATGGTAGAAGGAAGGGTTCCCATGGGGAATACTCTATGTCTCAAACTTTGTAGCCTCCCACTTCTTTTTCTCCCAAAGTAGTAAATGGGAAGAGGGCTACTACTGAGACACTAGAGCCAACCCCCTATTGTTTCTCAACCTACTCCTCCTACTCTCATTTAGGAGCTTTTCCCTCTACCAAAAATGACTATGATGGAAACCCTTATGGTTGATTAGGATCCTTTTTTCCCTTTCTAACACTTGGCCTCTAGCTCAAAGAGTCATAGAAACCACCTTGCATATGAGTGCAAGTGTCGGTGAAAGGCTCTAGTGGCTAAGTAGGCCACTATGCATAAGGAGGAAGAGGGAATGATCACCCCTATATCAAGGTCTCCTATTGTGTCCTCCTCTTTCCTCCCCTCTACTTTTGTTCAATCAAGTTTAGTATCACTTATGGATCTCATTATGAGTGTGAGTGTGCCTGACCCCAAAAAGGTGAAATTTTTTATCACCCCCTCAATTGATCCACCTTTTTTGATGTCCCTTTTGAACATCCCACCATCCTCGAAACCAATGGATATGCAAAATAATTTGATGGTATCTGCCACAATTTTCTCCTCCTCATCTTCCTCTATGCCTCACACCTCATCTATGGGGAGTTCACATCCCCCAACAAATCCAAAAGTAGAGATTGGATCCTCCAACAATGGAGGGCGTAAGATGATCCCACCTTCTCCAAAGGGTGGTCTTCTAATATCTTGTTCTATCCTAGTGAAGGAACGAGTTCCTACTTCCCCTGAGTTTGTCACCACTCTTGAATCACTTAGTGAGCTTAGTGGTGAGTCTTGGGTACTATCCTCCTTGTTCATTGAGGTACGACATGAAAATCCTATGAAGTGCATGTTCTACTTTTTGGTCGATGTTCCATCCTTGTCGGCGATATTTGCAAAATGACTAACCATAGTTTAATTAGAGCCTTGTGGAGAAGACCTTGTAGGGCCTTCTTCCTTGGCCCTTGTTGTGGGAGGGTCAGAAGAACCTCCCCTTAATATTCCACCACTACAGGCTCATCTGCCTTCTCCTTATAATGATCTAGATAGGGAAGTAGAAGACCTCTTGGTCGTTGAGTGTTAGGGGGATGCCTCTTCTTTATATGCAGATTAGAAGTGTGTGTGTTCTAATGTGTTCCCCCATACTTTACTATGTTCTCCTAGATGACCCTTTTCACCCTTGTTGATTCTTGGATATAAGAGTAATTTTGTCTCGTGAACCTTCTTCTATCTATATCATCATTCTTCCATGTTTGTGTTTGATTTTTGGAAAATTGGGGACAATGCAAAGTGTTTGGGGATTTAGGCTTCCCTTCCATGTTGACCTAATTTTTTATTTTCTTTTTTCTTTTCATGCATTATTCCTAATCTAGCAGGGATTGATGATCTTTCACCTTGCACCGATATTACCTATTATTTATATAAGCATGAGTATATTTGACCATGTGAAACTAGATCCCCCTGAGTCCTATAAGGAAAGAGACAGTGTGAAAGCACCTTCCTAATGCAAAATCCTTAAGAGATAAGTGCAGAAAAAATAATTCATTTGAACAAGTTACATTCATTTGAGATGCACATTCATAGAACAAAAGGAAAGACAAGAAACACACACACAAAGCTAACACTAGATTTATGTGGGAAAACCCTTATGGGAGAAAAACCTACACACTAAGTAAAGTCAGTTTTTATTATAGTAAAATGATTACATATAGAGTTATAGACTTCACTCTCAAATTTTAACTCGCAGTAGCAATGCAATCCCCTTGGTCAACCTCTCTCACAAACTTTAGTTGGCCTCACTGTTACAATGCTTAAAAGCATACAATGTAAAAATAATTTCACAACCACCATTAGGTTTTCATTAAATTCATTATGTTTACTAACAAGATTCCTTCATCTTGGGCCACATGCACTACCATCCAATAATAAATTTGGTTATAGAGAATATTACCATATTTGCACGCTGTCAACCCCTAAGTCAGATCATGTATTTAACAAAAATATATCATTATCATGAAACAAAGATTTCAGTCCAATGATTGTTGATTCAGAACAATGATGTAGAATCAATGAATGAATTCGTGCCACATGTCAAAACATAACTCGTCCATCACTTTGACTATAGTACCAAACTATCGAGTTGTTCCATGTTGTCCCCACTATCCACACAATATCCATGTCATTGTTGTACGATTGATGTCATCATCCATGCAAAATGGTCCCACCATCCATTGGTCATGTCACCAAGTTAGGAAAAATCTTAACCACACAACCTCCAATTAGAGGTTAGGAAATTCTTGAAACCCACGACAACAAGAAAGAGATTGCCAAGTAAGAGAAAACTTGAACTTCAAAACCTTCAATTGGGGTTAGGAGAATCCTGAAGTTCATGATAACAAGGAGATCGCCATGTCAAGAGGTT
Source organism: Sequoia sempervirens (assembly GCA_007258455.2). NCBI lineage: Eukaryota > Viridiplantae > Streptophyta > Pinopsida > Cupressales > Cupressaceae > Sequoia > Sequoia sempervirens. Next base: position 274,438,353 of record VDFB02281492.1, on the reverse strand, counting down.
ATGAAACTCTCAAACCCCACAACATGAGTTCTAAAGTTAAGAAATCCAATGATTCTGTGACTAGCTTAATGTTTCCCAGTTAAGATTTTTTAGAACCCTGTGACTTAGGTTTCAAAGTTCAATATTTTAGCAATAGGACAACAATGAAAGCCAAAAAGAGGGGAAAAATTCCAAGTTATTAAAAGAGGTTCAAGCTAGAAAGTTGAGGCACATTTTCAAACAAGACCCTACTTGAAAAATACTTATTGGCTTCCTCTAAACTCAAAGTTATTGAAGGTCATAGGCCCCAAGGCCCATCGAACTAGCACACCACCTATACTTGTTTGTGCTCACAAGCTTTGTCAATGCATTAGTGACATTCTCTAGAGTATCCACCTATTCCAGGTTAACCTTTCCATCTTCCACAATATCATGAAGGAAATGATACTGTACATCAATGTGCTTCATCTTGGCATGGAAAGTGGGATTCTTCACCAAATAAATAGCACTCTGATTGTCACAACAAATGGTAATCTGCCTTGCATTAAACCCAATATATGAACACAAATGTTTAATCCAAACGAATTCTTTGCAGGAATGTGTTTTTTCCATATACTTTTCCTTATTAGTAGATAAAGCGATTACAACTTGTCACTTCTTCATCCAACTCACTACTCCACCAAAGAACATGAAGATGTATCCATTGGTGAATATTTTGCTGTCAATTTCCCCTACCCAATTAAAATCCACATATCCATGAATGCTAAGAGACCTTTGTGATCCAACCAATTTTCCATGAGAACACAAAGAAAACTCTGAGGCACCCTTCAAATATCTAAAAACTCTCTTCACAACATCCCAATGCGTCCTTCCTATATTTTCCATAAACTGACTAACTCTCACTACTTGGGAAATGTTTGGCCATGTACAAAGCATTGCATACATTAAACTACCAACAAAACTTGCATACAACACCTTGGTCATGTCCTCCATCTCAGTAGGAGACTCTGGAAAATCTTCGACAGAGAGCTTTGTTCCCTACAATACTGGAACAACTAGCTATTTGCAATTAGTCATCCCAAATATCTCCAAGATAGTGTTGATATGCTTACTCTGACTAAGCCAAAGCTTTCTACTTCCTCTATCCCTTTTTATTTCCATCCCAAGAATATACCTTACCACACATAGATCTTTCATTTCGAACTTTGCAGACAATTGAGATTTTAGATCATAAATCATAATCTTACTATTTCCTATGAACAACATATCATCCACATATAAGGTAATAATGAGCACATGATATTTTTTAGTTTTGTAATACATATAAAGATCATATTTTGATCTTACAAATCCTAATGACAACACAAACATGTCAAACTTTTGGTACCACATTCTAGGTGAATGCTTCAAACCATAAAATATTTCGTCAACTTGCAAACTGGACTTTCTTTACCTTTTTCAACAAAGTGCTAAGGATGGGACATACAAATTTCTTCTTCTAGCTTTCCATGAAGAAAAATTGTCTTCACATCCATCTACTCAATCTCTAAGTCATACACGGCCACAAGTGACAAAAGAAATATGATAGATGTTAGCTTAGCTATAGAAGAGAATATTTCTCCATAATCAATTCCCTCCACTTGGGAATAACCTTTCACAACCAACCTAGCATTATACTTTTCAACACTGACATCCAAACTAGTCTTCTTCTTAGATACCCATTTATATCCAAGAGGCTTTCATCCTTCAGGCAGGGGTAGCAAATCCCAAGTTTCATTCTTCTTCAATGATGCGATTTCTTCATTCATGGATTCCAACAAGTAATTTGAGTTAGACATATTAATTGCCTCTTTCACAGTCCTAGGCTCATTAGTGTTGGTAATCAAAGCATAGGCACAACTCAAATCCAACATAGAAAATCCATACCTATCAGGTTGATGATTTTCATGTGTAGACCTCACAGGCTGAGGCTGAGGTTGTGTTTCTTCTTAGTCAAAACTCTTAAAGCTACTAGAACTCTCCTCAATTTTAGGTACACTTTGTAGTTCCTCTTTATCTTGAGTTTGATGAATTTCAGCTACATCATTCTTCTTTTCCTTTTTATCTGTTTCTAACTATAGACCAGCTATTGAAGGATTTCGATCATGAAAGATTACACTTCTATTGTACAAAACCTTCTTAGTAATAGGATTCCAAAGCTTGTATCCTTTCACACCAATGCCATAGCCAATGAAGATACACTTGACAACCTTGTTCTCCAACTTTTATCTTTTCTCATTTGGCACATATGCATATGCCTCACATCCAAAGACATGAATATGTCTTAGAGAGGGCTTCTTACTAGACCATGCTTCCAAAGGTGTTTTTTCAACAAGATTCAAACAAGGTGAATGATTTATCAAGTAACATGCTATAGCCATAGCCACAACCTAGAACTTTTTCTCAAAACTAGCACCACTCAACATACTTCTCGCTCTTTCCATTAACAACCTATTTAACCTTTCAGCAACTCCATTCTATTATGGAGTATAAGGAAAAAAATTATGCCTTTTAATCCCATGGTCTTTGTAGTACCTTTTAAAGTCTACAAAACATAAATCACCACCATTATCCATCCTAGAGCATTTAATTTTCCTTCCCATTTTATTTTCTACCAAGTTTTTAAACTCTTTAGACCAACTAAACACTTTTGATTTACTCTTAAGAAAGTAAAAAAAATCTGTTCTCAAAAAATCATCAATAATTCAAGGAAACATAATATCTATACTTCTATAATGAAGGAACATTCATTGGACCAAATACATCAGGATGAACATAATCTAGTATACCACAATATTTATGACATGTAAAATAAAATGAAACACGATGTTGCTTTCCATAAATATAATGTTCACAAAAATCATTTGAACTCAAGGTTACAATCAACAAGCCCTTCAACAAGATTTTTATTTTTCAAGGCTTTTAAGCCTTTCTCTCCTATGTGACTGAGTCTATGATGCCACAACATGGTCTTATTTACTAGGAGTTTCACCTCTGAGGAATTTCCACCCAGAGGAGCTTCATTCTTTTTCTCTACATGAGCAATTTTGCTTGACCTTATAGAGACATTACATTGGATAAAACGTGCATCCAGCTTATACAGATTGTCTATACGTGCACCCTTAGCTAACACCATTGAGCCTCTAGTCATCTTACAACCTCCACTCAAGAAAGAAACTTGCACACCAACATCATTTAGCTTATTGAAAAAAAGATAGTTATGAGCCAAAACCGGTATGTGTAGTATGCCATTAATCCCTTTGATTCTTCCATCAAGGAATTGGATTCTGACTCTTCCATAGCCAACAATTTCTAGAGTTGAATCACTTTCCAGGTACACCTTTCCACTAGCATACTTTTCATACTTAGTGAACCAATCTCTATAAAATGTGATGTGAAAATATGCACTTGAGTCAATCAGACAAACATCATCATATTCCTGAGTCGCCAAAGCTACAATGAAGGAATCTACGTCACTTTGAGAAGAGTCATTGTTTGAAGAGTTATTTTTCCTCTTCTTTTTCTCCTCCTTACAATCCTTTCGGATATGACTAGTCTACCCACAATTCCAACATTTCACCTTGGACTTCTTACTAGGAGACTTTAATCTCCCTTTAGATTTGGATTTAGACTTCTTGTCTTCTTGCTTCTCTCCTTTGATCTACCCCAGAAAACAAGAGCCTCCTTGGCAATCTTAGAAGACTTCCTCCACATTTCTTCTAACAGCAGTGAGATAACCATGTCTTCCATCTTGAAAGTAGTTTTTTTACTTCCAATAGCCATTACTAGATGGTCCCAAGTGTCGGGTAAGGAACATAACAGAAGCATACAACAATCCTCCTATATCTTCACACCCACAAAAACTAATTGAGCAACAATCATATTAAATGAATTCAAATGAACTATTATAGATGCAACTTCTTCCATCTTGAAGGAGTACAAACTCTTCCTCAGAATTAACTTATTCACCAGATACTTTCCCTAATAAATGTCACCAAGTTTCTTCCATAATGAAGATGTGGTCTCTTCCTCATGGAAATTTAGGAGAACAGAATCGGCCAGACAAAGTCTTATCAATGTTCTAGATTTTCTATCTGTGAGGTCCCAATCTTCTTGTTTTATACTTTGTGGCATAATTCTAGACACAACAATCTAGATTTCTCTATCCACCAATGGATCTTCCATTTTGAGTTTCCACGACTCAGAATTTCTGCCATTGAACTTTTTGATTCCTACTCTTCTTGATGTACTTTCCATCTCAAAATGTAAACAAGACAACCAGTTCTTCTTTGCAAGACTCCCATTGAACATGGTTAGCGCAAAAAACTAGCCCTACTCACAAGGATAACACAGTTTGATAGGATCTGATACCACTTGTAAGGAAAGCAATGGTGTTTAAATGCCTTGCTAATGCAAAATCCTCAAGAGAGAAGTGCAGAAAAAAAACATTCATTTTAACAAGTTACATTCATTTGAGATGCACATTCATAGAAAAAAAGGAGAGACAAGAAACACACACACACAGATAACACCAAATTTATGTGGGAAAACCGTTATGGGAGAAAAACCCACACACCAAGTAAAGTCACTTTGTATTATAGTAAAAAGATTACATACAAAGTTACAAACTTTACTCTCAAATGTTAACTCACGTCAACAATGTAATCCCCTTGGTCGACCTCTCTCGCAAACTTTGACAATTTTCCTCACTGTTACAATGCTCAAAATCATACAATGTAAAAAGACTTTCACAACCACCATTAGGTTTTCATTAAATTCATTATCTTCACCGACCAGCTTCCTTCATCTCAACCCACACACACCACCATATAGCAAGCATTGAGCCACCCAACAATAAATTTAGTTACAAAGAATATTACCATATTTTCACTTTTTCAATTCTCAAGTCAAATCATGCATTTAATGCAAATATATCATTATCATGAAACACATCTTTTGGTCCAATGATCGTTGATTCACAAAAATGATGTAGAATCAATGAATGAATTTGTACCACATGTCAACACATCACGTGTCCATCACTTTGACTATCATACCAAACTATCAGCTCATTCCATGTGGACCCCACTATCCACAGAACATCCATATCACTAACTTACAATTGTTATCACCATCCACGTAGATTGGTTCCACCATCCATTGGTCATGTCTTCAAGTTAGGAGAAATCTTAACTTCACAACCTCTACTCAAAGGTTAGGAAATTCCTAAAGCCCATGACAACAAGAAAGGGATCAACATGTCAGGGAAAACTAAAACTTTAGAACCTCCAGTCAGGGTTAGCAAAATCTTGAAGTCTGTGACAACAAGGAGGTCACCATGTCGGGAGGTTATGAAACTTTCAAATCCCATGGCATGAGATTGTAAGCTAAGAATTCCAACAATCCCATGCCTAGCTTGATGTCACCCAGTTAATATTTTTTAGAATCTCGTGAATTAGGTTTCAAAGTTTAAGATTTTGCCAATAAGCCGACAATGAAAGCCAAACAAAGGGAAAAAATGACAAGTTATTAACAGAGCTTCAATCCAACAAGTTGAGGCACATTTTACAACAAGTCCTTTGTGATTATTTCTCTTTCACTCTTTTCTTATCTTTCTCTCTTCCTTGCTTGAGTTGTCCCTCACATATATGACAATTCCATTTCTATGATACTTCGATTTTTAGAAAATGAATTCTTTTCCAATGAATCTTTTCTTGAGAATCTTTGCAAACCTTTTCAAAAATTGCATTCACAACTTGGACCCCTAACAGAATTTGTTTCCTTCATCATAGGTTTGTAAAGAAAGAAACTCAAAAAGTTTCCTCTAAGGTGGAAGCAACTTTTCTTCTGGGAGAAGCCTTGACCTTCCCCTCATGAGGGTATATTTATTTCCTTTCAAATTCTTTGATGAAGTGAAGATATTTCAAAAGGATTCCTTGATGATGAATTAATTTGAGAAAAAGAATCTTTGTTACACTTTCAAAAAAATTCATCACTTGAGTGGATCCCTTTTCTTTTGAAGGATTCCCAAGGGACCCCTTTCAAAGCCTTCCAATTCTTCAATGGTTTGCATCATTGTTTTGCTTATTTTCCTGCATGGTTGCTTTATTTTATGACATGTTCTATCTATGGATTAACATGTCACTTTGCAAGTCTTCCTATAAATCCGCTTTCCATTCCAACATTACAAAGTCCCCTTCTTTCAGTTTCACTCATGTGAGAGATCTTGGGGGATGCCTCCTTGTAAGTTTGCAGATCTGTAAGGTGATTACATCTCTAGGTTTCTCTCATATGAGAGATCTTGGGGGATGCTTCCTTACAAGTCTATGGGCCTATAAGGAACTTACATCTATGGGTTTCCCTCATGTGAGAGATCTTGGGGGACACCTCATTGCATGTATGCAGGCTTGTAAGGCACTTACATCTCTAGGTTTCCCTCATGTGAGATATCTTGGGCAATTCCTCCTTATAAGACTATGAACCTGTGAGACACTTACATCTCTAGGTTTCCTCCATGTGAGTGATCTTATGGGATGCCTCCTTATAGGTCCACGAGCCTCTACTGTGCTTACTTCATAGGGATTCCTTCATGTGAGAGATCTTGTGGGTTGCCTCCTTGCAGGTTTGAGAGCCTGTGAGACCCTTTCATCCTGCGGGATTTTTCCATTGTTGGTATGAGGGCCTTTGGTTTACTTTGTGCAACTTCATAGTTTTGCGGGGCTATGGAGCCTTTTGTTTGAAACTCCTCAAGGAGAGTACCTATGGAGTCCTTTTCTTGTCCTACACTTTTGATCTCACCAAATCATGTTCTACTTCCTCGACAGTTCAAATATAAATTTATAACCCTACTAATACTTCAATATACTTTACTAAAGCACTCATCAATACTCATGCTTGCTAGAGTGGGGGAAAAATGTATAGGAGTGAATTTTCACCCACTATGTTAATTCCCCTTTCACACACCCTCACCTTAGAAAATAAAATCTAAAGGAAAAATTCCACATCACCCAATTGCCTTCCATCCACTTGGAATTTTCCCTTTTTGTTGGTGAGAGAATATTTATTGGGGACGAATGTGCAATGTGTGGATGTCTATGTGGTGCATTGTCATCCCTAATGGATTCTTGAATCTAGAGTTGGCAGAGGCATTACACACCCAATTTGGGTTTAATTATAATGTCCCTCTTCAACCAACTGACCCAAAAATGGTAGATTCTTTCTCTTTCTTCCCTAAAATTCCCCCATTCTCACTTCATTTTACCCTCTTGCATGCTCTAGCAATTCTCTTGAACACTCTAGCCTCTCATTCACTCTCAAGGAGCATTCTAGCATCCCACTTTTGAGCATTGTAGTAGAAACAATGCTCCATCAACTCCACATTACAAGTGTGAGGCCATTACAGATGTTGCAAACTTGGAGTCTTGTGAGGCTTCGTTTTACCATGGTTGTGGTAGTGGTGACTTTTCCAAGTTCATAGCTTGCTTCTTCCTTCCATTGGCTAGTGATATTTTGGGTGGAGGTGGTAACACTTCACTCCTCTCCTTTGTGATTTGGTTGAGTAGAATAATATTGTTTGTAGTTCTCCTTGTTTCCTTTTCTCTCCTTTATTGCTTAGTCTACTTCATTTCTTTTTGGCTATCCATGGAGGTGGAAACACCAAAATGGGAGTCTAACTAAGGAAATCCCCTATACAACCTCAACAATTTTCCCTCTTTCTTGTGTGTAGGAGGAAATATGTGTGGAGCTAGCTAGTGAACTAGTGCTTCTATGAGATCATCTTCATCACCCTAGTTCTTATATACTTGCTTTATCATTTTAGTATCTATTTCCTATACTTTCTCATTTTCTTTCTACCATCTAGATTAACTAGCTAGGTTGTTAGTAGGTTTTTTGGTAGTTTCTATTGTGTTTACTATTTTTTATAGTATGGATTCCAATGCTCCTAAGAGATTCTGGCACACCATATTGTCAACCTAGAACTATTTTGTCATTGTTAGACAGAGAGTCTTTTGAGACACAGTATCAACTCCAAAAACCAACTCACCCAATCTAAACTTGAACTCGAGTCTGGAGAGTGATAGAAGTACTACATAGTGTTGTTCATTCTTGATCCTTTTCCTTTTAGATTGAGGAATGTTATGGAAGCCTTTCACTCTTGGATATCCATGACCTAGAGCCTTGGTGTGGTTGGTCGCCCTCTCTTACAAAGAGAAATATTGATTTCTTGAAGATGCCATACTCAACAGAAGGTGTTGTAGCATCTAGCTCACCAAATCCTTCTCAATCCACATTAAAGTCTACACCCTCAATTAATGGTAAGATCTATATTCATATAGATCAATCCACACCTAGTTCCAAATCTATGAACATAAGTGGTAATGATACTACCCACAATCAATTTGCTAACAAAAATATGGACCATAAGAGAGGAGGCAGAGAATAAAATAGGGGTAACGAGGATAGGGATAATTAGTTTCATAGATAGCCAATGTAGTTAGAAAGGTATAAGAAATTATTATTTGATGGGATCCCTAGGTGCCTCAATCCCATTGACAATGATATTAGGGTTGTGTTGAGAAAGTTTGCTAGAAATAATGCAATATCCGGAGAGGATCACTTAAGGGTTTTCCTAAATATATTGGATGATTATGAGGTGGAATATGAGGATGAAGTTATGAAATTTTTCATGCAATCTTTGATAGAGGATGTCAAAGATTGGTATAGAGGCTTACCTAATGGTAGCATTGGCTCATGGGAGGAGTTTAGGAGATTTTTTAGAGAGCAATGTGGAGATAAAATTAACCCCATTTTTTATGCTTGATGAATTCAATAACATCACTAAAGGACATAATGAGATGGTGTTTGATTTCAATATTAGATTTCAAAAGGATATGAATAGGTTGCCACAAAACTTCAGGTTGAATGATTTAATACTCATTGTCACCTATTGTAATGCATTTGATGCTAATATGGCTTACAGACTAAAGGATAAGGACCCTTAAACTTTGAGGGATGCTTTCAATATCAATGAAAGTAATAGAAGAGCTTCAAGTAAAGTGAGAAGAAGAGATGATATTAATATTTTGAGGAACCCCAAGGATAGAAAAAAAGGCATTTGGCTCAAACCCACTTATGATGAGAGATGGGATAAGATGATGAATACTCTTAAGGACATCAAGTATACTATTGAAAAGAATGAAAAAGGGGCTTGGAAATGACAAATATTAGTTCCAAAAAATGAAAATCCCCCAAGGCTCCAAGATTGCCCTTACAAAAAAATTGGAAAAATGGAAAGTTAGTCCCAAATAATCAAAAAGGTAAATGAGATTAGGTAACACCTGATCCTTTACAAAAAAATTCTACAATTTTCACTAACGAAGCTTCTTGGTGCATGGTTTATCAGTTACCCCATTCTCCTAATCAATCTGCAATTACATAATTGGTTGAAGTTGAGGAAGGTGTTCCTAAAGGCTATTATCGATCCCATAATGATGATGTTGAGGTGAATATATTTATGAGAATGTTTAATTTTATTGAAAATGAATGTTCATCTGATGTGGAGTCTTATGTAATTGATGTGGATGTCCAAAGGGAAAGAGCATGTGCATATCACCAATAGGTTTTCTCTAATTGAGAAAATGACCATGGTTCAAGTGTGTGCATTGGAAACAACTAAAGATGATGTCTTTAAGGAGACCTTCAGATGAAGAAATCACAAGTAGAGTAGCCTTGGCTACACAAGCCCAAAATTCCTATCATTTGAGAAATAGAATAGTGGGTGGTGACCAAGGAAAGGTTGTTGGTCTCTTTATCAAAGAGAAGAATGTAAAAAGAAAGGAACCAAAAGTGGATAATAAAGTGGATGGGCTTAAAGCCAAAGAAAGTAAGGGAGAAAAAATATGGGCAAAGAAAGCAGAGAAGCCACTTCTCCTACTGTGAAGGTGAAAGCACATAAGTAAAGGTTTTCTAAGCCTAAGAAGAAAGATCTTGAGCCTAAAGTTGAAGAAAAAGTGGAGCAATAGGAGGAGAGAAATACTAAACAAGGTATGATTCCTCTACCAAAATATACTCATGATGATATGTTTCAATTAATTTCTCAAGTCAAGGTTTATTTCCCTTTACTTGAAATGATGAGGATTGATGAGCATAAACATAAGGTAGTAGCCCTTATCAATGACAATGCTATAGCTCATGATGCATTAGTGGTGCCTACTCCACTCAAAGAGAGTAAGAGAAAAAATAAAGAAAAGGAGATTGATGAACTAATCACTAAAATCCCTCAAATTTATCTAGGAAGTTCCATAACTACCTATCTAGGAAATATAGATTGATTTTTTGCAACTCTAATTGTTGATGGAAAATTCTTGAAGAACTATATGATTGATTCTAGAGCATCCAACAATATTATGCTAGCTAAGATTATGGAAGAAATGGGATTAAAGATTGATAGTACCTATTAATGCCAAAAATTGGCAAGGTAACTATGATAGGGTGAATTCCAGTGCTAGAATATGAGCAACAAACAAAAAAAAAAAAACACTAAAAGACACTTTACACCTCAAGATTAGCCTAGTTGGATTCAATACAAAATAAAATAGAACCTTTTACCTTGTCTTGAATCGATCCTTTGGTTAGCCCTTTGATATTTGGTGTTGTATGCTCCTTGGATGGCACAAGATACAAGCTAGATGATGATATGAGGATGGAAGGATGAGTGAAAATGGATACAAGCATAAAAAATAGCTAAGCATGCATTGAGAAAAAAATTTGCAAGAGTTTGGCTACTACAAATGATCTCCCCAAAAATTAGAGAAAAGAGGGGGTATTTATAGAGAATTTGGAATTTTCTAGGGAAATGGATGGTCAAGATTGAGCCACTAAGATGAAGATGTAGGGCTAAGGTGAGTTGAGAACTCACAAGCCCTCACATCTTGACATGTGGCATGTGAAATGGATTGAAAAGGATGAGGTGTATATGCGGTGGAAGGATAGTATATGACATGGAAGTGGTATATAGTACCTTGGGATTGGACAAGATCTCCTCATAAAGGATGTCCTTGTCCCCATGTGGGTGAAAGGACATGTGGGAAATTAAAAATTCTTCAAATATTCTCATGGGGATGAGAAAAGGAATTTCAAATTCGAAGGAATAAATTGGGGGATTAAATATGAATTAAAAATTCACATGGGGAATGGAGTTCCTTCTCCAAAAGAAGAAAGCATTTAATAAGGTTGACTTAGGCCACATTTCATAAATGATATGAGGATTAGGTTGATCTAAATGATTAAGGTTTTGCAAGTACTTGATTAGACTAATTAATGAATATTAGAGGCAAGTGGGAAATTATGGAGGATGGGACCCTAATGATGATTAGGGGTGTGCACATCTTAAGAAAGAAGGTTAGATTGCTAAGAGGGATTAGAGACCAACTTGCAAAAGTTGGAGGATGTGACAATGAGAGAGAAAGTTGGGAATTTAAAATAGATTTAAAATTCCAAAAAGATAATAGGACTAAATTAAATAAAGTGATACATTTATTTAATTTAGAGAGGAAAGAAGGGAGAAAAAATATTTATTAAATTAAATACTTTAGAAACCTTATGGAAGACATTAAATATTAATTAAATGAGTGATTTAATTAATACCAATAAAGAAGATGAATTAAATGAGCAAGAGGATGATTGAGAAGATGCCTTTGACCATATGGAGGTGGTCAAATTTAGGTATCTACATTTTTCGCCTCTTCGAAATACTATTAGAATAATAGGGTTTCGAGAAAAAATAAAATACAAATGACTGGAAAAAATGACTAAAAAGGAGGTGCTCGAGAATGGGAGATCTTGTGTGAGCTACTTGAATGGAGGAGAAATAAAGGAGATTCCCTGGTCTCGCAAGGGAAGGTTTATGATGGAAGATTGGGAGAGAATGGTAGGGTATGCCCCCTCAAAAAGGCAGACGAGGAAGGAAAAGAGGCCCCAGACGACTTCTCGGAAGTATAAAGTGGTATATGTCATTAAAAAGAGTGTGGAAAATAGAGAAGAATGGAACTAGAATGGAGAAAAGTGGGTTTACAATGTGCAAATGGCGGCCCTAGAAATATAAGGGGGGAATGAATTAGTTGAGGTGAAAAATGATTAAATAAAGGGAAAAAAATCTTTTTATTTTAAAAAGTGAAAAAAGGGGGGAAAATTTCTATAAAAGGTAATTGAGGGAATTACCTCTCCTCATTTGGACACTTGTCAAGTGAGGAGAAGAGGGAGAAGAGGAGAGGGCAAGAGGGAAGAGACAAAATGCTAGAGTATGATTCTGACATTATTCATCAAGGGGACGAGAGATGGCGATTCTTTGAGGAGTGTGTCATGCCATGCCACATTAGTTCAAAAACCTCACCTTGTGATTTTGTTCAATTTGGCTAAATTTTTTGAAAAATAAAAACATGGGTTTGGTGGGGGGGCTCAGGAAGAAAAATGGGCTAGGGGAATTTTTGTGTTTTTTGAAAAAAGTGTTTTTGTGGGGGGAATGAGGGATGTCAAGGTAGGGGCTGGGGGGGAACTTTGGGGGGATAGCAAGGCAAGCCCAGGAGGGTTCACCTGGGCTGGGGAGGAGGTCCACCTAGGCTCGGGTGAGTCCACTTGGTGAGCTCAGGTGAGCTCACTAGGGCTCAGGTAGGTCTGTCCAGCGAGCCCAAGTGAGCTCGCCTAGGCTTGGGCGGGTCCACCCGAGCTGGGTGGGAGCTCTTCTAGCGGGCACGGGTAGGTTCACTCGGGCTCAGGCGAGTCCACCCTAGCCAGGCGGGAGCCTGCCCAGCAAGCTCGCTCAGGATCAGGCGGGTCCACTCGCGAGCTTAGGCAAGTCTGCCTGAGCTTGGGGTGGGTCTGCTCAGGGGCTGGAGCGACACCAAGGAGTCTGAAAAAAATTCAAAGCCTGGTGGGGGAAAGTGGTTAAGGAAGGATAGGGAAACAAGGGGGATGGGTAAGGGAAATCTTGGAGCGGGAAGTAGTAGGGTAAGAAAAATGGGGTCAAAATGACATTAAAAAAAACTGGCAAAAGATTGTGGTTGTGGATGTAAAATGTGGAGAGCTTGCAGATGTAGGAGAGACAATTTGAGGTACTAACCAGATGCATGGCGGTGATCACCAGAGACTAGCAGAGGAAGGACTAGTTCACATGCTATCCTACTCGATGATTAGGGCCCACAGGGCCATGTTGACAACCTTGATAGAGCAGTGGGACTCGGCGACATCGACATACCATTTACTAACTGGGGAGATGACAGTGACCTTGGAGGATTTTTGGTAGATTTTGAGGCTCCCTATAGCAAGGCTTGCAGTTAGCAAGTGCTAGTCAGTGGACGAGGTACTGGATGAGTTTGTGCATGTTGTTTTTGGCAGTGACGATCTATTGGTACCAGTGTTGTCTTTGTAGTTAGTAGGATTGATTAGTGAGATCCTGGTGATAGACCGAAGCGGTCGCTGCTTACATCTTAGGTTCATCGAGGTGATCTAGCATATCATTAAGGGTCAAGAGGGGCAGTTTGCATGGGGGACCTATATGTTGGCACAGTTGTATTGAGATATGCATCGGGTATGCTATCGAGAGGTGAGAAGTGTGTCCCATGTCACATTGCTACAAGTCTAGGCTTGGAAGCACATCAGGGTGACTAAGTTGATTGTGCATAGATTAGGAGAGTAGGATGACAGAGAGTTCATGGCCTGGGGATGAAGGAAAAAGGTGGGAGTGATACTATGGTATCAGGATGTAAGAGATGTAGATATATGGAGATGGATGGATGATGTGTAGGTGGAGATGATAGTGTGATGTTCTTATATGATACTTCAGGGGTTGGAGGGGCGATGAGGAGGCACATAGTGGTTACTTCTTCACCTACTGCTATATTATTGGGAGAGTTCCACTTATAGTGGAGCTGCACATACCTGATCAAGTGATGCGGTAGTTCGGAGTGAGGCAAGATATTCCTGTAGGGTGGGTGATGTTCCAACGACTGTCATGGGAGCAACCATGGGGGGATAGGCTAGACTTCGATGCAGTGTGGGTAGAGCTAGAGGCACTACAGTTTGTTCCATACCCAGACAAGCAAGAGGGGTAGAGGGATGCAGGTTTGATGAATCGATATCGGCAGTGGTTCAGGCACTATCCAACACCACATATTACACTAGTAGTGTCGATTGAAGGAGCACTAGGGTTCATGTCAGAGGATGAGAGATGACTAAGAGCGATAGGACTAACACCTTAAGAGCGATAGAGAGGAGGTCAGGTGAGAGGAGGACAACAAGGGGAGAGATAGAAGGCGGTTGGAGGAGTTGAGGAGCCAGTGAGGGAAGCCAGGAGGAGGAGACAAAAGGAAGTTGGAGCAGTTGAGGAGCCAGTGAGGGTAGCCAAGAGGAGGAGACAATGACGCAAAGCCTGAGGAGGAGAGTATGAGGATAGAGCTACGACACAACAAGATAGGGAGTTGAAGGTCTAGAGAGAGGAGCCTGGAAGTACGCGCATCCCTAGGAGGTCAGCATCAGGAAAGGGGGGAGGAGGCTGAGACTAGCAGAGCACGGGAGAGATAGGAGGCAGACATGGCCATAGGAGGGTAGCAGCGATAGAGACAGGAGGAGGGTGAGGCTAGCAAAGTGTAGGATGGGATGATAAGGAGAGGGGGACCATCTTCGATGATCAATGTGGATGAGATAGAGGCGTCGGTAGAGAGTGATGGGTATGAGCTATAGGATATGGATATTGACTCAGATGTATATGACATCACACCACTGTTGACAATACCAGCTAGAGGAGAGGACCCCACAGTGGTGTTGAGAGAGACTTTAGGGAGACTGCGCCTCAATGAGCAGTGATTACATTAGATAGAGCCAAAGCCGGTTATATTAGAGGCAATGTTGAGCGAGTTACAGGCATGATTCGCCCAAGGTGAGAGGGATTATTCAGTCCTAGCCACATTGGTGTCTGATGTGGAGAGTTTGTTGAGAGAGAGATATGAGACGTGGGATGAGGTCGTCGACCTATGGGAAAAGATAAAGAGATTTCGAGCAGAGGTGGCTAGGGCGCATGAGGAGGGAGATGCAGTGAGATGGGAGTGAGACCGTCTAGTGGAATAGGCAGCGATACAATAGGTTGTTGGAGGGGGGATAGAGCAGGAGTTGTCAGAGACTATGACAAGGGCTGCCAGAGATATAGTGGGAGAGGACCGAGCTCAGAGATAGGGTGGACTATTTAGAGTAGATAGTTAGGGATATGGGGTTGATTCAGAGGAGAGAGGACGAAACAAGGAGAGAGATACGTGTGATATAGTTAGAGAGAGATGTGGCATAGGCATAGGTGTGGGCCCTAGAGGTAGATAGGGATGTGCTACAGGCACATGCTTAGGTGGTGGAGAGTGAGAGATAGGTGGCAGAGTCAATGGTGTAGTCTCTTGAGAGGGATAGGGATGCATCGGTGTCACACGTGTCAGGGCTTCGATGGGAGCGAGATTATACCAAGCTAAGGCTTCAAGCACTTCAAAGGGATGGGGATGTAGCGGAGGCCTAGACATAGGTTGCATAGAGAGAGAGAGATGCCACAAAGATATGGATGTAGACATTGCAGAGTGAGCGAGACACAACACAGGCTCAGTTGCAGGTAGTGCATGGTATGAGGGGCAAGCCATGCGTTGAGGTATAGGGCATATGGGCACAACTACAGGTTGCAGAGATAGAGAGAGACAGGGCTATAGTTTAGGTGTGGCAATTGATAGAGGCACAAGAGGCCTGGGCATAGGTGTAGAGGGCTATTAGCAGAGATCAGGATAGGTATAGGCTTGAGCAAAATGTCATTAGGCATCAGGCCACTCAATGAGATTACTATATGCAGGAGGCGAGCTACTTGAGGTGTGCATATGAGCATGTTATTCTAGATCCAACACAGTGCACATCACGCTATATGAGATAGGTACCCTAGATGGCGACACCATCACAATCATTAGGGACATGTACCAGAGGATATAGTGACTATTGATGGACTCTTTCTCCTTCTCCACTCGATGGTTACCAAGGGGACTCCCACCCATGAGTATCATGGGACTCCCAGGCATAAAGGGTCAGTGCTAGATTCTCCTTAGAGGTTAGATGTAGGTAGCTCACAGTAGGGCAACCAGAGATCAGATGACAGGATATCAGTTTTTTGACATACACAGGATGGAGCATTGAGTACTTACTAGGAGAGATCAAATATGCTCTACATCCTTGGATTTTGTATCTTATTCATTGATGTATGATGGATATATGATGTACATTGTATTATTCTAATTATGATATGGGACAGTCCTTATCGACACTATGCATTGTGTAGATGTATTTGATACTTCGTACTTATGTGGATAGATGATCTAATTTATTTATGCGCATGTTTATGACACTTTGTGCCTATGTGGATGTATGAGTTGATTTTTTCATGCACATGGATATGATATTACATGCTTATGTGGATGGTTACTTTGGTTTATTTATACACATGTATATGATAGGTCATGCTTATGTGGATGTATGATTAGATTTATTCATGCAATTGTTTATGAAGATGGACGATCTGATTTATTTATGCACATGCTTATGATATTACATGCCTATGTACGATTTGATTTATTTATGGACATGTTTATGATATTTCATGCTTATGTGGATGGATGATTTGATTTATGTATGCACATGGATATAATACTACATGCTTATGTGGATGTATGGTTTGATTTATGTATGCACATGTTTATGATATTTTATTACTATGTGGATGGATGATTATGCATATATTAATGTTGATAATGCAAGATGATATGAATATTTGGTATGAGATGTAATTTAATTAGGATGTAAATGTTAATAGGGACATGTATGGATCAAATGAAACTATGATGCTTAATCTAATCAGCCTATGAACTATGCAATGTATTGAACCTATAAACTAACATGAAATATGAATGAAACATGAGTTCCTATAATGAAAACCTAAGTGTTAGTAGGGACTTGTATGGGAATGTGGGTAGGTGATAGGTGTATTGTGGGTGTGATACCGCATTTGTCAAAAAACCATTAGTATCCTAAGAGGAATATCAAGAGGAAAGAACAATCAAGACTTACATAACCTAAACCACAAGTCATGGGTCATGAACAATGCTAAATGAAGGGTGTATGTAGTGAAATGAGGTGTAGTGCAATTAAGAACATAATTTTCCATCTTCGAAGCATTGATTTTCACTATAGCATAAGACACCAAATACCCTGATATGTAAGACCAAGGCGAGTTGGCATCCAATGCATGAAACAAACACAACAAACAAGAAGGCTATCCTAACACCCCAAGGTCATGTTGACCTTGGTCGGGCCAGGTATTGGGATAACCACAAACACACAAGGATGCCCCATCATAGCAAAATACCTCAAGGATCTTGGTGGGTACTACATGCAAAAATTGAGAAGACAACAAAGGAAAGAGCAAGATATGCCCCTATGTTGACCTGTCAAAGCACACCATGATATGATGGATCAAGGTGACCATGAAATTTTTTAATAGGGAGCTCAAATGATAAAAAAAATCCAAAAACATCAAAAGATCACAATCAAGTTCAGAACGTCCTTTGCCGTAGGATCAAGGGAATGGATGGGATTGATGAGGTCTGCTAGGAAGGATGCATCCTATTGAGACTGATGATGGAAACTAAAATAGAATGACCCAATTGACGTGAGATATTTTCCATTAACTAGATGTCTTGATATTAGGGGATTTTGTTAGCGAAGAGCATGGACTAACACACCCTACAAACCTAGGGGCTCGGGGGTTGATCAAAGATTAGCCTTACCTACATGAAAGCACAGAGCCCTCAGTTCATAAAAAGACCATGGATAAAGTGAAAAGAGGACAATGAAGGTAGATGATGAATGACCAATACTTGCTGGTGAGGATACCCTGGGGGTAGATCAAATGATCAACCTTGCTTACATGACAGTGTAGGGGCAACATAATTTGACCAAGGACATGACAAGATGGGATCTAGATGAAGAATGACACAAAGGATGATCTTGTCTGATGATACAGACTGAATGATGAGGATATGAATGACTTAAGCTCAAAGTGGGATACTAAAAAGCTCAGGATGAGGGACAACCTAAATGGATCATCTAATGCTCAACCAAAATATACCAATTGACCAAGGATGGGGATGGGTGGGGATGATAGTGCGGATGAAAGCATAAAATAACTAGGATGCCAAGTAGATAATGATTAAGCCCTCTATGGATGATGCATGTTACCAGGTTTTCACCATCTGTACCTATCCAAGGTAACACCAAAAAGTGGTTTTCACCATAGGATGAACTTATTTATCTTTACTATTTTTGGATTTTTTATTTTTATTTTTTGATTTTTTTGATTTTTGATAGGTGGGATTTCCAAGTAGACTTAGGTATAGAACCTCTTCAGATGCATGATATTTATGGGTTCTTCGAGAGGTTCTCCTTCAAGGGTAGTCAACCTATATGCCCCAAATCCATATTTGTTGGCTATGATATAAGGCCCCAACCAATTTGCCTCAAATTTTCCTTTCTTGTCTCGATCTTGTTGAGTACGTTGATTCTCTTTGAGGACAAGGTCACACACCTAAAACTGTTGAGGGTGAACCTTCTTGTTGTAGTGACACTTGAGGTGGTTCTAATATGCTTACAGGTGATCATAGGCTTTGATTATTCTTTCATCTAGTAATTTGAGCTATGTAAGCCATGCAACACGAGAATCCTCCTCACTAATAAGATTTTTTAGGGAAATTCTCAGTGATGGAATCTCAACTTCAATTGGCAAGATGGATTCGGTGCCATATACTAGAGAATAGGGAGCGGTGCCTATAGGGGCATGGATGGAGGTGTGATATGTGCAGAGGGAAGGATGAATATGGAGGTTCCAATCATGACCATTTTTATTGACAACCTGTTTGAGGATGCGGATGACGGTCTTGTTGGTTGCTTCTACTTGACCATTACCCTGGGGGTAATAAGATGTTGACCAATGATGTTGGATGTGAAAGGTGTCAATGAGGTGTTTTAGGGCTTATTTTTTTCAAGGGTTTTCCATTATCAGAAAGGATGGTGGATGGGATACCATATTTGCAGAGAATATGGTAAAGGATTTATTTTGATATTTGAATACCGGTGATCTGTGAGAGTGAGATTGCTTCCACCCACTTAGTGAAGTATTCAGTGGCAGTAATTATGAATGTATGGTCGTCAGATGATGGTGGGTAAATCTTTCCAATCAAGTCAAAACCCCATTGAGAGAATGGCCATGGTGCTAGGAGGGGCTGAAGATCTTGTGTTGGAGCATGAATCAAATCTGCATGTTGTTGGCATGGAAGGAACTTCTTCACAAATTCACAAGCATCATGCTCTAATGTAGACCAATAATATCCTGCTTGGAGAATCCTTTTGGCTAGGGACATACCATTTGAGTGAGCTCCATAAACACCACTATGTACCTTTTTTAGTGTCATGCGGGCTTCGGTCTCATTCAGACACCTAAGGAGGATCCCATCATACCCGCAATGATAAAGTGTATCACCGATGATAATATAATGGGTTGAACGTTGAATAAAGGATTTTTCTTAGTTTTGTGTGAGGTCTGGGGGCAAGATATTATCATGGAGGTAGGTATATATGTCTTTGTACCAGGGGGAGGCGAGACCTATGATATTGCACACCATATCAGTCTCAAGAATATGACATGCTGGGATTAAAAGTTGTTCGACAAGGGACCCACATTCTGTCTGATCTTTAGGCATGTCAATCAGGGAGCCGATAGTGGCCATTGCATCTATTGCTTTGTTCTGTACCCTAGGGATTTGATCAAATTGTATGAAGGTGAAATATTTCTTGAAATCATCCACCATACATTTATAGGGAAACAACTTATCATCTTTTGTTAAAAATTCATCATTAACCTGCTTGATAACTAACAATGAATCCCCATAGACTTTCAAGTGAGTTATATGACACTGCTTTGCAATTCAGAGGTCGATGAGGAGGGCTTCATACTCTACCATGTTGTTGGTACACGGGAATGCTATCCTGAATGATTTTGAAATGTAGTCACCTTGAGGGGTAACTAATAGAATTCTTGTGCCTAATCCATTATGGGTATATGAGCCATCAAAATATAGTGTCCAAGCAGGTGTGTCTGTGACTATGTAAACTTCTTCATTTGGAAATTCAGTGTCTAGAGGGTAAGCATCTACTAAGGGTGCCTCAACCAACTAATTAGCTATGACCTGTCCCTTTATGGATTTTTGCTCCACATACTCTATGTCAAATTAACTTAGGAGCATGACTCACTTGGCCATGCAACCAGTTAGAGTGGTTCTAGATAGCAGATACTTTAGTGGATCAATCTTAGCAATTAATTTAATTGGATGGCTGAGCATGTAATGTCGAAGTTTATGTGTGTTGAAGACTAGTATGAGACATACCTTTTCCATGGGAGAGTAGTTTAAATCATAGCCAATCAATGTCTAATTGATGTAGTAGATCGCCCTCTCTTTCGATGAATCATCATGTTGTGCCAACAATGCCCCCAGTGCAACTGAAGCAGTGGAAATATACAGTAGGAGGGGCTTCCATGTAATAGGTGGCATCAAGATCGGTGGGTGAGCTAAGTATTCTTTGGTCTTATCGAAACCTATTTGACATTGTTGGTTCCATCAGAAGGTGGAGTTTTTCTTCATAAAATGAGTGAATGGCTGACACTTATCTATGAGCTGGACTATGAACTGATGAATGGATTGCATCTTCCCTTGGTGGCTTCTTAACTATTTTAGATTACATGAGGGTGGCATGTCTAGGATAGCCTTCACCTTGGAGGGATCAACTTCAATACCCCTTCAAGAGACTATGAAACCAAATAATTTTCCTAATGTGACACCAAAGACACACTTTTTGGGATTTACTCACAACTTGTAATGTTCCAACCATTCAAAGATATTTTTCAAGATAGTAGGATGTTTTTCCAGGGTTCTAGATTTCCCTAACAGGTCATCGACATAATCCTCCATAATGATATGGATGAGGTCATGGAAGATGACTGTCATTTCCCTCAGATATGTTGCCCCTACATTTTTGAGACTAAAGGGCATAACATTGTAAAAAAAAGTACCCCACAATGTTGTGAAAGCAGTTTTGTGTTGGTCCTTAGGTGCGATTCATATCTGATTATAACTAGAGAAACCATCCATAAGGGATAACATCTCATGTCCTACTATGAGGTCGACCAACATGTCAATGTTAGGTAGAGGGAAGTCATCTTTTGGGCAAGCCTTGTTAAGATCTCTAAAGTCTATGCAGATTTGAATGTCTCCATTTGGTTTGGAAACTAGTACTATATTGGAGATCCACTCAGAGTAGTCAATTGGTTAGATAAACCTTGCATCTAGTAATTTCTCTACTTCATTCTTGACTAACAATGCTACCTATGGATGCATCCTGTAAAGCTTCTATTTGATAGGTTTTGCATCAGGACGAATTTCTAGGTGATGAACCACTAAATCAGGGTCTAAGCCTGGCATATCTGAATATGACCAAGCAAAGTTAACAATACCCTTTTGGAGTAATTGGATAATGACTACATATTCTAGATCTGAGAGTGACTTAGCCACATATGTGATCTTAGGACTTTTGGCAGTACCCGGATTAACCTTTCAAGTCTCTTCAATCAAAATGGATGACCATGTAGATAACTGAGTTCCCACAAGGGGAAGATGAACATCTCCATCCTCCAGTGCCTCTTTGAGGTTTTCACCATCGGATGTGTCCTTTATTTTTACTTTTTCAAGGTTAGGAAGTGCCTCAAGGATGTTTTCACTAGGTGATTGCTTTTTATTTTTCTTATTCTTATTTTTGAGACTGGAGTGTTCATCCTTCCCCAATCTCATGAGATTGACATATGTATCCACAGGCATATTGATAGGTGTGTTGTCATGTAGGTCCCAATCAATAATCTCAGGGCGACAAAGGGATAGGATAATGGTAGAGATAGATAGGAATTCGAACATGGATGATACTTTAGTGTGATTGACATCATCGTATGCACGTATGATGGACTCCTCCTCGGGTATGTCTTCTAATGAGCCATCATCAATGAAAACACTATTGGAAGTATTAAACAATGTTGCAAGGCCTTTCTTCCTTTTGTCGTATCTGATGCCTATGTTCTTTGGTAGCTTTGTTGTATCAATAGGTTGCAACCACCCTTGCTCTTCCTTACCTAGGCCCCGACCTTGGTAGTTATATTTTTTTGCAAACTTAGTTGACCAAGGATATGCTTCCTAGAAGTATTCTTTTAGAGGAGGATCTGGTTGCGGTTATTCTTGGTTTACCCATTGACTTATATCCTCTTTTGGTGCATCTATCTTGATACTGGGGGACCTAAAAGTTGTAGTAGGAATGTTCTTTGCACTGAAGGTGATAGTTTTGTCTTCCTTCGGAGTAGCATGTGAAGGTTGATCATACTCGTGTGGTGACGACAACATGGTTGCTACATTAAGAGCAGTATGCATTTCGTATTCACCACACCACTTGTTAATGATCTAGAGTTTTGTGACTGTAGGATTGGTGGTGGAAGATGGAGTGATTGTAGTGGTGGAGGGTGGATTAGTGGATGATGACTTAGATGCCCCCATTTCAACCCCAAGACAATAATGTAAATGGGGAAAGGATGCTTCTAAAGCATGACAATATTCAAAGGGTTGGGGGTCAACATAAATGGTGACCTACTGTCCATTGACCAAAAATTTTAGGAACTGATGGTACATGGAGGGGATGGCTTGCATAGCATGGAGCCATGGGTGGCCAAGGAGGAGATTATATGGTAAGTCCAAATCAAGGACATGATAGGTAGTGTACTAAACTACAGGTCCAACTTGGATAGGAAGACTGCTAATTCCTTCAGAATTTCTTTCTACATTATCGTAGGCCTTGATTGTGATGATCTGATTACTTAAGTCTGCTTGAGTGTACCCCACCTGTTTTATGAATTTTAGAGTACATAGATTGAGGGAAAAACCATTATCTACCAAGACCCTTTTTACTTTATGATGGGAAACTATGACCTCAATATGCAAGGGGCAATTATGATTGGCATTGATATTGGGCATGTCATTCTAGCTGAAGTGCAATTGATGAGATAAAGCCAAGTGTCATACCAAAGCTTGGAATCATGTAGGATCGATGTCATTAGGCACATGGGTTTCCTGTAAGGCTCTTTTGAGGATTCCTTGATGTACCATAGAAGACTTAAGTAGATCCAAGATGGAGATTTGAGCAGGGGTCTTCCCTAAGTGATCTAGAAGGCTATATTGATATTTTATAGGATTTGGATGGGTGGATGTGGAGGCTACATTGACAGTGATGTGGGTTCATCATGCAGTAACAACACACTGAGGGTCTTTGGCTTTGACATGTATCATAGATACACAGGATTCTACCTACTCAATGTAATGAATAATACCCGTGTAATTGAAAGGAACATTCTTATAGCTTACGTTATTTGTGTTGTTGTCTTGGGGAAATCTATTGGAGGTGCTCACACCTTGATTATGGTTTGGAAAGAAATTTTGATATATCTGTAATTGAGCATTGGATGAAGATGCTTTAATAATGTTGACCTTGATATCTCCTTGATCATTAAGATCTTGGACATAGTTTTTGATACCTTGACACTTATTCAGAGAGTGCCCTTTGATTTTATGAAACTCACAATATTCATTTTCCCTAAACCATGCAAGCTTAGGTTTTGATTCATCAAGTGGTTTGGTGATAGGGTAGGTGATTGGGTAGTTGATCTGTAACAACTTATTGAAGACAACACTCAGGGGTTCTCCTAATTGAGTATACTAGCATTTAGCAATGCCCTAGCTATTCTAGTTTGGATATTGAGGAGGACGAGGTGCCCCTTGTGGTACATATATGGCATTAGGTATGGATGGTTGTTGTCTCTAGGATGTATTTTTTGATTGTACGTTTTTTAGCGTCAGTGACGCCGTGATTTACTACATTCTTTTTCTTGTTCCAAAAATGTGGCTTGTCACTGAATGACTTTTCTTTATCATGGTTATGCATTTTGATGTGCCCTTTGGAAACAAGGGCACATTCAAGGATAGGTCCCTTTTCCACTAGCTCTGCAAAAGTGGTGACACAATGTAACCTAAAATTATGAGCCATGCCAGGGTGAGAGTTCTCCACGAAGAGGGTAACCATGTCCTTCTCTGTTAGAGGGGTTTTCATTCGACTCACCAGTGCATGCCACCTTTGAAGATAGCTAGCAAAGGTTTCCCTCTCACATTGTTTCTCTTTGAGGAGATCTAAGGTGTCCGTGTTCTTCTCCAAATTGAAGGAGAAGTAGGAGACAAATTTTTCTAACAAGTCTGAAAAATATTTTATGGACCCTCTTTTGAGCATCATGAACTACTCTAGGGCATTGCCTGTCAGGTTTCGTGGGAACAGGCACAAGAGATAGTTGTCATTATGCATAACCTCTTGACACTGGGAGTAAAACTATTGCAAGTGGGCCTTAGGATCTTTGTTCCCCTATATTTGTCAAACTTTGGCATTTCAAAATGTTTTGGGAAGGGGATCAATGAGATGGAGGGATCAAATGGATACAGACATATGTCCTCGAATTTGAATGATTGTTTGCTAGTGCCAGCTTGAAGATCTTTCAAAGTGGCCTTGATTTCCAATAGATCTGAGTTGATGGGTGGTGGGTTGGATGGATATGGATAGTAGGAAGATACAAGATCTTGCTAAGAGAGTGTCAGATTCTTGAGGTATGGATTTTGATAGTGGAATGATGAAATCCCTTGTTTGTATGTTGGGGGATTTCATTGATATGGGGGTTGTTGTTGTGAGGCATAGTATGGATTCATTTGATAAAAATGTGAGGTAGGTGTTGAGGAGCTGGGATGTGATGTTGCGGATTGACCTGTTGATACTAAAGGTATTTTTGTAACTGTTGGGAGGCCGCACAAGGTGGTTGCTACTGGGACTATTGTTGTTAATAATGATGTTGTGGTGGTTGCTGATGTGATGTGAGATGTTGCATGGGCTGAGACAGGATGTTGTATTATGTTTGAGCTCACGGTCGAAGGATGGATGTGAGAAAGGGGGATATGATTTGAGTGGGAGGTTAGGATGGATTTCTCTATGGCTGGTATGGTGGTTATTGCAACGAAATTGATGGGTTATATAACGGTTGTTGTTGTTGGGGCGGTTGAGATAACATAGGGGGATTTTGCAAGGGAGGTTGTTGGGTACCAAAGGAGATATTCAGAGGTGGCAGATTAGAGTGGGGCGGCTATGGAGATGCATATGAGGGTGATGGTTGGTTTATGGCCCTAGAAGGGGGTGGAAATGCAGTGAAAGGGTTTCCCCCAGTGTTGACAGGAGGTGGATTTGAAGGGGGTGGTACTATTAGCATTAGTGGTTATGGTTGCAGGATGTTTTGTGGCACACCAAAGGCAAAAGAATCATTGGGATCAATGATTTGGGGAGCCCCTATGATTGAGATTGTGGGATGCGAGGGATTGCTAATGGGATATAGAATGGTGTTTCAGAATTCAGGTTGATGCCAACCTTCTATGGGAGGAACATTGGGGATGTGTGAACTACTTGGTGCATTATGTGAACCTTGAGGTATGTTAGGTGTGGAGCTACTATACTTGGATAGGTCAATTCTAGATGGAAGCTTGACACCTTTTTTGATTAAATGAGCCAAGATTTATTCCCCATGTTTTTCAAGAAGGTAATCTGTCATTTGCACATTGATAGGGTTGCTAAAGTGTTCCTCGAATGTGACTTTGGGTTGAATGGCCATGTTTTTATCCCCAGGGGGTGATGTGTTTTGACCGTTGATATTGGATTGTGATGATATACCATTGTACGGATCTTGAAGGATGTTTGCACTATTATTAAGGTCTTCTGAGGCATTAGCTGCATTGTTCGGATCTTGAGGGATGTTTAGTGGGGATTGTTGTTTGTCCATTTTCCTTGTTTGTGACCGGGTTTGAATGGGCATGCAAGATGATATGATGGACTAGGATGCTAGGATGACCTTGGTGATGAAAGGATTGATTTGATTTGATTAGCTGACAAGGATGTGGCTTGATAGGATTGATTTGATTGGGTGATTGATTAGCTAATGAGGATGTGGCTCGATATGATTAATTTGATTAGGTAATTGATAAGTTCATGAAGATGTGGCTCGATATGATTAATTTGATTTGACCGAGGTGGATTTGGTTTGATGAGATTAGATTGGGTTGATTGGTAAAATATTGGTTGATCTGAATTGGTTGATGTGATGATTTGATTTGGATTGATGATTGATTAGGATGAATGATAATGATAAGAATCTAGAACTAAGTTCAAGAGTGATCCTTGGTAATGCTAGGTGTTGATTAATCAATTAAAGGGTGGATGTATAATAATGACACTAAATCTAACTTGAGAATGAAGTGGATTGATTGGGCTAACGAGGATGACTAACTTAGGATGGATGACTACCCTAAGTCAATTTTGAAGGGTGATGATTAGAGACAAACACCTAGGTCAATTTGGATAACCGCTCTGATGAGGTTTCAATGTGACACTAATGGAATACAATGGGAAAACAATAATCAGAAGGTGAATTCAAAATGGGTGAATGAGGACTTCGAATGGGTGAATGAATGAATGATCTGAGGGGATGAATTCTTAGGATAGTGAATGGGTTCTTGAAACGGGTATGCGAATCTTCAAAATTGGGAGATGAGTGATCAAGACGGTCAAACAAGGGTCTTGAATGACAAAGAAGATGAAAAATTTGATCAGTCAAGGGTCAAGTCCGCCCCTATAAAGGTTGGGTCTACCAAAGGATAAAAATATGGTCAAATTTGGTCAAAATAGGCCTGAAAGAGGTGGGTCAAATATTAGGTCCACCCCTAGATGGGTCAGGTCCACCTATGGAGGGAAAATTCACTTATCTAGAGGTCAAGTTTACCTATCGGGAGGGCAGGTCCACCCAAGGAGAAAAATGTTGGTCAAATTTGGCTAAAAAAGGCTCCAAAAGGACTAATTATAGGTCAAGTCTGCCCCTATGAAGGACAAGTTCACCCAAGGAACAAAAAGATGCTCAAATTCTATCAAAATGAGGCTGAAAGGGGGTGGGTCAAAGGTTAGGTCCACCCCTAGATGGGTCAAGTCCGCCCAAGGAGTAAAATTTGGTCAAATTTGGTTGAAAAAGGCTCCAAAAGGACTAGTTTATAAGTCAGGTCCACCCCTGTGAATAACAAGTCTAGCCAAGGAACAAAAGATGGTCAAATTCTATCAAAATGGGCCTAAAATGGGGTGGGTCAAAGTTCAGGTCCACCCAAGGAGAAAAAGTTGGTCAAATTTGGTTGAAAAAGGCTCTAAAAGAGTTGATTTATAGGTCGGGTTCACCTAGTCAGAGGTGAGGTCTAGTTGTTTGTGGGGTAGGTCTAGCTATCTGTAGGTTTAAACATGACTTTTGACAAAAAAGACTAAGACAAAGGACTCAAAACATAGCAAACATCAAAGAAAAGGATATGGCTGACTGAAATGAATTAGACAATCACTGGTTTCACACAAAAAAGATAATTCATACAACATGAACCTAAATATAGTAGAGAGGGTAAGGCCAAAAAAGTCTTCAAATCTAGGATGAACATGGCTACTAGGGAGTCCTTGATATACACCAAGTACGTGAGGCCCAAACTGTTACAAGCGTGAGTCAAGAACCTAAAAGGCTTGAACCAACTCTTCATGTCATCCTGAGGCTTTTCCAATTACAACATGATTAGATTGGGGTACAACTTTTTCTCTGCCCCCTTTATATACCCCGCCAGTACATGTGGTTGGAATCATCCTTTGGGTTGATGAAATTCCCAAGTAGGTCCCACTAAGAAAAGATAAAAAATGGATGACTCAAAAGACATGGTAAGCTACAATTTCCCATCACCTAGGATCATCAAATGGTGCAAGGGGATTGGATACGTCAAATAGCTCACCCATGAACACAACAAACAAGTATGATTGACACCTCCTAGTTAAACTATGTGCCTAGTTAGGGGTTCAAAACCCTTAAAATAGCTAAAAAATTTGCTAAAAATTAGAATTTTACCTTCTCAAAAAAATTATTTGGGGAAAATTTGGCTATGTAGAGGGAAAATCTAGCTATGCAGAGGTTAGGTCCAGTTGTCTACAGGTCAAATCCAGCTGTCTACAGGTCAGGTTCGCCCCTCTATGAAAAATTTACCAAAATTAATTTTTGAGATATGAGGAGGGCAAGTCTGCCCCTAGGCAAGGTTAGGTCCACCTGTGGAGGGCAGGTCTGCCTATCTTTTAGGTTAGGTCCACCCCAGGAAGGTCAAGTCTACCCCTCTGTAGGTCGGGTCAACCCCTTTGTAACCTGTTCCTACAAAAATTCAAAAAAAATCAAATGTGAAAGCAAGAGACCCATTTGTGGGTCCCATCGGGCATGCCAAAAATGTGCTAAGGTGAATTTTAGTGCTAGAATATGAGTAGAAAATAAAAGAAATCAAATAAAACTAAAAGAAAATCTACACCTTAATATTAGCCTAGTTGGATTCAATACAAAATAAAATAGAACCTTTTACCTTGTCTTAAATTGATCATTTGGTTGGCCTTTCAATATTTGGTGTTGTATGCTCATTGGATGGCACAAGATACAAGCTAGATAATGATATGAGGATGGGAAGATGAGTGGAAATGGATGCAAGCATTAAAAATGGCTAAGTATGGATTGAGAAAAAAATTTGCAAGAGTTTGACTACTATGAATGATCTCCCCCAAAATGAGAGAAAAGAGGAGGTATTTATAGAGAATTTGGAATTATCTAGGGAAATGGATGGTCAAAATTGAGCCACCAATATCAAAAAATAGGGCTAAGGTGAGTTGAGAACTCATAAGCCCTCACATATTGACATGTGGCATGTGAAATGGCTTGAAAAGGATGAGGTGTACATGAGGTAGAAGGATAGTACATGACATGGAAGTGGTACATAGTACCTCAGAATTGAAAAAGATATCCTCATAAAGGAGGTCCTTGTTCCCATGTGCGTGAGAGGACATGTGGGGAATTAAAAAAATTTCAAATATTCTCATGGGGATGAGAGAAGAAATTTTAAATTCCAAGGAATGCATTGGGGGATTAAATGTGAATTAAAAATTCACATGGGGAATGGAGTGCCTTCTACAAAAGAAGAAAGAATTTAATAAGGTTGACTTATGACACATTCCATAAATGATATGAGGATTAGGTTGATCTAACTAAGTGACTAAGGTTGTGCAAGTACTTGATTAGACTAATTAATGAAGATTAGAGGCAAGTGGGAAATTATGGAGGATGGGACTCTAATGATGATTAGAGGTGTGCACCTCTTAATCATAATTTAATTATGACTAAGAAAGAGGGTTAGATTGATAAGAGGGATTAGAAACCAACTTGCAAAAGTTGGAGGATGTGACAATGAGAGAAAAAGTGATGAATTTAAAATAGATTTAAAATTCCAAAAAGATAATAGGACTAAATTAAATAAAGTGATACATTTATTTAATTTAGAGAGGAAAGAAGGGAGAAAAAGTATTTATTAAATTAAATACTTTAGAAACCTTATGGAAGACATTAAATATTAATTAAATGAGTAATTTAATTAATACCAGGAAAGAGGATGAATTAAATGAGAAAGAGGATAATTAAGGAGACACCTTGGGCCATATGGAGGTGGTAAAATTTAGGTGTCTACAGTAACAACCTTTATGAGAAACTCACTTAATGGGGGAACCAATTGCGCTAAACTAAGTGACCTCCAGGTTTTTATAGAAGTTAGCTTCTTTTGTATTTAGTGTTTTGGAATGGGAAAAGGAAGCATATATAAAACATAATGACTTAACTAAGGTGATGTACCAAGATGAAGATATAGGCATGATAAATCTATTTTTAGGGATGCAATTTAAGGGCCTCATCAACAATCTGCTAAGTCCCAGAATAATAGAAATCAAAATGAAAACCTGAATAATTTATTGAATGACATAAAATAATTCTCATACTTTTTTACTAAAATGAAGAGTCAAAGACATGGTCTAAACTAGTAAATTTGTATTTAGAATTATAGAAGTTCTATAAATAAACAACTCAAGTACAATAATGGCATAGTATAATGCTTTATCAAATAGCTTAAGAAAGAAGAAATCCCAAACAATGGCACAGTATGTGAGTCTCATACAATGATCTAAAATATTACAAAAGGCCTTATGTCTTTTCCCTAATTTTTTTCTATCTTCATAACTTGTTTTCAGAAGGAAAAAACAATATATATAGATAAAAATCCCACCGTCTGGTTGTACAGTAACAAAAAAGATCTCGTATCACAAGTAATGATGATTGCAACAATGATTCCCTCCATTGTTGCAACAAATATGATTTGAGTCATGGAACGAAGTAGCTCTCCAAATAGATGTATCCCCTCTGATGATGGCAATGGTCCCAACAAACTCTTGTACAGACATGTGTTACTCACCTATGAGGGCAATTAGAACACATGGCAATCTGGAAATTCGCATTGCTTGCTCTTACCTTCCTTTCAATGAAGTCCACACAAAAGAAACACCTAGCAATAGGTTAGTTCCCATTCGTTGATTCCTCCTTGTGATGAAAATCCCTGCAATGAAGACATGTGGAGGTAGTCTCTACCACTGGTGCCGACTGTGGGGTCCACCAAAAAGTATATGTGGATGGATGCTATGTGGAAAGTGAATGGGGCCTAATTGAAAAGTGAAGAGAAGTAGCTTTGAAGTGCTCACGGTGATGACAGATGGAAGCATGGTAGAAGAGGATAGGAGAGTGAAGAAAGGATTCCCTGCAAGGAGTGCCTAGTGGACAAGTGGTGGTAGCAGATGAAGTTCTACAAAAAAGGGGTTGGGTGATGTTCAAATAGATGAGGCATGGGCTGGTACTTAGCAAAAATTAAAGACCACCTAGAGGGAGCTCAAGGAATTTAATATTCATAGTTTTTGGTGACTATTGGGGGTATTTTTCCTAAGGAATGAGAACCCAAAATTGTTATGGCTTGCAAACAAGAGTCCTATCCATTGGGCAATGCAATCAAAGCTTAGAGAGAGTGGCCTATAGAGGCAGCCAGTCAATCTCAGATGGTGTCGATATGTCACATAGATTCTCTTGCACTATGCTTAGATCAATCATTTCTTTGTAAGGTAGTATCACAAATATACCAGCCCCAGACTCAAGTTGGAAGAGCATCCACACAATCTGATGAGTGATGCCTTCAATATCCTCTATAGCATGGGGTTGGTTGAAGCTTTGGAAAGTGGATGTGTCCTATTTCTTCTCTTCTATGGGTATGTGTAGGATCATCATGGAAAAAATAGGCCCTTAGAATTTGTAGAAAATTGAATGTAGTTTCCAAAATACTAGGTATATTAAAAAAAAATCTATTTGGGGAAAATTTGAAATTTCAATGCAATATTACTTAAATTTTAGGAAAAAAATAAGTAGGTGTTTGTCTAACCACCCTAACCACAATAAAATGATAATATTTTTTTATAAGATTTTAGATATAAGTAGAAGACTCATGTCCCGATGTGGTGCATTTTTTTTTGTAATTATTTTCCAAGTAAATAATTAATTATGAATATTTTATTACAAATTTTTAAAAATATAAAAACTCGTATGTATAACCACCTTAACTTGATTAAAATTTCATGAAATTCAATTTTTTTTAATCCTATATTATGCAAAGCATAGAATGTGATGCATGTTTTAGATACAAAAAATGTAATATCATTTGAAAGCTATAGATTTTTTTCAATTAGTCTTTCAATTAGGACTTTAGTCATAATTCAAATAGAAAATGAATAATAATTATTTATTAAATTCAAAGTAAAGCGTAATTTATATTGGTGGAAAGCTAAGAATCTCCTTTAAAAACCCTTTTTGTTTCATCAATTTTGGGTGAAAAAATGTTGCCACCCATATACGCATCATATCACCACTTTTTGGCCCATCATGATCCTCCACATACCCTTATTTTTCCCATAATCTACTTTGTAGGAGCGACTGAGTCATCAGAAGGAAATGGGGAGGGTAAGCCCATTTGAGTTAGCTAGGAGAACCTAGCCTACATGCTATTCATGGTTTGGTCTAGTGTGGTAGTGCACTTGCTAGCATGGAGGATGGCCATGTGGCAATGGATGAACCTATTCATTGTTTTGGTAGTGGATGAACCTATTTGTTGTAGGTTTCTGATCCATGTTTTCGCTAATTCCTCATCTGATGCCATGTATAGCTTATCAAAAGAAAATATCACCTCAGGAACCTTCTCTATGATGATTTATGGGAACCACTCAATCACTCTACGAAATTCCTTGCCTAAACTTGTCACCTCTGCCATAAATTGGAGATTTGATTGAAGGGTAAGGCAGAATGCCTTGAATTTTTCTTAGTATGAAATGTATAATTGTCGAGCCATTGGAAGAAGATCTAATTGGGCAATAGGGGTTTGGGGAATACTCTTCAAAGAGTTGATCTTTGCATACTTTGAACTAACATCCTATGTCAGCTTCGTAACCTTTTTGTTTATGGCCAAAATTTTCTCCTACAAGGTCCTGTATTCAACAAGCCATTTTTCTTTGGCCCAGTTTTTGTTTTTTGATTTTGTTTCAAAGGAAGACTTTGTTAGAATTAGGTGTTGTACACCTTGCATAATGTTTGTAATGTTTTATTTATTTATTATGTGTGTGGTGCACCTAGGGGTTTTTCTAGGTGAATGTGCATCACAAGGAGTTATAATGTTGGGGCCACTTTGTTGTATGTAACATTGGGACATGTAATTGTCAAATGTAATTATTTAATATTGGGGAATAATAATAAAATAATAAAGTACCCAATATTAAATGTGGGGTCACATGATGTAGTATTTTGGGCACATGGTTTATGTAATACCACTTGGTAGTTTTGTGGGAGCTTGTCTCTATAAAAGCAACCACAAGGGTAGTTGTTTAGGGTTGGACAATTTGTTGCAGGTTAGCAGGTTGAGCTTGTGCATGTGTGAGTGTTTGAAGCATGGCATGGGATGTGTGGATTCATGCTTGGTCACATGGAATGCATGGATATCTTGTGCTTTAGAAGTGTTCATGGAGTCTATGCAGATGTATTGTAATGGGTTTTCATTGCTGAATAATACATGGAGTGTGGATGCTTTTGGAGGCTGGGTTTTTCCCTCTTGAGGGTTTTCCCAGGGTATATCTTGTGTCATCTTTGATGGGTATGTTGTCTATTCTCTTGCATGTTGATGTTGAGTATTTTACTTACATGTTTTCATATTTGGGTTATGTGGAAATTGTCACTCTATGGCTGCATAGTTTCCTTACAAGTGGTATCAGAGCTTTGGTTATTAGATTGGATAACCCTAGGTTGCATGAGAGAATGAAAGACAATGGCAATATATAGGGTTTTGCAGGTGTTTTATTGCAGATCTGAGGGTTTTGGGTTTGCTGGTTTGATGGGTTGTTTGCAGATTTGGGGTGTAAGAAAATTTTGACAAAATAGGGTTTCTTGGTTATGCATTTAAATGAGGGTTTTTGGGGGTGAGATTTCACAGATGACCTCCTGGGACAAAATGGACCTCATGGTTGGATTTAGGGTGGCCGAGAGAGAAATTTTGACATATAATGTCTTATTTTGGTTACAGAAAAAAAATACATTGTTTATAAAAAACTCTTATTCGACCGTACGGACATCGACGGTACAGTCGTCCGAAAAATTAAAAATCCGGAAAAAAAAAAATTTCCCATCGCCATTAAAATTCTTGAATCTGCAAAAATAAAAAAATTAGAAAAATTAAAAAAATTTATAAAAAAATTAAAATTAAAATCAAAACAAAAAATATAAAAAAAAATGAGGAGGGGGACCCCTCCCCACTCACCTCACAGACTCTTCGCAGCGTGGTGGCCCCGGCTCTCAGTATAAGATGAAGCCGCAGCGTGCTGGCAGGGTGCTGCACGCGGCAGACAGCTGGCGGGGCGTTAGGGCTTAAAATTTAATAAAAATTTAAATTTTTTAAAAAGTCCGCCAGTTCATAAAATCTGCCTGAATTTCAAAAATTTATATGCCAGTTTTAATGAGTACGTCGGGTCTGCCATAAGGGGTGGAGAAATTTTTTAAAAAAGGAAAAATTAAACTATTTTTTTATGGGATTTGGAATCCGCCACCACCGCCGGCTAGCCGCTGGTGGAGCCACCAGAGCGCCACCCTTGTAGAGCTAATTGGTCATTTTATAGCTATTTTTTTCAAATGGGCATAACTTTCACCCAGGTTATCAGTTTTTCGACTTCTTACAGTCATTGGAAATCTGGTTCTAAGTACTGCACAATGGTATAGGTGTTGTTCCATGTTTTTTCAATTTTGACAGTGTTTTGCTTGGTTGAAGTCAGATATTTATTTTGAGCTTTGAGAGGGCATATCGGGTGCATATAGAGTTGGATTTTGGACTTCGAGTAGTCAACAGAAAGCTTGTTTAGAGAACTACACAGTGGATGAGGTTTGGAGATATTTTGGCATGGTTTATTTGCTGTTTTCTTTATCTGAGCTGTTTATGGGTCTCTTTGACTATGGTGTTATTATGAGCTTATGGATTGTCAGATTTGGGATATTTGATATTGGATTCATTGTATGCTCAGTTGTACATCTCAGATTATTCTACTTTTGACATGGTTATCAGCATGTATGTTGCATTGTTGTATCTAAAAGTTGTACAATGTTGTAGGCGGTACTTGTTGCACCTATGACTTGGATATGGGTTGTCTTTGCCCATTGATATTTTAGTGTTGATGCATGTTCAGTTTTAGTGGCTTGGTTTAGTCACTTGGTTTGCTGATTTGGTTATCATGTTGAGGAGATGAGATGGTATTACCAGGTATAGTCATGATATGAAACCTATGCAATTGACTATGATTATGCAGATATGTGGACACAATTGGGTTGATTTGTTGGTATATTTGGTGGTGATCATGATGTCATGGATTTTTATTGTGCATTAGAGACTTTGGCATGTTATGATAGTTTATGCAGGTGCATTGATCAGTGGTATTGGATTGGTTCCTGATTATGGTTGTGGCGGTGTATCTTCTTGGGTTTAGGAGATTGGTATCACGATGTCATGGATAGCTTGGTTACATGGTTCAGTGGGAGCTTGTGCCAGTGATGGATTTGGTGGTGATGGATATGATGGTTTGGCAGTGTATCTTTGTGCTTTAGAGGATGGTTATCATGTTGTCATTGAGAGCTTGGATTCACAGGTTTTTGTGTGAGCTTATGATAGTGATATGGTATTGATTGTGTGCATCATGGTACCATGGGATTGCTCAGTATCACGGTTCAGTGGGAGCATTTGGCATTGATGTGGATCCATTGTTGATTATGTATGGTTGTCTTCAGCATGTGATCTTTGGTGTCATGGAGGAGCTCTTGGATTCTGTGTGCTACAGTGAGAGTTCCTTGACATCAGGTATTGGAGATGTTGACATATTGTTTATGACTTGTTGGGTTTTGACAGGTGATCCTTGGTTGTAGGATGGTTTTGTTATTATGTCATGGTATACTCTTTATTACTAGTTTAGAGTAGTGGCATGGTGCATATTATGATGATTTATTCATGTGATCTTCTTTTGAGAGGATGTGAGATCATGGTGTCATGTTTATGTTCCTGATTCTGTAGTTGGAACTATGATTTTGATCTTGGTTGGTTCTCTTTGTATTGAGTACATTCATTATTTGCTTGGTGTTTAGCATGGATTGATCGGTTACAGGTGCTCATGGATACTTGGAGACTTAGGTGAAGCTTGGTGTTCTTTTGTGATTAGAGACATGTTTTTGAGATGGTTACTCTTGATGAGGTTTTAGCAGGAAGTCTGAGGGAGCCTACACCTTGGATGGATGTCAGTTCAACATGGACCAATGAGGAGAGTGTTCTTGGTTGAGTCATGATGACTTGGATATCCTGGAGGAGCATTCTCATTCCCCACTCTTGGTCTACTAGGCAGTTCACTTCAGAGGTATTTCCCATTATTCTTTCAGGTGCATTATTTTTATGCTTTGTCTTCTCATTGATATGGATCTTGAGCCATGGGTATTTGGTTCTGGAGGGTTCATTTGAGGAGTGTTGGCATGTTTATCTCCTTGTACATGTTGGGTTTAGGAGATGGTTTATTGGGCTGATTTCCTTGGTTTGGGAATGGTTACTTTGAGTTTGATCTTCTTGTTTTGAGATGCTTACATCCATGTTAGTTACATATGTTATGTTTGATTTTGGTGATTGGATGGATGGATGTGGTTATGTATTTTTGTTTTGGGGTGTTATGGAGGAGATCATACTTGACATAGTTGGCATTTAGAGGTGTGTGTGTAGGAGGACATGCTATAGGGTTTGGTTTGTAGGTTTTGCTTATCAATGTGGATGTTCCTTGGTACTACATGTTTACTTCTATGAGATGTTGGTAGTAGACTTAGTATGCCTTTGTGATGGTGCCTTTTTGGGATGTTAACGAAGTGACACGTTGAATGCGCTCATTCCAAGTTTTCATTCATCTTGACATTGCCCATGCAGTGGGAGCTCTTGGATGTGTATGTCATGCTTTGACAGGTTTGCACATGGAGTTTGTTATTGTGGTTTATGGGTGGATATGTTGTTGGCATAAGTTTACTATGTTATGTATACCCTGGAGGTATGGATAGTTGGATGTGTTGGCACTTGCTGTGAGTGTCATTTTTCAGCTACGGTGATTTATTCTTGATAGCTACTGGTGCATATTGGATTCAGTGTTTGTGTTTTGAGATATCAGGTTGAGGCAGGTTTATGCTTCTTTGTGATAGTTAGTGTGACATCTCTTTGGATGTGTTCATATCTTAGTGCAGTTGGCATGGTGGAGGATGGGAGCATTCATGGATGAGATGGTGGTCACCTTGGTTCTTGTTACAGGTATCTTGATGGAGCACTTGGAGCACTTGGATTACAGGATGGTACATGTTGCCTATGGAGTTTATTTGTTACCCCCTTATGCAATGTATACAACAAGTGGGCGATTGTTAGAATTAGGTGTTGTACACCTTGCATAATGTTTGAAATGTTTTATTTATTTATTATGTGTGTGGTGCACCTAGGGGTTTTTCTAGGTGAATGTGCATCACAAGGAGTTATAATGTTGGGGCCACTTTGTTGTATGTAACATTGGGACATGTAATTGTCAAATGTAATTATTTAATATTGGGGAATAATAATAAAATAATAAAGTACCCAATATTAAATGTGGGGTCACATGATGTAGTATTTTGGGCACATGGTTTATGTAATACCACTTAGTGGTTTTTTGGGAGCTTATCTCTATAAAAGCAACCACAAGGGTAGTTGTTTAGGGTTGGACAATTTGTTACAAGTTAGCAGGTTGAGCTTGTGCATGTGTGAGGGTTTGAAGCATGGCATGGGATGTGTGGATTCATGCTTGGTCACATGGAATGCATGGATAGCTTGTGCTTCAGAAGTGTTCATGGAGTCTCTGTAGATGTATTGTAATGGGTTTTCATTGCTAAATAATACATGGAGTGTGGATGCTTTTGGAGGCTAGGTTTTTCCCTCTTGAAGGTTTTCCCAGGGTATATCTTGTGTCATCTTTGATGGTTATGTTGTCTATTCTCTTGCATGTTGATGTTGAGTATTTTACTTTCATGTTTTCAGATTTGGGTTATGTGGAAATTGTCACTTTATGGCTGCATAGTTTCCTTACATACTTCATCTCCTAGATTTCATTCCCTAATTGGGCATTTTGGTCCTCAAAGTCTATGTCCTTCCACTACATTTTTTTCTCTAATTGAGCCACTGATGGTAAAACTCCTCATATTTTCATTGCATCGCTTGCTCCACCTGATCCAACCAATCCTATAATTCTTCATTTTTCTACCACAACTCGATGACTAGGTTGGAATCATTGGATTGAAACTTTGAAAGCTCCTCCCATAGCTTAGCCTACTTTGTCTATGATTTCTCTAATAAACACACAAATTTTTCATCCCTCACCTTATCATTTTCTAGTAGGACCTCGACTCTCTCCTTGACAATTTTCAACTCCTCTTCTTTCTTCTTTAGCTGGTGACTGAACTTAAGGAAGTTAGTGGTCACCACCTATTGTGTTTCTTCCATGAGCTCAATGTTTTCTTGCAATTGGGCTATGCTCAGATCAATTCCCATGAAATACATGTTGTAACCATCAAGTTGCATTTCCTCCTATGGTTTGATGATAGTCAGATACATGGTTGCAAAGTGTAATGATTGTTGGGCCTCATTGAAAATAGTTTGTACCTTTGGTTCCACTAGCTTCTTAGCATCTTTGCTTCTAAATCTTGATAGCTCGTGCATATTTTTTTTTATCACCCTCTAATATAAACTGTGTTGGCAACCTAGCCAGCTAGCCTATGAAAGTTCCACTGACAGGAAGGGTGAAAGGGAACAAGAGGGTAGTGGTTCCAAATGTTTTCTTCTTCAAAAGATTAACTATCTACGGGTAGAATAGAGGTACATTCCAAAGCTCAATTTTCTATCTAGCTGGAGGACTCATGGGAAGCAGTGGCGATAGTGGAGTCATGGTGGATTCCATTTGTTGGGTGGACTAATTCAGGGTCCCTACAATAGTAGCTATAGGTGTGTCAATAGTGGTCACAAATACAAAGGGTGAAGTAATAGCGGATGTAGATTGGGTAGTGGGAAAAAGTGGAAAGGTCCATGGAGGATTCAAGACAAATGGTATCGCTTGGGAGAACTGGGAAAAACCTTCCATGACCTTTGTAGAAAAAGTGGAAAAAGAAGGCCTGACACTCGAAGTGAGGGGTGTTGCAGACATAGTAGGAGAAACTAAAGATTTTAAAGTAAGAGAAGAGGGAGCGAAAGTTACTTGCTATTTAGCTGATTGCAATCCCTCACTTGTTGCAAGTTCTTGGCTTCTTGTAGGCTCTTGCAAAATTTCTCCACAAGTTGCTTCTATGTGTTGTCATTGGACGGGCAAGGAATCATCCCCCTTTGTAGCCTCTAATTATTATTGTGAAGTTTTCCTAGTTCTTTTATGGTCTAGGTGTGAGTCATCAAGGCCCTCGCACATGATATGTTCACCCGCACATTTGAAGAAATCTTGATAGGATGCTTTGTTGCATTCTCTTTCAACTATGTTGGTCTCATATGTGCTTCTATTTCCTTCTCCTTTCCCTTTTCAATATATGTTTCAGCCTCCTCTATGTTAATGTCTTCATCATCGCTTGTGTCAGAATCAGTGTATGCTTTGTTCCACAATTTATCAAATATTTCATCCATCTCTACACACTAATAAGGAGCATCAAGGTATTGGATTTCTTGTTGGTAGATACATAAATCCTTAATTCTTTCCTCGCTCTAGTTTTATTTTCTTTACACTCATTTCAAAGAGTGGCCTTGATGTGAAGCTTCTCATTATACTTGGCTAAAGAGGAGTAGAGCTTAAGCCATGGCGGCCTAGTATCCTCAGTTGGAATATGAGCTAGGTCAACTAATAGCTCATCCTAGTCCTTCATGGGACTTCATTTCTTCTCCCAATAAGGTTGGGGGTTGCAGGTTAACTTGAAATTTTCATTTGGTAAGTCATTTTTGGGGTTGTAATTCCATTTGTGAAAAATCCATACTAGCCCTAGATGAGCTAGCTTTGCCTCCAGTAGCTTTTGTGACTTCTTCTTGGCCATAACCACCGATTTAAATCTTAGTGGGAAGGTGAAAAATCCTTTCTTCTTGGCTAGTCCTCCAAAAAAAGTATAGTCAATAACTAATACTTTCCAAAACATTTCGAGGGCTGGCACCCAATTTGTGAGACATGTTGGAAGCCAGAATAGTTCCTTGGTGAAGCTATGCATCTGAATGAATGTGAAATCTTCCCCAAGAAACCAATCACATTTTAGAGTGAAATTCTATATATACTCCATCTTGTCTATGGTGAGTCAGTAAAGACCACCAACCTCACTCAAATCTTGCAGAATCAAAGCCAGGAAATAATTTGAAAATGCATGATAATCATAATTTGAGGAGAGGAGAGGAGTCCATATAGAAACCAACCTTCTTCTTCCTTTTTCATAAAATATAGCCAATATCACATGTTTTTTGAAGAAATCATGGTTTTGATGTAGAGACGTATGGGTGAGGAAAGAAGGAAACCTAGACCTATGTTGCATTTTGTAGTCCCTTATTTTCCTTAACATCTCCTCAACAATGAATTCTATGAAGTCATACTAGAAAAAAAGAATGTTTCCTATGCAACTGAAACCTAGGACCCAATTGAAATTATTGAACATACCTATCAGTGTCCAAGCCATAAACAAATTCCATCATTGAGAAGGCATCCTACATGTCTATGGAGAAGGCATTGTGTAGTGTCAGAATCTGTGATGGATTTTTTTGATCTTCCTTAGACCTTTTGGTTTCTTTGTTATAGAAGTCTACAGAAAAATTTCTATTTCTCCATATTTCCTCTCCTTTTATTGGAGTGAATGGCTCTATCTTTTCCACTCTAGAGCTTTTCTCAGGTATGTATAACATGTTCTAGATAGCTTTTGGGAAAATATTAACTCTCAGCTCTTGGCCCTCAATGGTGTTGGTGTCTGGGTTGAAATGTTCAATGGCCTCATCGACTAACTCCAAGAAGTAGTGCACAAATGGGACCATATGCTATGGAATCCCACTAAACCATAACTTTTGTGCCAAAGAATCTAGGTTGCTAATTTTCTTTATCCTTTCACAAGCTACCTCCCTAAGAGTCTTAGGGTTCTTTGTGAGGATGGGATCATGAGTGCTATCCCATTCCTCCTTTATTTGGCTCTAGTCTCTATGGGTTTTTCTCTTTTCCAAGTCTTGCATGTTTACCCACTCCAACTTCTGTGGTATCCAAATAAAAGCGTAAGAGATGTCTTCAAATACATAGGAGGCTAGTACTACACGTAGGGCATCAAAAAAACTTTGTGTCACCTCTCCTTGCATTTATTTTTGAGAACTTTTAGCCATTTTCCTTTTGCTATAGGTCTATGTGATGCTCAAACTTTCTACAATTCGCTTTGGATTTGTCTGTGCTCAACACTCTTGCTCTAGGTAGCGTGCTCAAAAAATCTTTCATAATATTAGCTTCTTGTATGCAATGCTTAGCTATTTCTTTCTTGGGGTAGCCAACAATGCTCACCTTTTAGCATTAAATTTGGCATGTACTGCCAACTCTTTGATTATGCAAAATGAACTCCTTGCCATTTTGAAATGACAAGAATTCATAATGATATTTGGTAATGATGTTCTATAGTTTGATTTTCTTGGAAATTGAGTCGATGGTTGAAGGCAACCCAAGCTTTCACATGCTTTGACAATTAATATCACAAAAGGAATAATTAAGTTCAAATATGCAATTAGTAATTGAAAATATTTGCATTATGCCTTGGAGTTTGGAAAACTCTTGCAACATGACACCTCAACATTTAGCTGCACAGACTACCATTGAGGACTACCACCAGCTTATGCTAATTAATTAGCTCTTATTAATATTGCACATAGCAAATCGTACCTAGCAGACAACTAGGTGGGAAATTCGAGCAAGCTCTGGTGGGATTTTTGAGTTAGTACTCGATTAGCATCATTCCTATGACACTCAAATTACCTTGCATATCCTAGCTATTTCTATAAATAGGTGATTAGGCAATAGAAAAATCACACTTACCAATTTGGGAAGAATTGGTAATAGGCAGTTAGGTAGAATTTGGCATTAGTAGTTGTGTAGAGCTAGACTTAGGTAGTAGCATAGAGATTAGCACTAGATAGTTGCATAAAGCTTGGCACCATGAATATTCCCATTAAGCTAGTTTGTAACAAGTCCCAGACAACATTCCTAGATGAAACCTTGAATAGGTGACTAAAAAGAATAACCAAGAATAAGCATTTACTAGCTATCATAGTCATGAAGTGGGTTTTGGGGAGGGATTGTATTGAGTATGAGGATAAATACCAGGCCAATACTGACATGTGTTCTCACTTTTTTGCCTCATTACTTGATATTCAAGTTCCCAAGTCGATGATCCTTCGCTTGGAGGTTGAAATATTTTTGAACTGCTACTTAGGTGGTCTTAGAGAGGTGGTGGAAAATGCTATGTTTGGTCTAGGCCTCCCAATGGTGAGTGACCTTCAAAAGTATATTGAAGAAGATGTAGTAGTACCATGAGTGTTGTTCTTGAGTTGGTTTTGTATCTAGTCACATGAATAACATCGTCAAAGGGTGACTCGCGCCTACAACTTCCTATTTCATTGCTACAATGTGGTGCTCTTCTACGATTTTGACTTGTATACCAACTTTAGGAAGCTAGTATTCCCTCTACCACTAGCCATTGCTCCGGTTGATGTTGTTACTACTCCAAATGCTCCTATTTTTATTCCTATTGATGATTTTATTCCAAACATCTCCCCAGCTGTTATTGTTGATGCTTCCATTGCTCCTACTCGAGACTAAAAAACTTTTTTATGTTATAAGAAATCATCACTTTAGTAATCTATTTTTGTATATACACCTAAAAATTCCTTACCGCACATATATATGAAGAAACTAAAAAATATATAGGTATACTCTAAAAGCATGGCCTCAAAGCCATTTTGAAATGTATCACCAAAGTATATATTTTTGTATATAATGAATATACAACTTATGTTAAACTTTTGTCTCCTTTGTTAAATAGGTACAAGACAACTAAGAGGTGGGGTGAATCAGTTGTCACACAAATTCAAACTTAAAACTTTATCACTTATCAATTATTCAACCACACAGTTTTGTTATTTAATATAAGCATGAAACACATAAAAAAAAGTAAATCAACACAATGAACATTTTTTTACGTGGAAAACCTAATAAGGGAAAAACCATGGTGAGGATTAACTCACACTATATAGTATTCTCAAAAGAGGCACACTATCCAAGTACCAAGGTTCATTGCCTACAAAAAGGACTCACTATCCAACAAGGAGGTTCATTTCCTACACAAGATTATACAAAATAGAATAACGATTTACAACCCAAAATGAACTAGAAAGATGCACCTATTATATTTTGATACAATTCTAGAGATGCTTAGTAATTAGAATTTACACACTTCATTCTTTTCTTATTTTAACATTAACTACTACCTTTTTTATCACACCTTCACATTCATTACTTTCTCACTGTTTCATCTTTCTCTTCTCTCCTGTCTACACAGACACTCTACACTCTTCAAAAACTATTCGCCATATATTTATATCTGATCTCCATCACAAGCATCAATTAGGTCGGCCTAATTAGATGCAATTCTTATTTTAAAAATATATGAATTATTGGCTCTAATAGATCAAAAAATGTTTTCAAAATACAATTTAACCGTTAGGACGTTACACTATGTCAACTCAAACCAAGAAATAGATCACACATAGGTTTTCATATCATATCAAAAATAACTTAACAAGTCAGCCAGGAATAGTCTTCAACACAACCAACATAATAATGTCACTTTGTCATACGAGCACCAGAACATGAAATAAAATGATCATGCATGCCTTTAACATCCATAAGTAATTTCCCAAAACCACAATAAAAAAATTGTGAACTATGGAGAAATGTGGACTAGAATATTGGAGAGGTGCCAAAAATACTAGATCAAC
The DNA here is from genome assembly GCA_007258455.2 of Sequoia sempervirens. Classification (NCBI taxonomy): domain Eukaryota; kingdom Viridiplantae; phylum Streptophyta; class Pinopsida; order Cupressales; family Cupressaceae; genus Sequoia; species Sequoia sempervirens. The sequence goes on along the minus strand of VDFB02281492.1, from coordinate 274,394,494 downwards.
CATCAGAGAATATAAGTCAGTTATACACATTGGTTTTAGACCACTGGACCAAGCTACCAACATGGTGACATCAATGACAACATATAGATAACCTACTCATTCTTCCAACAATCTCCCCCTTTTTCATTGATGGCAACTTGTAAACAAAATTCTCCTTATTTCCTCAAAATGTTTTAACTTTCTCCACTTTCTCCAACACTCTCCCCCTCTAACATCAATGGAAAAGGGTGCCAAAAAATAGTGTAAACATGGTGGCATCAAAATTTTAAAAGATTTCCAAAACCTTCAAAAAATTTCAATAATCTAGAACTTTTAAGCAAACAAAAATTAAGTGAAGATGACATTCTTCACTTGGAATACCTTCTTATACCTTTCCTTGAGAAATGGATAAAACTTCTTCTAGTTGAATACACCAAACTCCATTTTTGTGCATGTACTTTCCAATAATCCTAATAGAGTAAATGGGGGTGGCCAACCTATAATGGAACATTGATTCTTAAGATCTATATCAATAAGAATTCCAGAAAAATGCTCTAATTCGACTTCAACAATTTCTTTAAGAATCCAGAAGGTCTTTGTCACATCATCTCTCTATCTTTCTATAATGATTAGTTCAACTTGTAGTTCACCAAATCTTATTATTTTCTTTCCTTCTTTATCTTCAAATATATTGAAATTATTTCCAATGTTGTTCACTTGAGCTTCAATCACTTCAATTCTACTTCTAAAATTATCTACAGTTGTAGGCCACTAAGGACAATACTTGTAAACATCTAAAATTTCTTTAATACACTTCTTTGTTTCCACAATCAATCTAGACAACCACTGCTTAGCCTTTTTACATCTTCTTTCAACCAAAATTACCATCTTATGGCCTTATGTACCTTCAAGTAACATCCTTTCTTCAACAATCTCAATCAGATTTCCTGGCAAGAAATAAAAAACAACAGATACTTCAATACCTTTCTGAAGTAGATAATCTAGGAGAGCATCATCAATTTTTAGTTTTTCAATAGGAAAGAAAACATTCCATAGTTGACCAATATTCTTCATTTTTCCTTCAACTATCATAGACTAGATGTCATTAGGATCAGGGGTTTCAGTTCTAGTCAAAGATTCTTTCTCCTTCTCATCTAAAATGTCAATGATGTGTTTAGTTCTCTTTTCTCTTTTTTGATTCCAGAGGGGAATCAATGATAACAACCTCCAATTTTCTTTTTTCCAGAGGAAGAGCCCACTTCAAATTGACTTGATGCAAATATATCGAAGCAAGGGTTTGCTTTCAAAGATGAGAAATATAGTCTTCACATGTTTACATTATCTTCCAAAGACTCTAGATATCTGTAAATTTTCTTTCTAGTAGGGATACCAAATTCCCACATCACATTATTTTTTCCTAGTAGAGAATTCAGAAAGTAAAACACCAAACACACCATCAAGGATCTGAAATGAAAGGAATAATTCTCAATCAATGACATTTGAACATTTTCAAGCAAATTTTCAAGTAACAAGCTACATAAATCAAACTGTTTGTTCTCCTTAACCATCATGTGGTAAGTATGAACGACAATTGCTAAAGTTGAAATTTCATGGTTTTTGAAATAAATTTTGTATGAAATACCATATGCAACATATCTAATAGCTGAATCAGCAAGTGTATCAATCACAGTGCTCTAAGATCTCTACTGATGTCTATCAGATCCTCCACATCTTTATATTTCAAATTTTTCTTTCCAGAGAGTTCTCTAATGCTACATAATTCAGTGATTGCTTTGATTGCTTCCTTCAAGATCAAATAGGGTTTTTCCAAAACAATGCTTCCATCCTTGAAATGATTCAACAAGAACAAGATAACCTCTTTATCTATAATCCACATGAATTCATTCCATAAATCCTTCCATAAGGGTTTTATGTTTTGAGATTTGACTTTGCTCATCCCTAGTTCAATTCCTTTCATTTTCCTATGATCGTATTCTTCTAATTTCATGCTTTTCAACTTCAGAGGGATAACACTACACAATCCAATGTCCATTTCTATGCTTTCTTGAAATTCAATGAAACTTCTTCAATTTTCTTCTTTCATTTTGCAATTAGAGAAAAAGGTTTCCAAATTACTTGATATAATCTCTTTGAATTCCTTTAAAAAAAAGCTTCAAGCTCACTCCAATATCATTCTAGGCTTCTGTTCAAGCTCTTCAAAAGCATGATTTAACCAAAAATACTTGTAAAATTCATCTTATACACCATCAAACTTACCCTAAAACACATTAAATGCAATAGACACCAAAAAGATGTTAAAATCAGTCTTCTTATCACAAAAATCCCTTATTCAGTCTGCAAATTCTCATACCAACATATTTTCCTCTAGTTCCTTTTCCACATCCTCTAAATAAACATTCTTCACATTCCAACCTCATTTCAACCTTTGACACACCATTCTTCTAGGGGTTTTTATAATCTTTTGATAATGCCCCCCTAAGACCATGCTAGGTCTAAATTTTGAATAAGCCATCTATACCAGATGAGGGTACAGATGCATCAGGAGTCTCAGATTTTTCTTCTTCTTCTTTGTTCTTCCATACCTTATCCATCTCTTGCTTCATCTTTTATTTTTCAATCTTCTTTATTGGTTCACTCTTCTCTTTCAAAGTGGACTTCTTTCCTTTCTTACTCTTGCAAACTTTAGATACATGTCCAGGTTTGTTGCAGTTATAACAAATCAAACTTTTCTGATTAATCCATCCTCCATTATTCCTTAATCTACACTAATTTTCCCTATGTCCAAATTTATTATAGGTATAGTAGTAGCCATTAAAGAATTCATTCATTTTTCCTTCATTAAACTTGTTCCTCATTATCTGACTAATCATTCTTACTTGAGATCTTCATTCCTTTAGCCTTATGTCCAATCTTCCCACATTCAAAACATTTTTAAGAAAGATAACTAGAAAATTGGTTCATCCTGCTTTTGCAATCAGTCGCTCTATGACCATATTTTTTATAGGAAAAACAAACACCATCAAAAGAGGTGTACCTCTATGCATTAGGTTGTCTCACAGACGGTCTTCTTGCAAAATTCTTGCTTTGCTTCCTCTTCTTCAGATCTTTAGAAATTTCACTAGTATCGAATCCTAAGCCATCTTTGTCCTTACATGGTTTCTTTCTTGCAAGTAGTTCTAGAAGTTTACCAGAGCTAGATCTAAAATTATTTTCACAGAGTTTAGCCTTCTCTAGTTCCACTCTTAAGTTTACTATCTCCTATTTGAGTTTAGAACATTTATTAGACTTGTTCTACACCATTGTATTCATACATTCTTCAATCCTTTTCTTCTCTTCTACTATCAATTTTAGTCCAATTATTTCTTGTTTTAGCTATTCACTTACCTCTTTGTATCTTTCCTTATATTTCTTCAATTGTTCCTTCAGTTTTCAAACACATTCATTTGCTTCATTAAGATTCTATTTCAGATCTCTATTTTCTCTTTCCACTTTATCAAGATCTTCAAGAGCATTCCATGGTTCTCCTTTATCATCCATTCAACCATCCTTTAGGATCATCCTCAAGCGGTTAAAATCTTCACCAAGAAACCAAAATCTCTAATACCAATTGTTAAATAGGCGCAGGACAACTGAGAGGGGGGTGAATCAATTGTCACACAAATTCAAACTTAAAACTTTATCACTTATCAATTCTTCAACCACATTGTTTTTTTATTTAGTATAAATATGAAACACAAATAATAGAAAGTAAATCAACACAATGAACACTAGATTTTTACTTGGGAAACCTAATAAGGAAAAAACCACGATGAGGGTTAACTCACACTATATAGTATTTTTGAAAGATACTCACTACCAAAAGAAGGACTCACTGTCCAAGTACCAAGGCTCACTACCTATAAAAGGGACTCACTGTCCAACAAGGAGGCTCACTACCTACATAGGATTATACAAAATAGAATAAGGCTTTATAACCTAAAATGAACTAGAAAGATGCACCTAATATGTGTTGATACAATTCTAGAGATGCTCAGCACTCAGAATTTACACACTTCATTCTTCGCTTATTTTCACATCAATTGTTGGCTTTCTAATCACACCTTCAAATTCATTACTCACTCAATATTTCATCTATATCTTCTCTTTTATCTACACACACACTCTCTAATCTCTTCAAAAAAAATTCGCTATATATTTATATCTGATCTACATCGCAAGCATCAATTAGGTCGACCTAATTAGATGTAATTCTTATTTTAAAAAGATATCAACTGTCGGCTCCAATAGATCAAAAAATATTTCTAAAATTTAATTTAACCATTAGCACATTACATTATGTTGGCTCAAACCATGAAATAGATCACACATGGGTTTTCATATCATATCAAAATTAACTTAACAAGTCGGCTAGGAATAGTCTTCATCCCAACCAAATAAATAATATCACTTCATTGTACGATCACCAGAACATGAAATAAATTGATCATGCATTACTTTAACATCCATAAGTAATTTACTAAAACCACAATAAAAAATTGTCAACTATGGAGAAATGCAGACTAGAATATCGAAGACACACCAAAAATACTAGATCAACCACTATAGAAGATAAGTCAAATATACACACCAATCTTAGAGTATAGGACCAAGCTACCAACATGGTGAAATCAATGAAAACATATAGATAACCTACTCATTCCTCCAAAATCCTTTGCATTTTTATTTTGCAATGTGGGTTCTCTTTTCTTTTTCTACACATATGTGTTCATTTCAATTTTGCATATGGGTGTTGTTTTACTCTACCTCATGAGTTGCAAGTTAGTTCTCTCTTTTTATTTCAATAATGGGTTCCATTTATTGCCTGATTCCTCACACAGATGAAATTAATTGAAATACTAGCAAACAAAACATGAAAGAAAAATAATTACACTACTCACATATTTACATTGGGAGAATAATTGGGAAACTTAAATAATTTTAGGTGATTTTTTTTAACTGGAATACCCAGTGCTTCCTGATCCATATTTTCTAATTTGAATGCATTATGTTGCTTGCATTGAATTATTTTGAAAGGGCCTTCCCATAGACTATTGAACTTTCTGTGTTGGCCTAGTTTTGCAACCCTTTTGTTGAATTTTACCACTAGGTCCCTACACTTTAGACCTTGGTCTAAGGCTTTCTTGTTGAACCATCTCTTAACCACTTGTTGGTATTTCGACATGGCTATCAATGCCTTTTCCCTTTTTTCCTACACTTCAAGTAACTTAGCCAACCATACCTCCATGGTGTTTTTTTGTTCTACCTCAAGAGATTTGAGTAGTTGTAGTGTCAGAATCTCCATGGAGATGGGTAACAATGGTTCTTTCCCATAAACTAACTCATACAAAAAAGTTTTGAGGACTTGTTTGGTAGTTATACGGTGCACCCAGAGCATTGTCCAAAGGTTCTTGTGCCATTCTCTTTAGTGTTTTGACCTAATTCTTTTTATGAGTCAAACTAATATTTTGTTGGTTGACTCAGTTAGGCCATTCCCTTATGGGTAGTAGTTTGATGATGTTTTGAAGAATATGCCATGCACGAGTACAAATTGGCATACCTTAAAGCCTAGGAAATCCTTGGCATTTTCAGAGATGATGGCTTTGGGCAGGCTAAATCTCATCACCAATTCTTCAAGGAAGTCCATTATCTCTACCTCCATTGCATTCTTCAAGGGAATGGCCTTAGTCCATCTAGTGAAGTAGTTTGTTTCTGTGAGGATACATTTGTCTCCAATGCTAAAGGAGGGATTGATCATTCCAATTAAATCAAGGCCCCATTGCGTAAATGGCTCATCAACCACTATTGGATTGAGAGACATTGTGAAATTTTTCCTTCTTCTTGTGAAGAATTGGCATTCCTTGCAGGCTTTTACCAAGGAGTATGATTCATTGAATAGCATTGGCCAAAAGCACCCAATGCACATGATTTTTATGGTGGTGGTCTTCATAGAGAGATGTCTGCCCGTGGGATTGTTGTGGAAAGTGTCAAGGATTATTTTTTCCTGCTCTATGGTGACACATTGCAATAGAATTTCATTGAAGTTCCTTTTGAAAAGGATCCCTTCGATGAGTGCATATCTATTATTTTGTAGTTGGTAGAATCTTCTCTTTTGAGAAGGACTAATGGGTATTTTCTAGTATGCATAAATCTCACTCTTTCTACCATCCATCAACCTTTGAATTTAGATTCATTGGTCAAAACTAGCTCTGGTTTCTCTTCTATAGCCATCATTTTCTCATTGTGCACTAGATATTCGCATAGTCCCCTTCCTTGGATGGTCTTCGTAGGCTTGAATTTAATTTCATATTCAAGGATTTTAGTGATCTAATTACCCATTTTTTTGGTGATCTCTCCTTCCATGATGTACTCACGCACACTGGAATGTGTGACATAAATAATCACCTTGTTGCAAGATATAAGATGTCAGAACTTCTTAAGTCCCTTAACAATTGTGAATGCTTGACTCTTGAAAAATTTGTTGTTCATATCATATTCCTTTAGATTTTGAGAGTTAAATTCTATTAGATGTTCTCCCTTTCCTTCATCATCCTTTTGAGTTAAAACAATAGCAATGCTTTACTTGTTGTTGACTACATACATTATGAAGTCCTTTGACAAGTCTAGATTTACTAGCACAAGAGCTAAAGAAATAGCCTCCTTAACCTTCTCAAAGGCCTCTCTAGCTTCTTTTTTCCATTTGAATAATTGATCCTTTTTTAGCATTAGGGTAATTGGTGTGATTATTCCTACAAAATCCAAAATGAATTTGCTTACAAAAATTACCTTCCCTAAGAAAGACTGGATTCATTTCTTGTTGACTAATAGGGGAAGCTCTTTGATTGCCTTAACCCACTCAAGATCAATTGCAATTCCTTCTTTGGACACGACATGTCACAATAATTTTCCTTGTTGCACTTCAAAAACACACTTTTTCAGGTTGAAGGACACCCCAAACTCCTAGCATCTTTTGAAAACCATCTCAAGGTGATCGAAGTGATCATCCTTATGCTTGGATAATATAGTTAGATCATCCAAATAGATTAGGATAATCTTGTTGATCAATTCACTGAAAGTGATATCCATTGCCCACTGGAAAGTGGCTCCTACATTTGAGAGGTCGAAGAGAATTTTAGGATATGTGAATGTTCCCCACTTAGTAGTGAATGTCATTTTGTGTCGCTCCTCTTCTTTGGCCCAAATCTGGTTGTAACCAAAGAAGCTAACTAGTAGAGAAAACATTTATGATCCTACCATTGTTTTCAAGATAGACTCAATGGAAGGCAACAGGTAGTGATCCTTTAGGGATACTCTGTTCAAGTTCTGAAAGTCAACACATAGGCATATATCTCTATTCTTCTTTTATACTATGACTAGGTTGAATACCCATGTGCTATGTTTCATTGAGAAGATTATATGAGACTAAATTAACTTTTTCAACTCATGCCATCAAGGCTTCAATTTTTGGATTTACTGGCCTTTGTTTTTGGCAGATTGGTTTTGCACCTTCCATTAGCTCTATTGTATGCTGAATGGTGTGAAGATCATATCCCTTGAGGCCATTATATCACAAGGATACTACTCCTTGTAACTTCTCATAAAATCTAATGAGCCTCTCCTTATCGTGAGGTGGAACATCCTTCTTGACCTTGACAATTCTTCCATCTTTGACCTGAAGGTCCACATAGTCACTTTTGTCTACTACAAACTTCCTTTTTTCATTCCTTGCATCGTCACAATTGAACAAGTTTTTGAGAGTGACCAATCACTATGGAAGCTTGTTGTACTTTACCTAAATGATTTGTCCATTGTAGGCCTCTGCAATCTTTAGTAGGATTTGGTTAGAAAACTCTCCTGACTATTGGATGAATGAGGTGATGTGTTCATCACTTTTGAACACTTGCCAACTCTAAACCTTTTCTAGAATTTCTGGTCGGACTATCAATCATACAAAGTGTTTGTTATGAATTAGGTTAGAAATAGGATCAAATTGAGATCTGATTGTAGCCATGCGATCCGCATTAGCATTTTGTTCTTTGGGAACTATCTAGATGTTGAAGGCTTTGAAACTATCAATTAGGTCTAGACTCTATGTCTATAGGATCTCATGTAGACATTCTTGGCTATAAAATCCCTTTGACTTGGTTGACTACTAGTTTGGAATCTTTGAACACGATTAATTGCTTGATGCTCATCCACTCTGCAAGGCTTAAACCTTTCACTAGGCCTTCATATTCAACTTCATTTTTTGAATGAGTGAACTAGAAGCGGAAATACCTTAGTGTCTTTTCATTATGTGGGGATATTAAACATATCCTAGCTCCTGCACCAACATTGCATCTTGCTCCATCAAAGTGCAACATCCAAAGCTCTGAAACTTGATCACTTTCAGACTCCTTCATGACCTTTGAAAGAACTTGATCTTCATCATAGATGACATAGGTGCCTAACCCAACAACATGATATTTTTTGAAAGGATAAACATCTATGTATTTTCTTAAGAGATCTTCATATGAATCCTTCTAGTCTTCGGTCACCTTTTCATCCTCCAATAGCTTAATGCAATATATTTCTTTGGTGAAAGAGGTATGGGTAACCTCAAATTTGATCATGGCTTCATTGGCTACATGCTCTAAATGTAGAGGTTCAGATATTATCTTCATTTTAGCCTCGTGCTTGGTCCTTAGGACCAAGTGTGACCAGTCCAAAGAAAGATACCCACCTTTTTTTGAAGTGAATTCTTGGGATAGGCAAAGGAAAAACATGGGGGGAAGGTCTATGATCATAGTGGATTGTGGAACTATGATGCTAGGGTAGGATAACAAAGTCAAGGGAAGGTCCTTGATGACACCTACAATTTTAACCTTGTTCCCATCAAGCTGCATAACCCCCTTTTTTAAAGGTTCATAGCTAAGTCCTAAGGCTTCAGCTATCTTCTTTAGCATGACTATGGCGTTAGCGCCAGAGTCGATCATGGAATTATGTAGTAGTTTCTTCCCCACAATAAGAGTTAGGAAAAAGGGTTTCATTTTTGGCTTATCTCTAACCTTGGTAGAGGCTTCCTTTGTGCTATTTGTAAGAACTTTAGTAGGAAGTGGTGGGTCAATGGCCTCTCCCTTGTGTGGTTGCTCTATAGGCTTGATGATTGTTGGGCCTCATTGAAAATAGTTTGTACCTTCAGTTCCATTGGCTTGATAATTTTGGTAGGTTGGTTTAGGAGGCATGGACTAGTTCCACTTGATGGTAGTTATTTCATTGGAAATAGCTTGCAACACCTCCTTGATGTCACTCATTTCATCCTTTGAAGAGTCGAATGTAGAAGCAATATTTTGTGGTGTTCCCAAATATGTGTGCATAGATTGAAGAGGACTGGGCATACTGGTAGATGGTATCTCTTAGGCGGGAATTGATATCTTGGGAAACATAGGCATGATGGGCCAAGGCAGAAACTTTCTGGCGTCTATTAGGATATTCTCTGCTTTGACTACAATGTTGTATGAACCTAGTAGAGTGGTTCCACCAATGGACTAGATCATCATCAGGATGTCAGTGTTGATGAATTTCAAGTAGAACATGAAAGCCAAATTGGTTAGTAGGCCGATAGTAGCCTAAATTCTTTGCCAAGTTATATGGAACCAAGCATTGAGGTCAGTCATGGCTTCATATGGGGCCCACTTTATGATTTCTAGCTTATGATGTTGTGAGTAACTATCTCCATCTTCAAGAATATTTCATAGAAAGGGTCTCCAAGTTGATCCTAGTTAGTGATGGTATTATCTTATAGCATGTGATGCCAATCCAACGCTTTACCTGTAAAAGAGGATGTGAGCAACCTTAGCCCTATATTTTGGTTTGTAAATCCATGCACTAGACACACGTCTACCACATATTACATATGTTTGGATGGTGTTCTTGAGCCATCTCTAATAAATTTAGGTATAGCCTTTAAAGTAGAGAACATGATAGGGGCCCAAATGATGGGTGCTACTGGTACTACAAGAGGACTTCTAGCATCCCATGCCACATAATTTTTGTTATCAATCAACAACATGGCTAGCAGAAGGGGTGGAGGGAGTGGAACATTCACTATATGGGTTCCAAATTGTACTTTTCCAAGTGGTGGCACTAACAAACAAGGGTTATTTTCTATTTAGGACCTAGTCATAGGCCAATGGCTCATGCACCCTCTTTAGATTTAGATTCATTTAAGCAGTCCCATCAGGTATGCTAGAAAAAAGAAAGTATTGATGCCAAAAATTGGCAAGGTAATAGACTTTATGGGAAACTCAATTAATGGGGGGACCAATTGCACTAAACTTAGTGACCTTTGGGTTTTTAAAGAAGCTAGCTTCTTCAGTATTTAGGGTTTTGGAATGGGAAAAGGAAGTAGATATAAAAAATAAAGATCTAACTAAGGTAATGTGCCAAGATGTAGATATATGCATGGTAAATCTATCTTTATGGATGCAATTTAAGGGCCCGATCAAAAATCTACTAAGTCCCCAAATAATAGAAATTAAATATGAAAACTTGAAGAATTTATTCAATAACATAAAATAATTCGCATATTTGTTTATTGAAAAGAAGAGTCAAAGACATGGTCTAAACTAGCAAACTTGTATTTAGAATTATAGATTTTTTGTAAATAAACAACTCAAGTACAATAATCACACAGTATAATGCATTTTCAAATAGCTTAAGAAAATAGAAAGGTCAAACAATGGCATAGTTTGTGAGTCTCATATAATGATCTAAAATAGTACAAAAGGACTAGTGTCTTTTCCCTATTTTTTGTATAAACTCATTTTTAGAAGGAAGAATCAGTATATATAGATAAAAATACCACCAACTTACGGACTAGTAATAGAAAATATCGCATATCACGAGTAATGATGCCTACAACAATGATTCCCTTGGTTGTTGCAACAAAAAATATTCGGGCCATGGAACATAGTTACTCTCCAAACAGATGCATCCCATCCAATGATGGAAATGGTCCTATAAAACTCTTGTATAGATGTGTCACTCACCCAAAAAGGCAATTAGAACACATGGAAATCTAGCAGGGCACATTCCTCGCTCTCACCTTCCTTTTGATGAAGTCCCCTCAAAAGAGACATGTGGCAACAGGTCAGGGCTCATTCATTGATTCCTCCTCCTTGCAATGAAAATCCCCATGATCAAGACACATGGAGGTAGTCTCTACCACTGGCATCGACTATGTGGTCCACAAAAAAGTATACGTAGATGGATGCTACGTGGCATGCAAACAAGGCTTGATTGAATAGTGAAGGAAAGCAACTTTGAAGTGCCCACTATGATTACATGTGGAAGCATGGTGGAAGCTGGTAGGAGAGTGAAGGAAGGATTCCCTATGAGGAGCACCTAGCGGACACGTGGCGGTAATGGATGAAGTTCTAGAAAAAGGGGTTGGATGACATTCAAATAGATGACATATGGGTTGGTACTTAGCAAAATTTAAAGAGCACCAGAGGAGCTCGAGGAATTTAGTATTCACAGTACCCATGGAAAAAAAATTTCCATGGACTCTAGGGAAGTCCCTATGGTTGGTGTAATAAATGAACTCCCATATAGGTTATCTACACTCCTAGAGAGGGAATTTAAAATGAGTGTGGTAGTGATGGACATTCTACCAAATTATGGATTTTTTTTGTCTAGAAAATGGAGTGCTTCCATGGGGGGAAGTATGCAATATGATATGTCTTTTACCACTTTCTCAATTGATGGAAAATATTTCAAGCTAGTTAGAGAGTCAAAAGTACCACACATGATTGAACATGTTCTTTAGGATGATACAATCCACTTTGTTGATACTGATATCAATTATTTTAAAGTAGAAGAGTTACCAAGATAATGTGATATGAGGCCTATACCTATTGAGAATGAAATTAGAAGATTATTTGATAATGATGATCTTTGGAAAATGTATTTTAATGGTTCAAGTTCCAAAGAAGGATTAGGTATAGGAATACTATTAGTTTCACCCAGTGGCAACACATTCATATTTTCTCACTTTATCTTTTGTTTGTACAAACAATAAGGTAGAGTATGAGGCCTTATTGCTATGGTTGAGGTTAGCTAAAAAAATGGGATAAAGAAGTTGAAAGTGATTGGTGATTTAGAGTTGGTAATATCCCAAGTTGGATCCAAGTATGCTATAAAGAATAAGAGATTGAAGCAATATAGAAATGTTTCTTGGGATTCCATTGAGAAATTTTATGTATTTGGTATAGATTGGATATAAAGAGGTCATAATAGAGTGGTATATTTGTTAGAAAACATTGCACTTAGGCCTGATGGCATAACTTTTACTAGTATCTCTAAGGTTGAGGTACAAAAAGGGCCTTTAGTACTTGACAATATCCATAATTGGCAGGTCTTCGATGATGATGAAGACATCTTTAGATTTTTGAAATGTGTAGATGAATATGAAAGAAAGGATATTGAATTTGGAGCTTTTGTTGAGAATGTGGATGGAAACAATATAGAGAGAATTTAAGTCTTGTCTTAGGTGTTGAGTCTATTAATATGCATATGTAATTTTTGATAATAGTACTAGTAATTCAATATAAAATGGTGCAAATTCAAAGCCATTTCTCTCCTTTTGTACTAATTTCATGAATTATGAATAAAATGATCAAGGGTTATTTAATTTGTCTCATTGTGTCTCAATGATTTATGGCTTTCATCTCTATTTTAATTCAAATAATTAATTATATTGCTTAGTTGAAGCTATAGGTTCATGTAATTTAAGTGCAAGGATATTTATAAGAAGTTTTGGTTTAGTATACAATGTTGAGATACTATAATGCAGTGTGTCAAAGATTTATGATGTTATGTGTTATTTTGTTATCCAATTATGTTTTTGTTGAGATTGAATCTGCTCACAGGATAAGGCACTGATTTATTTTGTGTTGATGAAATATCTTGTTGATCATTCAACCTATAAATCAAATTTTATAAACAAACTTTTAAATGAACTACAATTTTTACTATTTTATGTTAAGTTCTTTCATTCTCATGCTCAAAATGTTGAGTGTTGTAAAGGAGTAGCCAAATCTCTTGATACATTCCATTTTTTGAGCCATTATATGAGAATTCATCTATTAATTGCAATGTACTCAATCATTAGGTGCATAGGTCTTTAAGTGCATTGTGGAATCACCCTCCCAGGTCTTGAAAAGCCTAAAGTGTAAGAGGAAATAATTGCTACATTCACTCATTCATTTCCTAATCTGTTCATATTATTGAGAATTAGAAATGGAAAATTCCATAGGATTCCTTGAAGATTAGTTTGGTTCTTGAAAAACTACCAATAGGCATCATCTCCTCATAATGGGAGGAGGTATAAATAGCCTTAAAGACCCTTATCATCCTCTAAAAATGAACTCTGGTAGCTAAGGTTCTAGATGTAGTATTAATGGTGACATCAACAAAAAAAAATGTCAATCACTAGTATTATTAGGCTTTTGGGCCTAAATGAAATTCTTTTTTGAGAATTAAATGGGCCGCAAGGCCAGAAAAATCACCTCCATCAAACATAGGGTGTTGGTTTTTCATCATAGTTCATACTTCATCAACATCAACATTATCATCAAGCTTCAAATATTAGACTATAGTTCCACCACATATTGTGAAGTTGTAAGAGGAAAAGAGGAATTGTGAAGGCCAAAGTCCAAAAATAGGTTATTAGAGATTAGGGTTCGGGAGGAGGTCCTACCTCCTACAAATGGAAAGTAAGAGGTAAGACAAAAATGTGGAAACCAAAACTCTAAAAAATAAGGATGTAGTCAGATCATGAAGAAATGGGACCTCGGGAGGGAACCCTAAGGCTTTGAGAAGGAAAAAAATTATTAAGAAGAAGGTGAAAAGGAAAATTTTTTTTGGGGGTCTTACATCAGGAGGATGCCTTACATCATTTTATAAAGGAGGTAAGGGGTAAATGGTAAACCAAATGCCTGATGTTTGAAAGGCTGACATTTATTCACCTTTTGAGGAGCTCATCAGTGGTTGGAAGGTAGAAGGATCGACTACTTCTTAACTTAACAAAGGTAAGAAGTAAGAGGTAAGGCCAAAGCTCAATCCCCAAAACTTCAACACTTAGTTGATTTTCAAAAGGATTGGGGTCATGGGAACGAGAAGGGAAGGAAAAGAAGGTAATAAAGGGTAAGGATTAAGCTCGATGGGTGAAACCTGAAAAGTCAAGGAAAGATAGAAAGAAGCAAAAAATAAGAAGGGGATCGAGAGTGATGGAGAAGGGATGTAGGTAAGAGGACAAGAAAAAATCCCAAAACATCAAAATTTCATAATTATCCCTTTTTTTGGATTTTGCAAATGGGGCATTTATGGAAAGCTAGCAAGGGAGTAAGGAATATTACCAAAGAAACACAAACATGACACACCATTAGGATTTATTAGATTTTATATAAGTGATGGGCATCATAACGGGGTGGAACAAGATGAAAATAGTGTCACCACGCCCCTCATGAACCCCACTAGGGATATCTTTTCTAAAAACTCAATGCTTAGTAAGTCATTATGAAAAAAATAAGGAAAAAAATAGAGGAAAAATTCTTAAATAATTCTTCTCCTAATCATAACTCCTCTCCTAAGATGGTGTATTACTAACCAAAAAAAAGTGTCTCCAATGTTAGATTGAGAGATGAAAACCAAAGTATATTTCAGGTAGGTAGTGGTAGTTTAACTAGGGATAGTAGGGTTTTAACCTTAGAAGGAGGCCTAGTCACATAATATGATGACTTGCACTTGAATGTTATCAATAATCCAAATTTTGGGGCTAAGGAGGAATTTTCTATCTCAGATAATATAGTCCCCCCTACTCTTAATGTAGGTGGGGCTATGGTGGCTTTGAAGATCTAAGTAGATTCCAACAATACTTTTTGACTAGAGACCCCCTCTCCAATAGTTGAACCTCTAAGTTCCCCCGAGGAAAAAATTTGAGGTTTTCATTGCTCAAAATGGGATGATTACTCCATCAATCAACAATAGTATCCTCTAGCTAAACCAAGATAATAATGATTTTTATTGTATAATTCCAAGGAAAGCATGAATCCTAATGATAAACTTGAAACTAATAAGGGAAAATAAATATATTAGGGTGGTAAACAAAGAGAAGCCCCAGATCTCAAAGACATACATGAAATCTAAAAATCAATAAATGTAGTAGATCCTACTATGAATATAGGCCATGCTGAAAATGAGAATGTCAGTGATGTGCAACCTAGTCTAACTCCTAAGCCTTAGGTAGGCCCTAGTAGGCCGAGTTAGTCTGGAAAATCTCTATCAATTGGAAAAAGATGATTTCAATTATCCAAAAACAAAAGGAAAAATACTAGTGTGGTTATTTATATTCCTTCCTCAAGAATACTAGAATGTGAGGACAGGCTGCCAAAATGCTCAGAATGAATCTTAACTAAATTTCATGGAATGTTAGAGGCCTTGATTCCCCCGACAAGAAGTATGTAGTTAGGAGGTTTCTTAATCTTGAGAAAAAAAGGACTTTTTCCTCGTCCAAGAAACCAAAGCTACAAGATTCACTTTGGACACCAATCTAAAGCTTATCTAGAATGGATCTTCATACTTCACCATCAAACATGAGAGGGGGAAGGGTGGATCTTGCATCCTACTATCCAACAACTAGTTACAACATGTTACCAACCATGGCATCTCACCTTGTAACAGGGTAGTTTTGATAATTGTGGAAAAAGGTGAGAATAGCTTTGGATTTTCTTCTATTTATGCCCCCAGTGATCATAGGGACAAAATAATGTTATGGAAATGGCTTTCTAACCTATCAAATGTCCCCTAGATCCTAGGGGTGATTTTAATATGGTTGAAAACATAGAAGATAAATGGGGTGGAATTGATATGAGTTGGAAAGACAATGAGAGATATTACTGACAAAGGTTGAAGGCCAAATTAGATATAATATCAAGAATCTCATACCGAATATTTTTTTTGAAAATGATGTATTAGGTCTGGCTATAGAAATTACCAAAGATGAAATCAGGAATGCCATTTTGTCCACGAGTAATGATAATTCACCTAGGCTTGATGGCTTACTTGTGGAATTCTACAAAACCTTTATTGATTAGGTGTGTGAGAATCTGCATCAAGTCTACATGGAACATTTGGAAAGATGATAATATGTTGAACACCCAAAATAATGAGAGAGGGTGAATTAGTACTCCTTTTAAACCATTAAAAAATTTAAACATCTAATCCACTTTGCAGATTCAATTGCAGTAAATGAAATAAAGAATAAAATATTCAACAACTTCACATAACACATGAACAATAGGATTTTTATGTGGAAAACCCAAAATGAAAAAAACTATGGTGAGGATTAGCTCAAAATATATTATAATTGGTTATAGTATATTTTCAAAAGTGCTCACTACAGGTGGACTCACTACCCACTGAGAAAAAAGAGAGATAGAAGAGAGTTTTGGCTCACATCCTAGATTGATCTATTACAAGTACATCTATCATATGCATGAATTATAGCTCAAATGAAGCTCAATAAATTGAGTTTACACAATTCATCTAATTCTAATCTAACAATTTGCTTTCCTCTGCATGCACATCACTCTAATATTCTACTCAACATTCACAACTTAAATTTGCATTGTTCTGATAATATTCACTCAATTCACATAACATATATCTATCACATTCATCAAAACACTAAAAATTGATCTAGCATATATATCCACTTCAAGCATAGCATCAATTAGGTTGGCCTAATTAGATGTATCATACAAAATAGACAATATATAACTTGTTGGCTTAAATCCTTCCACACACACCTCATGCCAAGATTCAATCCTTAAGAAAATTTGAAATATTTTGGCATGGACCTATAATAGCTCCCATATAACCCTACAATACTTAACCAATCTTCACATACCTTCACACCTATTAGGTCGATGCTGCAGAAAACTTAATACAAAAATTCTTCAACTATATACCCATATTTGAACATGCATACATCAAAATACTATGCCATCTAAAATTCACACTCTACTGACATATTTCAACATCTTCATAGAACCACAATGAAAAAATTCTATCCATAGAGAAGTGCAGAGTCTCCTACTCATATGCATTATACAAGAAATGACAATAATTTTCTAGACTAAATTTTTTCCATTCATATATTTTAAATGAAAAGCCAATACAATAATAAATTCTAGAATTAGATGCTTCTACCAACTAGAAATCGAATACTAGAACTAGAGATAGAAAATTTCATCCACAAACTAGTGCGAACCCAAAAAATGGTAAAAACATAGTTATTTTTCATCATAACCAACTTTATTGGATCATACCATCGTGTAAAATTGTCTTCAATAAACATCAAAGTAAAATCCTTATAACATGTTTTGGGATGTTAGAGCCAACCAAAATAATCTACATCAAATTATTTACACCAAGATACAATGTTGACATCAATAACAACACTACAACACACAATAGTATGCCTTGTGCTTATCCCACATGCTCTTGTTTCCAACAACTAAATCAACAAAAAAATCCTCATTCTTCTAACAATTTCCCACTTTGTTATTGATGGAAACTGTTGATGAAGTTTTCTGCACAGACAAGATGCAATATCCTATCTCTCTTGAAAGGTAAACATCTATCAGCAAGCCTCAAGACATAACCCCAAGGTTTCTAATGTCAGGTCTTGACAATGCACAAGCAACTCAGTGGTAAAATGTGAAAATGCTGGTAATCACAATGGGACCTTACTACAAGCAAAATATTGAATCTCAATTTATTAGATCTGACCATATGACGATACTTCAATCCCATATTTAACCTACTAATCAAAGAAATAGCAAAATACAATGGTTTTGAAGAGATTTCCAGACTTAATACCAAACCTAAGATTAACAATGCAAATGACCAAATACTTGAAATAGACCAATCCCTCAAACTGATTTCTATTTAACCTAGATAAATCTGCAATCTTCTAAGGTTTTTAAGATTTTCAAATCATGAACATTCATTCAAACAACCCTTTTTTCAATTGAAATAAACAAACGCTCACAACTGAACTAAGCACAATGAATATAAAGTCCAAGATAACTTTGCAAAGCAACTAACAATCAGTTGGTTGCGAAAAGTATGGGCTGAGAGATTGCTGCAATGTTCAAGTATCAAATCACAAATGCTATTAAATCAAATCTAATCTAAACATTAACCTCCTCAAAGAAATTTTAAAGATAGAAGAACAAGAATCATGCTAGACAAGAGAATACAAGTATGGCACAAAATCACAATATCATTGCTTGTATTCAAATTATCCATTGTAGCAACAGTTCTAGCTTTCTGTTACAATATTTTCTTGAGAGAAACCACTTTCTAACTTGATCTACTTACTTCTAACTATCTTTGCCCTATATCAATCTATATATTCTAAAATGCCTGGGGCTTTATAAGAGAGGCAGACTGCCACATGTATAGAAAATCCCCCCAAAACCCAGTTGACATAGACAAGTTCTACAATAATAATGGCACAACAAATTGACTGAGAGAAACCCGAAATAGGTCAAATGAGCATTAAATGGATGTTCCATCCAAGTCAGCTCAAGATCCCCAATGCAGTTCAGACCAATGTGTGCCGAGATAATCGGGAAGCACAAATTTGAGGTAGCCTGCCATTAACTCACTTCCCTATTATCCTTGTTTTGACCCAGCATTTCATGAACTTTCAAAAGTGTCCCATCCACGTCAGCTACTGGTGGCAAAGGAAAAACCCTAAGTCATTTTTTGATGGATGCAATTTGTTTTCTTGAGTGTTTGACCGACTTAGCCCAATCCACCTTATATGTCATATATTTATCAATAACTGCAAGGTAGGTGGTTGCATCGTCCAACTGGTGCTCAGAAATAGAATCATCATCAAGTGGCACATAAACATCCTACCACCAACTTCTCAACTATTCAAGACTCAAACATTTGGGAGAAATATTCCTTTGTCTTGTCATGATCTCGAAAAAGGCCATGGAGCCATTATAGACACCATTTAGGGTATCATCAATCTGCCTTCTTTGTTTATAAATATTTTTCAACACCTTATGCCTAATTTGTAGTGCGTTGAACCACTCCCAAGGTTTTCTAGCCCTATAAAAGGGAAGGATCTTGTCACCTACTAACATATCCTTGGTGTATTCCATGATGGTCTTAGTTTTCTCCAGTAGTAGGTATGTATCTTCCCTATCTTGTGCTAACACCTGAGCCAATCCATCATCCTGGTAGTATCCTTCCCTGTTGACAAGATTTCCTTAATAGCTTCATCACCCTTTACTTGCACCCCTTTCAACCAATTCACAGTGGCAAGGGTGGAGGCCTTCATCCTTTCTAGCTCGGTGATGGTCTCTTGAGGTAGAGGATTTGTAGCAGAAACTAAAGGGTTAATGGATTGCAGGGGCTTCATTAATTCCTCCAAGCATTTCTTGAGCTTTTCATTTTCTTTCTTTAGCTCCTGCTTGGTCTTCATTTCTTTCCTCAATCTACCCACAATAACTGCAATGGATTCCTCATAATCTTCAATGTCCTGCTCGACTGATGTAGGCCCTAGATTGAAAGTCTGAATGTTGTAATCCTTCCAACCACATCATCTCTATTTTTATCTGGAGCAAGGGTGGCAATATGAACAACTTTGTTATAAGCCTCATCTCTTTCAACCTTTGAGATCACTTTGGCCTTCCTCTTACCTTTTTCTTTTCCAGTCTTTGCTAGCAATTCATTCCAATTCGGTGGTGTGTCCACTACTATTTTTTTCTTCTTTATTTCTCTACTCAACCACTCCAGAACAGTAGGCTCCAATTGAACTTGGCTCTGCCCTATTTCTTCTTGTTGATCTCCTGCCATCTCTTCTCCCAAATTTAGTTTCTCAGGAGTCTCATCCTTACTCCTTTCCTCCCAGATGTGTTCCTCCTCATGTTCAGGTGATGGGATCCTTTCTGCCTCTACTCCCCTTGGAAGAGGTTCAACTTCTTCATTTGTAACTGGTGACTCTGCATATGCAACCAAGGGAGACTGCATTACCTTTTCAACTTCAACCTCTACATGGTAAAGGTCACCTTCATGGAATTCCTCTTCTTTAGTATCTAGATGATCTTCAACATTTTTTGCCTCACCTGGTTCACGTTGAGTTTCATGAGTGGAAGGAACATTATCTTGCGGCCTCTCTTGAGAAACAATAGGAGGAAGGCTTGTTTTAAGCACACTGTCCTTAGGAGAAGGAGTCCTAGACCTCCTTGTGTATACTTTCACCTTCTCCCCTAAACTTTCTACCTCAACCACCAATGGGGTGAATTTTTCCTATTCTTTAGAACTTTCTTTCTATGTTAGCTTTATAATTCTTCTCCTCTTAAGTAGGGGAGCACCAATCCTAGGAATTTTTTCTTCGACTTCCTTTTGTTTTGATCTTTTGGTCTTCATCCTCTTCTTAGCCTTTGGTATTCTCTATTTTTTGATTTCATGAGCTTCTTCTCCTTGGACACCTTTTATCTTAACTTTGAAAGGAGAACCTACTTTACTCTTTCCTTTAGGATCTTCCTACTCTGTGGACTCCTCAGAAGTTGAATAGGGATCTAAATCTCCCATCAGGTTATAGGTGCATTTCACTCCCTCATTTTCCAACTCCCATATCATATGCTTGAGCTACATCTTAGTAACTTTGATAACAGGATCCATCAACTGTTTCAATTCTATTTTCTCCTCCTCTAACCAGTCCATATCACCAATTGGCCTATCCTTTATTGCTTCATAGGCATGATCCTGAATTAAATTCCCATCATCTTCCAATTGATAAGGCACTGCCCTTACATTATACAAACGGAATGCATCCACTGGAAGCCAAGAGAATTTCTTCTTTCTGACCTCATACTCATCACTACAATTGGCCCAATAGTATTCTAGATCAACCTTATGGCTATATTCTCTACTGGCCCTCTTTTGAGCTTCGCTTATGATATCAAACCTGGATCTCTTAGAGTGAAAAGACAAACTGAGGGTACTCATTTCCTGCTCTAAAGCCTGGGCATAAATAATGGAAGGACATGCCTCTCTAGTGCCAATCCTTAGGGGAAAATCTCCACCAAATCCTGTCTTGTGTTTGTCTCTCTTGACAATGGCATCAAAGTCACAAATCTGTCTAGTTACTTCCAACAATATAATGTGATCAGTGGGATACCTTGGAAGTTTGTATGGAGCCCTTTGGCAGCCATCAATCTGAATGTAAGAGAAGGTTGGGAATTGAATAAACCAGGCTCAATACTTCTTGATGAGCTCCTTGGCCTTATCTAAAATTTTGACATGCTCTGCCTCCTGAAGCATTCTAGTGATATACATGGTAAATGCATCATTTTCCCTCCTATATTTTGAACTTTCCAAATGCAATTGAGGGAAAAATTCATAAATAACATCTTGTCCAAAAATTCCCTTTGTATCCAATCCCTTGTAGGGATGGAATCTTGCAAGTACATAGACTAGGTATGAAGTCATTTTGAAAGTCTTGGTCTGCAACACATTGGATAACTGCTCATGGAGTATTTTGCTAATCATACTAGCACAATGATAATCAATCAATTCTTGCTCTAGCCTTACAATGGCATGACACATCCAATTCTTGAATACTCTTGCACTCCTCAATCCCACAACCCTGCTAAGTAATGTAATTGCATCATAGTACTCCTTGAATTTTGCTCTAAATAGCTACTTGGGCAGTTTGGAATAATGTGACTTGGGATTTTCCAACCAAGAGTTGATGAATTGCTGAGATTTAACTGTCTTCTCTTCATAGAATTCCTTGGAAAACCCCATGTTGAATGCCACCATGTGAGATCTATCTGGCATGTCAAAGGTTTGAGCAATAGAGACAGGGTTAAGATTTGCTATTACTCTCCCTTGAGGACTAATAATCTTTTGAGTACCCTGGTAATAGTGTCTGGCACACTCTAGGATGAGCTCATAACACTGTACTGTTGAAGGGAAACCGGCCACATGCGCCAAACCTGAATCCTTCATCCTTTTGGCCACCAAAGGAAGATCTTTAGCTGCCATTCTTTCTTTGAACTCTTCATAGTCCCATTGTCCAATGTTTGTATCAATCACCTCCAACCAGATCAATTTGACTTTTCTCTCAAGAATCTTGCTCTTAATGTCCAGCCTAATCTTCTCTACATTAGACATTGAAGATCCAGCTGTCGCTTTGCTAGATTTAGCCATGGTGACACAAGTATTGATCTCAGAAACAACAAATGTGAAGCTCAATGTCATCCACAAAGAACAGATGCAAGAACACACAATGAATCACCACTTGAATCCACAGATCGCAAAGTCAAAAGCTCTAAACTTGATCAAAACACCCTCCAAGAACTAACACTTAGCTTGATTGACAACAACAATAAGCATTACGACACAATAATCATCCAAAATTGATTAAATACCTCACCTTCCAAAGGTACAGACGACGTTAAATCCCATTGACAAGACAATCAACGAAAACCCTGGAACCCGGGAAAATCCGACCTACTCAAAAATCTGTGAAGGCCAAGAATCTCTGAACCATGGTGCAGACCTGAATCCAAACCAGATCTAGGAAAATCTGTCAAGGGGGGAAAATCCTGAATCAGGGTAAGAACCCAAACTTAGCTGGAAATTAAAGATTTTCAACGAATAACCCAAGGAAATCATTAAGGCCAATAAAGTGAACATTTAAACACATTCCAAAATGAGACAAAACCTCAAAATGAAAGGGCCAAGACACCAAAACCAAAAATGAAAGAGGGTCCCTACCTTCAGCAGGGCATGTGTACGAAAATTGCACAACAGAAACATGCCAAAATATCTTCAAAATTTTATCCAAAATAGTTTCCCCCTTTTTTATCAAGGGGAAAGGGTACCTACAACAACTTTTCTAACATATACCAAATCTTCCCCTACAAAATATATGCATATGTACAAATTGATAGATTGAATTGACTCCATATAATTCATGTACTAGAGAAAAACCATTTTTTTCCCAAGAAACTACTCTATATACTCCACATATGTACAAAGAATCAAAAACTGAAAACTAGAAATGCATAAATAATTGGAAATGTTGTCAACCGAAAGAGGTTGACTCTTGTAGCTTTTTCACATGGTTCTACCATGCTTGTTTACCTTCTTCCCATGTCTTCTTTTCTTCCCCAATCTACATTGTGTTTCAAACTCCATCAATATCTCTTCTCCTTCTCCTAGAGTGTTAGGTATAAGATACATCTATGTAGCTTTATTAGCACTCAAAAGGGCATGTGAAACAAGTATGAGTTTGGGATTCACCAAATGTTGTATCACTCCAAATTAAAAAATGATATGGTGCTTTTGGGATTGTAACTAAAACAATGTCTTATGCATCTAAAATATTCCTTTCATCTCCAACTAGTTAAAGTTTCGGATCATAGGCACTAGAGGCATTGTTGATTTTGGACTCAATAGACTCCATTTCCTTCTTGATACTATAGGTGGCTTTGGGCCATTTTATACCATATTTCAACAAATCCTTTGCCTCATCTACACACACTTGTGCAACCTTTAAATTCTCTTAAAAAAATTTATGTGCAAGAGTACATATCTCAATAATCTCCATCATTTTCTTATTGCTTATTCTCTTTACAAATTCATTCTCAATTTGTCCCTTAAAATTGAAGGCATTAAAAGAATCAATTAATAGCTTTAAATTTTCCATACCAAAAAGTGATGTGTCAATGTTCCCACTAGGTATGACCTCTTCTAATTCCTTTACTACTTCTTCCATTAGCTCTCCACTCTTTTGATGTGTTTCTATGATCTTTTTCTAGGTAGATGCATGGAATACATCTCCCAATTGTAGCTTGTGGAGGGGAGAAATCTTTTCTAGATCTACATTTCCCTATTGCATTAGTAGTTTTAGCAATTGTGATAATACAACAATTTTGGAAGTTGAGCTACATACTCAATAGATTCTTCAAGGAATCTTTGAAGGAGACTAAGCATTCACCAAAAGTCCTTGTAATTTCCACAACTTTCTCCTTTAACTTATTTTCCTCATTCTTATAGGAGTTTATTGGATTTTCTTCTTATATTTGTGCATCTCCAGATGCATCATCATTCTTATCTTCATTTTCCATCTCATTATTTTCTTGTTCTTCTTACTTCTTTGCATCAACATCTTCGTCACCATCCTTACTTACATTCTCTTCCTTTTCAAACTAATCTATGCCATATGAAGGAGTAACATTTTCTTCATGTTCCGAATGAGGAGTGCATGTACATTCGTTTGTTACTTCCTCACTGGTGAGTGTCTCTCCCTAAAATTTTTTCTCTACTTCTTCATCTTCCTATGTGCATTATTCCAATTCTAGAGGGGTATTGTCTTGAATATATTCTTCATTTATTGGATGCTCATGTTGATCATCAATGTCTTATGCTTCTTCTCCTATAGTTACTTCCAAAGTAGTGTTCTCTAAAAGCATACTATATTTTTGTGCAATTTCTAATATTTTATCAACTGTCTCCTTTTGTAGCCTTTCAAACTCATTATCATCTTTAACCATAAGGGTGGTTACACTTTTCTTCACTTTGAATTCAGCTTTCTATAGTTCAACCAATGTGCCTTTGTTTTCCTTAGACATAGGAGCACCAACCTTCTCTAAAGAATATTCTTTTATTTTTCCTTCTTCTTCAATTTCTTCTTTTATTCTCTTTACCAAGACATTCCACAACTTCATAGGAACTGTATTCTCAATATTTCTCATATCAACCTCTAAAATAATAATTTACTTAATAATTTCCTCAACAATGGTGGCCTTATCCACCTCATCTACTTCATTATACAAAGCTACAATTTATACAAGCATATCATGTTGAATCATTCCATTAACAACCTTCAAAGGGACTGTGAGATCTTACCAGAGGTGTTTGCTTTTTCTTCTTCATTTCATTTGGAGCCTTCTTCTAGCTTGTTTCTATTATCCTCTTCTTTTTTAGAGACCCTTTTTTGGTATCTTCTCATTTCTTTCTTCACATGTGAATCAAAAATTCTTTCTTCTATTTCTGAGTTTCTTATTTAAATGTATCCACTATATCTACTTTCTTCCTTTTAGAACTTGCTTCACTCTATGAAGCTCCTTCTTTACTCTTCCAGAACAACTAGGGTCCTTCCTCCATTTATTCTTCTTCTTCTACATTTACACTTACATTCTTCTCTCTTACTACTTTTTTCTTGTCTCTTCTTTGTAGAACCTACATGTGGTGTTACTATAGCAGCATTTTTCTTTTCAGGCCTTGCATTTTGCACAAATGAAGAGGGTTTCTCCTTTACTAGAGGACTATCAGTAGTTTTTCTCTTTTCACTATTAGAGGGCATAGTCTCAAAGGACTTTTGGATAGCAAGAGGGGTGGTATTTTATCTACCAAATCTCCTTATTCTTCAGAATTCTCTTGTAGCACTTGATTCTACTTTTTCTCTTTCCTACTCTACTTTCTCCTTCTCAAATTCTTTTTATAAATGAATTTGGTTAAGTGAAATCACTTTATAACTCTTTGAATCTGACCTAGTTTCACATTGAATGCTTCAAATAATAAATCTAGAAAACCTTTCACTATGTGCATAGTCACCTTCAAGTGCTCCACAAATTTTTGAATTATCATATAATCATCTACTGATATTCACCAATAGATCAAGCATGTTCAATCTACATCACATTTCTTTGTGCTAAAGTATTAGCAACATTTTCTTTGGAATGTGATAAAATATGTTCATTAAAGCTCCCCCTAAGCCAATGCTCTCAACTTAGTTTCTAGAGGAAACATCTGCATCAGATGCTAGTATAGATTCATCCTTAACCTTAGTTTGTTCCTTCTTTCTCCAAATCTTATTCATCTCCTTTTTTCTTCCAGATTAATCTTTTGTGCTAGTTCATTCTTCTTTACTAGATTATGAATGTAATTGTAACATATGACATTATTCTGACTAGTATTCCTTCCATTCATTCTAGATATGCATTGATTATCTTTATGCCCAAATCCATAGCATGTATAGTAGTAACCTTTGAAAGATTGAAACATTATACCATTGTTATATCTATTCATCATTTTACTTCTGCACTCATTAGCTCTATGACCAAATTTTTTTCATGTAAAACATTGACCAAAAAAAGGTGGAACATTCTAATTTATTCTACTTATACACTCCACGTCCCTATGTCCAATTTTATTCCAAGAATAACATAAACCATAAAAATATGAGTACCTTTGTGCATTTGGTTGTCTAACCAATTGTCTTCTAGCTTCATTCCTTTGATTTTAGATCTGCTTGCCATTTTTCTTCTTGTCTTTAGTATTTGATTTCTGATTTGATGGTGTAATCATAGTAGGAGGATTTTGAAAGGAACAACCTAAACCATGTATTAAAGAGTCAACATAGCATAAATAACATAAGAAACTGATATCTGAACATGAAAATTTATTAAATTGATAATATTACATGAAACACATGCATCGTGGGTAAATATCCAAGGATCACAGGCCTATCACAAAGGATTTCAACAATAAAATTTGCCAATAGGCCTTATTACATGCCCCCAAAGGGTTTATGTCAAAATTGTAATGAATTTGAATCTTAATCCTAAAACTATTGACTTTGTATGAGTTACAAATGCTTATAAATATTCTTCTCAAGCTCCAAAAAAGGTTCACATCAGCCACAAGAGTCATAAACCTAATGAATACTCATAAATGAAGGTTAGCCTCAAAATATCAAGAGATAATTCCACATGAAAAGAAATAACTTGTGAATCTCTAGGATAGGTCCCAATGAACCAAAATGATTGTAAGGTGTCCCATTAAGCTCTACACAATCTGGAATAGGTCCACACTAAGAATCTATACCACATCATCCCTAAATGCTCTAGTTGTTAAATACAGTTAAATTTTGAGAGCGATAAATTTTAACAAACAACTACAAATGATCTAAAATCTAGATATGTGATAGATGCCCATTTGTAGATGCTATATCTTTCTTTGTGAGATAAGAAACAATGATGTGGTTGCTGTATTTTTTTGATATGTTGTTTTCTTTCATGCCAACACTATTAGCATTAATGTCTTTAAGGTTGTAGATGTCGGGGATATTGAGAAAATTGTAAATGAAATATGTTGCATGTTGTCGTTGATGTAGTGAAGTTCAGTATAATGGAATACTCAGTATATTGATGATAAGAGGTTGTGGATAAAAGGGTTTTTGTTCTAGTATCTCTAGTTTATCCATGTTAAGTTTCAGAGATTTGTATGAAGATTTGATCAAGTTATGAGTTTTTGTGTTTTAATAGTTATTCCATTGCTTCAGTTGGTGTTCCTGAGAGAAGATAATATTATTCTAGTAATTTGAGTTGTTGTGGATGATTATTTGGTGATTCATGATACTTTTGGATGTTTCTAGATCATGCTCTATCCATTTTGTTGATCTGCATCGATCGTTGTGCTTGTGATTGATGTTTTTCTTCTTTGTGTTCATGTTTTTCATGATCATGGCCAATAGGGTGATTGTAGTGTGTTGTGGATCTTCGAGGAATAATTATTTGAGGTGTTTTTTATTCAAGGATTTTGTGATGTAGAGCTAGGAGGATTCAAAAACACATCTCACTAACCTTTAATAATTATCCAAAATAATCTTTGTATAACACATGCTATTAGGCATTATATATCACATTGGAAACATAACTATGGCAACCCACAATTTAGTGCAATGAACAGTCATTATTAACTTCTACAAAACAAATAATTAAGCCAATCGCTCTAGTGAGATTAAATAAAAAATATTTATAGGTTTTTCTTCCAATTCTTATGAATATCCAACAGTTGAAATGAAAGTTATTGTATTTTTTCCTAAACTACACAACCCTAGGTAGGGTTCAGATCTGCCTTCACAAAAATGGTCATAACTTATTCAAATCTTAATGAAATTTGATGATACTTGAAGAAAATGAAATTATATTCACATTAAAACAAAATCCAATTGATTTCAGATCCAAGATATAGAATTTAAATTACGTACCATCACATTTTTAATACTATAAATTCTGCACAATATTGTTAGAATAGGCAGTCTCACCAAAATAATCATATCTTCCACAAAACTTGATAAAATTAAATGAAACAAAAAGAATTGGAAACTAGAAACAAAGATATTTCTATCCATATATGATACTCCATTATTTGAGTCCATACAAGGCTATATAAATCACAAATTCAATATGGAAACAATGTGAAAATTAGAAAATGCACAAAATTTGAGGTATCCATTCATCAATCTTCAAAAATAATGTCTCCAACCCCCAATTTGAGTTTTGGAGGGTTTATTTATACCTTTTCAACCAAAACCAACTATTTTCAACCACCTTTTGATTATTTTGTTGAAAAAAACCCTTAAAGACATTTCATCTACCTAATTTTGCACTTTTGACAATTTTTACAATATATGAGAAAACATCCTAGGACCTATAACACCACAAAGGTGGCCTCTTGGGCCTTATTACAATATCAAAACATAAAAAATGGAAAAAATGAATCAATATGGGCTCATGGAGGCATGTGATCAAATAGGTTCTCTTGCACCAAACTCCCGAGGGAAAAAGAATTCAAGCCCCTTTGAATTGTCTTCTTCTTGGTTTTCCAGTTATTTTGCAACTTGTCCTTTGTCTTTGCAACCATCTTTGGTCCTTTCTTAATTTTCTTCTTCTTATGCCTTCTCCTTTAAAGCATCCCTACAACTTGGAAGTCTCAAAACTCTATCATATCATCAAACACTTCACTTTGTCCTTCATAACCTGCACATACATAGTCCAAGAAAAAATAAGAAACAAAATATAGAGACCTTGAGGTCTCCTCGTATTCTTGTACTTAAAATTCCTCTTCACCCATAGCCAACTTATCCAATATTGACACCAATTCACTTGTAACCTCAATGTCCTTGTTTTCTTCTACCTTGATGAGTTCTTCCTCTTGTTTGACTTTTCCATCACCAACCTTACTATTCCATTCTTCTTCAATAGCTGCATATTGTGTCCATAAATTTTCTTCATCTTTGATTGAATTTGCTGCCCTCTTTTGTTTTATTTGCTTCTTCATAATCTTCTTTATAGGCCAAACCATCTTCCTTTTCAATGTAAAATTCCAACTTGTATCTTGTATCATCATTTTTTCTATATTCATCATGGATTCTTGGAACTCTTCTTCAAGTTTTTTCAATTCTTTCTTCAACTCAGCAATCTCTTTGTCCATCTTCTCTTATCTTATCCTCTTCTTTCTTTCCATCTTTCTCAACTCTTTTTCCTCTCTTTCCTTCTTCCTTCATGAATCCCCAGCCTGCAAATATCTTTCCAATCTTCTCAACAAATCAATATACACAAGCAAGTCTCTCCTTGCTTCCACTTTACTTTGCCACACCTAGGCAATCAAGTTCCTTCCTCAATGTGCACAACACACAACCACAAACACCAACATAAAACCAGCAAACTTCACCAACTCATATATTTTCTAGGCTATGATACCAATTTGATGCAGAGCTAGGAGGATTCAATAACACATCTCACTAACCTTCAATAATAATCCAAAACAATCTTTGTATAACACATGCTATTAGGCATTGTATATCACATTGGAAACATAACTATGGCAGCCCACAATTTAGTGCAATGAACAGTCATTAATAACTTATACAAAAATAATAATTAAGACAATCTCTCTAGTGAGATTAAATAAAACATAGTTATAGAATTTTCCTCCAATTATTATGAAGATCCAATGGTTGAAATGAAAGTTATTGTATTTTTCCCAAAACTGCAAACCCTAGGCAGGGTTCAGACCTGCCCTCACAAAAATGGTCATAACTTATTCAAATCTTAATAAAATTTGATGAGACTTGAAGCAAATGAAATTAGATTCACGTGGAAACAAAATACAAGTGATTTTGGATCCAAAATATAGACTTTAAATTCTGTACCATCACATTTTTCATATTGTAAATTCTGCACAATATTGTTAGAATAGGAAGTCTCACCAAAATAATCATATCTTCCACAAAAGTAGATAAAATTCAATGAGACAAAAATAATTTGAAACTAGAAACAGAGATATTTCCATAAATATATGATACTCCATTATTTCATTCCATACCAGCCCATAAAAATCACAACTTCAATATGGAAACAATGTGGAAATTAGAAAATGCACTGAATTTGAGGTTTCCATTCATCAATCTTCAAAAATGATGTCTCCAACCCCGAATTCAATTTTTGGAGGGTTTATTTATAAATTTTCAAACACAAACAACTATTTTCAACCACATTTTGATTATTTTGTTGACAAAACACCTTAATGACATTTCATCTACCTAATTTTTCACTTTTGATAATTTTTACAATATATGAGAAAACATCCTAGCACCTATAACACCACAAAGGTGGCCTCTTGGGACTTATTACAATATCAAAACATAAAAATGGAACAAATGAATCAATATGGCTTCATGGAGGCATGCGATCAAATATGTGCTCTTGCACCATATTGTTTTGGGTCCTTACTATGTTGTGGCTAACATTGGTTGGTTTTCATTGATAATTGCTTATTGATTTGGGCCGACAGTTTGTACGCATTTTATAAGAGTGATTTTTTATAACATTTGAAGGAATGTGTGTGAGTATTGTGTGTAAATAATGTCCTAATGATTCAAAGGTAGAATCAAAGTGTGAAGAAGAGTGAGTAGAGTGTGAAGAAGTGTTCATGTGCTTAACTAGAAATGTAACCAGACATTAGCAAATGTTATTTTCTCAGTTCAAAATCTTGTGGATGTAATCCAAATTTTTCTATAAGATAGTGTGTATTCCTATGGGCAGTGAGACTTCTTGTAATTGAGTAGTGAGCTTTAGGTACTGCACCTGAATGCATGTGTGTTCCCCATTTATATTCTTTTATAATTTTAATAGGGTATAATCTTGTGGACAAACCTCCACCATGGTTTTTCCCCTAATAGGGTTTCCACATAAAAAATATTGGTGTTATGTGTGTTTTTGATGTGTTGATGATTGATGTTTTCATGGTTATTTATTAGATCTAAGAATAAGTTAAATAAGTTTAATAAAAGTAAAATTTTAATGACAACTGATTCACCCCCTCTCTCAGTTGTATGCCCTTATGTTGCCAACAATTGGTATCAGAGCACATTCCTTAGAATAATTTTAATAGCTTGAGGTGATCCAGAATGATGACATATAAGAAGGATAGTCTGAGATTTGATGGAACTAATTATTCTCTATGGAAGACTCGAATAGAGTGTCATCTGAGATGCATTGGTGTACCTTATTAGATCCTTACAATGAATAGGTATATCATCCCATAGAATGGTCCTTCTGCTTCTGCTGAGATTAAGGATGTTGAGTACAATATCAAGGATAAGGAAGCATTGTGGAGTGCTCTAACTAATTCTAAGATGAAAAATGTAATGGATCTGAAGACTGCTTATGAGATCTCGAAAAATTTGGAAACATTGTATGAAGGTGATGCACATGTGAAGATTGCTAAGCTACAAATCCTAAAAGGGAAATATGAAATGTTAAGAATGGGTGATGATGAGAACATTACTTCTTTCATGTAGAGAGTAAATGAACTTATGTGTAGTATTAGATGTGTTGGTGGAACACTGGAAGAATCAAATATTGTTGCTAAAGTGCTTAGATCCTTTCTTACTACATACAAAGCCAAAGCTACTACTATTGAGGAGATCTAGACTGTGACAAATGTAACTAGATACATGTTGATTGGTAAGCTTACTACTTTTTAGTTAAGTGAGTTTGGTGATTCTCTTCCTAAGACATAATTTGCATTCAAAGCTACTATCTCTAGAAAAGATAAGCAAATATATGATCTAGGAGAAAGTTCTAGAAAAATGTTCAAGTATGAGGAGGAAATGAGAGAGATTGAAGAAGAAGAGAGAAAACTAGATGAACTTGAAGCACTTATTATCAAGAGAGAAGCTAGAGGAGAAGGTAAGTATAAAGGGAATTTTCCTATTAAATTTTTTCCTTGCAATAAGATAGATCATTTCGCATCAAGGTGTCTAGAAAGAGTTCCTAAGCCAAGACCTAACAAGCCTAGATTCCAAAGAAAGTGTTATTATGCTATTGATGAAGGTGTGATAAATGATGAATCTGATAAAGGGAATGTAAGGATGAATTGGTATTTATTGCTATCAAGGAAAGTAATCCAGTGCTTACTGAATTTGCTAGTTGCAAAAATGTGGAGAAAGCCCTAGCAACTAGAGTTGAAGAAAATGATGAATGGGTGATTGATAGTGGATACTATCATCACATGGCAGGTGATAAACGTAAGTTTGTGAGCTTGAAAAAGTATGATGATGGTGTTGTAAGATTTGGTGATAACATAGATGGTGTAATCCATGGTAGAGGATCCATTTCTCTTAATGGTAAGAATAATACTAATGATGTTCTACATGTGGAAGGTTTGAAGCATAATCTCCTAAGAATTGGATAGATGGTTGAAAAGGGATACAATATTCAATTCAAGAATGGAAAGTGCAGAATATTGGGAAGTCTTGGAAATGTGATTGCATCTGGTACAAAAAAAAAAAGGTAATATATTTCATCTAAATGCTACTAGTAAAAATTTTTGATTGCTCAAGTTGATGAAAGCTGGTTGTGGCATAAGAGAATGTGTCATGTAAGCTTTGATAATATTATCAAGATAATCTCTACTCAGGAAGTGAGAGATCTTCCTAATTTAATAAAATCTACTAATGCTATATGCAAGGAATGTCAGTTAGGGAAGCAAACTAGAATTTCATTCTAGAGCAAACAACATTGTTCAAATGAAGTGTTAGAACTTGTGCATACTGCTTGTGTGGTCCTTCTAGAGTTAGAAGTTTACAAGGAGACAAGTATTTCATGTTACTTATTGATGATTATTCTAGATTGATGTGGGTTACTTTCTTAAGGGAAAAATTTGAAGCTCTAGAGAAATTCAAGATCTTTAAGGCTATGGTTGAGATAGAGATAGGTCTAAAGATTAAATGTTTGAGATAAGATAGAGGTGGTGAATTCACTTTCGGTGAGTTTAATTGTTTTTGTGAAGAGAATGGAATAAAGAGACAATTATCTACCCTACAGACCCCTCAACAAAATAGAGTTGTGGAAAGGAAGAATAGGACAATTGAAGAATCTAATAGAACTATGATGTTGGAAGGAAATGTTCCTCATATCTACTAGAGAGAAGTTGTGATTACTACCATTTACACTCTCAACTAGGTACATGTCAAAGGTGATACCGGTAAGACTCCTTATGAGCTATGTTATGGTCATAAGCCTACTATTAGATACTTGAAAATATTTGGGAGTAGATGCTATATCAAAAGAGATGAAGATATAGGAAAATTTGATGCTAGAAGTGATGAAGGAATCTTTCTTTGTTATTCTACTAAAAGAAAGGCCTATCGGTGCTACAATAAGAGATTGAGAGAAGTAGTTGAAAGTGAAAATGTCAGGGTTGATGAAGGCATAGTTAGTCCATCTAGAACATGTGGATATGATTCAGACAATTAGAATGATAGTTCAAATAAAGGAATGAAAGATCAAACTTCAAATCAAGTTAAGATCATTCTGGTGAATCAGGAAAATCAAGAGGAAGGAACTAGTGAAATTGCAAAAGTGAGATCACAAGAGCCTAAAGTTCAAGAACATCCTAAGACTCCAAGGTATGTAAGAATAAATCATTCTAAAGATCAAATTATTGGAGATAAGAACAAAGGTGTTCAAACTAGGAGAAGAATTGCAGAAAAATATTGTTTGATTTCAAAGACTGAGCCTAATAGTGTCAATGAAGCATGCAAAGATGAACATTTGGCAGAAGAAATGAAAGAAGAACTATTGCAAATTGAGAAGAATGATACATGGATTCTTGTTCCTAGACCTAGGGAAAAAAATGTAATTGGAACTAAATGGTTCTTTTGAAACAAACTAAATGAGCAAGGTGAAGTGGTTAGAAACAAACAAAGATTGGTGTGTAAAGGATATTCTCAGATGGAAGGAATTAACTTTGAAGAAATATTTTCTCCTATTGCTAGGATTGAAGTTATGAGACTATTTCTTGCTTATGTTTCTTACAAAAAATTCAAGGTTTAGCAGATGGATGCCAAGTCAACATTTCTAAATAGTGAACTAGAAGAAAAAGTGTATATTGAGCAACTTGATGGATTTCAATTGACTGATCAAGGAGATATGGTTTGTTAGGTGAAGAAAGCATTGTATGGACTTAAACAAGCCCCAAGAGTGTGGTATGCTAGATTTGAAAAGTATTTGTTGAAGCTTGGATTTAACAAAGATACTACTAATAGTAATTTGTATTTCAAGATTGATCATGATAAAGATTTGATTATTGAAGTCTTTGTTTGTGCATGGAGTTTGTTGATGAGATGCAGAGTGAGTTTGAAATGTCTATGATTGGAGAAATGAAATTATTTATGGGATTGCAAATTACTTAGATAGATAAAGAGATATTTATATCTCAGTCCAAGTATGTGAAATAATTGCTAAAGAAGCTTGGTATGGAAGATTCAAAGCCAATTGGTACACCTATGGTGACTCGATGTAAGTTGACACAAGATGATGATTCTCCAAAATAAAACCAGACTAGAAACAGATCCATGATTGGTGGATTTCTCTATTTGACTCAAACTAGACCTGATATCATGAATTTTGTATGCATTTTTGCAATATTTCAAGTTAATCCTTAGGAATCTCATGTGGCAGTTGTGAAGAGGATTTTCAGATACTTAAAGGGGACAATTGATTTTGGCCTATGGTATCCTAAAGATGATGACCTTACTTTAAGTTCTTTTACTGATGCTAATTGGGTAGGAGATGTGAATGACATAAAAAGTACTAGTGGTGGTGCATTTTTCTTGGGAAAGAAGTCGATTTCATGGTTAAGTAAGAAGCAAAATTCCATTTCTTTATCTACTATAGATGTAGGATACATTGTTGCTACTAAAAATTGTACTCAAGTACTATGGATGAAGTGGATGTTGAAAGATATCAGAGTTGTGTATGATGAACCTATTGCTATATTCTATGATAATTCAAGTGAAATTAATATTTCTAAGAATTTGGTGGTGCATTCAAAGACCAAGCATATATCTATCAAGTTTCACTTTTTGAGAGAGAAGGTGAGTGAAAAGGAAGTCAGATTGGAATATGTGCCTACTAAGGAATAGATTGTAGATATATTTACCAATCCTTTTCCTAAGGATACTTTTGAGTATCTTAGAAGGAATCTAGGGGTGATTACCCCTCCTAATCAGAACTAATATGCATTGACTTGCATTAGTCCATGCATTTCATAGTCATATATTGATGTTGTGGTGGCTACTACTCAGGGGGAGTAGTTAGATGTTCAAAAATGTGGTTCAAATATTGTGTGGAGAAAGGTAATGTGTATCTTTGTCATTGATTTCAAAGGGGGAGAGGAGTCATGTGAAAAAATATGAAAGAGCTAAGGAGAAAAGAGTCAAAATCTAAGGGGGAGAAAGTGCTAAGAGGTAGTTGCATTCATGGTGTTTTTCACATCATGGGTTTCCATCAATACCAAAGGGGGAGATTGTTATATGTTACTGATATATGGTTTTCATTGATGTCAACACTATTAGAATGAATGTCTTTAAGGTTGTATATATCAAGGATATTGAGAAAATTGTAAATGAAATAATTTGCAGGTTATCGGTGATGCAGTGAAGTTTAGTATAATTTCCCACTTAGTATATTGATGATAAGAGGTTGTGGATCAAAGGGTTTTTTTTCAAGTATATCTAGTTTATCCATGTTAAGTTTTAGAGATCTACATGAAGATTTGATCGAGTTATGAGTTTTGTGTGTTCTGACAATTATTTTGTTGCTTTAGTTGGTGTTCCTGAAAGAAGATAATGTGATTATAGTAAGTTGAGTTGTTACAAATGATTCTATGGAAATTAATGATGCTTGTGGATGTTTCTAGATCATTCTCTATCCATGTTTTTGATCCACGTCTATTGTTGTGCTCACGATTGATGATTTTCTTCTTTGTGTTCATGTTTTTCATGATCATGATCGACAAGGTGATTGTAGCATGTTGTGGATCTTCAAGGCATAATTATTTGAGGTTTTTTCATATTCAAGGATATTGTTTTGGGTCCTTACTATGTTGTGGCCAACAATTGTGGATTCACATTGATAATTGTTTATTGATTTGGGCCGACAGTTTTTACACATTTTATTTTCTTGTTAAGCTGACATGTAGATGATGTTATTTGTAGTCACGGATATACAAGAGTGATTTTTTATATAATTTGAAGTCATGTGTGTGAGTGTTGTGTGTAAATAATTTCCTAATCATTTGAAGGCAGAAGAAGAGTGTGAAGAAGTGTTCATGTGCTTAATCAGAACTGTAACCAGGCATTAGCATATGCTATTTTCTTAGTTCAAAATCTTGTAGATGTAATTCGAATGTTTGTGTAAGACAGTGTGTCTTCCTTTGGATAGTGACCCTTTTTGTAATTGATCAGTGACCTCTAGGTAGTGTACCTAAATGCATGTGCATTCCCCATTTATATTCTTTTATACTTTTAATAGGGTATAATCTTGTGGACGTTAATCGTGGTTTTTCCTCTAATAGGGTTTCCACATAAAAAAATATTGTTGTTATGTGTGTTTTTGATGTGTTGATGATTTATGCTTTCATGGTTATTTATCAAATCTATGAATAAGTTGAATAAATTTAATAAAAGTAATGTTTTTGTGACAAATGATTCACCCCCCTCTCAATTGTCTTCTCTTGTGTTGCCAATAGAGGTAAAATACAAAATTAATTATTGAAATTGATACTAAATGCAATGCAAGAAAAGAAGTTATTTTGGTTGATATGTGATTGATTTTCAACTAGGGATGCTCCTCCATCAAACACTCGGGGTTGGAAGAAAAGTGAGTCCCTCACTTTCTAGGGCTAAGAGGAAAACCAAAATGGTGCACCTCAACTTGAGAAATCCATGTTGAATCTTCCACTGGTCTGCCTTTCCACTTCACCAAATATTCTTTGTACAACTTGTTCCTAGTGCTCCTTTCAGTTCTTGTATTCAAAATCTACTCAATCTCCTTTGATGCTTGTTGTGGTAACTACTTCCTTAATCCATCTCATCGCTACTACTATCATTTGACTGTCCTTCATGAAATTCATATATGTCTACAACATTAAAAATAGGTGATATACCTAATGTCTTTGGTAACTCTACTTCATATGCATTTCCAAAATCAAACTTTCTTAGAATCTTACACAGTCCAAAATTCCTTATCTTCAACTTATAGTATGTACCAACTATAAATATCTCCTTTCTTAGATATACCATTACTTCATCTCCAACAAAAAATTCCTTGTCTCTAATGCTCATCTACCTTCTCCTTATACTTATCATTCATGTCCTTCAAATGCTTATGAACCTGCTTATAAAATGTCTCCATGAAATCTATAAACTCTTCTACCTCCGCACTCCTTTTATCCTCCACACTAATGTCACTTAACTCTATAACTCCTCTAGGATGTGTTCTAATAATAATCTCAAATGGTGTCTTCCCTATACTCTAGTTCACTAAATTATTGTATGAAAAATCTACCTATGGTAAAACTATATCCCAACTTACTTCCATATCTTTAACCAAACATCTTAACAAGTTACCAAAAACTTATGTTTACTACTATTTTTCTCTTTGTCTCTGGGTGATATGTTGAATTGAAATTTAGATCTATCTTCATCTTCTTCCAAAATTTCCTCCAAAAGTATCCAATGAACTTAGCATCTCTATCTGAAATAATGCTCTCATATAATCCATGCAATATCACATTCTCCTTATGTTGGAAAATGGAGAACATATCATTTTTTTACTTTTTGTTTGTCATTGATATCACAATGATATATGAGTTGCAACTACAAGATCAAGACTAAAGTTACTTTGGTATTCTAGTTTGGTATCTAAACTGGTATTTTTCCTAAAATCCTCTAGTATTTTGGTCTGCATATGTTTTCCGGTGATCTTTGTTGCTTGCAGTTTTGGGAAATGATTTGTAGATATTGGGAGCATGTAATTTTGAGATTTCATGTATTTGGTTCTCAGATAGAATGTTTTTTGGTTTGAAGTCTATTCTTGGCCAACTTCTTTGATGATTTGTGCAAAGATGAAAAATAGTTTTGTTATGCAGCTATATGTGTGACCTATTTTAGGTCTATGTCAACTTATTGAAGTGTGTGGATTATAGTTTTAAAAGCTTGAGGTTGACAGATAATATTTCTTGGTAAATATCAAGTGCATCTAATTAGGCCAACCTAATTGATGCTTGTGAAGAAGACTGGATATATATAACAGACAATTTTTGAAGAAGGTGTGTGATTGTGTGTGAAGAAGAAAAGAAGTGTGAACATAATGAAATGTGTTAAGTCCATTTACTAAACAACATTGGAACTGAATTTACACTTATTAGGTGTATTCTTTCAGTTCATTTTTTGGCTAAAAGCCATTCAATCATTGTAATTTTGTAGGCAATGATCCTTTGTTTCTAGATAGTGAGTCCTAGCAATGAGCCACCCATTTTTTAATATTATATAATCAGTTATATAATATTATGAGCTAACACTCATTGTGGTTTTTCCCATTTTGGGTCTTCCACGTAAAATCCTGGTGTTCTCGTGTTCTTTGATCTTATGTTTTGTTAATGATTTTATTCATTTATGCTATTATTTGCATTGGAATAGTTGGATGGTATCTGATCATAAAATTTAAGAAGATACTGATTCATCCCCCTCTCAGTATCTTGGATCTTTAACAATTGGTATCAAAGCTCGGTTCCTTTGGTTAAGCCTAACAGCTTGAGGGATATCTTGAAGATGGAAGAAATGAATGACAAAGGAGAGATCTAGACCACTTTTGAGTATCTTGATAAAGTTGAAAGAGAAAATAGAGATCTGAAAGAGAATATTGAAGAAGCAAATGAATGTGTCCAAAAAATCAAGGAGTAGTTAAAAAAATTCAAATATAGGCATAAGGAAGTAATTGATCAATTGAAGAAGGCTAATGAAGATATTTATAGTTTTAAATTTCAAGTGGAAGAGAAGAAAAAAATTGAAGAGTTTCTGAACAAGTTGGTACAAATCAAGTCTAAAGATTGCACCAAGCTTGAACAAGAAATTTTTAACCTGAAAGTGGTTCTAGAGAAGGAGAAACTCTTTGAAAACAATTTCAAATCTAGCTTAGAAAGGCTTGATGAATTAATTGTAGGACATGAACCAATCAAAGACAAATGTGGTCTAGGAAATGATGCTGGTGAAAAGTATAAAACTAAGAATAATTAGAAGACTTTGGATAAAGGAAAACAAAAAGGTGTAATGCTTGCAAAAAGAGCAAAAGCATTTTAAAAAGTTCATTCTGTTTCAAAAGGTTTACAAGTAAATAATACCATTCATAAGAGCTTCCAAAATAAGCTCAATGCAAAAGAGATAATAAATTGCATTTCATGTATATAAATAATAACATTGTAATTCATCAAGACTATGGACATTGCAAAAGTATATCAATGCATTTTCATATAAGTTCATCCATATTTAAAAGAGATCAATAAACCCATAAATAATCATCCACATTCTAGTGAGATCAATAAATTTGATAAATACATCTATTTCAATGTTGTAGTAACAAATGTCAAATACAATTACATTTACAAGGGATTTACAAGCCATTCCAGAATGTTAAAAAGTACATCAATAGCAAATAAAAACTCTGATCCTCCAACCGTCGTGACACCATCAGTCTTCTTGCGAGCTGGGGCCAAGAGTGTGATTAAGGTGCCTTTTCCACCCAACCACGAAGTACATGACTTCCCCGGGTTCCTTCCTAACTCGAAGAAATCCCCGGCCCTGCATAAGGAGCCCAACAACCTGACACAATAAAACAGGAGGGAACTCTTAATGCATGCCTAGTGCCTATATGCATTTCTAACATGAGAAAACATATTTCTTGCAACAGGAGGTGGCAGAGACCTACATACATATATTTCTAGGCTTTTAAATCCATCTATTTCAATGGTACAAGTGCTTGGCCAAGCATAAATAAAAACAAGTGGTAGTTTTAGAAAAGGTAAAACTACCGTCTCTGTGGGTCCACCTTTGGCATCTTGTCCCGGAAGTTTCCAAAATACAGTAAAAGTGTAAATGTAGAAAATGATGCATTTTCCTTATATGTTTCATGCATTTCATTAATTCCCAAAAAGAATCCTTCCATTTTCCATATTCATAAAGAGTTTATTAAAACAGTTTTCCATACACTTTTGCAGTGAAAAGGTCTATATTTAGAGTTTAAAAGAAAGTTTCAATGCATCTTTTGAGTTCAATCTTAACATGTTTGAACCAAATAAATAGATTGAAAAGTTTCAGAATTAAAATAAAATCTGTTTCTTTTTCTCAGAAAAATTCACAATGTCAGTATGCTTTCTTCTATTTGGTAAAAGATCTGTCTTCGCCTCATAACTCACTCTTGAGTGCATTTTGCTTAAATTTGGTTTTCAAATGTAAGTTCCCCTGTTCATCGTGTGATTTTCTGTGTGTTAAACATTTACAAAGGTAGTGTTTTCTGTACACATCAGTAAAATCCAATGACAGAGAAAAAAAATGATTCATGTAGGAAACAAAATTATATATATATATATATATATATATATATACATCATAAATTTATGAATAAAAAGGCTTTTAACTCAAACACAAGACTTTTTTTATGAAAAGTTGAGGTTTACACAAATCAGTCTGCTTTATATCCTTATATTGATGTATATATATAATTGCTTGTATCTTCAACATAATTTCATAAGTTGTTACAAGCGTACATGAGTTGAAATTTTCCTTACAATTTCCAAAAATCTATAGTGAGATTTAGAAAATAATTCAAGAGAAAAATTTAAATCTGTGTAATACCAATATAGTTGGTTAATGTTTTCTATAGATTACAAGGTTATACAATTTCTTGACTATGGGTGTATATTTATATATCTAAGTTTCCATTTGATAGATTTCTCAACGTACAAAGTTCCATGATTTTTAATATATATCTATCTTAGTTTTCTTTTGACAGATTTCCCAGCACCCTGAGTTCCATTGAGTTTAATTTAGAGTCTCATACGTATTGATAACAATAATAATAATGCAGTGTATACGAGTTTCAGCTATGAGGCTTAAGATCAAGCCACATATCATACTCCCAGCTGCACCAATTGGGGAAGGCAAGTGCGGCTGTGAGGTAGGCAATGCCTTCCATAGGCTTAAGCCTATGGGGAGTGATGTCCTCTCATAGGCTCCCCCTTCCCCAAGGGTCGGCCTGGGGTATGATGCCCCACTCAGACTCAGGTAAAATAGATATAAAGAAAATAAAGACATTTACAAGAAACTCAATTCAAAATTCAAACAACCTTTAGTTACATTCACTAGTTTCTTGATATTTTTGCAGATGTATATATTTATATTTATATATCTACTATATATATATTTATAATCATATGCACAGGAATACCTGTGCTTATAAATATACATATATATATAAATATATTCAATTACAAATTATGTGTGTAAAGTCTTAGCTTTGAGAATCATCAAAACATAACCTATAATTTGCTAAAGCATGAAGCTCCAATTTGGAAATGGAATAAAAATGCAATTTCTGGCAAAATAGACAAAGAAGAGAAGATTTTTCCCTAATTTTTAACAATTTGCAAACAACTTTTAGACACTTGCATTTAGATTTTTCAACTGTATTGCCATGATTCAACATATTTAATGGAAAGAATGGAAAACCTAGAAAATTACTCTAGTTGTAGATGTTCAAAATTCCCTATTGCCTTCTTCTCCTGCACTAGTTCCTTTCTGAAGAAGCTCCTCTTCTTGGCAGCCATGAAACACAAACTTGCAGAGAATATGTTTTTTTCAAGAAAGCAATTTCAAGAACCGTTGCCTTCACGAGAATCCCTTTCCTTTTTAATATTAATTTTCTTTAACTTTCTTTTACCCTAATCTTGAAATTAGAATTTAGGATAAATACAATTAAAACATATGAATTTCATTTCAAATTCATAAATAGGTAAAATGTAATAAATGATTTACAATTACTTGCACAAAAGACAAATATTTTGAATATACTTACTCCATTTATTCAAATCTAAAATAAATATTTTACCTCACTTATAAATAATTCATCATTTAATTAACACAAAATAAAGATAGGATTTGAAACCATAAAGCATTTAAAACTTAAAATTAATAATTAATAGTTAAATTATATTTATTTCTTTTATTTATTATTTTATTTATTTTAACCGACTATTATTTAATTCACCAATAGTTGAAGACAATCATGTTGAAAATGTCATTTCCTAAATGCAATCTACATGAGTCTAGGTGTTGTGTGTGTGTGGTCGAGAGTACTCCAGTTTTACCCTGTCAAGAAGCTAACCTCCTTTCCTCAATCACACTCTTGGTCTTCGACCACCTGCAACTCAAGTGCACTTAGGCATGCAACAACAGAATGAATTAGTATCTGATATACATATAAATCAAAGCAATACTTTCAATCAATATTTATATTTTGTTCTATCTTGCATAATCTTCAAAATAAAATGCATTCATTACTAAATAACTTTCAAAAGTAA
This sequence comes from Sequoia sempervirens, assembly GCA_007258455.2. Taxonomy (NCBI): domain Eukaryota; kingdom Viridiplantae; phylum Streptophyta; class Pinopsida; order Cupressales; family Cupressaceae; genus Sequoia; species Sequoia sempervirens. The sequence goes on along the minus strand of VDFB02281492.1, from coordinate 274,351,603 downwards.
GTGCTTTTCTCATTTCCACACACCCAAGCATCATAATATATCATATTACTCTAGCTCACATAATAATTCATAGATCATTTTCACACAAAGTCATGAACAAAACAACATCAAAGTCTGAGATGTGACAAAAGGAAATTCTAGAAAATCTACTAGGAGACCTTCGGTGAGACAACCTAATGCAAAAAGGTACCCTTCCTTTAATGGCACTTGTTTTTCAATCAATAAGTTTGGTCATAGGGCAACTAAATGTAGAAGTATGATGAATCAATTTCCCGATCCTTTCCTTGGTCAATGTTTTGCATGCAAAATATTTAGACATATGGCAAGTGAATGCAGAACTATGATGATGAATCAGTCTAATGCAAGAAGAATGAGTCAAAATTTCAATGGCTATTGCCATACCTATAACATTTATGGACATAAATCTAATCAATGTAGAACAAGGAGTCAATATAATCAAAGGAACATTGTCTCTTATAACTACAACAAACTAGGACATGATTCAAGAGTGCGCAGAAGCAAGAAGAGTAGGGAAATCAATATGGTAGAAAATAATGAATCTATGAAGAAGGTTAAAAAAGATGAGATTAAATGAGAAATGAGAAATATTTGGAGAAAGAAAGAAGAACCAAAGACAACTGATGAGTCTGTGCCCTCATCCAATATAGACAATTTATTCAGTAACTAGACCTAGCACGGTTGTAGTGAATCTTTATCAAAAAATTGTAAGAACTCCCTAGATAAATGCCATGTCAGAGGCTGGAACGAAGAAGAGATATGAAGCTTGAATTTTCAAAGGTTCTAAAAAAGGAACAGGTAGAAATATGAAAAAAATATTCTTTGCAGAGAAAATTAGGATTGGTCTATGTAAAAGGAAAGGAGTTTTTAGCATCTTTTTGAAGTCTACCACAATAAATGTGACTTAGGGAAAATTGTTATTTTATAAAGAAAATGATCAAGGAATTTAGTTCATTTGAGCATTTGAGGAATTGGAAAACTTTTGGAGCATACTAAAGAAGAAAAAGGTGAGAAAGAACAAGGTAATGAGGAAGAAAATAATGTAAATGTTGAAGGTGATGATCAAGGCAATGAAGAAGAAGGACAAGATAATCCTGAAGAAGAACAAAATAAAGATGAAAAATATGGATGATAAAAATGATAAAGATGAAGCTAAAAAGGATGAAGAGAAAGAGGAAGAAGAAGAAGAGGTACTAGAGGAAGATAAAGAAAAAGAAAAGGGAGAGGAGGAAAAGATAGTTGGGGAATCCTCTAGGAAAAATGAAGAAGAAAAATAGATTGTAAAATCTCTAAAGTATTCCAGTTATTTTTCTTCTAGTGGTGATGTACTGAAAGGCTTACTATCTAAGAAAATTACATTTCAACTGATTATTCCTTAGAAACTTTTGAAACTACCTTTAATTGAAGGATATGTTGTTGTGAAAAAGATGTCTCTTGTACATAAAGTTGTGTTGGGTGATGATATGCAAGCATCCTAAAGAAAAGAAATTCTTGAGACACATCAAAAGGGAATGGAGTTGATAAAAGATGCTCTAGGAAAATTATAGGAAGATATACCTGGTGCATTCATTGAAACATCTCTCACCCCTATTGAAAATATGAGATTATTGTTAGACTTATTCAAAGAGTACCCCAGGGATTAATGAAAAGACAATACAAGAGATAGAAGAAAACTTGCAGAGAAAAGGCTATTGGCCTTGCATGAATAATGTGCTCTGACACACTCCTATGTCGAGAAGAGTTTGAAAGTGGTGAATGTTTGTGAATCTAAAGCAAACATTGTTTTATCTTACTGCTTGAAGTGGTCAGATGCCACTTAGAATATCAAGATTGTCATGGACTCCATTGAGTCCTAGTTGTGTACTATTTTTGGTACTTATAGTGTTTCTAAAGATAAAGATAGATCAATCTAGAAGGCCATTGCTACCCACAGAGAAAATTTATTCGCCTTGTAGAAATGGATAGAAGAAATCATCAAGAAATTCAGTCTATTAAGTGATATTGTAAGAATGGAGTATTCTCCGGTCGGAGAAGCCCTGGAATGTACTGAAAAGATTGAGAAGATAAATATGACTCCTGTTACTCTAGACGATGTTGAAGAAGTTCTAATTGAGTTGGAATCTCTGAACAAGATGTTCACTACAACAAAGGAAGGCTAGGAAAAAGGAAAAATAGTCAAGGAAGGTATTTTGAAGGAGATTCAAGGCTCGTCATCTTCTAGTTGATATATGTTTCTTTTTTTCTTTGATTTAATTTTTTTTAGTTATTTTTGGCACACCCTTTTTCCTTGATATCAAAGGGGGAGTGAAGTGGTGGATTGTTAGTGTTAGGGGGATAAGAACTCTATAAATACTCTTTTTGGTTTTGGCACATGTTGCCATCAATGACAAAGGGGGAGATTGTTGGAAAAATGAAGAACATCTCATTTTGTTACTTTTTTTTTTATCATTGATGTCACCATGATATATGAGTTGCAACTGCAAGATCAAGACTAAATTTACTCCAATATTCAAGTCTGGTATTTGAATTGGTATTTTTCTTAAAATCCTTTGGTATTTTGGTCCACATCTATTTTTTAATGATCTTTGTTGCTTGCGGTATTGGGAAATGACTTGCAAATATTGGGAGCACGTACTTTCAAGATTTCACATATCTAGTGCTCTTACAAAATGTTTTTTGGTTTGAAGTCTATTCCTGGCATTCAGATTAACTTTTTGAAAGCTTGAGGCCAACGAATAATATTTCTTGGTAAATATCAAGTGCGTATAATTAGGCCAATCTAATTGATGCTTGTGAAGAAGATTGGATATATATAACAAAAAGTTTTTGAAGACGGTGTGTGATTGTGTGTGAAGAAGAAAAGAAGTGTGAACATAATGAAATGTATTAAGTTCATTTACTGAGCAACATTGGAACTAAATCTGTACTTATTAGGTGTACTCTTTCAGTTCATTTTCTGGCTAAAAGCCATTCAATCATTGTAATTCTATAGGCAGTGAGCTTTTTTTTTCTGGACAGTGAGTCCTAGTAGTGAGCCACCCATTTTGTAATATTCTATAACTGGTTATATAATATTGTGAGCTAACACTCACTTTAGTTTTTCCCATTTTGAAATTTCCATGTAAAAATACTTGTGTTCTTGTGTTCTCTGATCTTATGTTTTGTTAATGCTTTTATTCATTTCTTCTATTGTTTGCATTGGAATAGTTGGATGGTATCTAATTAGAAAATTTAAGAAGATACTGATTCACACCCCCTCTCAGTATCTTGGATCTTTAACACCTTGAAAAATAAGTTAGCAACATGCACAACATCATTCATTTTCTTACAAGGAATGAAATGTGTCATTTTAGAAAAAATTTCTACTACTACTACCATAATTGAATCATATCCTCTCTATTTTCTTGGCAATCCCAATATGAAATCCATGCTTATATCTTCCCAAGGTCTCTTTGGTACTATCAAATTTTTGTACAATCTAGTATTCTAACTACTCCATTTTGTAACTTAACAAATTTTGCAGCCTTGAACATACATCCTAACATCCTTATATGTTTGTAGCTAAAATAATTTTCACTCACCAAAGCTATTGTCTTGTCCACTCCAAAATTTCATGCTAAACCTCCACTATGTTTCTTCTTGATCAAAATCTACCTCATTGAACTCCTTAGAATACACAATTGATTTCCCTTGAACAACATACCATCTTGATTGAAGTAATCCAACTGTTGGCTTTGATTTGTCACAACTAGTTCTTTAAATTCTCTCCATGCTTCACCAAAATTTGCATCATCCTCATACATATGCTTCAGTTCTTCAAATACCAATAATTCCACTCTCATCTCTATAAGAAAATTCCTTCTTCTACTCAATGCATCTACTACTTTATTCCACTTTCCACTCCTATGCTTCAACACAAATGTATAACTCTACAAGAAATCAACCCATCTCATATGTCTCTAATTCAACTTCCCTTGATTTTTTAGGTATTGTAAAGTTTGATGATTTGTATACAACAAAAACTCCATAGGAAACAATTAATGTCTCCACTTCTTCAAGGCTTGAATTATGGCACAAGTTTCTTGATCATAAACTAAATATCTTCTTCTGCAATCATTCAACTTGTCACTGAAATAAGCTATGGGTCTTCCTTCCTAACTCAACACTACTCCAATTGCATTTCCACTTGCATCACAATCAACTTGAAATACTTTGTAAAAATCCAATAATGCTAAAAATGGAAGTTCTATCACCTTTTCCTTCAACAATTCAAAGAGTATGTGTAGGATCATCAAGGAAAAAATAGGCCCTTAAGTGGCGAAAAATTCATAAAAAATTAGAGTTAGGCAACCTGACATAAATTTTTGAATAAGTTATCGATATTATTTCAAAAATATGTAGGAATAGAATCTGTAGAAAATTGAATATAGTTTCTAACTACTAGGTTTACTTCAAAAAAAAAAATCTATTTGGTGAAAAGATGAAATTTCAATGTAGTAGTACTTAAATTTCAAGGAAAAAATAAGAAGTAGGTGCCTTTCTAACCACCCTAACCACAATAAAATGATAATATGTTTTTATAAGATTTTAGATATAAGTAGAGGACTCATGTCTTGATGTGATGCATTTTTGTTTTGTAATTTTTTCCAAGTAAATAATTAATTATGATTTTTTATTACAACATTTAAAAAATATAAATAATTGTATGTCTGACCACCTTAACTTGGTCAAAACTTCATGAAATTCACAAAAAAATTTATCCTATAGTATGCAAAGCATAGAACATGACACATGTTTCAAATTCAAAAAATGTGATACCATTTGAAAGCTATATATGTTTTTCAATCATCCTATCAATTAAGACTTTAGTCATAATTCAAATAGAAAATGAATAATAAATATTTATTAAATTCAAGGTAAAGAATAATTTATATTGGTGGAAAGTTGAGAATCTCCTTTAAAAACCCTTTTCATTTCATCAATTTTGGGTGAAGAAAAAGTCGTTAACCACATACCCTACACATACCCATCATATCTCCATGTTTTGGCCCATCATGATCCTAGACATACCCCAAAAATTCTTTGTGCTCCAAATGTCCATTTAAAATCCTTCCTATCTCCTCACATTGTCTCTATCATAGGGTTACAAATGCTACTGAAACTTCTGATAAAATTCTAGTAGAAACTAGCTAAGCCATGTGGAATGATCTCACCTCTCCAATGTTTACCGATGTAGGCCAATCAACACTTGCTTTCACTTTCTTAGGGTACATCTCCAATCCTTTGACAAAAATAACAAATCCAAGATCTAACAACTTTGTTCATAAAACTACACTTCTTAATAGTAATAAAAAAAAAATCTCTCAACCTTTGCAATACTTGTCGAATGTGCAACAAGTTCTCTTCTCTAGTCTTATTGAAAATCATAATATTATCCAAATAAATAATAGCAAACTTACCCAAGAATTTATTCAACACCTCATTGATCAATCTCATGAAAGTTCTTAGTGCATTGGTCAATCCAAAAGGTATCACAAAGCACTCATACAATCCTTCATTAGTATTAAATGCAATCTTCCATTCATCTCCTTCTTTGATTCTCATCTTATGATATCCACCCTTTAGGCCAATCTTTGTGAAATACTTTGCTCCACTCAAACATTCCATAATTTCATCCATCCTTTACAATGGGAACCTATAATTGATAGTGATCCTATTGATAGATCTTAAATCTATACACATTCTCCACTCTCCATCTTTGTTTGCTGCAAGCATAAGAAGTATCACACATGGGCTCAAACTCTCTCTGATCAATCCTTTCCTCAACAATTCTTGTTTTTTTGGTTCAACTCTGCATTCTCTACCAGTTTCATTCTATGTGATTCCTTGTTTGGAAAAAATTCTCTTGGTATAAGATATATATGATGACTAATACTCTGGATTGGCTATAAGCCATATGATGCATTCTCTGACATGATATCCTTATACTCTATCAACAATTCTGCTACTTTTTTCTGTAGTGGATCTCCACCTCTAGCTATCTCCAGACTCCCACTCTTCTTTGGAATCAATGAAAATCATATATTCCCATCTCTCAATCCATCAAGAAATTCCATCTACCATAGTCTGGTAGTGCCACAAAATTCACTCTTCTCTTCTTCCTCCAAAGGTATCAACTTGATTCTCTTTCTATTTGATGTCACATTATAAGTATTCCTTCTTCCATCATAAATTTCTTTCTTATCATATTGCCATGGTCTTCCTAAATAGTAAATGACATGTGTCCAGGGTATGTGCATGATTATCATGGAAAAAATAGGCCCTTAAGTGGCAAAAAAATCAAAAAATTAGAGTTAGGAAACTTGATGTAAAAATTTGAATAAGTTATCTATATTATTTCAAAAATATGTAAGAACAGAATTTGTAGAAAATTGAATGTAGTTTCTAAACTACTAGGTTTTTTTTTTTAAGTCTATTTGGTGAAAATTTGAAATTTTCAATGCAGTTTTACTTAAATTTTAGGGAAAAAATAAGAAGTCGTGTCTATTTGACCACCCTAACCACAATAAAATGATAACATTTTTTAATAAAATATTATATATAAGTATAGGACTCATGTCCCAATGTGATGCATATTTTTTTGTAATTTTTTTCCAAGTAAATAATTAATTATGATTTTTTTTATTACAACTTTTAAAAAATATAAAAACTCGTATGTCTGACCACCTTAACTTGGTCAAAAATTCATGATTTTTTTTTTAATCCTATAATATGTGAAGCATTGAATGTGACATATGTTTCAGATTCAAAAAATGTGATACCATTTGAAAGCTATAGATGTTTTCCAATTAGCCTATCAATCAGGACTTTAGTTGTAATTCAAATAGAAAATGAATAATAATTATTTATTAAATGCAAATTAAAGCATAATTTATATTGGTGGAAAGTTGAGAATCTCCTTTAAAAACCCTTCTTGTTTCATCAATTTTGAGTAAAAAAAAAGTTGTTAGCCACATACCTTACACATACCCATAATATCACCACTTTTTGGCCCATCTTGATCTTACGCATACCGTCCATAGGTATAATATCACACAATACTTCATCCCTATATGATAAAATATGAAATTTAACTAAACATTACTCATTCACCAATATCTTATGATTATCTTGAATCCATGCTATCCTATAGGGGTTTAGATGTTTCAATCTCTCCAAATTAAACTTTGTTATCATCTCCTCTAAAACTAGATTATCAGTGCTTCTACTATCAATGATAACTTTACAAACATTTCCTTCAGACTTACATATGATTCTAAATAAAGTCTTCCTTTTGTGGTGGTTCCTCAATCACTTCATGAATAAAAGCTATCCTCATCACCAATGATTCACCTTTCTCTAGTTTCCCAACTAAATTAGGGGATCCAACATGTTTTTCATCCACATAGGTTGCTCTTTTGGTATGCTCAGGTTCTTTCTATGGCTTTCACCTCCATAATTAAAATAGGTTCTTTTGAATGGTCTTCTCTCAGATCTTCCTTCATCTCTTTGGTATCCATGATTGTGATAAGAATTATAACCTCCCCTATCACTATGGTAAAAATTTCTATCTCCTCTTCCTTTGCGGTATGCATTGGCATCCTTTTCTTCCCTTTGATAAGGTTTCACATCTTTTTTCTTCTCTACATAGGGTATTATTTCTTTAGAATGGGATCCACTCTTCTAGAATCTTTCTCTTGCACTTCTTTTTCATTGTTCAAATTTCTTATTCATCTTCTCTTCTATTTTTTTCAACTAATTTCATCTTCACTAAGCTCAATTCTTCTTGAATATTTTTTCTCGATCCATTGATGTATATTGCAAGCTTTTCTTTTCTTGCTTCACTATGACCAGATCTAACTATCATCTTGTAGAATTCTTCAGTATACTCCTTCGTAGATCTTTCCTTTTGTCTCAAGTTTTCCAATCTCTTAAAAAATGCAAGTTCATAGTCAACCGGTATGAATTGATTCTTCAAATTTTTCACCATTCTATCCCATTTGATTATTCTTTCTTTGCCTCTTCTATTTCAATATAAATGAAATTCTTTCCACCATAAAGCAATATGACCTTTCAACTTTGTTTTCACAAATCTAACTCTTTCTAGATCTTGAATTTCTTCATATTCAAAGTATTCTTCCATTTCACTGATCCAATCAATCAACTCTTCAAGATTCAAATTTCTTGTGTGATTTTGAATTTCCACTCTAGGTATTTTTCCAATCTTTGAAATAAATTTCAACATCTTGATTTGATTGGAAAAACCACGGTGAGGGTTAACTCGCACTATATAGTATTTTCAAATAGGCTCAATGCCAAAAGGAGGGACTCATTGTCCAAGTACAAAGGCTCATTTCCTACAAAAATGACTAATTGTCCAACAAGGAGGCTCACTTCCTACACAAGATTATACAAAATAGAATAAGGCTTTACAACCAAAAATGAACTAGAAAGATGCACCTATCATGTGTTGATACAATTCCAAAGATGCTTAGTATTCAGACTTTACACTCTTCATTCTTTGCTCACTTTCACATCAACTAATTCCTTACTGATCACTCCTTCACATTCTTTATTCACTCACTATTTCTTCTATCTCTTCTCTGCTTCCTTCACACACACATTCAAAAACTATTCGCCATATGTTTATATCTGATCTTCATTGTAAGCACCAATTAGGTTGGCCTAATTAGCTACAATTTTCATTTATAAAAGATATCAACTTGTTAGCCTGATAGATCAAAAAATATTTTCAACATGCAATTTAACTGCCAGCACATTACATTATGTCAGCTCAAACCAAGAAATAGATCACACATAATTTTTCATGTCATATCACTTAACAAGTCAGCCAAGAATAAACTTCAATGCAATCAACAAAATAATGTTACTTTGTTGTATGAGCACCAGAGCATGAAATAACTTGATCATGGGGTATGTGCAGGATCATCATGGAAAGAAAAGGCCCTTAAGTGGCAAAACATTCAGAAAAATCAGAGTTAGGAAACTTGACGTAAAAATTTGAATAAGTTATCTATATTATTTCAAAAATATGTAAGAGTAGAATCTGTAGCAAATTGAATGTAGTTTCTAAACTACTAGGTTTGTTTAAAATATATATATATATATATATATTTGGTGAAAATTTGAAATTTCAATGTAGTAGTACTTAAATTTCAGGGAAAAAAAAGAAGTAGGTGTCTGTCTGACCACCTTAACCACAATAAAATGATAGTACTTTTTTATAATATTTTAAATATAAGTAGATGACTCATGCCCCGATGTGATGCATATTTTTTTGTATTTTTTTTCTAAGTAAATAATTAATTATGATTTTTTTATTACAACTTTTAAAAAATATAAAAAATCGTCTATCTAACCACCTTAACCTAGTCAAAACTTCATGAAATTCATTTTTTCTTTTTTTAATCCTATAGTATGTGAAGCATAGAATGTGGCACATGTTTTGGATTCAAAAAATGTGATACTGTTTGAAAGCTATAGATGTTGTTCAATCAGTCTTTCAATCGAGACTTTAGTCATAATTCAAAGAGAAAAAGAATAATAATTACTTAGTAAATTCAAAATAAAGCATAATTTATATTGGTGGAAAGCTAAGAATCTCCTTTAAAAACCCTTTTCATTTCATCATTTTTGGGTAAAAATAAAGTTGTCAGCCACATACCCATCATATTGCCACTTTTTAGCCCATCATGATCTTGCACATACCCCATGCATTCCTTTAACATTCATAAGCAATTTCCCAAAACCACAAACAAAAATTGCCAATTGCGGAGAAATGCAGACTACAATACCAGAGAGTGCACCAAAAATACTACATCTACCACCGAAGAATATAAGTCAGTTGTACACATCATTTTAGAATACTAAACCAAGATACCAACATGATGAAATCAATGAAAACATATAGGTAACCTTCCAACAATCTCCCCCTTTGTCATTGATGGCAACATGGAAAAAAAATTCTCTAGCCTTCTCTTATCATTTCAAATTTCTGCAACTCTCTCCCATTATCTCCAACTCTCCCCCCCTTTGACATCAATGGGAAAGGGAGCCAAAAATGAGTGTAAACATGGTGACATCAAAATTTCAAAAGATTTCCAAAAAAAACATCAAAAACTTCCAACAGTCCAAAACTTTTAGGCATACAAAAATTAAATGAAGATGATATTCTTCACCTGGAATACCTTCTTATACCTTTCCTTGAGAACTAGAAACAACTTCTTCTAGTGGAATACAACAAACTCCATTCTTGTGCATTTACTTTCTAATAAACCCAATAGAGTAAAAGAGGGTGACCAATCTATAACAGAACATTGTTTATTAACATCTTCTGCATCAATAAGAATTTTGGAAAGATGCTCTAACCAGACTTCAACAATTTCTTTAAGAAGCTAGAAGGTCTTTGTCACATAATTTCTTTGTCTTTGTACAATGATTAGTTCAGCCTATAGTTCACCAACTCTTATTCTTTGTTTCCCTTCTTTATCTTCAAATATATTGAATTTTTTTCCAATGTTTTTCACTTTAGCTTCAATCGCTTCAATTCTGCTGAAATTATCTACAATTGTAGACCACCGAAGATAATGCTTGTAAACATCTAAAATTTATTTAATACACTTCTTTGTTTCCACAATCAATCCAAAAAATATTTGCTTTTCTTTTGCACATCTCCTTTCAACCAAGATTCCCATCTTATGTCCTTCTAGACCTTCAAGCAACATCCTTTCTGGGTATGTGCAGGATCATGATGGGCCAAAAAGTGGCAATATTATGGGTATTTGTAGGGTATGTGGCTGATGACTTCTTTTTTACCCAAAATTGATGAAATGAAAAGGGTTTTTAGAGGAGATTCTCAACTTTCCACCAATATAAATTATGCTTTAATTTGAATTTAATAAATAATTATTATTTTTCTATTCATTACGACTAAAGTCCTAATCGATAGGCTGATTGAAAAAACATCTTTCAAGGTATCACATTTTTTGACTCACATGTGTCACATTCTATGCTTCACATACTATAGGATTAAAAAAAAATAAATTTCATGAAGTTTTGACCAAGTTAAGGTGGACATAGTTTTATATTTTTTAAAAGTTGTAAAAAAATTCATAATTAATTATTTACTTGGAAAAAATTACAAAAATATGCATCACATCCATACATGAGTCTACTCTTATAATATTATAAAAAATATTATCATTTTATTATGGTTAACAGACACCTACTTCTTATTTTTCCCTACTATTGCATTGAAATTTCAAATTTTCACTAAATAAATTTTATTTTTTTTAAATAAACCTAATAGTTTAGAAACTACATTAAATTTTCTACAAATTATATTCTTACATATTTTTGAAATAATATAGATAACTTATTCAAGTTTTTACGTTAAGTTGCCTAACACTGATTTTTCTAAATTTTTTGCCACTTAAGGGCCTGTTTTTTCCATGATGATCCTGGACATACCCTTCTTCAACAATATCAATTAGATTTTCTAACAAGAAATAAAAAATAGAAGATACTTCAACACCTTTACAAAGTAAACATTCTACCAGAGTATCATCAATGTTCAATTTGTCAATAGGTGATACAACATTCCATAGTTCACTAATCTTCTTCATTTTTCCTTCAACTATCATAGACTGGATGTCATTAGGATCAGGGGATTCAGTTCCAATTAGAGATTTTTTCTCCTTCTCATATGAAATGTCAATGATATCTCCAGTTATCTCTTTTATCTTTTTCGATTCCTGAGGGGAATCACTGATAACAACCTCCAATTTTATTTTTCCAAAGGAAGAGCCCACTTCAAATCAATTTGATGTAGATATACCAGAGCAAGGGTTTACTTTCAAAGATGAGAAATATGATCTGCACATGTTTACATTATCTTCCAAAGACTCTAGATATCTATAAATTTTGTATGAAATACCATATACAACATACCTAATAGCTAAATCTGCAATTGTATCAATCAACAGAGCTCGAAGATATATACAAATATAAGTTAGCTCCTCCACATCTTTATACTTCATAGTTTTCTTTCCAGGGAGCTCTCCAATGCTACATAATCCAGTGATCGCTTTGATTGCTTCTTTCAAGATCAAATAGGGTTTTTTTAGTATAATGCTACCATCTTTGAAACATTTTAGCAAGAACAAAATAGACTCTTTATTTGTAATCCATGGAAACTCAATCCATAGATCCATCCCTAGGGTTTTTATGTTCTGTAATTCAACTTTGCTCAACCCTAGTTCAATTCCTTTCATTTTCCTATGATCATATTCTTCTAATTCAACATTTTTCAAATTCAGAGGGGTAACACCACACAATCCACTGTCCATAGCTATTTTTTCTTGAAATTCAATTAAACTTCTTTGATTTTATTATTTCCTTTTGCAATCAAAGAAAAGGTTTCCAAATTACCTTATATAATCTCTTCAAATTATTTTAGAAATTCTTCAAGCTTGCTCCAAGATCACTCTAGGCGTCTATTCAAGCTTTTCAAAAGCATGATTTAACCAAAAGAGACTTGAAAACTTCATCTTATACACCATCGAACTTACCCTAAAACACATTAAAAGTAGTCTTTTGATCACAAAAATCCATTATTTGGTTTGCAAATCCTCATGCCAACATATTTTCCTCTAGTTCTTTTTCCAAAACCTCTGAATAACTATTTTTAACATTCCAACCACATGCCAACCTCTAACACGCCATTCTTCCAGGGGGTTTTATAATCTTTTGATAATGTTCCCCCTAAGACCATTGCTAGGTCTAAATTCCAAATAAGTCATCTAAACCAGATGAGGGCATAGACACATTAGGAGTCTCAAGTTTTTCTTCTTCTTTATTTTTCCATATCTTATCCATATCTTGCTTCATTTCTTCATTTTCAATCTTCTTTACCGATTCACTCTTCTCTTCAAGAGTAGAATTCTTTTCTTTCTTACTCTTGCAAAATTTTGATACATGTCTAGGTTTGTTGCAGCTATAGTAGACAACACTTTTTTGATTAATTTTTCCTCCATTATACCTTGATCTACACTAATTTTCTCTATGTCCAAATTTATTATAGGTATAGCAATAGCCATTAAAGAATTGATTCATTCTACCTTCATTATTAAACCTATTCCTCATTACCCAATAGATCATTCTCACTTCAGATCTGAATTCTATAGCCTTATGTCCAATCTTCCCACATTCAAAACATTTTCTGGAAAGAGAACCAAAAAACTAGTTCATCCTACTCCTACATTCAGTTTCTCTAAGACCATGTTTGTTACAGGAAAAAAACAACACCATCGAAAGAGGGGTACCTTTGTGCATTAGGCTATCTCATAGCTGGTCTTCTTGCAAAATTACTTCTCTACTTCCTCTTTCGTTGATTCTTCTTCACATCTTTAGAAATTTTATGGGTATCAACTCCCCAGCCACCTTTATCTTTACATGGTTTCTATCCTGCAAGCAATTCTTCAAGTTTATTGAAGCTATATCTGAAATTATTTTCACAGAGTTTAGCCTGCTCTAGTTCCACTCTTAAGTTTACTATCACCTACTCGAGTCTAGAACATTCATCAAACTTGTTCTGCACCATTATATTCATACATTCTTCAATCCTCTTCTCTTCTATAGTCACTTTCAGTCCAATTATCTCTTGTTTCAAATATTCACTTACTTCTTTGTTTCTTTCCTTAAATTTCTTCAACTATTCCTTCAATTTCTGAACAAATTCATTTGCTTCATCAAGATTCTCTTTCAGATCTCTATTTTCTTTTTCCACTTTATCAAGATCTTCAAGAGAAATTTGGAGCTCTCCTTTATCATCCATTCAACCAGCCTTTAGGATCCTCCTCAAGCAGTTAATCTCTTCACCAAGAAACCAATGCTCCGATACCAATTGTTAAATAGGCGCATGATAATTGAGAGGGGGAGGGGGGTGAATCAATTGTCACACAAATTCAAACTTAAAACTTTATCACTTATCAATTCTTCAATCACACTATTCTATTATTAAATATGAGCATGAAACACAAATAACATAAATTAAATCAACACAATGAACACCATATTTTTACATGGAAAGCCCAAGAAGGGAAAAATCACAGTGAGGGTTAACTCACACTATATAGTATTTTCAAATAGGCTCACTGCCAAAAAGAAGAACTCACTATCCAAGTAAAAAGGCTCACTGCCTACAAAAAGGACTCACTATCCAACAAGGAGGCTCACTACCTATACAAGATTATACAAAACAAAATAAGGCTTTATAGCCAAAAATGAATTGGAATGATGCACCTATCATGTGTTGATACAATTATGGAGATGCTCAGTATTCATAATTTACACCCTTCATTCTTTGCTCACTTTCACATCAACTATTTCCTTACTAATCACTCCTTCACATTCTTTACTTTCTCGCTATTTCTTCTATCTCTTCTCTACTTCCTTCACACACACACACACACATTCAAAACTAGTCACCATATATTTATATATGATCTTCATTGCAAGCACCAATTAGGTTAGCATAATTAGATGCAATTTTCATTTATAAAAGATATCAATTTGTCAGCCCAATAGATCAAAAAATATTTTCAACATGTAATTTAACAACTAGCACATTACATTATGTCGGCTCAGACCAAGAAATAGATCACACATAAGTTTTCATGTCATATCAATTAATTTAACAAGTCAACCAAGAATAGATTTCAATGCAATCAACAAAATAATGGAACTTCATCATACAAGCACCAGAGCATGAAATAACCTGATCATGCATGCCTTTAACATTCATAAGCAATTTCCCAAAACTACAAACAGAAATTTCCAACTGCAAAGAAATGCAAACTAGAATACTAGAGAGTTCACCAAAAATACTAGATCTACCATTGAAGAAGATAAGTCAGTTGTACACATCAGTTTAGAATACCAGACCAAGCTACCAATATGGTGACATCAATGAAAACATATAGATAAGCTTCCAATGTCTTATTCTTCTTCACCTAAGGTTTCTACAAATTGATTCACAACATGTTTTGCTTCATCCTCACTTTCATCATTATGCCTAGGTTTTAGGCCCCACCTTTAGTCTTCTTCAATAGCATCCAATCAAACTCACATCTCATGCATCATTTCCCACATTTCATCCATTATTCCAAAAAAAATTCTATAGCAGGAACTCTCCTTGGTGGCATATCTCCCCTTGAATTGATGCAACTACCTCAATTAAGTGATTTGGCTACAAGTGTTTCAACTACCTCGTGCAATCAAGGGTTGGTTGAAAAAAATATATTCTACCTCAGGTCAAAAAAAATTTCACCTCAAGGAATGCCTTTAGGAATTGAAAACTCACTTTGATACCACTTGGTGTAGTTATGGTAGGAGGGTTGTAGAAGGAAGATTCTAAACCATGCAGTAATGAGTCAAGATCCAACCATAAGAAAATGATATGCAAACATGAAGCTTTATCGAATTGATAATATTGCATGCAATACACACCTCATGGGAAAATATCCAGAGCTCACAAGCCTCCCACAAGAGCTTTCAACAATACAAATAGCCAATAGGCCTTATTACATGCCCCTAAAGGGTTTATGCAGAAAATGTAATGAATATGAATCTTGCTCCTAAAACTATTGGATTCCTATGAGTTACAAATGCTTATAAATATGCTTCTCAAGCTCCAACAAAGTTTCACATTGACCATAATGGTCATACACCTGATGAATATTCATACATGAAGGTCAACCTCAAAATATGAAGAGATAATCCCACATGAAAATAAATAACTTGCGAATCTCTGAGATAGGTTCCAACAAACCCAAAATTCTTGTAAAGTGTCCCATTAGGCTCCACATGATTTGGAATAGGTCTGCACTAAGAATCTAGACCAGGTTGGCCCCAAACACTCTAATTAGTAAATATAGTGAAATTTTGAGAGCGATAACTTTCAACAAACAACTGATGTGAAATCTAGATATGTGATAGATGTCAATTTTTATATGCTATATCCTACTCCATGAGTTGAGAAACAATGATGCGATAAAATGTGAAATGAAATATTAAAACTACTATTGAATGCAATGTAAGAAAATAACTGTTTTTGGTTGATATAGGATTCCTTTACAACTAGGGATGCTCCTGCATCATATAATTTTTAACTTTCACCCTTTTCAAATCCCAAACCTTCTTTATCTTTAGAAACTTTCTTATTTTTCGTCATTTCATCAAGCTTAGTAGAACTCATCTTGAATTTTTCTTCATGAATCCTTGTTGTTTCTATATCTAATCTTAGATTCACAACTTCTTGTTCAAGCCTTGTACATTCCTTAGATTTTCTTTTCACCAGTGCATTCAAACATTCCTTGATTTTTTTCTTTTCTTCAACTTGCACCTTCAAACTAGTGATGGTTTCATCTACTTGCTTCAATTATTCACTAACTTTCTTATGCTTTTCTCTAAACTTCTTGATTTTATTTCTCAATTTTCTAATGTATTCATCATTTTCTTTGACATTTTCTTTCAAATCTATGTTTCCACCTTCAAACCTTTCAAGATATTCAAGAGAAACTTTGAGTTCTCCATCTTTGTCAAGCATGCAATCTTCTTCTATAGATCCAACAAAAGGAATCTCTTCTAGAGGAGTAGGTCTAGCCTTCTAATAGACATGTTTTCAACCTCCAAGATCTTCCCCAAGTAGTTAAGCTCCTTCCAAGGAACCAAGATCCTATACAAATTGTTGAACACTTGGAATACTGAAAGGGGGGTGAATCAACATTCCTTTTAAACCATGGGTGTTGTCACAATAGTGGTTTACAATTCTTAAGAGGAATGGATTTGAGCTGAAATCACATATTTTTAGAAAATATAATGATTTAAAACTTAAAAAGTTCCATTTTAAGGATTCCAATTGAAGAGGGTTTGATCAAATTACCTTAGATCAAACCCCCTTGAATAGAACCTCGCTAGTTTTAAACCATACCTATAAATGCGTTTCCTTTACACCTATCAAAATGCTGATAAAAAATCACTTTTGATTTAGCTTTTGGGGGATCAAATGACTTCATTTAAAATTTATTTTAAGTGATTATGGTATTCCTTATAACAAGCTATCCAATGAATATAATTTTAATATGTTTTGGTTTTTTTATGTATTTGTTTTTTAAGTTTTATTAAACATAGGTTTTTCATTGAAAATGAACTTATTTTTTCTTCACATGTGGAAAAATAGAAGATTATCAAAAAAAAAAATTGAAAAATATGAGTGCACAAGATATTGAAGTCCTTGATCCAACAAAAAAAATTAAATTAAATTTTGACATATACAAAAAAAGTTACGCTTTATACGGTTGTGTTGTGTCTAAATTGTAATTTGTTTGACTTTGAAACTTGATTAAGGAAAAAATATTCAATAAAAAACTATCTAACCAAGTGGAAGCACTAGATATTAGAGTTAAAAATCTAAATTTGAAAGAATTAGAATTTTATCCTTCATGGAAAAAAAGTTATGCGTTATATGGTGTGCGTCACTTTTTAAAAATGTTGTTTTCTGAAAAAAATCAATTTTCGTGGGAGATGGAAAAATAAGTGAAATTTGATTCCAAAAATTTTGAAAAAAATAATTTTAGAATCTACAAATTTTTTTTGATGAGACTCTAGTTTGCACAATCTTCAAATTCCTCACAATTTATTCGCTATAGGTGCCCGAATGTGAAGATTTAGTTAAAAATAATAATTTCAGTGTCTAGTTTGGCCAAAAATTGTAAACCACTATTATGGGATCACCCCCATTCAAACATTTAAAAATCAAATCAATTATTAGATTTAATTGTAGTAAATGAAATTAAGCACACAATATTCAACAACTTCATATAACACATGAACACCAATATTTTTATGTGGAAAACCCAAAATGGAAAAAACCACAGTGAGGATTAGCTCTCAATATATTTAACTGGTTTTAGTATATTTAATATATAATTTCTCTCTGTAAGTGGACTCACTGTCCAAGTGGACTCATTACCCAGTGAGAAAAAAGAGATATAGAAGAGAGTTTTGGCTCACAACCTAGATTGAACTATTACAATTACATCTTTCATATGCATGAATTACAGTTCCAATTAAGCTCAATAAACCAACTTTACACACTTCATCTTATTTTGATCTAACACTCTACTTTCCTTTGCATTTGTATTGCTCTAATATTCCACTTAACATTCATAACTTAAATTCGCACTACTTTGCTAATGTTCACTCAATTTACATCACATACATGTCTCGCATTCATCAAAACACTGAAAATGATCTAGAATATATATTTTCTTCAAGAATAACATCAATTAGGTTGCCCTAATTACATGTATCATACAAAATAGACAATATATAACTTGTCAAATAAAATCCTTCCACACACACCTCGTGCCAAGATTCAATCCTTAGAAAAATTTGAAATAGGTCAGCATGGACCTATAATAGCTCCAATATAACTCCACAATACTTAATTAATCTTTGCATGTACCTTCACACCTATTAGGTCAACACCCCAAAAGACCTAATAGAAAATTTGTTTAACGGTATACCCATATTTAGACATGCATACCTCAAAATGCTAAGCCATCTAAAATTAACACTCTATTGAAATCTCTCAACATCTTCTTAGAACTGTAAATCCAAGATCCTATACATAGAGAAGTGAGAACTCTCCTACTCATATGCACTATACAGGAAATGACTATAATTTTCCAATTTGAACTTTTTCCATTCATATCTTTTATACCCAAAGTCAAAGCAAGATGCAATTCTAGAATTAGATGCTTCTAACAACAAAAAAAAACATACTAGAACTACAAAGATAAAATTTCATTTGCGGACTAGTGCGAACCCAAAAACTAGATGCTCTATACCCAAAAACACCTGTAAAAACATTGAGTCATTTTCATCATAACCAACTTTACTGGATCAAACCATCTTACAAAATGATCTTCCAGAAACATTAAAGTACAAGCCTTCTAACATGTGTCGAGATGTTAAAGCCAACCAAAATTATCTACACCAAATTCTTCACACCAGGATACAATGTTGGCATCAATGAAAACACTGCAACACATAATAGTATGCCTTGTGCTTATCCAACATGCTCATGTTGCCAACAATTACATCAACGAAAAAATCCTCATTCTTCCAACAAAAGAATATAAATATAGGTATCATTAAGCTTATACCTAAAGGTGGAGATAAAACCTTAATAAGGAATTAGAGGCCAATAACATTATTGAATGCTTCTTATAATATCTTAGCTAAAGTTATAGCACTAAGAATTGTAAACATTTTGCATAAGTTCATTAACAACACTCAAACTAGGTTTATCAAAGAGAGGTACATATTGGAGAATCTAATCACAAAATAGGAGGCTATGGAGTGGGAAAATCACTCCAAATAGAATGCAACCATGCTTAGGTACTTATTTTGAAAAATCATATGATAGAGGTGAGTGGTCATTTTTAAGGGAAACCATTGAAGCATTTGGTTTTCCCAATATATTCTACAACATGGTGGACATGTTACTTAAAGATGTTATTGCAAAATTTGAGGTGAATGAAACACTCTCAATAGAATTTGGCCTAGAGAGGTCTATCGGGAAAGGGTATCCCTTGGCACCCTCTCTTTTTGTTATTACATCAAATGTTATGCATTGTTTGCAGAGGGAACAATATTTATCACCCAAGATAAGAGGCATAATACTCCCAAACCAAAGTGAATTAATAAATATACAATTTGTATCTGATACTTCCATGTTTATAGAATTAGATGAAAGTAACATGGACTCGTTAATGGTAAAACTCAATCTATTATGTAAAGCATCAAGTGTAAAGGTTTCCAATGCTAAGTCCATCATACTAGGGTTGGAGGAAAGACCTCCTAAATGGATTGCAAAGTGGGAGCTTCAATGGGGAGGAACCAATAAGTAGGAAAGGTACCTAGGAATACCCTTTTTTGCTAGCCCTAACTTGAAAGATATGTGGTTATGGATTAATTCTAAAATTGAGAAAAAAAAATTGATGGTTGGAATAGAAAATATTTATCACTAGTAGGAAGAATTTGGGCTTTTCAAAAGGTACTATCATATTATAGCATATATTTTTCCTCTATCTGGTGTTTTAGCAGTGATAGGTCAATGAAATTAAGAAGATACAAAAATTCTTACAGTCCAATGGAAAAGGAAAAAAGAAGCACTCAGTGAAGTGGGAATGGTTTTATCTTGACAAACCACAAGGTGGGGTAGGATTGAAGGACCTACAGCTCCATGGCATTGCTCTAGCTACTAAATGGGTAGTCAAATCCCTGGAGGGAAATGAACCATGGGAGATTTTGGTGAGGAACAACATCCAACTTGCTACTCTTAAGAAAGCTAAAGCTTGGAAAATGCTATCGTTCAATGTCCCCAATAGGTTCTTTGGTTTTTAAAATCCTTTGGAACTCTTGGGAATTGATCAAGCACAATGTTAGTTTTAGCCTGGATAAGATTTCCCTAAACAATAATTTAAAATGTCAAACCTATAACTCCATTTAGTGGAACTTGGAGCATAATAATAAACCCGTTGCTCTTCTTTAGGGGTGTTCTACTGAAAAATATTCTCTTAAAGGTATTAAAACCCTCCAAGGTGTCTCAAGTAATGGTCAAGTGAATATTTGGGATACTCTATCATCAGATTTTAACATCCCTCCCTCTAACCTGAGGAACTACAACACCATTTTGGAAGCTTGCAAAAAGGCCACATTCCAATTGAGCTTTAATGAAGGTATTGATGTAACAAAGGATTTTAATTGGAACAATGGCTTTGGCCTACCGGGGGTCAAAGAAAAAACTATCTATAAATCCCTAATAAGTTCTAACTCTATTTCTGAACATGGGAACATTTTTTGGGTAATTTCTCTATCTATTAAGGATTGAAAAAATGTTTTCAATTCTATCTAGCACAATATCAAGGAGCCTAAAAGGGGTTTCCTTAGTTGGTTAATCATTTTACATAGAGTTCCTTTTAAATTATCTCATAATGATATTGATATTTGTAGCATCTATAGAACCCCAAAATATGTTATGTATATTTTATTGAATAGTTATATGCAAAAGAGGTATGGAATTTTTTTTGTAATGATTTAATTATTTGGACAAATGATGGTAAAGATTATTTGGAAAATTGTTTTATTTAGAAATGTAAAACTAAATAGTGAATGCAAATTATTTTGGGATTTCCTTTCTACTAAAATTATGTGGAACATTTGGAGGGCAAGAGATGAGGATACATTTGAGGTTTGTAAGAGGACACTTTCGATCATCAAAAAGACTCATTTATTTAAATGTTGCTTTGCAAGTCACAATATCATTAGAGATTTCGATGGGAAAATTCAATGAAATAATCAGTGCTAGCATAGTGATAGTTAACAAGGAGGTGAAGTATGGGCATACCTAACATTAGAACCATGAGGATTCTAAAACATTCCTAACAGCACTAAAGGAGTTTCAAAATGTCTTCAATAGAGTTGCTTCTGGGAATAATCAATGAGCTAGGGAAGTTTGTCCTGCTAGGTTGCATGTAAATGAAGAGATGAATCTAGCTATAGAGGATGTCCATTCCAATAACATGCTATTTGAAGGTGAATCAAGATAGTATGAGGCTAAAGATGGCATCTAGAGCAGGGCCTTTTGACACACTTGCTATTACCATTATGCAAAATCTATCTATGATATTTTCATATCACTTTGTATCTATGTGTAAACTATATACAAATTGAACCTTAT
Source organism: Sequoia sempervirens (assembly GCA_007258455.2). Taxonomy (NCBI): domain Eukaryota; kingdom Viridiplantae; phylum Streptophyta; class Pinopsida; order Cupressales; family Cupressaceae; genus Sequoia; species Sequoia sempervirens. The sequence continues at coordinate 274,329,717 of VDFB02281492.1, read as the reverse complement.
CACTTTTGTAACTATGTATAGACTATGTATAGGGGTAGCAGTAATGTATGCCAAATAGGTTGTAATGGTTCCTACAAAATATAGACACATATAGAAAAGGCATGTAATCTGTTGTGCAACAACATATAGGGCAGATAATTGTTAGATCTATCTGACATGTAATACATGTTCTTACACTATCATTAATACAAAAAACCAAAAGAAAAACAAAAAACAACTATGATAACCCTATCTACCCTTAAATGCATTTAATTTAAGATTTTAATTAAATTAATTCTTTGAATATTTTAACTTGATTAGGAAATAACCTATTACACGAATAACTAATATAAAGAGGATGGTCGGTCATTCTAAAATAAATTAAGATAGTTCTGATATATAAAAATTATAAGTTTGTAACATATACAATAATTTTTTACCTCCCCCGTAACCCTATTTAGATGTTTATATGGAGGAATATTATATTTTCATTGATAATTTGAAGCATTTTTCTTATAAAATAATAACTGAATAGAAGTAAAAGACTCCACACAGGAAAATGATTGTCTAAAAAAGTGCCCATCGACTTATGCTTGCTCAATGACATTCGTAGAAGTAACCTTGGCCAGCATTGCACTGTTTGATGAGAATACCGATTTGCAGATAAATACAAATTTATTTGTATGTGTTTACACATTGATTTGGTACTAATCTGTTTCAAATACAAATGAAAGTATGTTTCCTGTAACCCTCAGATGAGGAATATATTGTTTGTGAGACTGCAAATTTATATATATATAAATGGTTTTAGTTCTGATTAGGACATTCGTAGGAAAGAGGACACCGAATCCATTGATTCACTGTTTATTTTGATTTTTTTTTTTTTTTAAATCTTATAATATATATAGAAATGGGAAGTTGAGTGGCTATTATTCTAGATTCCATGATATTTACCAGTATTCTGATCACCTCTGAACCAATTTGTACGGTTTATAAGAGTCTAGCATACATGGTAACGAATGAGAAAGATGAACTACGAAAGCTATAATATCGACTACGTAAAAGAAGTACATGATTAGTTATTGTATTATTTAAGGTTTGTACCTTTTTGTGTCGAAATGTTGTGGCTTTTCCAATGTCCACCAACATAGGTAGTATTTTATAAGTGAGGTTTAAACATAATAGGTATGCCGTCAATATTGATTGGTTATGGCAATTTATTTAGCATAATTATAGTAAAGCATGATATTTATTAAAATTAGAATTGTGTAATATGTTATAATGTCATTTTCACAAAAACAATATAAATATTATAAATGTATTTTATATTTTTCATAGAATTAATGTAAGGCATTTGAATCTCCATATAGTAGATTTATTCGATCAATTCTAATGAGTCAAAGGTTAGAGAATATAGTGTTGTGTGTGTGTGTGGAACATTATAAATACTAGTTAAAATGATATTTAAAAGCATGAAAATTTCAAAGATAGGAAGGCTTGATCATTAGGATGTGATACCAAATATAATCTAACTATTTCTTAATGACAAAAAAATAAACACATTTCAATCTATTCAATGAGCCCAAAAATATATTAATTAAAATAGTAATAAATAAAAGGTGCAACAATAATTAATCCCCTAAATATTATGAATACTAATATGACGACAACAATTATAAATGTGACTAATAATTATGAGATCAAGCTCCTTATTGATTCTATCCCTTCCACTATTTTGTCTCTACTTCTAAAAGTAGGCTCCTTAGTTGTTTCTAAATTTGGCCCTACGGCCATCTTACCCAAGTGTCTGTGCAAAAACAACATGGAAGGAAAACCTTTCATTCCTATCATGTCCTGCTTACCTAGCCGCAAGTGCTTGGAGATCCACATTAATGAATTTGCAAAGATTGCTTCTAAGGAATTATTTCCTCAAATGTGTGACTTGTACATTGCATTGATTACCCAGGGTTGCTTCATTCAGCTTAAAATCCTAAAAGTGTGGGTGAAATTTCACCTTACCATTTACTCTAACCTTTTGCTTTCTCTAGTTTTCTGGTTATTCCATGTGCAAAGTGAGATTATGGGTGGTGATAGGGTGTGAATTGAGCCCAACAACTGTGGAAATTTTCACAAAGATCCTTTGGTGTAGCACATATGTGTTGAGGGTGGTCTGGCACCCCTGATGGAGAGTCTGGTGGGCCATGACCATAATTTGTCGGTGCAGTTCATTAACTCTCGGAAAGATCGTCACGTGACTTTGGGTGGTATCTCCTTTGAAGTGAATGAGGATGTGATTGCGTAGGTAACAGAGCTTTTGTGTACTGGTATGAAGCATCTAAAACATACAAAAGCCCAGGACAATGAGAGTATGGATGCGTTCTTTGTGGAGAGCAAAAAGTCAGTTCATAACTAGTCAGAGTTTGAAAGAAAAGCTTGTTCGTAGCCTTGGAACCAAGTCTACCTTGCCTTTATGAAGTATGTGACTTTGGAAGGTAGATCCCACTACTTCTATCATTTCCCTCTTCTAAATTACTTTAGGCATAAGATTTTGTTAAGCTTTCCTTTTTTCCTTATGTTGGATTTAGAAAGTTCTATTAAAAAATGTATTGAGGTTGGTGGCCTAAATCCTGTTAACACTCCTTCCCTACTGCTTCACCAAGGCCTCATTTTGAGGCTCTACCACTTCCATCTCGCGTTATGCCTGCCTCAACCCATTTCTGCCATTTGTATTGAGGAAATTGAGCCTCCTGCTATGACCATCATTTCCCTGACCGAATCTAAAGGTCCCATCAAAAAATCCCATCTGGCCCCTGTGCCTAAACCGACTACCAAAAAGCTTAAAGGTAATGCGGGTGTTGCCCAGACTAGTGTTGCGGCTAGTCTCTGTGATCTCAAGTTGACCCCTGCCAGGACTGTTTGCAAGCCCACCACAAAGAAGAAAGGTAAGGAGGAAGTGAAGGGTTTGATGGATCCTCCAACTAAGGACAACAAAGGTAAAAATGTGGTTGGAAAGGATTCTAAGGGGGACACAGTGGTCGTGGCTATGGTGGTGTCTGGTACTGATACCATCATTAGAAGATCTAGTAGATTGGCCAAGAATAACCAAAAAGTGTGGGTTAATGACTTGGATTCAGAAGAGGAGCGGTTTGACAACAAAGAGAGCAAGGATGAGGAGTCTGGGGATGAGGAGGAGGAGTACGTTAGAGGGCCCCACACTATTCCTGATACTAGCAAAGTGCAGAAGGAGAACTCGGATTCCCAATCCTTGGACCCGTTGGATGTGGAACGTGTTGATATTGTGAAGACTATGGATTATGGGGAGGAGCTTTGTGTGTTGTAGGAAAGGATGGAGAAGTTAGACAAAATAATATTTGGCCTGACCTATTTCACCGTCAAGCTTGTCCATTGTGTTACTAGCACCCTATCAGCGGTCGTGAAGGATGAAATGGACAAGAATAACACTTTTGATGGCCATGAATGGGTTGGGGATGATTTTGTTAATCTCTTATCGAAGAACTGGGAAAATACTAGTTAGTTTATTGTTAGTCCATTTTTTTGTCTATCTATTGTTGGTCCAATGTATTAGTTTTTTGGCTTAGACATTTTGATGTTTTTTAGTCCTGATCTTTATTGGCCCTTGTGTCTCTCTATGTAAAGGGTACAACACCCTGTAAATTTTGCTTATCGTATAAAAAACAATTATAAAATTGATAAAATGTAATAAATAAAAGTATTGAAATTTTAAATTATGAATGCAATTAAAATTAAATAACACATATCTTAATTTCCTTGGAAATTTGCTATCTGACACATAAAGGAAGGGTTGTAGGTACAATATTTTCACAACGTAAACACCCCTAGAGGAAACCAATTCTTACAAAAAATCCAACCTACCTTCACAACATAAACGCATCCATGTATAGGACACTCACAAGTGTACACTGTACCCCAAGTTGGACACACCCCTATATGCCCCTTCTCTAGATGTTTCAATGCCAACCAAGACCCAAACCTCCACTCTTGTCTACCCTCTGAATTCTTCTGTTGATTCATCAATTCCCCCCCATTTTCTCTTCTCTCCTTGAATGTTCTCCATCCCCTTTCCAAGTCTCACATAAATGCTTCATAGAAGCTTTAAGGGGTGGTTTCCAAACTGTCCACCTCCTACAATGATCTAATAACTAAGCCTTTACAAATGTGATTCAGAGATTGGACATCTAACCTGAATAGCTATTTTAATCATCATGAAGGTGCATTTAACTTGTCAACCCAGGGACATGAATTTGAAATGGGTCAGCATGTAGTATGTGCACTAGGAACCCCAAAGTAGCCATTTTCATTCTACAGCTAAGGAAAATAGAATATTGAAAGTAAATTGCTTGGAAAGGAATAACATGAATGCTAACCATCAATCTATAATTACACCAAGCTAAAATGCATGACATAAATGAAAATTTAAGCAACAAATAGGGCACTACTCTGTCTACTTTGGCTACAAGAACAGTCACAGAATGGAATTCTAGTGACTCCAAGAATAGTCGATGCCATATTTCTAACTAGTTACTAAAGAGCAAGTAATAATAAACTAAGACTAAACTAAAGGAAATATTACTCACCAAGTGGGCCCCCTTGGATAAGTATCCTCTAAAACTAATGAAAACTCAAATGCTCAAACTTAGAACTTCATTTTATTCATTGTAAATCATAAGTACAAAAGAGTAATATATCTATATTACTAGAACTCAAGAATGCAAGTATAATATCAAATCATGCAACCTCCAAAGAAGGAGCATCAGATCTTTATTTATACTACTAACTAAACAAGGCAGTCAACTCCACGATTGGGAGGATACCATTTAGGGAAAATAGAGAAAGTGGAGTGGTAGTGGTTATGCGTGCATGGAATCTGGTCAGACATGCAAGTCCAAATGCAGATTTAGCACAACAATAACACTTGCATCTACTCAACCAACATTAAACTTCACTACAAGTTGGTTACATGTGGTGTGCATGAGGAATCTTTTGTTGTCGAACTCCTTTGACCTTTGAGCGATTCCTTTGCTAGACGTTACAGTGCATACCTAGCTGGCGGTGCCTTCGTCAACTTAGCTTCCTCAAATTAAATCTACATGGCAATGTCAGTATGCACAATAACTGCATATCTATAACTACCTTAAGGAACATTCATTAACCACATTGAAAATTAATATAAACAGTCCATTTAACATGCCATTATCATTAAAGGTTTGCAGGAATAAGATTAAGCCTAATGTCTATAGTTTGAGGGAAAATATCATAAAAGTATCAACACTTAATGTCAAATTCCATGATAACTGTAGCAAATAGATCAAAAATTCTACCCAAAGGGTATGTGCAAGATCATGATGGGCCAAAAAGTGGCAATATGATGGGTATGTGGCTGACAACTATTTTTTTACCCAAAATTGATGAAACAAAAAGGGTTTTTAAAGGAGATTTTTAGATTACCACCAATATAAATTATGCTTTAATTTGAATTTAATAAGTAATTATTATTCATTTTCTATTTGAATTATGACTAAAGTCTTGATTGATAAGCTGATTGAAAAAAATCTATAGCTTTCAAACGATATCACATTTTTTGAATCCAAAGCATGTGTCACATTCTATGCTTCACATACTATAGGATTATAAAAAGAAATATTGAATTTCATGAAGTTTTGACCAAGTTAAGGTGGTCAAACATACAATTTTTTATATTTTTAAAAAATTTGTAATAAAAAAATCATAATTAATTATTTACTTGGAGAAAAATTATAAAAAAATATGCATCACATCGGGACATGAGTCCTCTACTTATATATAAAATATTATAAAAAAATATTATCATTTTATTGTGGTTAGGGTGGTTCGACAGACACCTACTTATTTTTTCCCTAAAATTTGAGTACTACTACATTGAAATTTCAAAATTTCACCAAATAGATTTTTTTTTTTAAACAAACCTAGTAGTTTAGAAACTACATTCAATTTGCTACAGATTCTATTCTTACATATTTTTGAAATAATATAGATAACTTATTCAATTTTTTATGTCAAGTTGCCTAACTCTAATTTTTCTAATTTTTTTGCCACTTAAGGGCATGTTTTTTCCATGATGATCTTGCACATACCCCAAAACTAGACCATATTCTAGACTCATCACTCCCCCAACCTAAGATCTTGTTGGTCCTTCAGTAGGGGAGGGGCTATTCTTTTGCTTGGTCAATGCTTTGAAGTCTGCAACTGACAATTTTCCCACATCAGATTGTTTTGTGCATGAATTAGGACCCCAATAGAATCCTTCCAACCTGTCCAATCTGCTCCATCTCTGTCTCTCTACAACAATGTCATATTGGTAGAACCTGAAGTTTGGTACATGCCACATTATGATGGGTGGCTCAAAATTCATGGGAAGCCAGAATCACCCTTTTGTCCTTTTAATGTGAATATATCTATCAATCCTTTTAAGAGTTGTTGCATAGTTCTCGATGGAATGAGGCTCATCCTACTTGAGATCATCAATTAGGTTGTTCCATCTTTGTGAGAGGTATCTCTTCATGGTTTCCTCTTTTGCTTTTTCCTTTTTCTCATATTCACTATAAAATACTTCTATCCAAGGCATAATCCTATTACCATAGCTAGGTCTAAAAAGCATTCTATGCCATTCCTTGAAAATATCCCCTAGATTCCATGATTCAACCCTAATGGGCAGAGGGATGTTATACTTCAATTGCTTATAAGCCCCATATTGTTGTTCCCAACTAATCTCATTTTGAACCCAAGACATAAGTGTCCTTAATTGGACATCCCCAACATAAAATAGCAAATTCCAATCATGGTCTTTAGTTACAACATAATTATGCAAATAAAACTCACACAACAAATTCTTCATTTCGGGGAAAGCAATCCGATAAGCATTGAAAAATTCAACAGGGGTTTCAATAGAAGGGTTTAAACCTGATAAAATTCTTGTCAGTCTAAAAGAGATATTTTTCCTTCAAATGCAAAGCATAGACCCTTGGAGGGGTCCTACATTCCAAAATTTGTGGTCCCAAGGCTGCCATATCATCCACCTTCTTTTTCAGGGTGGCAATTTTTGCATCTTTATCTTCAATTTCCTCATCTTTCTTTTGTATTTCTTTCTTCAATTTTCATTTTTCCTTTTTCCATTCTTCTTCTCTTCTTTGTATCTCTTTACATAAATCCATAGCTACCTAGTGTATTGAAAAAAAAGGGGGGTTGTGTATTCCTACCAATATCTTCTTTGGCATTGATGCTAACTGCAAGGATTTAGGCTATCCCATCAATGTTGGCTATAGGGGTACTGATTGTTCTCCCAATTCAGGTTGTTGTTGCAGGGACTCCTGCTCCTATTCTGGTTGTTGTTGCAGGATCTCTTGCTGCAGGACTTCTTGCTCATGCTATAGGAAACCCTGATTTTCCTCAAACTCTTGATTTTCAACTTGTCTTGTAATATTGGCAAGATCATCCAATGTTATTTTTGTTGCTTCCTTAAATATATCTTCTTCCTCAACATTTATTGCCCCATTGGAGCTTCTATGTCCTCCTATGGTATTTCTCTAGACTTAGGGCTTTCCTGTGGAGGCATAACAAAGGTTAGCCCGACTGGTCATGCTTTCCTAGGAGGGCTCTTGTGCTTTTCTTTGGTTGTAGGATGAACAATGTCATCCTTTCTCTTTTAGAACTTGACACCTCTTTTTCTATCGACTGCCTTTTGGCCTTTCCTTTTGTCATTTCTACTTCTCTCTTTTGTGCCCTAGTTTTCATCAGGGTGCCAAGTGGAACGTTGTCATTGGAATTTGAGGAGGAGCTTTCTTTTTCTAAGTTTTTTGTTCCAGAAGAACTAATTTCTATGGTTTCTTCTGTTGCACGAGGGTTACACTAATGCCTACGCCAAAGGTTGAAGCATCAAGAGTGGCTTCAGTCGTGCTCAATTTCCTACTAGACCTATGAGGTTGAGGCAAAACCCTAGGTTGCAAATGCTCAAATCTAATTTGATTGATTTTTATGAATTCTTCCCATGTCATTCCAGATACATCATGCAGAGACTTCTCAACTAGCAATTTAATTAGACGATGGTGGGAAATAGAATTGTCCCTACCTTTTTGAGTCTCAACTGCCATGATTGAGAGAAATTTGTATAACACGTTCGACACATTCATCCTTCTTTCCTGCCTCATGTGATTCAAAAGCTTGAAGTGCAAAGAATGCAAATTCGACTAGTGACCCTCACAGGTGATGTGTTTGATAATATAAACAACCATCTACTTCCATGGCTCAGGCAAAGATATTCTCTTTGCACCCTATTTATCTATGCTCAATGGAGGGTCATTTGGATCTGTAAATTCGGCTCTAGCTGATCTGGCATCTCTAGAAGTAGGTTAATTTTCACCATCAGCAGGTAACCCTATAACTTCTACAATTATTTCTTCGGTTGCTATGACTTCCAACCCTTTTGTCGTGTCTGGGATAACTCTAGTGCAATGTCTTCATCGAAATCATCCAGCTTTAGGAAGTAGTCTATCCACCCATAGTTTCTAAATTCAGCCAGGTAGGGTGAATCCTATTTTAATGTATCATGTACCGTGGGTTCATTTCGAATTAACCCACCTCCCATTGTTTGCAATCAAACAAACACTCTACGATTTCTTTCCTACAATTCTGTCTAAAAATCAAATTCATCTTCCTACAACACTTGCTAACTTCAATGCCAATGTTGACTGAATTTTCCCTTTTTTCACTTGCCCTTTTGTTTGCAATACAACTTGAGATATGATAGGGCCAATAATGGCAAGGAAGGAGTAATAAAGGAAAGCTATAATGAAGAGAAATGGTGGCAACAGTTGGTATCACCTCACACATGTGAGTCGTCCTCTCACTTAGATTTCAAATTGGCTCAATATAAATTTTGCTGACATAGATTAGCATGGACTGACACGTGGGAAAAATATTCACATCTTTTTCTCCCCCCAACCTAAATTTGGGCATGCATCCACACATGCAAAATGATGATTTGACAGGGTAGGGAATATTGGCATGCTATAGTGAACATCTAGTAATGCACAACAATTAAATGAATGCACTTAAAGATAATTAAGATATAGCAATTAATGCACACATACCTAAATGTGTGGAGGATTCATTGCAAAGATTATGGAGAAAGTACCATTCACCTTGTAAAGGGATAAGTTGAGCAATTAATGAAGCTGAGGTGGAATGAGGTGGAGTGAAGTGATGGAAGAGAGAGAAAAGTGGAAATGGATAGGTGGATGGGTGGATGGTGAAGAAATGGACTCCCACGGAAGTGGAAGTCTTTATTATGACAAGTACATACCTTAATTAGCCAGAAGGAGGGACACTAGGTCCACTTCCTTTAGCTGCAGGAAGCTCAAATGCTGCATGTTGAGTGTATTGTTGCAGGAACTCCTCCTTGGAAATTAGTTTGTGATATAGTCTGAGGCGATAACCATTGACAAGCAACTTAAATCCGATTGGGTTAATAGTAATGAGTTGTACAACAACATTATGAAATACCTCAACAACCTCATATGGTCCTAGCCACCTTGTATGCAATTTTCCTGCATTGTCTTGATATCTTGAGTCATAGAGCAGGGCCCAATCTCCTAGTTAGAATTTCTTGTCCTTGATAAATTTGTCATGCCACTTGATTCTTGGATTTTGCACTACCTCTATGTGATGCAAGGTTTCTCTCCTCATCTCATCCAAAGCATTTAGCTGCATGATTCTTTCTCTTTGTGCCTCAGAAATATCCATCCCAAAATCTACTACAGTCCTAAAAGTCTTATGTTCAAATTCAATGGGCATCGTGGTTGTCTTTCCATACAACAACTCAAATGGAGTGAAGCCTATAGTTGTTTTCTAGTTTGTCCTATAGGCCCAGAAAACTTCTGGTAATTTGTTTGCCCAATCCTTTATATGAATAGATACTGTTTTGGTTAGAATGACTTCAATTTCTCTATTGGTCACCTCAACTTGGCCATTAGCCTAGGGGTGATAAGGATTAGACTTTTTGTGCCTTATGTTATACTCATTAACTAGTGTTGCAATAAGGGTTGATGTGAATTGAGCCCCTTGATCAGTCACTATCTCTCTTGGAACTCCATATCTTGTGAAAATATCCTCATAAAGAAATTTTGCAATCTTGTTATCTCTTGCATGCTTCATGGCCTTAACTTCTACCCACTTTGTCACATAATCAGTGCATACCAAGATATAAGACTTACCATTTGATGGAGGGTCAATGGGTCCTACAAAATCCAATCCCCACTTGTCAAAGGGAGTGATTACTACCTAAGGGAAAAGTGGCATCTCATCAGATCTGGTTGGTCTACCCATTCTTTGACATCTATCACATTTTTTGGTATACCTTCTTGCATCCTTGTGGAGTGTTGTCCAGTAATATCTTGTGTTCAAAATCTTCATTGTTGTCTTTTTGGCTGCAAAATTTCCTCCACATGGTTTGTTGTGGCATGCATACAAAATGCCATATGTATCATCTTCTCTCACACATCTCATGACATGGTATGGTCCAGTATAAAACAAACATCTAGTAATCCAAGAGAAAGGAAAAGATTTTTCAATGAGTACCCTTCTCTCTTTTGGAGAGAAGTGAGGAGGAACTCTACCTGTGACTAAATATTTGGTTATGTCAGCATACCAGGGTGTTTGTATTCTGAGGGATAATAGATTCTAATCTGGAAAAGAGTCATCTATGGGCTGATTATCTTCTGATGTAGTCAACCTTGAAAGAAAATCTACAATAACATTGGCCTTCCCTAGCTTATCTAGAATGGTTATATCAAACTCCTGCATCAACAATAACCATCTTTCTAGTCTACTTGTGATCAAAGGTTTATTCATGAGATATCTAATGGCCGCATGATCAATTTCCACAAAGATTTGGTAACCTGTTATGTAATGATTGAATTTGTTTAGTGCATAGATCACTACGAACATTTCTTTCTCTATCACTATATAATTGAATTTATCTCCCTATAAATTTTTCCTGACAAAGTAAATGGAATTTTCAATAGCTCTGTTTTTGTCCTAAGACTGCTCCTATGGCATAATATGAAGCATCAGTATGGATGTGGAAAGGAAGCTCCCAATTAGGTCCTTTGAGTATAGGAGCATGAGTCAAAGTTTCCTTCAAGTTCAAAAATGCCTTGTCACAAGCTTCAGTCCACTGGAATTCAACATCTTTAGTGAGAAGAGTATACAATGGTGCTGCTACCTTGCTGAAATCCTTGATGAAACACCTATAATATCTTGCATGACCCAAGAAACTCCTAACATCCTTTTGTTTTGCAGGTGTGGGAAGATTTGTGATTACCTCAATCTTTGCAGGATCTACTTGAATTCCTTTGTTGGAGATTTAGTGGCCAAGAACTACACCTTCATGCATCATCGTGAAGCACTTTTCACTATTTAAGGACATTTTTTGGTCTTCACATCTTTGTAGAACTTTCCTGAGATTTTCCAATGCTTGATTAAAATCAACACCATAAGTGGTAAAGTCATCCATATAAATTTTCATGCAATCATGAGAAATGTCTAAAAATATGCTAATGACTGCCCTCTGAAAGGTTGTAGGTGCATTGTATAAGCCAAATGGGAGTACTGAGTAGGCATGGTCCCCCATGGATAGGTAAATGTGGTCTTCTCCTAGTCCTCTGGTCCAATTTGGATCTGGTTGTACCCGCTAAATCCATCTAGAAAAGAAAAGTATTGCTTTCCTACAAGTGTGTCCAAAACTTGATCAATGAAGTGTAAGGGAAAATGGTCCTTCTTGGTGGCAATATTAAGTTCCCTATAATCAACACAAATTTTCCATTTCCCTCATTTCTTGGGAACAATCATTAATGGAGACACCCACTGGCTATCTGAAATGGGGTAGATAAACCCTACATCTAGTAATTTATGGAGTTCCCTTTTTACAATTTCTCTTAGTGTAGGGTTAATTCTTATTTGTGGCTGTCTTACTAGCGTGCAATCATCTTTGATGTAAATTATGTGTGTATAAAGTTTAGGGTCCAATCCCTTCATATCATGATAATCCCACGCAAATGCATGTTGATGGGTTCTTAATAAGTTTTCCAATAACAATTGTTGTTCTTCACTTAATTTATTGTTAACAATTAGATACTTTCCTTCTGACACTTGCACTTGTGTAGTTAACTCTATCATAGTTGTTTCATTAAAACGTGGTACCTTTAGTTCATATGGAAGCAATGCATGGGAAAAACTTTTTGTTGTAGGAAGTATGTCTACAAGAATAGTGGCTGCAAGAAGAGTGGTTGTAGAAAGAATGTCTACATGAATAGTGACTACAGGAAGAGCAGGCAGAAGTGTCTTGACTAGAGTAGCAGAATGAGAAGATGATTCTTCCTCCAATTCATAATGGTTTTGAATGATGTTAGCTAATACTTCATCCTCATCTTGGAGCTGCATGAAAGAGCTTCTTCTTAACATCATAAGTTGTGCCACATAATTAACTTCCCCAGCCTCTTCACCAGCATGTGGCCATACGGGGTTATCTTCATCATGAGATGGCTAAACAGGAGGATAAAGAGCAAACTTTTTAGTTCCCTTCCCATCTAAAATTGTCATGTCACTTGACTGGCATCCAATGTATGCATCTACAGTTGCTAACCATGGTCTTCCAAGAATAATGGGATACCTACCTAGTGTAGCTTTAGGGGAAAGAATCATAAAGTTTGTTGGGTACTCCCAGGAGCCTAAAACTACCACAAGATCCTCCACTACACCATCAGGCTTAACAGTAGAACTATCAGCAAGTTGTAGGACAGTAGGAGTAGATTTGATGCTTGCAACGTTTAATTGTTGCACAATGTCCTTGGTCATGACATTTATTGTTGCCCCTAAATCAATCAGAGCATTATTTATTTGGATCTCATTTATAACAACTACTACCATAGGACTACCTAGGTCATTATACTTGGGGATAGTCACTTTTCCAAGCATGATGTTAGCTAGTTGTCCCACCACATGAATTGTAGTTGGGTCTTTCTTTTTCCTTCCTAGCTTCTTGAGGCATGCTTCCTTGATTGCCTTGCCATAGATTGGAACATCCTTTATGGCTTGAAATAGAGGTATTTGGACACATATATGCTTCAGCTGATACAATATGTCAAAATTTGTATCCTCCTTTTCTTCTTTCTTCTTGGCAACTTCCAATCTTTAAGGAAATGGTGGTTCTTGTTTAGTTTGCTTGATTTGGACTGGTTCAGGATTTTTAGGTGCACTTGGTTGAATGGGATCATTCAGAGGTTCCTCCTCCTCTTCCATAAGAAGCTCAATGATAATGGACTTGGAAGGGGCTTGTAGAGTAGTTCCTAAGCGTAAGTGGATGTCACTTACACTTGCAACATATGCAGGGAATTGATTTGAATCAGTAGAATATGCAGGTTGTTGATGTGGTTTGTTATTTAGATTGGGTGTGGGTTGAGATGGTAGTTGAGTAGGTTTAGGTGGGTTTGATCTTCAATTAGTAGGTGGAGGCATTGTAGCAGGTTGTTGGGTTTGAGAAGGTGGCTGCATGTAACTGGTTTTCTAGGTAGGCCATTGCTATCCTCCCCTCCATTGATTTGTTTGCTGCCAATACCCTGAAAATTGCTACCAATTCCCCTAAGGTTGCTACCAATAGGGTGGAGAGTTTTGATGATTGGGCCAAGCATTTCGAGGGTTACTCCAAGGCTGTGGTGGATATCCTCCATAGTTGGATGGATATGGGGGTTACCATTGGTTACCAGATGAATAGGAATTAAATTATAGCCTAGCATACGATAGTGGATTCAATGGCATATCTTGTCTTGGAGCCCAAGGCTTGCTTTGTGCAATATAGTAGACTTGGTCTGCTTCAATCTAGATTGGTTTGAACTCAGGTCAAATTTTCTTGCTTTTAAGATTAGCTACCATCTTGCATATGAATTCCCTCTTCTTTTGTCTGCAGTGGGAGCAATACTCTGTCAACATTGTCTCTACCTCCTGCTTCTTCTTGGTCTGAAGTGTATCTAGCTGAGTAGCTAGATTGTTTATAATGTCTTGCTTGAAGTCTTCCAACAAATGATTAATCTTCATTCTTGAGACTCCACCATTAGTTGACTTACCAATGGAAGATTGGTAAGCTTTCCCTTTCTTTGAAGCTTTCCTAGAGTAGTTCTAACATATTTTCTTGATATCTTTCTAAGGAACTTGGGAGATATCTCCTCCTCCCATAAGGTTCAAGGCATCAGTGTAGCTATCATTGATTCCTCTTAGGAAAAGAAACTTTTGTGAGTCTTCATTGAGTGTATGGTGTGGAGATTTTTGTAGGCAAAACAAAAACCTTGCAATATAATCTTCCACGCTCTCATCTTTCTTTTGTTGCATCCTGAAAATGTCACCTCCTCTCATGTCACTTCCCCTGCAATATTCCTTGTATTTATCAAGGAATTGTCTCTTCATGTCTTCACAAGTTTCCACAGTATCTCTTCCTAGGCTCATGAACCATCTTAATGTAGCCTCTTTCAAAGTGGTAACAAATAGTTTAAGCCTATGGGCATCAATGGTATAATCATAACTCCTACAGAGTATGTCAAACTCAAACAAAAAGGTATCGAGATCTTCTATGACAAGTCCATAAGACTTGGGGAGTGTTGAAGTAAGGATGTTCTTTATGTTGTCAAATTCATTCTAATGGGCAATGGGGAAAGGAAAATATGGTTAGTTAGGTTTGTTCCTATTTGCATCACCCATGCCTACTTAATGTAGTTCCAAAGAAAAGGGGTTCTCAAACTGATTTTGGTCTTCAAAGGAGACTTAAAAGCTAGTCAGATTAGGAAATGCATCAACAAAGGGGTGTGGATCTTATTATTCTTCTTCTTCTCTTGGTAGGTTCTAATATTCAACTAGCTGGAAAGGATTAGTATTGTTAGGAAGTAATCTCCCATAAGCATCCCTTCTCCTTCCTCTATGCATGCGATATCACTCACTATCATCTAGTTCACACAAAGAATTGGTAAAGAATAAGGGGGGTCATTACTTCCTAAATGAGGGTATAATAAGAAAAAATTATAGAAACACTATAGCAAGAAAAACTACCAATGACTTCCAAGAACTTCCTAGTTTGACACCATCCCTGATAATGGCCTAAAAAATGTTTGCCTCCTACAATGATCTAATAAGTAATCCTTTACAGCCATGATTCAGAGATTGGACATCTAACTTGAATAGCTATTTCAATCATCATGAAGGTACATTTAACTTGTCAACCTAGAGACGTGAACTTGAAATGGGTCAGCACAGTATGTGCACTAGGAACCCCAAAGTAGCTATTTTCATTCTACAGCTAAGGAAAACACAATACTACAAGTAAATTGCTTAGAAAGGAATAACATGAATGCTAACCATCAATCAACAATTACACCAAGCTGAAATGCATGAAAAAAAATGAAAATCTAAGAAACAAATAAGGCACTACTCTGTTTGTTTTGGCTGCAGGAACAGTCACATAATGAAATTCTAGTGGTTGTAGGAATAGTCGGTGCCAGATTTCTAACTAATTACTAAACAACAAGTAATACTAAATATGTGGGCTTTGAGAAGCCTTGAAAAAATATGCTCTTGCTTGGATGGAAGATGAGGATTAGAAGGAAACATTTTCTCTAGTGAAGAAAAGCTTGCTTTCTCAAGATAGGAGGTTAAAAATATAGTAGATGATGGAGGATGAGATGTAGACAAGAGAGAAGGTTGCAAACCTAAACCCCTTTTATCAAGGTATGGTGTAGGCTTCACATTATCCTTAACTCATTGCTCCATGTTTTCATTATATCAAAGTTTATAAATAACATTAAATCCAACCCCATAGTATATTTCCAACTCAAATGGAGGAAGAGAATTCTTGTTTAAATGAGAAGTATGATTATTTGTTGAAAGAGGAGTATCAATATTATCATGAGAAGAACTTATTCTTTTGCAGGAATGCAAATCATTTTTGGGTGAGGAAATGTTAGGAGAGGGAGGATTTTTTGTTATATTTTTCCAATACACAAGGATGAAAACTAAAAAGTTGTCATTTCCATCATGGGATGATGTTGTTTTCACTTTTATTGATGTATTGAAAGGTTGTGCAAATGAACCCCAATCATAACCAAAACATGAGTTTGAAGATGAAGCATTATTTGGATCATTATTTTTAATGTTAAAATTATATTGTGTTGATGTCACTAAAACATCCTTTGAATCTCTGGGATTTGATGGCAAGATTTTCTACTCCCAAATTAAGTTGTGTAAAATCTAACGAACCCCAATCATAACCAAAGAGTGTAGCCATAGTATCATTATCATTGGAGGGTAATGGTTAAAATTTTGAAGGTGGAGTCAAAGTACTAAGATAATTGGAAATGTTATGTTCAGCTTCAGCTTGTAAATAAACTTTTGTATTTTCTTTAACCATATATACTTTTTTATTATATTCATACTAAATTGTATGGTGAAGAGTAAATGGGAGTCCTCTCATGGAATGAATCGTGGTCTACCAAGAAGAAGGTTATATGAAAGAGTATTTGAAAAAATGTGGATAAGGGTAGGAAAAATTATAAATCCTACCTTAATGGGTAATGTGATTATATCCAATGGTTTCCTACAAACATTATCAAAGCCACAAATTGAAAGATTATCAAGTTTTATGAGATGTATCCACATTGATCTTATGTAAAAGGTCTAAACTACAAAAATTAAGACTTGATCCATTGTCTATTAGAGTGTGTCTAATTCAATTACCATTAATGATGAACAAATCATTAGAGTGTTATATTGGTTTTAAACTTCAAGATGAGGTAATTCATTTTGAGGTAATGCGATATCTGAGTTTTTCATCTACATGCAATAAAACAAACATGCTACATCATTCAATTTGAAATAAGGTGGTATGACAATCTTCTTTAAAGCCTCTTCAAGCATCGCATGTGATGTAGAAGCATCTAGGGTGTAAGAGAAATCTTCCATCAACCCAAAAAATGTTGTTTCTTTTCAATGAGGGCCAAATTTGACAAGTTACTATTTTTAGTAAGTTTGTATTTATGCATATATGGGTAAAAAATATTACACAAACCTATAGAATGGTGAAGAAATCACTTCAATATCATTTTTCATTTGTGAGTTATTACAATTTCAATTTCCAAAAATCTTGTTAAAATATTTGAAATCAAATTTGAGGCACTTAGAGGCTCCAGATGGGCCTAAAAATTGGTGAAAAAGTAGTCTACCTTTATGGCACTATTTTGCAGTGAGCGCCTTCTCAAGAGCTTTCCAAAAAGGCATTATAATTGAAAATCCAACAGTCGGCTCGAAGGTTATGACCCCATGAAGTTACACTACCAAATTGAGTAAATTTTTGAAATATCTATTTGTGGGGGTTACACTTTCCAGAAGATTTTGGGATAGTTATGTTTTCCAGATAAAAGATGTGAATGGGGTTATAAAGGGGAGGGAAGAGAAGAGTATAATGTGGATCTGATTTGTATATTTTTAGATTTATGTAATCATAAAGCTCAAGTGATGTTGCTTATAATGTTGTAAATTTCATTTTTATTTTAGTGATAATAGAAAATCTTTGCTTCCTTCCCACATTTTGTTTGTACAATTATTTGTTGTTGTGAGTTTTAGATTGTAAGGGGGATCCCCTTCATCATCTTGATATGTAGGTGAGGTTTGAATTAAGTCCCAAAGAGAGATATTAGTTATAGTATTGCAAATTTTCTCAACAAGATCATACTCTTTTCCCATATGTTAAAGAAGATAAGGTACGAGGGGAAGATTTAAGGTTGAGGAAATGGAATAGAAGTGGGAGTGGTTTGTATTTTTTTATGTTTCTTATTATTTTGAGTATTGTATGTATGAGAAATTGCATGATAATGTGCTTGCTATGACACATTTTGGTGTACATTATTTTTTCAGTGAGTTATTTTGTAAAATTTAAGATGTGACTAGGAGGTTTAGGTTGATTTGAAGGACCTCTAATAATGAAAAGGGTTTATTTTTTGTTGAGGATTATGAGAAGGATAGATGATGAATTGTGGTTCAATTGAGTTGACCATTTGTTGCCAATATTTTATAGATGGGGGATCTAATGTGATTTTTGAATCCTAATCTATGCAAGCCACCTTACTAGAATTTTAAGGAGGAATGAGTAAAGTGGTGTTAATAAAGGCATCAATGTGTAGAAACATAAATTTGGACACTTAATTTGTCCAAATTTATCCCCTTTTGTCTAAGCATCCCCTTATTTTCTTTAATTAAGTAATATCGCTATTATTTAATTAATATCCTTAAATTCCTCTAAATCCCTAAGGTATTCAATTAATAATCATATATCTTACCCTCTTTAATCCCCCTTTCATCAAGTGAATTAAATAAATATGACATTTATTTAATTCCTCACATGTCACATCCCTTCCTTAATCTTAATCAACCTCCTAATTCCATCATTAGGAATGTGCACATGCCTAATCCTTGATTAGGATATGTCACATCCTCCAACTTTTGCAAGTTGGCCCCTAATCTCTCTTAGCCACCTAACCCTCCTCTAATCCTTCATTAACTAGCCTAATCAACCTCCCAAGGAATTTTTAATTCATTTTATCCTTCCAAGGAATATTAAATTCCTTTTTTCTCTTACCCATGTGATCTTTGACTTGTCACATCAAGTCACATGTGGAATCTTCCCATGTGATCTTTGACTTGTCACATCAAGTCACATGTAAACTTTTCCCCATGGAATCTTTGACTTGTCACATTAAGTCACATGTGACAAGTGCTTACCTTTTTAGGCACCTTGTCTTATCCAAGGTACTTTCTACCTCTCCCTTTGGAACCTTGTCTTATCCACAAGATTCCCCAATCATGTGAATTTTAAATTCACTTTTTATTTCTCCAAGGAATCTTCTCATCTACCAATGTAATTTCAAGGTACATGCCCTTCTTACACATGATGTACCCTCCTTCCATCTCATCATGTCCTTTGGACACTTCATCCTCCACATGTCAAGATGTGAGAGCTTGTGAGTTCTCAATTCACCATAGCCCCACATCTTTCTCATGGTTGCTTAACCTCAACCATCCATCTTTTTTAAGGTTTCTTTCCATAAAATGAAAGGGGTTTTATTTCATTTTTTTTAGGAGGCATTCAACACATTCTCATTCAACAAGCTTTCAACCAACTTCATCTCTCAAGCTCATACTTGTATTTTCTCATATCCACCATTATTTCTCATCTCCAATCTTTCATTTCAGCCATCTCTTACATCCATTAAACTACCCACATCCTCCATTTGAATCCTTATAAAACCCTCATCATTTTGAATCCACTTTAGTATTCTTTCCATCAAAGGGAGCTCACAAAATCAACCATCAAGGGCCAACCAAAGGATCGATTCAAGACAAGCTATAATCAGCTTCTTTTTTCTATCTTTATTTTGTTTTTGAATCCAACTAGGCTAATCATGAGGTAGTCTTGTGTTTATTTTCTTTTGCATTCCTTTAAGTTGTTTTTCATTTTCTAGTAGATCACAAACACCTGCACACACAATGATTGCATCCTCTTGCACCAAGATATCCTCAAAAGTAGGATAGATGTTGGGAAAGGGAAAAACATGGGTTTCATGATTACTTGAAGAATAAAGAATAGGTAAAGTGATGTTAAGAAAGGTATCAATGATTGCATCCTCTTGCACCAATATTTACTCACAAGTAGGAGAGAAACTAAAAGAGGGACAAACATGAGTTTGATGATAATTTGAAGAATAAATATTAGGTAAAGTGATGTTAAGAAAGGTATCGATGATTATATTCTTTTTCACCAAGATATCCTCATGGGTAGGAAAACTCTTGGTCAACCAAAAGCTAATGTATATCACTTTTGACAGCACGATAAAGGGCCAAATTGGCAATGCACAAAAAAATTAGAATTTTTAGGATAGAATGTAAGAAATATTAAGAAAATCTAAATGAAGGTTATTGATGAAGGGTACTCCCCTTACAATTTAAAATTCACAATAACAACAAAGAATGGCACAAAAAAAATGCAAGAAGGAAGCAAATATTTTCTATTATCATTGAAATGAGAATGAAATTACAACATTACAATTGCTATCACATGGGCTTTCTAATTACATAAATCTAAAAATATGAAAATTGGAGCCACCATCTACACTACTCTGTCCTCTCCTCTATAACCCCCATTCACATCCTTTATTTGGAAGGTGTAACCATCCTAGAATCTTCTAGAAAGTGTAACTTCCTCAAGAAGATGTTTTGAAATTTTATTAATTTTGGTAGTACAACTTCACGGGGTCATAACTTTCTACTCAACTATCGGATTTTCAATTATAATACCTTTTCAAAAAGTTCTTGAGAAGGTGCACCCTCAAAAAATGGCACCCAATGGTACACTACTTTCATTTTTGACTAATTTTTAGGCCCATTCAAAACTTCAAGTGCCTCAAAATTGGCTTCAAATATTTATTTTAACAGGATTTTTGGAAATTGAAATTTTAATCTCTCAAATGAAAAATGATATTGAAGTGTTTTCTTCACCATTGGATTCAATTTATCATTCTGGATTTCTATGTAAGATTTCATGCCCAACCATGCATAAATGTAAACTTACTAAAAATAGTAACCTTTCCAAATTTAGCCCTTATTGAAAAGAAACAATGTTTTTTTTGGGTGATGCAAGATTGCTCTTACACCCTAGATGCTCCTACATCAGACAACTAAGGTAATTTGAAAAGTGACCTTTTCACTTCTCAGGAGTTTATTGAGAAACCAAGATAGTTAACGTCAGTCTCAGATAACCATGATGAATCTTCAACTAGCCTTCATCTCCATTTCACCAAGTACTTTGCATATTGCCTATTTCTTGTGCTTCTACCCACATGGCTATCCAAAATTTCTTTTATCTCTTCATTCTCTAAAGTAGGTGTTGGAATGTTCCACTGTGCCTCTATCAATTTAGTCTCATCTCCTTCATGATATTCTGTCAAATCAACAATGTTAAACACGTGTGAAATATAAATCTCACTTGGCAACCCTACCTCATATGCATTTCTTGAATCATGTTTCTTCAATATTTTACATAGTCCAAAATTCATCTTTAACTTATTGCATGTACCAACTAGAAACCTCTCCTTTTCACAAATGAACCATGACTTCATCCCCTACTTGGAACTCCTTATACCTCCTTTTTCTGATCTACCTTAGCCTTATACTAAGAGTTCATTTTATTGATATGTTTCTTCACCTCATCGTGTAAATTCTTTAGATGCTCAACAAAATATTCATCCTCTGCACTACTCTTCTCTCCCTTATCCATCTTTCTCAGTTTAGAAGCAATTCTTGGAATACTCCCATACACAATCTAGAATGGTGATTTACTAGTGCTCCTATTGAAAAAATTGTTGTAAGCAAATTCTACATGAGGTAAAATTAAATCCCATCCCTTTGGTTTGTCTTCCACTAAGCAATTAGTAGGTTATCCAAACTCCTATTCATGACCTCCATTTGTCCATCTATCTATGGAAGGTGTTTAGAACTAAACTTACAATTAGTCTTCATCTTCTTCCACAATGTCCTCCAAAAATACCCAACAAACTTGGTATCTCAAACTGAAACTATGATCTTTGGTAGACCATGTAGTCTCACTACTCTGAAAAATAATTCTACAACAAGAACAACATCATTAGTCTTATGACACAAAATGAAGTGTGTCAACTTCAAAAATCTATCCACCACCACAAATATGGAATCATGCCCTCTCTATGTCCTTAGGAAACCAAGAACAAAATCCACATTAATGCCCTCCCATGGCCTCTCAAGTACAGGTAATGGTTGATACAATCCAATATTCTAACTTGTTCCTTTTGCCATCTGACATACTCTATAGCTCTATACAAACTTCATCACATCCTACTATAATTGTGGCCAATAATAACACACACCAACAATAGCAATGGTCTTATCTTGACCAAAGTGTCGAGCTAATCCTTCACTTTGTTTCTCTTTGTTTAGATTGTCTCTCGTGGAACTACTTGGAATTCACAACTAATTCCCTTGAAACAACATACCCTGTTGGATTGTAAAATTCAACCATCTCGTCCTATCCAAAGTGATAGGGTCCTTGCAAGCTCTCCAAGCCTCTACAAAACTAGGATCCTCAAGATACAAGCTCTTGATTTCATTAAACCCAACAACTTCAATCTACATTTCTATTAACAAATTTTGCATCCTACTTAAGGCATCGGCAACCCTATTATAACTTCCTCTCCTATGCTTCAAAACAAATGTATAACTTTGCAAAAATTCAAGCCATTTCAAATTTCTTTAATTCAACTTTCCTTGACTACTTAAATATTGTAAAGCTTGATAATCAGTAACTAAAAAATTTTTTTTGGCAACAAATATTGTCTTCATTTCTTCAAAGCCTAAACTATAGCATAAAACTCCTAATCATAAACATAATAATTTTTGTTTACATCATTCAAATTTTCACTAAAATAAGCAATGGGTTTACCTTCTTGACTCAAAACATCTACAATGGTATTACCACTAGCATCATAATCTACCTAAAATACCTTGTTGAAATCTGGAAGTACCAAAATAGGTTACTCTATAAAAAATTTCTTCAACATATCTAAACTTTTTTCTGCTCCTATAGTCCACTTAACCTCTTTTCTATCCCCTCGCATTGTTTCAATTAGAGGTGCACAAATGCTACTGAAACCTTTGATAAACTTTCTATAAATACTTTCCAAACCATGAAAATATCTCACCTTTATAGCACTCCCTGGTGTAGGCCATTCAACAATAGCATTCACCTTTTCTGGATCTATCTTATGACCTTGTACTAACATAACAAATCCCAGGTATACCAATTCTCTCTTCACAAAACTACACTTCTTCAAATTGATCAACAACTTCTCTCTCAGCTTCTCAAAAACTTTTCTAATATGCATCAAATTCTCCTCCAATGTCTTTCTAAAAATTGAAATTCCATCCAAATAAAAAATGAAAAACTTATGCAAAAAATCTTTCAATACCTCTTTCATGAGCCACGTGAATGTGCTTGGTGCATTGGTTAGCCCAAAAGGAATGATTAACCACTTGTAAAAACCCTCTTTGGTCTTGAAGGTTGTCCTCTATTCATCTCCTTCTCTAATCCAAATCTAGTGATAACCACTCTTAAGATCTATCTTTGTGAAGTACTCGACTCTCCTCAAACAATCTATGATGTTATCCATCCTCGGCAAGGGAAATCTATACTTGATTGTGAACTTGTTGATGGCTCTAGAATTTGTACACATCTACCATTCCCCATCCTTCTTTGGTGCTAGTACTGTAGGTACTGCACATGGACTAAATCTCTCTCTCATAAGTCCCTTTCACAACAACTCTTTCACTTGTCTATTCAACTCTTCGCTCTTCATTGTGTTCATGTGTATATGTGTTTTAATATGTTCTAACCTTGTGATATAATGGTTTTTTATGTTCTTACCTTGTTCTCTTCTGTAGATCTTTCTTGTCTAATATGATTGTTTTCTAGCTCTTTAGCCTAGGGGCATGCTTCCTTGGTTCGAAGAGTTTTCTTCTTCCTCTATAGTATCCTTTTGGTATCATGATGGTATTTGTGTTCAGTAGATTTCTTTTAGCATGCATATTAGTGTAGATTCATATGCTTGCTAAAGTGGGGGAAAAATGTAATATCATAAAATTGCACTCCTTACAATTTCACATACATTCTTGTATCCACTTTAGTGTCCACTCCCTTAGCATTTGTGTAGGTTCATTTTAGCCCCTGCATAATCCTTTTTCCCTCTCAGGATGCTCAAGACCCCTTTTTGGAAGCTACCTTCATGCGTTAGCTTTGTGTCAAATCTTGTGCTTTTCCCATTCTCATCGTTTTGTAGCATGATGTGTCTATACACTAGTGCACCACATAGATGTTTGTGCATCGTGCTAGTGTCCTGTGACATTTTTTTGTTCAAACGACCATTTCCAAGTTCCTTTCCACTCATCATATACTTTTTTCGGTGGTAATAGCATGGGATGCTTTGTAATAGATCAGGAACCTTCTTTTCCCTCCTATTCTCTCTTTAAATGCTATCTTTTCAATCCATTTGGTCTTCTTGGGATCTATCTCAAACTCTTTTCTCCTTTCTTGGACATTCTCTTCTCACTCTCTCAAGCTTGTGCAACTCTCTACAATTTACTACAACAACAAGTTCTCAAGCTCTCAAGTTCTTACAACACTCTTTGCAACTCTCTTGGCTCTCACAACTTTGTCTCTCTCCTCAGATTCCTCAAGCCTTGCAGGTGATATCCATCTCATGCGTTTGAGCATCTTGGGATTTCTCACATCCCCTTTCTAAGCATTTTACTATTTTTTATATCTATCTATCTCCTATTATGGGTTCTCCTCCTTGAGCAAGGATTGCTTTTATCACTTTGTATTTGCTTACATTGTTCACTCTCTCTATCTATCTAGCTATCTATGGAGGTGGGAACACCAAAACAAGGGTTTGACTCTGACAAACCCATAAATAGCCCCAACATTTTTCCCTTGGTCTTGTGTGTGCAGGTATAGAAGACGTTCATTTACTAGAGGCTTCATTCAATAGGTTGTTGTGAGCATCTTCTATCTCTTATCCTCTTTAACTCTATTTTTTACTTTAATTCATTTTAGTTCTATTGTATTTTGTTATTTTCCTATACTTTGGAGGTTCTTAGTAATTATATTGTTAGTAGTCTCTTTTTTATTTTCTGTGATATACTCAGTTTCTAGTCCATACAAGATGCCAACATGCCTCTCAAACTACAATGTGTCACATTGTCATCCTTGTTCTGTGCTACCATCCTTTAGCTAAGAGCCCGTCGGTTTTCCTAGAAAACCTTCGTGATCTACTCTTTCTTATTCTAAAACTCTCACTTTGTTCCTTGAGGTAGTTTAGGGCACTTTGTTCCTTGGGACTCTCTTGAGAATAAAGAGACTCGTGAGCAGCAAATCCCCCTTCTCTACCCTTCAGTGCCCATACCTGCTGACATTGGTAATCTCTTTCCCATCTTCTTTTCCAGAACCAAACCCTTCTCCCATGTCGATATCCGCTTCCTACTCATTATTTTCTTCTTCCATATCTTGGCTATCTTCTTCTTTTTCTATGAAATCGGAAACTTCCTCTTCCTCAAAAGATTTGGTATCCCCTAGACTGTCAATAATGCATTCTTCCTTTGAACAATCCTCTTTCTCCACCATCACCATCTTTTTTCATGTTTTATCACCCTCCTTAGAAGATACCCTATTCTCCCTTTCACCAAATTTTTCACCCTTTTTACTAGCCTTTAACCCTTTAGAAGCAACAATATCTAGGTGAGTCAACCTTTGGCCACCAGGGGGCATCAAGCCATTACCAAGGATATTATCCTTGTCATCTAAGATAGTGATAGTGGGAATTTTTAAGCTAGGTTCCTTTATCACCACATTTTTGTGTTTAATTAAGCCAAAAGAGAGGTGAAGAATTATAATTCTTCAAAGCGATTCTTAAGAGCTCATCCCAAGAGGATTCATTTATCATGGGGGAGGGGACTTATTCTTTTTCGACTTAGTCACTTTGTCAGGGGAGTGAGATTTACTTTCAAGCAACTTAATGTGAACAAAGGTTTTCGAAGATTGAGGGTTTCCAAGGATCTTGAGGGATAGATTATTTTGTAGCATGGTAGTGAGGAAAAACTTGTAGATAGCTCCAATGACACACTGATGTAGTAGGGAGTTTGCACCATTTTCCATTCTTTGTTGGAGGGACAAGAGGAGAAAGAAAGAAAGGCTAATTTTCTCCAGGTGACGGATGTGATTTAGAATAGGGAAGTGATAGCCATGCACCAACTAAAAATGACCTTCAAGAGTAAAATATTTCATCACAAAAAAACTTACATTATGTTAGGGTATCAGAAGCTTTAGTCTGAAGTAGTTGTTCTAGAATCTCCTCACTTTTTCTTTTGCCTTAATTTTTTTTCAATATATTCCTAGTAATTCCATATACTCTTTTTGACAATCTTCATTCCTTCATTAGGAAAACTCATAGCTTGATCAATTGATTTAGCATTAATAGTGAATTGGAGCCCTCAAATTTTCACTTCCCCATCACTCTAGGAGTTAGCGAACTTGTAGCCTAAGGATTCATTGTATCCCTCCATAGATTCAAAGAATGGGGTTGTAACTTAGGGAAAAAATTAGGTTAGCATTATAAAGCATAAAAAAACTAAACCCTAGCAAAACAATGAAGAAAAATGGAAGAAAATAGAATAAAAACAAAGAAAAATCTCACCAAGTCTTCATACCCTCCATGAATCACCTTCATTGCACCTTCTCCATTTGCTGCAAGTTGATATTTTCCCTCAGATTTTTTATCAGAAACATATGACTATGACAATGTCCTAAGCAAATATTCAAGGATTCTAATCTAAAACTATAAATGCACTCAACAATTGAAAGTATGAAGCAAGCCTAAAGTTTGAAGCATGAACTCACAAAGTCAAGAGATGTATCTTGTGTGTCAAATGAGGCTAAAATTTCCCTTTTATAGAAAAGCCAATTTTAGATGAATGGCCAAGATTTTCAAATGAGAGATTCCCTAAGATCAAATGTTGAAATTAAATGTGACAACCCAAAATTAGGGTTAGGGAAACATTAGGGTGAAATTTGAAATGAAGGCTTGAGATTTGTTTTTAGAGAAATCAAATCAATGGACATAAATGCAAGTGACATGAAGATATTAGGCACGGATAAAGAGGTTGTTGTAAAATTAAATAATAATTTAAGATTATTTGATTTAGAAGGTTGAGTTTTCCTTTTGAATTAAAAACTAATTTAATTCAAAAGTGATGGGGTCATGTGATAGTAAATAATAATTTTAAATTATTTACTTGGAGGGTAAAAGGAAAGTGGGCAATTTTAAATAAATGACTTTATTTTAAATTATAAGAAAAGTCAATAAGGATAATAATTAAATAAATTATAAAAAAATATTTAATTATAAGAGGACATAAGATATTAATGACGTATTTAAATAAATAAATAAAGTTTATTTATTTAAATAACCAGGAAAACATAGATAGGAAATAATAATTAAATAAATTTATGAACTTATTTAATTATAGAGAGATATTAGTACATAATTAAATAATTTAATTATGTGAGGAGGATGTTTGACATAGAAGAATGTGGTTTGTGGGTCTAGGCCATTTTTATGTGTCTACATTTTTCCCCTCTTTGTCATAATACAACTTATTGCATTGTAACAAAAAATAAGCCAAAAATATGCCCCAATGAAAAATAGGATGAGGAAGAATGATGAGGAGGTAGTGGTATGCCCCCTCAAGAGGACAAACGGGTTCAAAGAACATGAATGTGCTCTTAAAATGGATAAAAGGACTAGAAGACAAAGGACAAGAGCATAGAAAAGGATAGACGAGGATGGTGAAGATGTGGACTAGAACAAATGTTAGAGGGGAAAAGAAGAAGGGTGGGACAGGAAAGAAACCTTCAATATTTACCAAAGGACTAATAGGTGTTGCTCTAATCATCATTGGGCAGTAAAATGAAACAAATGGAAAAAAACACCATGATATGACATAGACCAAGGTGTGCAAGGTCATTCACTTGTAAAAAAAATAGGCGCAGGCCTGGATTGTCCTAACTCATACTAAGGGCCAAGTTGCCCCAGTCTTTTTGTCAAGACACACTGAAGACAACAATCAAAGAAAAATAGGTCATGAGACGTCATCACACCTCTATGTCCTTCATGGGACATCCTTGAGGTAGCTAGTAACATGACCAAGAAACAAAGCAATAAAAAGATAAAACAAAAATAGACCAGTAAAATGCAACAACCATTCAATGTGTTTGTCAATATATGTTTGCCGAAGGTTGATTGGTTGACATTTTGATAGTTTGACAATTTGATCATTCAATAAGTCTAACAGTTTGACGATTTGACGATGCCAATCATCAGGAAGGACACATCTTGAAAAGGAAAATGATAGTGTGATGGGGTCCAATTCCAAGGACACATCTTGAAGGGGACCATAAGTTGACATTGTTTTGGCAATTTCATTAATGTTTGACTTGATGATTGATTGGACTATGTTGTCTATTGGTTTGTGATTCGAATGTTGTCATCTCGATGACTGTCTTGTGTTTGAGTTTGACTATGTTTGACTTATTGACTAAGATGATGAATGACAAAGGGTTGAATCCATGTGAATTTATTTGACAATGCCTTAAAGACTGACCTAATGCCTCGAGGGAACATCGACATATGGCCTTGCCTACATCTAGTCACAGAGGCAATGTAGTTTGACAATGACAAAGAATGACCTAACTAAATCTGACTCTGTTTTTGTGATTTTGAAAGTTATTTGGATGTTTTTGTGTTTTGACATGTTTTCATTGTTTTTGGCTTTTTGTCAAATATTTGATTTTTTTTGGATTTTGATTTGTTTTTAGATTTTTGACAAATATTTGATTTTTTTGGATTTTGACATGTTTTGATTTTTTTTTGCATTTTTGATGAATATTTGATTCTTTTGGATTTTGACATGTTTTGTTTTTTTTGGATTTTTGACAAATATTTGATTTTTTTTGGATTTTGGATATATTTTGACTTTTTTGTCTTTTGATGAATATTTGATTTTTTTGGATTTTGACATGTTTTGTTTTTTTGGATTTTTGACGAATATTTGATTTGTTTGAATTTTGACATGTTTTAAGAGGATCGATCCAAATGCATGTGAGTGATTCCTACACACAAGAATCTAAGGACACACATGGTCATGCCCCTAGCCAAGTTGAATACCAATTAACATATGACAATGATTATGATGATGTGATTGACATTGCAAGATTGTCTGGATTTGGCTTATTGCATTTGGAATGACTTCTTTTCATGACTAAATGGGATGATGGAGGATTATTAGACCGTTTGATAAGGGGAATCCAAGATAGGTGCCAGTCATGAAAGGATGATAGGTGACCTTGGTAAAATATAAGAGACATGAGACTAGAGGAATTTTCATATGATTTTCAAGGACTATGTCGCATAAGGATAATTTTTTTTCTCCAAGGTGTGGGTTTGGATAATGCTATGAAGGAAAGAACATGATATTTCATGAATAGTGTATGACCAAAGGATAGACATGTCAAGAGTTTTTTCCAAAGCCTGATGCATGTTTGTACCCCAATCTTTATCAAAATCAAAGTAAGTGGGAAAATTGACTAGAAATGATATGGAAATGTCATAAGAAATTTCATGGGATGGGTAGGGGAGATGAGACAGTTTTCCCCCAAGTGTGATGGGCCACATAGATAATTTTTTCTACACATGATGCATGTTTGTCAGGTTTTCATCATGGTACTTATCCAAAGCGCCATAAGAATAGTTTTCACTATTAGACGAAATTTTTCTCTTTACTATTTCTTGACATTTTTTTATTTTTTTGGTGTCACCAAGACACCTGTTTGCTAGGTTTTCCTTAGGGTGATGATTTTTTTGTATTATTCAATTTTATTTTTATTTTTTTATTTTTTTGTATTTTTGATATTTTCGAATAGCCTTGATGCTTTAGATGACCACTAAATGTTTTGAATACACTAATGGTTCCAATGTAGAGACTGGTGCCATGATATGCCAATAACGACCTTTATGAAGTAGTTTCCTTGTTAGGATCATAGTGCTTGTATACAACTGATTGATGTCATTGTGATCCTTTTTGATACTAGAGTTGGCCTTCTCAGAATATGCACATCGTGATAGAATTCCATGAGAGTCCTTATGATAAAGAGTTGCTTCCAAGATGTGAAAAACTTGTGAGGTATGTTTCTTAGACTTTGGATGTGATGTATGGTTATGATGGATGATGGTAGATGTGGAAGAGTTGTTTGGATGTTTGGAAAAATCACTTTTTATTTTCCAAACTTGGGATGTTGGATGGCAGAGTTTGGACTTCTAACTGGGATAGCATTTGGAATCAACCATTTTATATGTCTTGCTTGATGATGATTTTGAAGGAGGTGGACATTTATTATATGTGGGAGTCTTCTTTTCCTGTGGCTCCACATTTTGATTGACTTTTAGATTTGAAATATTTTCTTTGCTTGATCCATATTTCTTTAGAATCCATTTTAACTTCATTTGTCCACTTGGGATTTTGTTTGATTCCATGGCCTTTGACATTTGATTTTGGACTTTGAATTTATAATAATTTTCTTTTTGTTGGTTCCAAAAGGAAGCTCTATTCATGTTGGAATGACATTTGATGGTGTGGATTGAGGGAGTATTGGAAACAACCTTATGACAAGGACGACTCATGGCCCCCATTTTGATGTTTGTATCAGATAAAGTTGTCCCCATTATCAAGGAGGTATCTCTAACACCATTTGATTTGTTGATTGAGGAATAGCCAAGACCTTGATGTCTGTAATTTTCCTGAAGTTGTATTGGTTCCAGAATGCCTTGCTCATGTATGCCTAGTCCTTTTCATTGATATTGCATGCTCTAAAATATTTTGTTTGTGATGGGGTATTTGTGATGTTGGAAGCAAGATGCAAACCCATCATTGTGTATGTGGACACTATTACTTGGAATATTCTCATCTACAAGAAAGCCTGCTATGACAAAAATAGATGATCCTAATTGATAAGATGTTGTCGCTTGAATGCCATGTTGGATAGATGTTTGAGTTTGTGGCATATCAGATTTAGATGATTCTACTAGTGCATCCAAGTCAATGTTGAAACTGTCTTTATGGCCATTGTCATAAAGTCCAGTGAAGTTAGCTATAGCTTGATCATTTATAAATATTTCTAGAATAGGAGACTCTTGTTCTAATAGAAGATCATCTATGTGTCCCATGGAGGCCATTGTCTCATTGATATTTGGAGCTTGGATAGGGTTTTCTTCAAGTGTTTGATCATGAATGGTATAAGGTCAAGGAGTGGATTTTTTTGGACTTCTTGATCAATGGTAGTGTCTTTGTCCAAGGAGGGTTCATCTTGGATGACATAATTGGGAATTTTGTCTTGATCAAGGATATGTGTATTTTGGATGCCATTATTTTCTAAAAGGACTTCTTGGATGGACTTAAATATAGGGTCATTGAAAGGACTACTTTGATCTTGAAATGAAGGTGATGCCATGATGTCATGCTTTGGATTTTCTTTTTGATATTTATCCTCAAGTTTATTAAAGGGGATGTGACTTTGGAGACCATGAATAGATGTGTTTTCATCACTAAATGTATGTTGGGATGAAGTGGCTTGGAAAGGATTAGTGAATGTAGGACTAGGATAAGACGTGGAGGTTTGGAAGGGGTTGAGGAGTAATGGATTAGGATATGATGTAGAGCCATTGAATGAACTAGTAGGTGAAGGACTAGGATAGGACATGGAGGCTTGGAAGGGGTTAGTGGATGGTTGACTAGGATAGGATGTAGAGCCTTGGAATGGACTAGTGGATGGTTGGTTTCCCTTGTCAAGGTTAGCATAAATGAACATTTGTTGTGTATAAATGGTATGTTTTGTGTTAGGTTTCTCTTGATAGTGAGGGTAGATGGTTGAGTGACTAGGAAGTTTATGGATTGATGGTAGGAAGGATATGTGGGTGATTGACTATGGATTGTGGTTGGTGATGAGCCCAAAATGTGCTCATAGTTTGGATATTATGATGAACTTTTAATGCCTTTACTTTTGTTATTCGTGGTTGTTTAAAACTCTTTTGAAACCTTTTATGGGGATATCTTGTAGCAAAACATTTGCATATTCCTGTAGCTTATTATGTTGACTTGACTATATTTATTACCCTGTTGACTCCCTAAATGACTGGTATATCGCATACAGTTTTTGAATGATGAAATAGATTTAAATGTGTGATTAATGAACAGATATTGTGTATGTGCCATACGCCTTTTCTTTCGCATCTATTACCTTTTGTTTCACAGGTTGTTGAAGAATGATCGAGTCAAGTGCAGCCAATCTTGGCCTTGCAGTAAAGTCTATTTCCTGCACGACTTCGAGGAAGCTCCGACGATGACTCTTTGACCGAAACCATTGGGAAAGATTTTTTATGACAGTTAATCTGGAAAGAGTGGAGCGCTAGATTCTCTCTGGATCGAGTTGAATGCATAAATTTATTTATGAAGTTTGTTCCTTGATTCTGGGATACACTTTACTTCCACGTCTTTCTTTGATAGGGTTAGTTAGTTAGTTGCTCTCCTAATTTTAAATAAAGTACTCCTACGCAAGTGAGAAAGGAGATGATAGTTAGAGTAAGATAGAAGCATAGTGATAAAAAGATAGCAGATATCATGTAAGAGTCAGTATGATAATGAAAAGCAGAATCTGTTTGACAAGAGACAGAGTTTGTTGTTAGTTTCTATATCAACAAACAATGTATACCATTCTATTTTATGAATAAAGTTTGATGAAGTTCTGAGTTTAGCACCTACGTAATCAGTAGATGCTTGCTAAGGGGGCCCACTTAGTAAGTATCTGTAGTTAGTTAGTTAGCTGTTATTTTCTGTTGATCATCAGTTAGCTTTCATCTTTGAATTTTTCATACAAACTCAGTCTTGTATTGCTCCTATAGCATCGGGAATCCATCCCTGTGCCTGTTCCTACAGCATAAGGCCAGTTCATAGTTTTTGTTTTAGTCATAGTTGTTATGGTTTTTGTTTTATTCAAATCATGGTTGAGTTAAAAGAACTTTGTATTACCTTCCTCTAGCGTAGATAGAATCCCTTTCAAGTATTTATTTCTATTAAGTTTTGACTGAAACTAGTTCTTAGTGCATATATTGTGTTACGCCATTTAAAGTATACGTCCCCTTGTTTGACAAGTAAATGAACATCCATAGAGAGATATTAATCACCTATTGGAATGTCCAATTCCTAGGAAAGGTTTTACCAAGATTTTCATATCCTTTTGTGGGCGCGACCATTTTTGGCACCATTGCCGAGGATGGCGTCCAGCTAAGAATTTGTTAGAAGTTATTTTTAGCATTAGTTTAGTTTGTTAGTCAAAAATTTTCAAAATCTTTCAAATCACCATTCATCGTATTTCATGCATAGAAGAAGAAGAGATGCATTGGGAAGGTTCCTCCCTGAAAACCTATTTGTTGAACTACCATTTGACCCAACTAACAACGAACCTGAGGAAAATCCATTCACTATGTTATTCCAACAAGCAAACATGGAAAATAATCCACCTAATCCACCTCCAGCATTTGAGTTTCCCAATTTTCCACAATGAGATACTGATAATATTAAGAATATACCTTCTTCACTACTTCCAAAATTCTATGGCCTAGTCACGGATGACCCAGAAACTTTTCTGTTTGAGTTCGATGTCCTTTGTCGTAGTTATGACTACAACTCAGACGCTCATAAACTGAAGTTATTTCCTTCCACCTTGAAGGAGGGAGCTCTTAGATGGTTCATGAGTCTGGGAAGAGGCGTCGTTAATATTTGGGCAGCCATGTAGATGAAATTCCTTGAGAAGTATAAGGAATATTGTAAGAGTGCCAGCAAAGGTGATGAAATATTCTGAATTCAGTAGAAGGAGGATGAAAGTCTAGAAGATTATATTTCTAGATTTTTGTTTTCACTAAAAAGGAACTCAAACCATACTCTCAACAAGGACTCTCAGAAACTACTCTTTCTAAGGGGAATCAGTGATACCTGTATAGACAACCTAGATCTGATGGGAGGAGGTGATATAACCCAACTGCCTTGATATGATATAAAGAAAATATGTCTTAACTACTCTCGAGCAATAGTTAAGAAAGGTCGAGGTCATCATGCTACAGTGGGGAAGTCTTCTTCTGGTGGAGTTTCTCGGATGGAGATAACAAATTTGTTGTCTGACTTCAAGTAGGACATCATTAATAATATGGCTACACAACTGGACACTATGCAAGCTCGAAAGAAACATGAGGAAGCTAAGGCAATTTTGGTCGAGTTCTATCCATACTGCAGATAAAAGAAGTGTGACTGCAGATGCAAGATGGTGGCTAATTTGGAAGCTAAGCAACTACCTACTGACTTCAAGCTAGTAGACGGTGATGATGATCAAGTGTTCTTTGCTGCACAAAGGAGACCATGGGCCCAAAGACAAGGTATGCCTCAAGATTCTTTAACTTTTGGTAATCTTTATTCTGACTATAATAACCAATGGCAACATGCATATGGACCACCACCACCCTAGAATCCACCTCAACCAAGTTGGCCTAATTATCATACCCCGCAAGGGCAATCTCCTCAAGGAGGTTGGCAGCAGCTACAAGGACAATGGACCCCACCTCTAGGTAATTGGTAGTAGAATCCTCAATGGAGAGGTCCTTAGCAATGGCAAAACCAGTCCCCTAGATTCTTGCAGCTTCCACAGCCACAACCATAGGCCCCCATGCCACCTCCTGTAGTAACTGCCACAAATCTTGGCCCTCCAAAGCAAATGCCTATGCTTGCCCAGCCATTGCCAAATCCAAATAATAAGCAACAATAGCAGCCATTGCAGCCTACGTATCTTGCCGAAGCCAACCAATATCAAACTTATGCCTTAAACGTAAATGATATCCATTTGAGGTCTGGAACCATTCTACCTGCTCCAAAACTACCTTTAATTACTGAAATCCCATATTCTCCCCTTGAAGAATCTATTGCACCTGTTGTTCCTACTAAGCATATGCCTATACCTGATACGGTTTCTAAGGAGCCTATTTTGCAAAGTCAAGACAAACCACCTTTTCCTTAGAGGTTGCAAAGTACTGCATTTAAATTCATGGAAGAACCCACTTTTGACATTCTAGATCAGCTAAAAAATGTACAAATTCAAATCCCCTTATTTCAGGCTATTAAAGATGTTCCTATTTTTCGAAAAGCTATTAAAGAGGCCTATTTAAAAAAGTCTGGATGAAAGAAAAAGGATCCTCAAACAATTCATGTCTTAGGGAAATTGGCTGATATAATGTTGGGAAATGTAGTCATCCCAAAGTATATTGACCCTAGAAGTCCTGTAGTGCAGATACATATAAATGGCCAAATTGTAAAAAATATTTTGATTGACTTAGGTGCTGCTATTAATGTCATGACAAAACATACTATGAACTCTTTGAATATTTCAAACATCAGGTCTACACCCACAGTTCTGCAGCTTGCAGATAGCTCCACAGTTAAACCTGATGGGATGGTGGAGGATGTAATTGTCACTCTTGAATCTTGGGAGTATCCAGCTGATTTCACAATATTATTAGTTAAGAAAACTTTAAGAGGGTATCCAGTTATCCTTGGTAGACCATGGTTAGCAACTGTTGATGCTTTCATAGGATGCCATTATGGAGATATGACCATTTCTGATGGACAGTCCATAAAAAAATTGGCTCTATATCCACCTGCTAGACCTCAACCAGATTTGTCCCAACCTGTTTGGCCAGATGTGGGGGAAGAAACTGAAGAAGCCAATTCCTTGGCTCAATTAATGATGCTTCAAAATGATCCATTCTCACAACTTCAGAATGAGGATGCTTTGCTTTTTTAAATTCTACAGTTCAACTCTGATACGGGTAGTTCATCTGATCCAAGTGGCAGCCATCTACAATGTTTCCTGCAGCAACCAAATTCTGAGAGTTCACTGCCTAAACTTCCAGCAATTTTTCATAACTTGCTTCCACAAGAGGTACAAACATCACCTGTAGATTCTATGAGTAATCTCACTAAGCAGATAGAATTGTCTCTAGGTCACTGTTTGAATATCAATAGTAAGCTGTCACAATCTCAACAAGCTGTCTTATTAAAAATGCTACAAGATCAGCATAAAGCTTTTGCATGGAAATATGGGGACATGCAAGGAATAGATCCTCGAGTTTGTACTCACAGGATATATATCAAAGAAGATTGTTTACCAGTTAAACAACTTCAAAGAAGAGTAAATCTAGCACTTAGAGAAATAGTTAAAA
The DNA here is from genome assembly GCA_007258455.2 of Sequoia sempervirens. NCBI lineage: Eukaryota > Viridiplantae > Streptophyta > Pinopsida > Cupressales > Cupressaceae > Sequoia > Sequoia sempervirens. The sequence goes on along the minus strand of VDFB02281492.1, from coordinate 274,293,622 downwards.
GTGAGCTTCAAAAGTTGCTTAATGCTAGTTTTATTTATCCAATCTCTGACATTCAATGGGTTTTTCCATTATTCATTGTCCCCAAGAAAGGTGGAAAATGGAGAGTGTGTGTAAATTATAGAGAGTTGAACAATGCCACTAAAAAAGATCACTTTCCACTACCTTTTGTAGACCAAGTACTAAACTCACTGTCTGGCAAAAGATATTTTTCCTTTTTAGATGGTTACAATGGGTACAATTAGATAAAAATTGCCCCTAAAGATCAAGATAAGACCACTTTTACCTGTCCATGGGGAACATTTGCTTATTCGGTCTTGCCTTTTGGTCTATGCAATGCGCCAGCAACATTTTAGAGAGTAGTAATTAGTATCTTTGTTGATATATCTCATGACTGTATGGAGATTTATATGGATGATTTCACTACCTATAGAGTCACATTTGAAGAAGCACTGGTGAATTTAGAAAAGGTATTGAAAAGGTGCAGAGAGAAAAATTTGTCTCTAAACAGTGAAAAGTGTTTTCTCATGATGGAAGAAGGTATTGTTCTAAGTCATCATATTTCAAAGAATGGAATTCAGGTCGACCCTACTAAAATTGAAGTTATTCTGAATTTACAAACTCCTGCAAAACAAAAAGATGTCAGAAGTTTTCTTGGCCATGCAGGGTATTATAGAAGGTTTATAAAATATTTCAGTAAAATTGCCAGTCCACTTTATGCCTTGTTAACTAAGGATTCTCAATTCGAGTGGACAGAGGCCTGTGAAAAATCTTTCCTGCAACTAAAGGACTTGCTTACTAAAGCCCCTATTTTTCAAGGTCCAAAATAGAATTTTTCTTTTCATAGACATGCTAATGCCTCTAATTTTGGTATAGGAGTAGTCTTAATTCAAAAAAAAATTCAATTGAGCATGCTATCTACTTTATTAGCAAGAACCTTCAAAGTCCTGAGCTCAACTATACTGTTATAGAAAAGGAATTGCTCGCAGTAGTGTATGCTTTGAATAAATTTAGGCATTATGTCACAAGTTATCAGATATTCATCCATACTAACCATACAACAATCAAGTATCTGATGAACAAACCTGCCATCTCTGGTAGATTGGCAAGATGGCTCCTGTTGTTACAAGAATTTGGTATTACAATAATTGACAAACCAGGAAGAGCTAATGTTGTAGCTGACTTTTTATCAAGACTTCAACCAGCTGCACCTATTGAACATGAGGTCATTGATGATAGGTTCCCAGATGAAAACTTGTTTTCCATTGCTGCACATACACCATGGTATGCAGACATTTCCAATTATCTAGCAGCAAACAGAATACCAGCTCATTTTTCTCCAAAAGAAAGGAAATTGTTAATAGAGAAAAGTTTTAACTTTTCATGGATCGTAAATTGTCTGTTTGTTTTATACTGGACCTAATCAAGTGATACAAAGATGTGTAAGAGAATATGAGACTTATGATATCTTGCATGCTTGCCATGATGAACCATGTGGGGGACATTTTGCAGCAAAAAGAACATTAATGAAGGTTCTAACAACAGGATACTACTGGCCAACATTACACAAGGATGTTGTGGCCTATACAAGGAAATGTGATAGATGCCAGTGTATGGGAAGACCAACTAAGTCAGATGAAATGCCACTATATCCACAGGTAATAGTCATCCCTTTTGATAAATGGGGAATGGATTTTGTGGGACTAATTGATCCACCATCAAATGGCAAGTCATACATTCTAGTTTGCACGGATTATGTAACAAAGTGGGTTGAGGTAAAAGCTATGACTCATGCTCGAGATAACAAGGTTGTTGAATTCCTGTATAAACAAATTTTCACTAGATTTGGAGTTCCCAGAGAGCTTGTAACTGATCAGGGAGCTCAGTTCACATCGAATCTTATCACTGCACTAATGAATGACTATAAAATCAAATATAGGAAGTCCAGCCCCTATTACCCTCAAGCCAATGATTAGGTGGAGGTAACAAATAGGGAAATTGAGGTGATCCTAACAAAGACAGTGTAGCTCCATAGAAAAGATTGGAGCAATAGGCTTCTTGAAGTAGTTTGGGCCTACAGAACTACATGGAAGACAACAACTGGGTTTACACCTTTTGAGCTGCTTTATGAGAAAACAACCATGTTGCCCATAGAATTTGAGGATAGCTCTTGAACTCAATATAAAAATATCTGAAGCATAAAAGGACCGTCTCCTACAGCTAAATACTTTTAACGAAATGAGAAAAGCTGCCCTGCAGCACATAGAAGCAATCCAACAACAAAGGAAGAAATGGCATGATCAACACATCAAAACCAAAAAAAATTCTGCTGGTGATTAGGCTCTGTTATATGATTCCATATATCAAGAGAACCAAGATAAGCTCACAACACACTGGCTTGGCCTCTATGAAGTTGAGAATGTGTTTAACAACAGAGCTATACAGTTGGTGACAATTGATCCAATCCATTTCAAATTACTAGTTAATGGCCACCGACTACAGTTCTACCATAAACCAGTCTCAAAAGAAGAATTCATGCAACAGTTTGTTTAGGTTCCTCCCACTACTCTTCCTCCAGCCGAAGGCTTTAGCCTTTCTCCTGCAGCTTCACCATAATTTTGAAAAAAACATGCTCATAATAAAAGTTTTCTTTTTAAAAAGAAACCTCTTTTTCTCCATTTTCATTTATCGCTCCATCTCACTTCTTTATCTTCCATCCATCCATCCCATCCATCCATTCCATCCATTCATCTCATCTTCCTACGTCACCCATCCACTTCATCCATCCACATCACCCTTAATTATGATATCATTCCCAACTGTCAGCTCATGCAGACGTCGTCATCTTTCTTCACACGTACATGCAATTATCAAAGGTATGCCATATCTTTTGTTATCGCATATTTGATTTATTTTATTCTATTCATTTACTGCTATGACAGTACCAGTCATTATTACCTGATCTTTTTCTATTCTTTAGTACATGTGAGGACACATGTCATACTCTAAGTAGGGGGCGGGGTAATCCACTTTTTAAAACCTGTCTTTTCGCCACTGCCATAACTGTGCAAATAACCTTTATTATTTTTCTGGTACTTTCCAAATATGATCGCATGTCCTTCTTTATTGCATGTTTTTCTTGTAAACTATGATTAAAACTACTTGTTCAAAAATTTCATTTTTGGAAAAAAAAGAAATGTGACGGCATGACAGAAAAAGAAAAACCAGAACAGAAAGAGAAACAGAGAATTTAAATTTTCAGCAGGGAATTGAGTTCAACTAGGGAAAAACTATGAACATGGGTGGTCAGCTAGTGCGACATGAGCCTGTAGCTCATGAATTATTATTGCAAAATCCTCAAACAGTCCATGCATTTAGCCTCTGTGGATGGTTAAACTACTTCTTGAGTTTAAATGCTTTTGATGAGGAGGCTGTTGGAGAATTTTTGAGAACCCTTTCTGAAGGGGAAGCTACTATATGGGGTCTAACAGTTGTTGCAACTGAGGACAGAATTGTTGAAGTAACCAGACTTCCAGCCATTGGAGAAAATTTTTCTTCAGATGCTGCCACTGCAAGGGCTGAGTTTTCAATGCCCACTGATGGACCTTTAGAAATTTCCAAGCAAGGATGCAAGCGGGTGTCGTTGCCTCCTCCTTATTCATAATACACTACTTACATAATCAGGTATTTAACCTGTGAAGGTCGTTTCTCCTACCTGCATTCTTATCATTTCAAATTATTAAGTCATATGAGGCATGGGTTAGTTATAAATGTTATGAATTTCCTGTTAAAATTTCTAGAACAAAGTGCCCACGGAACCCAACAAGGGAAAGATAATTTTGTTGCTCACCATGGCCTTATCAAATTACCGATTGAATTCTCTTTGAAAGATGTCTCACCTCTCTCCTGGCAACAATTCGTTGCCCAAAAGAGCTTGCAAATTCCACAACCCCCTAGGGTACTTACCCCACGGCCTCAGAAAAAGAAGAAAGAAATTGCGTCTACCAATAGAATAGGGCAAGGGTCATCTACTCTTGTAGCACCTGATCCTACAGCTCTCACACCCGAATCCTTTGCTAGAGTACAAAATAGGTCTACCACTAGGAGAGAAAAAGGAAAAACAAAGGAAGAAGGGTCCCCAGAATCTGACCCTCGTTCTCAAAAAAGGCAATGCCCTTCTCCTGCAGCATCTTCCCTTGTAGTTGTCTCTCCTACAGCAACACCTATTGCTAATACCAGTTCACCATCATCCTTTGGTAGAGCAGAACCCTCTAAGCAGACCAGAAAGAGGAAGGCTACCAGAACACCTCCTGTAGCCGCACCAGTGCCAAGAAGAGTTTCCACAAGGAAACAATGTAAGACCTCCCCTACTTCACCTCAACTAGAGGTTATTGCAATTTCAGAAGAGTCTGTTGAGTCTGAATTTGATGTTTCTCAAAATGTGTCTGAGAATGCTACACAAAGTTCATTCGTTCCTGAAGAGGAACAAGTTGAGACAAAGGAAATGGGGCATAATGAGTAAGGGTTACCAAGTCTTGATGACTTGGCTACCACTGCTATGCAGTTCTTGGAGGAAGCACAGTCTTCTCCACTGCAGCAACAAGAATTTATCTTGCAGCAAGAGCAGGAACAGACTAAACAATTGAATGTGCCTAGTGAAGCTACATTTCACCCTGCAACTTGTAAAGCCATTGTTATTTATAAGAAGACATTTTTGATTGAGTTTCTGAAATATGTCAAAGCTAACTGGGAAACAGTTACATTGCAAACCCTGACTTTTCGGCACATAGCCCAGACTGACATGCAACAAATTATATGGGAGGTAGAAAGGAAGAAACTGAAAAAGGAAATTGAAAGTCAGAAACAGGAAATTGTTGAGTTGAAAGTAAAAATGGATGAAATGTTAAAAGTAACTGGTCAAATTATGGAATGCAGACCACCACGCAGAGTTTATGCTTTTTGCCTTAAGGAACAGTTCTTATGGTTCCAACTAATGAGAATTTCTAGAAATCAAGATCCTATACTTCACACTGCTAAAGAATTTTACGATGCATACTAGGCAGCCCCTAATTAGTTAAGAAATTCTCTGTGTAAATTTTATCTACATGGTTTTTTAATTCCATTTGAAACAGAATGGAATCCTCTTCTGTATATTGGTGATATCCATTTTAGATCATTTATGTCATGGGTAGCAAATGAAGTGAATTATGGCAGGCAATGGAAAATATATGAGGAAGCTGAGAGAAATGAGTCTGTTCCATTATGCTCTCAAAGTTCAAACCTCCATGCAATGTTAAAAACCTGGTTTACTTTGACATATGGCATTAATAATATTACAGCCAGAGAGAAGATATTTGATCTCAGGAAATAGGTATATGATGAATTTTAGGCACAGTCATATTCATTTTGGAGACTGTCATACACCAGAAGTGAGAAAAGGTGGGAAAGATTAACTGTTGGGCTAAGAAGATCCGAACCTCACAATCCCTTAAATTTCACAGCAACTCTTAAACGATCAAGTAGATATATGCAGTTGGGACTTCAAAAGAGATTTGAACTGTAGTTACCATTGACATTCAAACCTCCTGTGCTAATGTGGCCCATTTATCTTCACTAGGCTACAAATCTTAATGATGATTTAGAAGACCATAGGTATGAAAGGTGTCAGGCTTTCAGAGGATTTTATTACAGGTTTGGAACTCCATTTCAGAGTCATACAGCAACCACTGATTTCAGAGAAACCACCAGGAAAGTTAATGCTGGAGGACCAGTATTGGGCTAAGTAAGGGGCAGTGATGAGCCCAAAATGTGCTCATAGTTTGGATATTATGATGAACTTTTAATGTATTTACTTTTGTTATTCATGGTTGTTTAAAACTCTTTTGAAACCTTTTACGGGGATATCCTATAGCAAAACATTTGCATATTCCTGCAGCTTATTGTGTTGACTTGACTATATTTATTACCCTGTTGACTCCCTAAATGACTGGTATATTACATACAGTTTTTGAATGATAAAATAGATTTAAATGTGTGATTAATGAACGGATATTGTGTATGTGCCATACGCCTTTTCTTTCGCATCTGTTACCTTTTTTTTTCACAGGTTGTTGAAGAATGATCGAGTCAAGCGCAGCCGATCTCGGCCTTGCAGTAAAGTCTATTTCCTACACGACTTCGAGGAAGCTCTAGCGATGACTCTTTGACCGAAACCGTTGGGAAAATTTTTTGATGACAATTAATCTAGAAAGAGTGGAGTGCTAGATTCTTTCTAGATCAGTTTGAATGCATAAATTTATTTCTGAAGTTTGTTTCTTGATTCTGGGATACACTTTACTTCCACGTCTTTCTTTGATAGGGTTAGTTAGTTAGTTGCTCTCCTGATTTTAAATAAAGTACTCCTTCTGCGCGAGTGAGAAAGGAGATGATAGTTAGAGTAAGATAGAAGCATAGTGATAAAAAGATAGCAGATATCATGTAAGAGATATCATGTAAGAGTCAGTATGATAATAAAAAGAAAAATCTATTTGACAAAAGACAGAGTTTATTGTTAGTTTCTATATCAACAAACAATGTATACCATTCTGTTTTCATGAATAAAGTTTGATGAAGTTCTGAGTTCACCACCTACGTAATCAGTAGATGCTTGCTAAAGGGGCCCACTTAGTAAGTATCTATAGTTAGTTAGTTAGCTGTTATTTTCTGTTGATCATCAGTTAGCTTTCATCTTTGAAGTTTTCATACAAACTCAGTCTTGTATTGCTCCTGCAGCATCGGGAATCCATCCCTGTGTCTGTTCCTGTAGCATAAGGCCAGTTCATAGTTTGTGTTTTAGTCGTAGTTGTTATGGTTTCTGTTTTAGTCAAATCATGGTTGAGTTAAAAGAACTTTGTATTACCTTCCTATAGCATAGATAGAATACCTTTCAAGTATTTATTTTTGTTAATTTTTGACTGAAACTAGTTCTTAGTGCATATATTGTGCTGCGCTATTTAAAGTATACGTCCCCTAGTTTGACAAGTAAATGAATGTCCATAGAGAGATATTAGTCACCTATTGGAATGTCCAATTCCCAGGAAAGGTTTTACTATGATTTTCATATCCTTTTGTGGGCGCAACCAGTTGGTTGGTATATATTTGGATTGGATGAATTATTTTTTGAATTCTACGGCTTGTTGGTATTGACTCTTATAGAGCAACTGGTATTCAATTTGACTAGTAAGTTGTTGTGCATGTTTTGCACACACGCCCCGCCATAGGCAGGGACCCCCTTTTTTTGCTACTGATAGACTACTTTGCTCCTGTCTTGTTTTGTGTTCCCCATTTTTCAAGCCTAAATTGGTCATGTGCCTTCAAACAATCAAATTCCCCTTACCTAATTCACCTACTTAGAGTATTCAAATCCATGGAGAAATGAAGTCCCCCGTCCCTTTTCTGCCCATTGTCTTGTTTCTGCTGACTTGGTCCTTGATCACTCAATTCACATTTTTTCTACATGTTGACTTTCAGACAAACTTTTTTGGTGGATTTGGGATGTGTTTGAGGTTCCTAAGTGAACTGCCAAGGTTTCGTCAACGTTCCGTTAAGTTTCGGTGGTTTCAGAACTTTCCCTCCGGAACTCCCTCCCTCCTTGGCTGTTTCAGAAACATCCATGGACCCCCGCCGATCCGGTTTCCACATTTTTTACTTTGGGGACAATTTTTTGGTGGATTTGGGATGTGTTTGTGGTGCCTAAGTGAACTGCCAAAGTTTCATCAACGTTCCATTAGGTTTCGGTGGTTTTGGAACTTCATCCCCCTTTGGCTATTTTGGAACATCTGTGGAGCCCCGACAACCCGGCCTCCAGAGCCTAGCCCCTCCGTAGCTATTTTTGGGACTCCGTCCCTCCGTGGCCATTTTGGAACATCCATGAAGCCCCAACGACCCAGCCCCTTTGTGGCCGTTTCTGGGACTTTTTCCCATCGTGGCCATTTTTTGGTATTTTTGGAACATACGTGGAGCCCCAACAACCCAGCCTCCGGGACCCGGCCCCTTTGTGGTCGTTTCCTGGACTCCATCCTTTCATGGTCATTTTGGAACATCCGTGGAGCCCCGGCGACCCGGCCCCTCGATGGCTGTTTCCAGGACTTCGTCCCTCCGTGGCCATTTTGAACATCCATGGAACCCTGGCAACCCAGCCTCTGGGACCCGGCCCCTCCGTGGCCGTTTTGAACATCTGTGGAGCCTTGGCGACCCAACCTCTAGAACCCGGCTCCTCCATAACTATTTTTTGATACTTTGTCACGCTGTGGCCGTTTCTGGGACTCCACCCCTATGTTGCCATCTGAGACTTTCCTTCTGGGCCGTCGTGTGCTCATTGACTTTTCAAAGGGGTGGTGACCCTCTGGCTTTCCCTTCCAAGCTTCCACTTTTTTCAAATGAGTCCAATCTTGAGGAAGTTTTTTCTGGGCACTCTTCCTTCCCCTTTTCCCATGCGCTATAATTAAAAAATATTAGTTTTGCTAAGTTTTGTGAGGTTCGAGAACTTCCCTTCCGGTTTGTTGTCCCTTGTTCGCTGCCCACCCCCTTGGGCCCACATTAATGTTTATGGTCCAAATGAGCTCCAAATATGAATATTATGATCTTTTGATTATGCATGGATGGATCTAACAAGGATTTTGCAAGATTTGACTAACGTTTTCCTTGATTTTTGTATGAAAGTACTTACAACACTTCATGTATGTAGGTTTCAAGGAGCCTACTGCGGGTCCGTCAGGAGACCCATTGAGAAAGCTAAACAAGGAATGTGCATTTCTCTTGTCACCATTCATTTCATGTTCACCTCTCCCCCTAGCACCCATCAAGAGGGTCAACGTTAGAAGAAGGCCTGTGCCAAGGAAGTCAATGACAAAAATGCAAGGGGGTGGCCTTGAAGAAAGCATAAGGGAGTTGTCTGCCCAAATCAGGGGCAACCAATATATTGATGCCAATCGTTGACAAGCTCGTTTGATCCGAGGAAGAACACTACAAACACATCAAGAGGGAAACTTTCAAGAAGTTTCAGCTACAGTAAAAGAGCAATTAAGTAAATGATGAAATTGCTACAGCACCTGAGCACTAGATGACAAAACAGGGAAAAGACAAAGATGTATTTTTAATTGCTGAATATTGTGGGGTAGGTGAAACCCTAATGTAAATCAAATCTGGGCCATTCGTTGCAAATTGATCCTAGCTATTCATTTAGGCTTTGGAAAACTATAAATAGGGGCTTTCCCATCATTTGTAAGGGTTGGAGAACTGATGTAAAGACATTTTGCAGCAATAGAAAGCAGCATTGCATGATATATGGGTGTTCCTTTTGAGTTTTCTCTTTATGTATGCATGGTTCAACTTCCCTATTAGTTTAGGTGTTAGTTTCTTGAATGGCTATCATGATGGTGTTGTTGTTATAGTATTTAATGAGCATCCAGCCCATACTTTTAGCACTTGTTGATGACAAGCTACTATGCAAAGTTAGCCTAAGCTTCTTTCTATCATTGTTGCAACCTAGCTCAATTGCATGTTCATTATGTGTGTGTAATTTGAAAATTAGCAGACATTAGAAGATTGCACTGGTTTTGTGTAGCTATAGGTTTCTCTTGGTCAAGGAAAACTCAGTTTAGGAAGCCTGTCTAATGTAGCAGCCATCATTGTCACTATTCATTTGTAGCTTAGGATTAGAATAGTTTTCTTAATCCTTCTTTTTTTGCTATTTCTTTTAATCCTTGGTTAGAGTAGGATCCAAAGCATCACCATGAAGCTAAATCAGATGAACTTGATGAGTTTCAACTTGTTGTTTTGAGTGGACAACCACTATTCATTCACTTCCAGCACTTTGAAACTGCACTGGCAAACCCAACTTCCCATGCTTTGTAACTCATCTATAAGACCACCTTGTGATTCTAGCAAATCACATCAAACAACTGAGATATTCCAAGCACTATCAAGACCTGACATTAAAGACCTTGGGATAGTGTTCTATAATCTTATTGTGGAAGATTATCTTTCAAGAGAGGTAGTGCACCTACGCACTACCTGTGTTGAGAAGTGCATAAAAAACACATCAACAAAACTGGGGCTAGAAGGAGGGCTGACACGTTGGGAATACAAGGTTGAAGGTTGGAAGTGATTCATTTTATGCCCTCCTCCTCCTAACACCATCAATAGAATTGGCACTAGAAGGAGGGCATGACATGTTGAGGCTACAAAGTTGAAAGTTGGAAATCAAAAAGAGCACTTTCAAGAAGAAATTTGAGATAGGGAGATCTCTTTTAATACTAAAAATTAGAAAATTTTGAAGGCAAGTAGAAGTTGAGTCAAAATGGAGTAGCATGCACAAATTGGCATCACTCAACTGCATGCAAATTTGAACAAGAGACTGAAGAAGCCATTGCAGCAATTTGCATTGGTAGATAGATGTTGGACCATTTCACTCGCAGGCACAATGAATTGGGATGTTTGACTTTCTTGAGCAGAATCAAAAGGATCTTGCAGGGATAAATTCCATTTTGGGAAATATACCAGCCCTTGGCCCCCAAAGACCCACAGGAAGGGCTGACAACCATGGCAGCCAAGGCATTCAAGGAGCTGATACAAGAACATTTGAGCAGCAAAGATGAATCAAGATTGGAGGAAATATTGATGTCTAGTTGGTGTAGATTTCACAATGCACCCCACTCTGAATTCACTTGCTCATCATGCACAAACATCATTGCTCAAGCCAGTGTTGTTCGGACAAGTTGGAGCAGCCAACTCCTAATGAAGAGAAGTTATCCCATAAGGAAAAAGAGTTGTCAACATCCAGAGGACAGCAAAGTAAGGATGAACCAAGAAATCTGATACAAGTTGATGTTGGAGCAGCAAACATTGAAATTGAAAACTAGGAGGAAGAGGTAGATTTCACTAGGACAGCAAGGTGCCTTGGTGAAAATCTAATTGAAACTAATTCAAAAGGCCTTCCCTTCACTAATTGAAGGCAGTCCTCCACTCTAGAAGAAGAGAAATTGGTAGGTGATGATGAACCAATGAAGTCTATAGCCATGGATGTTAGGACAACCAACTCAGTTATTGAAAATCAGAAAGAGAAAAGGGATGGCAACCTTGCAAAAATAGAAAATGATGATGAAGACATAAGTGAAATAAGATTGGAAGACCTCTCCTTCACAAACAACAGCGATCAAGAATCTGAAAATGCAAGTTTGGAGCGGGAACAACCACTCGCCACGACTGTCTACCATCAAACTTCTTTTTCAAGTGATGATGAGGACCCAGTAGTAGAAAGATATGACTAGCTCGTCTCCAAATTAGCAAAGGATTGGTCCGAATTAAGATTTCAAGTGGATTTGGAGGTGTTCTTGCTACCAAATTGGTACAGACTTCATAATTCATCACACTCTGAGTTTGCATGCGAGCTATGCAAAGAGGCTATCAAACAAGTTAGAGGACAAATGGAGCAGCCAAGTACCTGACCTCCTCTACTTGTTGCCCATATCGAAGAAGAAGAGCAAAATCTTGAATCAAGTGATGGCTCAGCTGAAGGCGGACCTCAAGAGGATGTTGGGGAAGCACTAGAAGAAGGACGACAACACAATCTCAAGCCTCTGAGTGATGAAGTAAATCAAGTGGGAATGTTGTCCACCAATCATCAAGAAGTTCTTCCTCTTGAAGAGTAGTTGTGTGCCATGGACGATGGGATTTTTGGCGAGTCTTTGAAGGGAAGTTGTGTAGTAGACTTTGGTTCCCTTGATGAGGTGCCATCAATTGATGACTTCTTTCCATTGGGAGCTTCACTACGGAGGTATGCTCATGCCGAGGAAGAGCGCATCCTAGAAAACGATATCGATGAATACATACTCCTTGAGCCCCCAAAGAGTGATGTACTAGAGTTTCCAGATTGGGAGAGGAGCTCCTTCTCCATTTATAGTGATAGTGAGCAAGAGGAAACAAGTGAACGTAATAATGGGATGCATGAACAACAAAGGGAAGAAGACAAAGGTGGGGGTGTTTTGATGGCTTCCAACAAGCATGAAAGAATTGACCAACTACAAGATGCAACTTGGAGCCCTTCCGCCATGACCATTGTTGATTCTCCTTCATATTTAGGGAGTTGTAATAGGACAGATTTGTCCATGTCATTATCCCATCACATTGAACATCATAAAAAGGAGGTGGATACTTGGAGAAGAAGATGAGACAGCATACTATCGTTTGAAGACAACAACCAAGTGGATCCCAAGTTTGTAGATGATCAATGTGGAAAAGTATTTCTTTTTGAAGAACTGCCAACTGGGGCTGTAGATCCCATTGGTAGATTGAAAGAGTTGTTTGTTGACCCATCCTCCCAGCCTTATGCACTCTTAATGTCTGAAGTGTTGCACCCTCCACTGCACCCACTCGAGGCTACTGATGCAACGATCAGGGATGTTGTGCTTGCTCTCAACTGTCTAATGATGCCACCTCCATGTGATGACATCCAAGTTCTATCCTTCCTTGCCCCTATTATTTCTCATAATTTCACTTATTATTTTGATTATGGAAACGAGGGAAAATGAACTTGTTTATGGATTAACCATGGGTTCAGCAAGCCTCCTTAATTGTTGATTTTTCATGATGACGTGATTGAACTTGAGTGTTGCAGCGTTGAATTTATTTTTTCAGAATATAAAGATAAATTTGTATGGTTAAAAATGATAACGATTTCCCATTTTCTTGTGCATGCATTACAAAATCCAATGAGTGTTAATGTCAACTCACCCTGCCTGAACATAGTGCTTTGTAAATATCTTTGTACATAGCCCGTTTTGAGTAGTATAAGTTTCTTGTAAATACTCTGCTTTCCCTCTTTCCTTAGGTTAGTTGGTGTGTCTAGGTTGCTTGCTTTGTTGGTTGTTATATTTTATTTTTATTTTTATTTGCTGCTGCTTTGCTCGGGGTCCCTCTGCTTTTAGCTGGGCACATCTATGTGCACAACAACCTACTTATCGCCTAGGGTTGTTCTATGTATTTCTTTGTCAAACTCTAATCAAGTCTTCAGAGTGGATGGTGAAGGTCTTCTGTTAGTGTCAAGTGATCTGGGTGCTTGATTCAAAGAGGATAAGTTGTTGGTTTAGTTTGAATCTGACGTATTATAAAATCTTATAGCTCTTACACATCTTAAAAATCTGACGGTCACTGTAGGGCCTTTTGTGAAGTCTATTTAAGTGAAAAATATAAAATTTTACTCCAGTGCCACTGTGATTCTCAGCCCTGAGCATGAGCTTCAATGCTTGCGGGTTGAAATAAAAAAGTTGAAAAGAGAAAAGAAAGAAAAAAAAAAAATTGAAAATTAAAAGAAAGAGAAAATTCAACTTTTTAGGGGTATCTAAGCAACTCTGTCGGGGCTATGGACATCCAGCTGGCAGTAGAGCAATGTTCAGGAGAATCATAGTGACAACCTCATCGGGGCTATGGATGCCTGACTAGCAGCGAGGCAATGTCCCAAATGTTTTTGGAGTTAGAATAAACTACGTAGCTTAACTTGACAGAGCTTGGGTTCCTGTAACAATTAAAGGATAGGAATTAATGCAATTGAACACACTTGGATTTTCAGCATACTGAAGGCTGGGTTGGATAGTGGTTTTGATCCTTTGGTTGGGCATCTAGTTTGTTTTCCCTAGTGTGAAGGTCGGAACCAGAGATTCTGGATTTGTGATTCCAGTTTGTCATCAAAATGCTCTGGAGCATTTCCCTAGTGAGTCACCATTTGTTGTGCATTTTTTCCACACACACCCCGCCGTAGGCAGGGACCTTCTTTTTTTGCTCCTGACATGCTGCTTTGCTCTTGTCTTGTCTTGCGTGCCCCATTTTCCAAGCCCAAATTGGTCATGTGCCTTCAAATGATCAAATTCACCTACTTAGAGTATTCAAATCTGCGAAGAAATGAAGTCCCCTGTCCATTTTATGCCCATTGTCTTGTTTCTGCTGACTTGGTCTTTGATCGCTCAATTCACTTTTTTCTACATTTTGACTTTGGGGAAAACTTTTTGGTGGATTTGGGATGTGTTTGAGGTGCCTAAGTGAACTACCAAGGTTTCATCAATGTTCCATTAAGTTTTGGTGGTTTCAAAACTTTCCCTCCAAAACTCCCTCCCTCCCTGGCTATTTTGGAAACATTCGTGGACCCCCGCTAGTCTGGTTTCCACATTTTTTACTTTGGGGACAATTTTTTGGTGGATTTGGGATGTGTTTGTGGTGCCTAAGTGAACTACCAAAGTTTCATCAACGTTTCGTTAAGTTTTGGTGGTTTCAGAACTTCGTCCCCCTTTGGATGTTTTGGAACATCCATGGAGCCCCAGCGTCTCGGCCTCCGGAGCCCAGCCCCTCTGTGGCTGTCTCCAAGACTCCATCCCTCTGTGGTCATTTTGGAACATCCGTGGAGCCCCTGTGACCCAAACTCTGGGACCCGACCCCTCTGCAGCCGTTTCTAGGACTCTGTCCCTCTGTGGCCATTTTTTGGCTATTTTGGAACATCTGTGGAGCCCCGATGACCTGGCTTTTAGGACCCGGCCCCTCCATGGTCATTTCTGGGACTCCATCCTTCTATGGTCATTTTGGAACATCCGTGGAGCCCTGGCGACCTGGTCCCTTCGTGGCCATTTTCGGGACTCCATCCCTCCATGGCCGTTTTGAACATTAGTGGAGCCCCAGCGACCCGATCCCTCCATGGCTATTTCTGGGACTCTGTCCCTCTGTGGTCATTTTGAACATCTATGGAGCCCTGGTGACCTGGTCTCCAGAACCTGGCCCCTCCGTGGTTGTTTTCGGGACTCCATCCCTCTGTGGCCATTTCTGGGACTCCACCCCTCCGTCACCGTCTGGGACTTTCCTTCCAGGCCGTCATGTGCTCATTGACATTTCCAAAGGGCGGTGACCCTCCAGCTTTCCCCTTCCAAGCTTCTGCTTTTTTCAAATGAGTCCAATCTTGAGGAAGTTTTTTCTGGGTACTCTTCCTCCCCCTTTTCTCATGCGCTATAATTGAAAAATCTTGGTTTTGCTAAGTTTTGTGATATCCAGGAACTTCCCTTACAGTTTGTTGTCCCTTGTTCACTGCCTGCCCCCTTGGGCCGACATTAATGTTTATGGTCCAAATGAGCTCCAAATATGCATATTATGATCTTTTGATTATGCATGGATGGATCTAACAAGGATTTTGCAAGATTTGACTAACGTTTTCCATGATTTGTGTATGAAATCACTTACGACACTTCATGTATGCAGGTTTCAAGGAGCCTATTATGGGTCTGTCAGGAGACCCATTGAGAAAGCTAAACAAGGAATGCACATCACTCTTGTCACCATTCATTTCATGTTCGCCTCTCCCCTAGCACCCATCAAGAGGGTCAACGTTAGAAGAAGGCCTGTGCCAAGGAAGTCAATGACAAATATGCAAGGGGGTGGCTTTGAAGAAAGCATAAGGGAGCTGTCTGCCCAAATCAGGGGCAACCAATATATTGATGCCAATCGTTGACAAGCTCGTTTGATCCAAGGAAGAACACTACAAACACATCAAGTAAGAGGGCAACTTTTAGGCAGTTTCAGCTACAGTAAAAGGGCAATCAAGTAAATGACGAAATTGCTACAGCACCTAAGCACTAGATGACAAAACAAGGAAAAGACAAAGATGTATTTTTAATTGCTAGATATTGTGGGGTAGGTGAAACCCTAATGTAAATCAAATCTGGGCCATTCATTGCAAATTGATCTTATCCATTCATTTGGGCTTTGCAAAACTATAAATAGGGGCTTGCCCCTCATTTGTAAGGGTTGGAGAACTGATGTAAAGACATTCTGCAGCAATAGAAAGTAGCATTGCATGATATATGGGTGTTCCTTTTTATTTTGCTCTTTATGTATGCATGGTTCAACTTTCCTATTAGTTTAGGTGTTAGTTTTTTGAATGGCTATCATGATGGTGTTGTTGTTATAGTATTTGATGAGCTTCTAGCCCATACTTTTAGCACTTGTTGATGACAAGCTACTGTGCAAAGTTAGCTTGGGCTTCTTTCTGTCATTGCTGCAACCTAGTTCAATTGCATGTTGATTATGTGTATGTGTAATTTGAAAATCAGCAGACCTTAGAAGATTGCATTGGTTTTGTGTAGTTGTAGGTTTCTCTTGGTCAAGCAAAACTCAGTTTAGGAAGCCTATCTACTATAGTAGCCACCATTGTCATTGTTCATTTGTAGCTTAGGATTAGAACAACTTTCTTAACCCTTCTCCTTTTTCTATTTCTTTTAATCCTTGGTTAGAGTAGGATCCAAAGCATCGCCATGAAGCTAAATCCAACTGCATTGGCAAACCCAACTTCCCATGCTTTGTAACTCATCTGTAAGACCGCCTTGTGATTCCAGCAAATCACATCAAACAACTGAGATATTCCAAGTACTGTCAAGACCTGACATTAGAGACCTTGGGATAGTATTCTACAATCTGATTGTGGAAGATTGTCTTTCAAGAGAGGTAGTGCACCTACGCATTGCCTGTGTTGAGAAGTGCATAAAAAACACATCAACAAAAGCATGTCAAGGTTAATGGAAGACATGGTCTAGAAAATGACAATGCAAAGGTATGACTTAAGTCTAAGGTAAAAGC
Organism: Sequoia sempervirens; assembly: GCA_007258455.2. NCBI lineage: Eukaryota > Viridiplantae > Streptophyta > Pinopsida > Cupressales > Cupressaceae > Sequoia > Sequoia sempervirens. The sequence continues at coordinate 274,276,978 of VDFB02281492.1, read as the reverse complement.
TAAATGTCAAGTCTAATTTTTGGACATAGACTACTAAGGAAACATGCCTAAAAATAGATTGAAAGCATTTGGTCTCATGTTTGGATAGTGACGGTGTTTTTTTCTAAATTCTAGGAAATTGCATTGTTTCAGGTATCAAATGCAATGTAGGGGATCAAATGTGTCTCAGTTTCAAAAAATGCATTGTTTCAGGTCACAAATACGATTTATAAAATCAATTGTGTTGTTCCAAAAAGAAAATGTGTTGTGTTATAGTTAGAAAATGCAGCTTAGTAGGTCAATTGTGGTTCACAGAGTCTCAAATGTAGTTCAAAATGTTGAATGCATTGCAAAGTGAATAAAAGTTTGTTTCTTTGTGGTTTTGGAAGATTTTTTGGATTGTTTCAGTTTGAGTGTGTTTTTACAGATCTGTGAAGCATGATTATTTGTTTATTGTTTCAGAAAATACTTGGAAAATACATGGTTTTGTCTTTGATTATTGAAAACAAGCACAATGAAGACACACACAATCCTAGGTTTGACAAGGACTATATTCACTAGATTCCATGTGGGTTTCCCAAGCCACACTTATTCTTAGTGGGTGACTTAGAAGCTTGGCCACACTAGTTGCCCCTTACAATATTGCACTCACTTCTTGGGTCAACCAAGCTTCAAGCCCTCATAAATCTCCCATGATAGGCTCTTCACCTCTACTAAGAACTGTAAGAATCTGGATGCCTTGGCAATGACCATTGTTGCACCAACGAATAGAAAGGGTTTTTGGAAACTACACAAAAGTTTTTTAGTTCAGGCACCTATTTGAGTGGCCACACGTGAAGCAAGATTAGCTCTGATAAGGATGAATCCCAGCTTGTAGAGTTTACACTTCATAGGGTTTATGCAGATTCACTTGTTTGTGTGACACATCCACACTTGTAATCCTAAGTTTTCCATTAGGATTCACATTTGTATACCGATCAGAAGTAGCTTGGCTAAAAAGCTTCATTACTAGTTTGAGTCGCCTTGGGGTGAGTACTTTTTCTCACCAACATGAAGGCAATTCCTAGAGTCAATAATAATTTCTCTTGCACCCAGGATCAAACAAGTGTGCAAGGAGAGAGGATACTTCTATTATTGAATCAGGGTTACACAAATTGAAAATACTTGTTTATTTAAATGTCCAAATTGAAATGTTGGGGTGGTAAAGTAATAACTTCTAAGTGTTTTTGTTTCTTAGGATTGCACAAGGCGCAAGAGAATTTTATACGCACTCAAAAGCTACCACTACACCACAAGACACACAAAACACTTGTTCATTTTAAACCCAACTTAATGTGAAACTAACAATGTTCATTTTAAGCCAATGTCATGAAAATGCATGTAAATTTTATCCTTGATGAGTTTCAATGCAAGATTGTGTTCATTTTAAACCCATGAGTGAATGCATGTTCATTTTAAACCCATGAAATGTAAATGCAAGTTGTTTTTTATTTTTTGTTTGATTTTAGGATTGTAAAGGAGTTATAAAATAATCAACAACAAACATTTTCCACTCCTTCCAACTTTGCCACATGCTGCAAACAACAGATTAGTAACCCAAAATCCCTAAGCTATTAAACCAAAAAGAGAAATATGGAAAATACAGTAAAAACTTGAAAGCAAATTTTTACCAAGAAAATAGGTCATTATGTTTGTCAAATGTGTTGGACCTACACATGCATCGTTCAAACCTTCAAATGTGTTTCAACAGAGCGAATGCATTGTTCGAGTTAGAAAATGCGCCTCGGGACTGTGGATGCATTGTTCCAGAGAGAAAATGTGTTGAAAAACATCAAATGTGGCTTAAAAAGCTTCACTTGTGTTTTGTACCTACACTTGCAAAAAGTGATGAAAATTTTGTATGAAAATACGCAAAAAACCATGTTTTTGGCATTGGGTTCACCAATGTAACTTAGGGAAAAATTCAGGTTAGCATTATAAAGCATAACTAAAACCTAGCAAAAAAATGAAGATCAATAAAATAAAATAGCATAAAAAAAATAAAAATCTCACCAAGTCTTCATGCCCTCCATGAATCACCTTCATTGCACCTTCTCCATTTGTTGCAAGTTGATATTTTCCCTTAGATTTTTAATGAGCAACCTATGACTATGACAATGTCCTAAGAAAATATTGAAGGATTCTAATATAAAACTAAAAATGCACTCAACAATTGCAAGTATGAAGCAAGCCTAAAGTTTGAAGCATGAACTCACAAAGTCAAGACATGTATCCAATGTCTCAAATGAGGCTAAAATTGCCATTTTATAGAAAAGCCTTGATTTCAGATGAATGGCCAAGATTGTCAGATGAGAGATGCCCTAAGATAAAAGGTTGAAATTAAATGTGACAACCCACAATTAGGGTTAGGGAAACATTAGGGTGAATTGGAAATGAAGGGTTGAGATTTGTTTTTAGAGAAATCAAATCAATGGACAAAAATGCATGCGACAAGGAGATATTAGGCATAGATAAAGAGGTTGTTGTAAAACCAAATAATAATTTAAAATTATTTGATTTAGAAGGTTGAGTTGTCCTTTTGAATTAAAAATTAATTTAATTCAAAAGTGGTGGGGTCATGTGACAATAAATAATAATTTTAAATTATTTACATGGAGAGAAATAGGAAAGTGGGCAATTTTAAATAAATGACTTTATTTAAAATTAGAAGAAAAGTCAATAAGGATAATAATTAAATAAATTAAAAAAAAATATTTAATTATAAGAGGACATAAGATATTAATGATGTATTTAAATAAATAAATAAATTTTATTTATTTAAATAATTAGGAAGACATAGACAGGAAATAATAATTAAATAAATTTAGGGATTTATTTAATTATAGAGAGACATTAGTACATAATTAAGAGGAGGATGTTTGACATAGAAGAATTTGGTTTGCAAGTCTAGGCCATTTTTATGTGTCTATAGGGGCGAAACCCGCTCTTTCAAAGAGACCCCATAATTCTGCATTTTTTTTAGGGAATCATAATTACTCAATTCGGTCCTCTTTCTAGGCCTTCCATAGTATCCTCGCTAATCAAACAACCTTTTCACAACATGTAGTTGTTTGCTAATCTAGTATCATCTGACACCAAGATCACAGGTAAAGTGAAATCTCTAGCATTGAGGGTTACACTTGAAGTTTGCATTTGGGAGAGCAACAACTTAAACTAGCTATCAAGAATTATAATAGTCAGAGATTCAGATGGATCACAAGAAAAGATCTCACATGTGCCTCTATGGAGCCCTTATTGGGAATGATGAATTTTAGGTCATTAAAAATCCATTTTAATTAGCTTATAGCTCACACAAATTTATAGCTAGAGACTGAAACAAATATATCTAAGTTTTGACTAGCAATAAAAGTACTTTTGAAAATATTTTGGGCAGGAAATGTCCTACTTTCAATTATTATAAATTGCCACCCCTTAGGAGAAATTCTTCAAAAATTACTAAGATTTTCTTTCCACATGTCAAACTTCATCTTCAAATAGAAAGTAGTACTAGTGAAATCATTAGGGTTCTCCATCCCCATACATACCATAATGCCCCAGATCATCATTAACAAGACAATTCCTAACTCTTTAATCTTTCCTTGATTTGTCATCATTAGAGAAAATAAAAGATCATCCCAATAAAGGTTGGCTATCATTGTTTCATATATAGGATTATACATGGAGACAAATTTCTCCTTTTAGTTATCTTTTTGATGTGACTTAATAGTACCAAGAAATCCTAGTAGGACCACCCATTCTGACTCATACCTACATTTTTCATAGCATCTACTTCCAAGTTACCTTCTTTGTACAAGTGGAAAATTTAATAATGTTGAAAGGTTTTGAGAGTTCTCTTATAGTCATCCATGATGTCTCTCAATTCCCAAGGCACATCATCACTTCCCTTAAATTTTTTTGTTGGTATGTGGTGACTGATCATGCTATACTGTACACCTCAACATGTATCCTTTCTGGTCATCAACGAAAAAGGAAAAATCACCGAAAAAGAAAAAAATGACTGTAAAACCCTAATTTTTGGAAGCTTCTAAAAGGCTTGTTAAAAAGGGTTGGGATGGGTGTTACATATGTAGAAACAGGTGATTATTTGCGAGATTGTAATAAGTTTTGCACTAGATAATAAAATCATTGGATGGCTATGGTTTTGTGGATGTAGCCTAGATTGGATGAACCACGTTAAATTCTTTGTGTTGTCTTGTTTCTACTATAATTTCTGTGTTTTATTTCTCTATTTTATTGATCAAATCTTTATTTAACTATTAGATATATGCTTATAACCCTAACAAGTGGTATTAAAGTGGGTTGTGTTTGATTATCATCTACAAGAAAGTCTCACAGTTGAAAGGGAGTCTCATAGTTAAGTGGGAGCAATGGTGGACGAGGGCAAATTTAAGGTAGATAAATTCAATGGGCAAAACTATCAGTTATGGAAGATGTAGATGGAGGATTATCTCTATCAGAAGGAGTCAATTTCTTCTTCCATTCCATGCTCCCACTCAACCTTTGTATCCACCTACATAGCTTCATCATAACATTCTAGTTCACCAACATCAGTTAATAAAATAGAATACAAAGAGGGAGAAAATCTTTTTGTAGGTCTACTAATTATCCTTGAAGATTGTCTAACATTCACTGGAGTTTGTGGTATTTATTGTTGCTATTGTTGTAGAGCATGAGGAACCACTAGAACATTGGTATTTGGTGTATCATCCAGCACTACATAATCACTTTATTTCTTCTCATGCTACTACAACTGATCTTTGTACAACACTTTCTCATTGAATATGACATCCTTGCTTCTCACAATTTTTTAATTTTCAAAATCCCAGAGCCTATAACCAAATTCATCAATGCCATATCCAACAAATATAAATTTTTTTGATTTTTCATCGAGCTTGGTTCTATTTTCATAATGTACATGTGCAAATGCTTCACAACCAAAGGTCTTGAGAAAAGAATAACTCACCTTCTTACCCATCCATGCTTCCTTTAGAATACCACAACCCAAAAGATTAGAGGGACATCTATTGATTAAATAAACAACAATGTTTACATCCTCTGCCCACATCTTTAAAGGTAGCCCAACATGCAATCTCATAGTTCGTCCACGCTCCATTATTTTTTTGTTCATTCGCTCAACCACTCCATTTTCCTATGGAGTCCTTGGAACCATTTTTTTCCTATGAATACCATTAGAGGAACAATAATCTTCAAACTTCTTGTTGTAATACTCACCACCATTATTAGATATGAGACATTTTAACTTTTTACCTGTCTCATTCTCAACCAAGCTTCTCCATTTCTTAAAAGTTTCAAATACATTAGATTTCTGCCTAAGGAAATAAATCTATACCTTCCTTGTTGCATCATCAATAAAAGTGACATAGTATCGAGAGCCACCAAGAGAAGATACTTGAGCTGGTCCCCATACATCTATATGCACAAGCTCCAATTTTTCATCTTTCTTTTGCTTCCCATCCTTGAGAAAACTAACTCTTTTTTTTTCCATACACACAACTTTCCTAGAAATCCATATTAACACATTTCAGACCTGGTAAAACATTCTTTGAATGAAGTACTTTCATACCTTTTTCACTCATATGCCCAAGTCTATTATGCCATAGTGTTGATTCAGAATCCATAGCAACTATCTAATTTTTTCCTGTTGAACTGCAACAACTGTCCCTGAACATTTATGTTTATCTGCAATAGCTAAAGTAGAAGGAATAGTATGACCTGTACAAATATATAAGGTTCCTACTTTTACACCTTTTTCTACCACTAAGGAACCTTTTGTAACCTTCCAATTTTTATCACTAAATGTAACAACACAACCTTCATCACCTATTTGCCCTGCTGAAATTAAATTTCTTTTTAACTTTGGAATGTGTCTTACCTCATGTAGTAGCAAATGATTCCCATTATGCAACTTTATCTTGATTCTTCCCTTTCCAACAACCTGACAGGGTTCAATATCTCCCAAATAAACCAACCCAAAACCCCCTTGGACATAATCAAGAAAATAACTTCTATGTGGTGTAGCATGAAATGAAGCCCCTGAATCTAACACCCAAGAATCATCAACATTATCAAGGGAAAGAATCAAAGCATCCTCATCAGATTTATTACTTACCATATTTGCCTATTTATTGCCTTCCTTTTTGTCTCCTTTATTTTTTTGAGATTAACAATATTTCTTTAAATGACTCAGCTTACCACAGTACCAACAATCCCTCTTATCTCTAGATTGAGACCTTTTTTCCTTTGATTTTTCTCGTGACTTTCCACAATTTACAGAATTGTTTCATCTCTCCTTTGTTCTACCCTTGCTTTCTACATTCAAAACACTACCTGATGTGGATGTTCCACCTGAGCTTTTCCTACGAATTTCCTCGTTCAAAATAACACTAACAACATCATCAAATTTCAATGTATTTGAACCTAAAATAAAATTACTAACAACCATGACTGAGCTATTCCAGCTTTTAGGAAAATAAGACATAATCAAAAAAGCCCTAACTTCTTCATCAAAGTTTACATTTACAAAAGTTAATTGACTAGTAACCGTATTAAACGAGTCATTTAAATGATCAGCAACTGACCCACCTTCTACCATTTTCATATTAAATAAATGCTTCGTAAGAAATACCTTATTTGAAGCAGAAGGATTTTCATATAACTTCGCTAGGGTTTCCATCAACTCTTGAGTTGTCTTTGTTGTTGTAATATTGAATGCCACCGATTGTGTTAGGCATAAACGAATGGCCTCCAGTGCCTTTTTGTCCAGAAGATTCCATTCCTCATCACTCATTCCTACTAGTTTCTTGGATGTTCCTCCCAACGGCCTCCATAAATCCTTTAGATAGAGATAATCCTCCATCTTCATCTTCCATAACTTATATTTCTGCCCATTGAATTTATCTACCTTCAATTTACCCTCATCCACCATTGCTCTCACTTAACTATGAGACTCCCACTCAACTTTGAGACTTTCCTACATATGATAATCGAACACAACCAGCTCTGATAGCATTTGTTAGGGTTAGAAGCAGATATCTAATAGTTAAATGCAGATTTGATCAATAAAATAGAGAAATAAAACACATAGAAAATTATAGTAGAAACAAGACTTGACAAAGAATTTAATGTGGTTCACCCAATCCGGGCTACATCCACAAAACTATAGCCATCCAATGATTTTATTATCTAGTGCAAAAATTATTACAATCTCATGAATAATTTCCTTTTTCTACATATTGTAACCCCCATCCCAGCCTCTTTTAACAAGCCTTTTAGAAGCTTCCAAAAATTAGGGTTTTACAAAGTCATTTTTTTTCTTTTTCGGTGATTTTTCATTTTTTTGCTTTTTGGGGGTTGCCTTCCTTGAACCCCCGCCTAGGCCCAACCCAGCCCTGGACCCCAGTGAGGATACATGTCGGGGTGTACAATATAGCATGATCAGTCACCACATACCAACAATCTCCCACTTGGAGACTGATCAGGCTCCACACCAACACATTTTCAATTATTAGTTTGGAATATCCTTCAATTGTCACCATTACATAACCTTTTTCCTTTAGTCAGTTTTTACTAACCCACATAGATATAGCCTCAATGAGATTATTTGAAACAATTCCCAAACCATTGCCATATCCTTCAATAAAAATTTCTTGATGATCTCTTGTTACTCCCCAAGCTCTTTCCCTTTTAGGATTCCCCTTGGAGCAACCATCAAAGTTTCATTTAATCCAATCTATTTTCGAAGGGGAAAAAATTGTAGTTTTTATTATTAACTTTTTATCCCAATTGAAGTTTGTTAAGTCTTGTGTTATTCCCCATAATTGCTTTATTTGTATTTGTTTATATGAGAGCATATGCTTAGAAGGGGCATATTTTTTGGTGTTTATGTTTTCTTGAATCTAATTTCTAATAGACATGGAAAGATATTTGTTTCTGGCAGTATCCCTGAAGATTCTATTATTCTGCTCCTACCAAAATCCCAAGCTATAAAAGGGGGGACTTGTCGCCATAGATCAACAATGATGTGGGAATAAGGAAATTCATTACAACAGTCCATGAAAAAATTTATAGAGGGTAGGAAACCCATTTAGTCATGAGGTTAGCAAGGAAAAAAGACCAAACCTCACATGAGTAGGAACATTGAAACAACAAATGCATTATTGAACTTCATCAACATCATTTCATAAATAACATTTATTAACAAATTGGAAACCTTTCTTTTTAAATTGTCTGTGGTGAAAATCTTATCGTGGGCTACTATCCACCAAAAACTATTCACTTTGAGTATCAGGTTTTTAATCCATACCTTGTTCTAATGAAATTCACCCTCCATAATTAGGGCTTTTCCAAGACTTCATAGATAGATTTAACTAAGATGTTTCTAGATGTTTCTAGATGAGTTTTTGGTTTAGATCCATTTATCTTTTCTATCTTTTGAAAATAATTGAGCTTCACCAACCTGTTGTAGCAAAGAATGCATTGTTTCTTCCCAGTTATGATGTCTCCATCCTCTAAGGATAGCTCCATTAAGATAATTTCTAAAATTAGTCAATCGAGGCTTTGAACCATCCCAATTGATATAGCTAGTGACCTTTTTCCCAAGAGCTCTTATCAACCTATGTTTGATCTATAGGAGATTATTATTTGAAGATAAGGGTGTACTTTTTGTCTAAGCATCTTCCCATAAATTAGTATCTTGTCCATTCCCTATTCTCTTTTTAGCTCCCAGTTCAAAGTTCCTCTAATTTTAAGCAAATTGTTCCAAAAGACAGAACCATAAGGAAGCTCTTCATCCCATAGAAAATAGCCTTTTTCTTTGTTTCTCAAGTATATCGCTCTTAGGATCATGACCCAATATTTTTCTCCTTTCAGTAGGTACTATCCCATTTTTGCAACTAAGGCTTTGTTAAAGAGCTTTAGCCTTCAAATGGGTATGTGCAGGATCATGATGGGCCAAAAAGTGGCAATATGATGGGTATGTGGTTGACAACTATTTTTTTACCCAAAATTGATGAAACGAAAAGGGTTTTTAAAGGAGATTCTCAGCTTTCCATCAATATAAATTATGCTTTACTTTGAATTTAATAAGTAATTATTATTCATTTTCTATTCAAATTACAACTAAAGTCTTGATTGATAGGCTTATTGAAAAACATCTATAGCTTTCAAACAGTATCACATTTTTTGAATCCAAAACATGCATCACATTCTATGCTTCACATACTATAGGATAAAAAAAATAAAAAATGAATTTCATGAAGTTTTGACCAAGTTAAGGTGGTCGGACATGAGTTTTTATATTTTTTAAAATTTGTAATAAAAAATTCATAATTAATTATTTACTTGGAAAAAAATTACAAAAAAATATGCATCACATCGAGGCATCGGTCCTCTACTTATATTTAAAATCTTATAAAAAATATTATCATTTTATTGTGGTTATGGTGGTCAGACAGACACCTACTTCTTATTTTTTCCCTAAAATTTAAGTACCACTGCATTGAAATTTCAAATTTGCACCAAATAGATTTTTATTTTTTTTAAACAAACCTAGTAGTTTAGAAACTACATTCAATTTTCTACAGATTGTATTCTTACATATTTTTGAAATAGATAACTTATTCAAATTTTTATGTCAAGTTTCCTAACTTTGATTTTTCTGAATTTTTTGCCACTTAAGGGCCTGCTTTTTCCATGATGATATTGCACATACCCAAATACCTAAACCACCATACCTCTTTGAAGCATAGAATTTTTCCCATCCAACAAGGACTATCCTTTTTCTTTCCTCCATTCTTTACCACAAGAATCTTCTTTGGATCAATTCAATATTTTCTATAATAAAGACTAGAATATTAAAGAGGGAGAGGTAGTAGAATGGAATTTTATGCAATGAGGATTTGATTAGTTTTAGTTGTTACCTAATTTTTGCTTACAACTCAATCAGGTAGAGCTGGAGCAAGTATTTGCAGCTAGAAGGAAAAAGGTACATATGCATTTCTGCTAAAGTTTTCTCATTATACAAAAGATGTTTTCAAATGAAGTTTAGTTTTATTATGCAAATGTTATTTACAATATAAAATTACACAAGTTTGCATAGTATTGTTGTCTTTATTCATTTTACAATAAAACATGATGTCCCACACAAGCCGTGGGAGTAAGTGATCATACATGATGAAATGAAACATAAATATTAAACTATACAATTGAAGAAGTAGGAACATGAAAGGAAGTTTGATTCGTCATTGCCTGAATGAGGAATCACAAAGTTGACAGTTGTGTCTTCAGCTTTAGCTCCAGCTCCTTCGTCAGTTGCTTCAGAGGGACCTATAGAAATAGATTGTGTTAGAGCTCAGAATAAAATTTCTCTTCCTATGCATACCATGAACAAATATATAATCTAATCTTATAAATCATTTGATCAGATATGTAGATTTCACAAACATTCAGGAGAAAAAGATTCAAATCGTTATTGGAATAATTTTGACTTCATTATTTTATTTAACTTGTTTGTTCACTATGTAGGTATAGGTTCATTTGATATTGTAGATTTTTATGTTTTACATCATAGCATGTGGAGTAAAATGGGTTCCAAAAAGGGTTGATCCCAACATGATACCCTCTTGTATTTTGAGAGGGATGAGAGTGTAAAAGCATCATATTTATGAAACTTGAAGCAAATATTTATCACCTATGATAATGAGTTGGTGAACATCACTATCATAAATAACAAGTATTTGCTAAGTTGGAAGCATAGTAAGAAAAGAAAGCCACCTTATTTATGAGTGGAGAGCAGTCACACCCAAGTGAGTTGCATAGTGTAAGTGTGATGAACACCTTTGCAAGATCACACTTTTAAAGAGGACTAGTAGTTAATCAAAATCTACAGAATTCAAGGAAAGTAGCATGGTGTACTCAAAAAAAGGACAAAGCTCTTACATGCCAACAAAGGTGAAAGTTAAGCTAGGACAACAAGATCTACACTTAGTTGTAATGTTTCTTGTGGCAGCAACATTCATTTTTCTTGGCATATTTTGTTTCCTAGTTTATGCAACAAAACTACTATCAAATAGTCAAGAGCAGTCAAGTGGAGCAAATACAATCAATTTTCTATTTCCAAAAGGTTCAGTTCATCATGGATATAAGTGACAATCTTTATGACTGTCATGACTGTCAAGATAGAATTGATGAGGATGTTCATGTGAAATGTACAACAAAGAAAAGGATAGGTCAGTCATATAATTGAGAGCATAGGTCTACTAGTGAGAAGATAGTATCACAAAGACAGTCCATTCTTAACAATGTAGTAAAAACATGAATCCATGACATCAGAGGACAAATTTTTCATATTCCACAAGATCTCTTATTCTTTCATGAGATAAAATACTTTACTGGCTTCTACCAAACTCTTCTATTTTAAAAAAGCAAGTGAATAAACTTATTATGAAAGATTGTCTGTAAAAAGGGAAAATCACTTATGAGGGATGAAAGAGTGGATATTTTTTCCATGTAAAAATGTTTTCTAGAGAATGCAAGTCTATAGTATTAAAGACACATAATCATCATAGGGGTTGTATGCAACAAATATAGTTAATAGTGATTTTGTCAACTAGCTATTTCTACATAATGCGTGTGAGACCGAGATGAATCCTTAGCATGAGGAAAGATAGTGAAATGGAAATATTGTCTTGCATTTGAAATGAAACCATCAAGAGAACCCATGGATAAAATGAGTGAAGTTTCATGGGCCAAGCCATGAACAAAAGGTAAGTGCCAAGGGTGAAACAATGAAACCCTCGGCCAAGACAATGAAATGGAAAAGCTTGGCCTTCAAAGAGCAAACCCTCAAGTATCTGCAAAGGGAAGATCATGCAATAATGGCCCCAGAATGTATGTGAGTTGCAAAAATAAAACACGAGAAACAGAAGCTTCATATTTTCTATATCAAAGAAGTCAAGCATGTCGCCAATATACAGAAGATAAGAAAAAACTCATTTCTCCTAAAAATAACGGTAAAAATGGAAGTGAAGTGAAGTCGTAGCCAGAAAAATGGAATATTTAGAATAGTGATCGAATGCATGAGAATAAGCAAAGAATTGCAAGCTCCTTTCAACATTTTTTGTGTAAAAACAAACAAAAAAAATCCTTCTCTTTCACAATAGATACAAAGGATAAACATACCATGCATTTTTGCAAAAATCTTGCATGAAATTAGTAGGGAGGGCTCAATATCTCACAAAGAAACACTAGAAAATCTCCACTTCAAACCCTAATGATGATGCCCAAACAAGCAGAGTGAAAATTGCACAATGAAAGTGAAGTGAAGAAGGTCAAGAGTTTTGTCTTTTAGGGTTTTGTTTACCCTATTTTAGCTGACCTCAACATAAGGAATTTTTTTCCTTTTTTTAAAAAACTTTTCCATAAATTAATTGCTATGTATTAGGTATTTTTATATACCTTTGCATATATTTGTAAACCTTTGCAAAATTATAAATCAAACTCAAGATCGACCTCCTCAATGCTTGCACGAGTTGAAATAAAAATGATATGCAAACATTATTAGAGCAATCAATTATAAATTGCTTTAATTAATGTCATGAAAATATAGATATAGGAAAATCCATAATGTAAGCTAAAGTAATCCTTAACTGGTTACTTTAATATTTATTCAAATTGTTCACCCCAGTTCCAAATCATGTAAAATCTGAAGGGGAGTTAAATTGGAGAGTTTGGTTCTATTTTTTAGTTATCTCATGTGGTTTTGAGGTCAACTTTGGAAAGATTGATTGTGAAAATGAGTTTGATGCTATTTTAGCTCAAGTTACCTCAGTTTTGACCCCTCCTTTTGGGGGTTTTCATTTTTGCTCATGGGATAGTTTCTTGGAGATATTTTTAATTGCAATTAACTACAAGTGCCACCTCTTGGCACTTGGGAGTCATTTTTTGTATATATGAGAAAAGACTTAGGTTTTTTCTCAGTTTTGGCTTTCTACTCTCATGTTCATTGCTGAGAGTCTGTGAAGTTTTGTAACTCAAATTGATCCACCTATAGCAACAAATTCCTTTATTTTCTCAATAAAGAAAGTAGAGTTATCCTTCTTGATACTTCATGTGTAGTAATGAGTGAATAATTGATGATGTTTTTGTGATTCATGCTTAAGAATTCTTTGATTCTGTCTCTTTCAAGCAATAATAATGCAAGAAGATGTATGGTTGATGCAGATCATAGTTTGTGCTAGTTGTTTTAGTTGTTTGAAGTTGTGAAAATAGGTTGTTTTCCTCCAACAAACTCTAATTTTAGTCCTTATATATGAAATACTTATGTGTTACATGCTTAGTTGAGTTGTGTAAATACTAAAAGCTTATTTATTAGAATAGATTATGAATTTGACCAGCAAGTAGATCTAGATTGTTTGGTGCATCACCTCATAGAATAGGTTTCAATTCCAAGTTTCTTTCTATCACTTTTCCTTTCAAAGAAGGTAGTTTTTAGGAGGTATCAGAGGGAACCAACCCTTTATTTGGAGATTCATCTTCACTATGAGCAACCCATAGGCTTAAAGATGTTTCCATGTTTCAATAGGATTAGCTAACTCTAGGCTTAGCTAGGGTGCAATCCTATTTGATAACAGTAGTTTCCCTAATTGGGTTAAAAGTCTCCCTTTCTAGCCTACCAGTTTTTTGGATCCTTTCATGTATGTAGTTCCAATAGTTACTGTGAGGCTTTCTGGAGATGAGTAGAAGTCCAAGGTAAGTAGCAGGGAGGTCAGCTTCTTAACAACCAATAATGTACAATACCCTTTCTTTAATTATCTATTCAATGTTAAATAAATAAATTTTACTTTTGTTATTTAATTGATGTGCTAACCCAAAACTTTAGCATACTTGTTAAGATGTCTTTCCAATGACCTGCTTCTACAATCGAGGCTTCCCCCATAAGAATAGTGTCATCCACTAACTACTAATGAGAGATCGAGGGTAGGAAGGAAGTAGCTTTGAACCCATTTAGCAGCTTTGTATCTAATAGTTTTTTAATGTTTCTTCCTAGAACCTCAGCCACTATTATAAAGAGATAAGGTGGAAAGGGTCCACCTTGTCTTAAACCCCTTCCATAGTAGAAGAACCCCTTAGGGACACCATTAACCAAAACTAAGCATTTGGGAGTCATGACACAAGAAGTTATTAGATTGAGGAATCTTCCTTTGAACCCAAACCTTTTTAGGACAACAATGAGAAATGATACTTGGATACCCTACCATTTGCTTTAGAAATTTCAAGTTTCAAAGCCATATACTTTGTTTCTTACTTAATTCCATTGAGTGGAAAACCTCATGGGCATATATATATATAGGAGCATCTAAGATGTGCCTCCCTTGAACAATACCTTTCTGGTTAACAAAAATCATCTTGTTCAAAACCAACTTCAATCTATTAACCATTATATTTGAAAAAATCTTATAAGTGGTGTTATAGAGGCTTATAGACCTGAAGTCTTACATTGAAAATGCTTCTTCAAATTTGGGAGAAAGTGCAATAAAAGCAGCATTAATTTGGTTTAGGAGTCTACCTGATCTAAAGAAGTCATGAGTAGCATTAAACAAATTAGTAGAGGTGACATCTCAAAATTCTTGGAAAAAGGCTAGAGGGAAACCATCTGGTCCAGGGGCTTTATAGGCACCAAGAGAGAAAACCACAGTCTTGAATTCTTCGAGAGAAACAACTTTGGATAAATCTTTTAGATCTTGCTCAGAGATGACTTGAGGAATAACTTGCAATAGGTTTTCAAGCACTTATGGATTAGCTTAGCTAGAGCATTTTGGAATTTTGAGAAGAAAGAAACCGCTTCCTTGGAAATTTCATCTTCCAAATTAAGGATTAATCCATCCTCCTTTTTAAGAAATTTGATCTTGTTTTTGCTTCTATGTTTTAAAATTGATCGGTGAAAAAATTTAGTGTTCTTGTCCCCTTCCACCAACCATTGAACCATGGATTTCTATTTCTAGAAGATTTCTTCTTTTTTATTTATTTTGAGCCATTGAATTCTCGGGTTTCATTCTTTGTTGCATATGGATTCATTAACCACTCCCTACCCCATCAAATCATGAATCTCTTTGATCTTGCCTCCTAATTATTTCTTAGTATGGAAAATATTTCCAAAAGAGAACTTATTCCTTCCTTTGATGTATGTTCTTTAACATTGTTTAATTTGTTGATCACACAAAACATAGGAGTTCTAGTACAGGGTTCATTCCACCAACTTTCCACAACAGTTTTGAAATCTAGATGGTGGGTCCACATTATTTCGTATCTAAAAAGAAAAGGTCCTTTGGAAAATTTATCATCCCAACTAAGGAGGAGAGTATTATGTTCTAAAATCATTATTGGCAAGGCAATGGGAGTAAGGTTCTGAAGTATATTCCAGCTTGAGGAGATGAAAAAGCTTGATCAAGTTTGACCTAAATGAGATGGTTACCTTGATGTTTGTTAGACTAGGTAAAGAGTGTTCCAATCATAGGGATATCCATTATACCTACTAAATTAAAAAACCTCACCAAATCCATCATACTTTATGAGAATTCATCTAGACCTTCTTGCTTTTCTGAAGGAAATAGTGGTGAATTGAAGTCCCTCCTAGCATCCATAAATCTTCCTTTCTATTATTTAATTCAGATTCCAAAAACTCCCATAGAGCAAGTCTATATCAAGGCATGAGTTGGGGCCATAAATGTTTATTAAGTTCCATTTAGTTGAAGTAACAATGTCTTCAAAGGTGACCATTAAGCAATTTTTGTTGCAAAACCTGATGAATCCAATTGGTCTAATAGAATTTCAACAAGTGGTGATGCTGGTGCAGGAGCACCTAGGAAACACTAGGCAGTTACACTTAGCAATTAGGAAATCTAGGATGAATTTTTGTTTTTGATGTGTTACCATGAAGGTCATGTTGACCATTGAGTAGAGGAGATAGCTTAGGGATATGTTTGATCTCTAGGATAGAAATTGAGGAAGGGTGGATGAGTTTAGAAACTCATTTTTACTTAGTTTTCTAGAAATTGGCAAAAGTTGCAAAATGGTGCATTTTGCAACTTTTCCACAATGTAACTGACATGTCTAACCAAGGGGAGGCATAACTACTTTTGTTGACCTATATAGGGTGTGCCTCGACCGGAGAGCAAGGTTGGAAGCATTTTTACTTTGATTGGAGTTTTTGAATTCAATAAAAGACAGTGGTGTTTCAGTGTGAATTTTTGGTTTTGTCTCAAAGTAGAGCTTTAATGGATTGAAATTGTTACTGTATTGTATGTAGGATGTAGTGTACTGATAGGTTAAGCCCTTTGTGGTAGTAATTTAGATTTTGAGTTTAGTTTCAAGCATTATAGTAGATAGTTGTTTCTTTACATTTGCTGATCTGACAGTTTGTTGGTAGAAAATGGAGGTTTAGGTCACATTCCCACTGTACATAATGTACGGCCTCTTGGGAATTGTGACTAGACTCCATGATTGTAAATATGGTAGGGTTAGGAATTAGTAGAAGTCAGGGTATCACTGTGGAATTCTTCTCCTAAGCGAGCTAGGAAGTGTCCGGCTAGGGAAGACAAGGAGTGCAAAGAACTTTGATTTGCAGGGGTGATCATTTCCTGTCAATTCACGGTGTGGAGAGGGTAACCAGATGCCTTGCAAATGCTTAGCATTGACGAGGAAGCTCCACCAATCCATTTGGTGAGAGAAACTCTTGACAATCTACTGTGTGGTCAGGAAATGGCCTAAAAAAAGGCCTAATTTGCTAATTGAGGGTTATGGCTGTGTACGGACAGCTGAGGATTAAGACCTCTAAAATATTTGAGGGATGGGCATAAGGATTAGGAACCCTAAGGGAAGATTTTGTGTTCTTTGGGAAACTTAGGAGAACAACCCTGTTTTCTCAGAGAAGAAGACCTAATTGGGGACTCCTAGGCTAGTAGTCTTTTTAACCCTAAATGAGGGTTTGGTGGAAGCAATGAAAAGATGGAGTTAGGTGGATCTTTCTGAGTCTTAACAGGGTGGAAAGAAGTCAGTAGAAGCATCTCCACACCCTTGCAAAACTAAGCTTTAGTTCTTGTGGAATGTTAGCCTTTAGGGTAGATTAAGGGCTAAGGAAGAGTTAGAGATATTGCACCAAGATTGACTTGGTAGGTTGAATTGTGATGGTAGTGGGGTTGGCCAGGAGAACCAGGGGTACCTAAACAGGAAGAAGGTCCTAAAGGTTAAGGTGGTGAAGTAAGACACCAAGGAGGTCTTGCAAGGAAGACCCAGAGCAGGAATTAGTGAGTGATTCCTCCAACCCCTCCCTATCAGATGCCTCCTGAAGCACCATTAGCATCATTGACAACAAAATTGGCATAGGCCAAAATCACTTAATAACTTTCTCAAAGGTATTTGCTTTCATTTTAGTCTCTTGAATCAAAAAAATATCTGATTTACAATCAGCCATACAAGTTTTTAACAAATGTTGTTTGAATGGGTTGTTTAGGCCCCTGATATTCCATGAAATGAATTTCATTTTTAACAACAAAAAGAACAACACCACCTTGATGCTCCAATGGGGGGAAGACCCCCACCAATTACTTCTTTTTTGACTTACCTCTTGAGAGAGAGTCAAGAGTTTTTTGTTTTCCAGAGGAAACATCTCAGGTTGTGTCTTTATTCCTTGACTCCTTCAGGAGCGGCCTTTCGACTTTGTTCCCTCAACCCACAGAGCAGGTTTCTTTTTCTTTCTAGACTTTGTGTTAGACTACATCCATTCTTCTTCAACTACTGCATTAGTAGGGGGAGAGGAGAAACCCAGTAGGACCATCTAGCATCCTTTATACTTTTTTCATCCTTATTGTTTAGAGATGATTGTTGGTCTTCGGTCTATTGTTGTTTCCCGTGAGAGGAAACAAGAGAAGAATAATCCTTTCTCTATTGTTGTTGTTGGTCTGTCTATCCTACTTAGGAGCATCTAAGTTATTTTCCTGGAAAGAGAACATTTTCCCTTCTGATCCAGGATCAGGAACCAACTTTTCAATCTCCAAAATCTTGGTTTCAAGAAGTTACAAGCTTGTTGTTGTTCTTCTCGAACCAAACCAAGCTTAATAGGATTGGTTGGAGAAATGGTCTCAAAATTATTCTCATTATATGTAGTCAAAGGCTCTGTTGAGCCATCCTTGGGAGAAGCAGTGACTTTATCCCCTTTGGGAGAAGTATTAGAGTCTGCAAAATTCTGGGGATTCTTAAGAGTCTTGTCAATAGAAAAACCCCTAACATGCTCATCCTTTGACAAAGGATTAGCCACAACCGAGGTAGGATTCAAAAAAAAATTAGCATCAATCCCAAAGAGCCATTTTAGTACTTTTAGAAGGGGGTTTTGTGACACACTCATTTTCTCATTCAGAGGATCTATAAGCATCCCGTTGAAAGAATTTTGCTAATGACCAAAGTTGTTGTAGACATAGCAGAAAGCTCTGGCATTTTCATATTCCAAGGGTTGAACCCACTTACCAAAATTTGACTTCAGGGTAACCGTGGTTGGGAGGATTGTATTAATGTCTACATTAACACAAATTCTAGCAAAAACAAGTCGAGACTTGAGTTGAGTGACTTTGTCCACAATCAAAAGGGTACCAAAAGACTTAGCTATCCCTTTAAAGATGTCATGATTCCAAAATTCCAAAGGAAGATTAGGCAGGCGAACCCAAGTAGGAGCTACATTACCAAGGTCATCTGAAACATCAAAGCCTAGTTTCCATTTATAAAGTGACAATACATTTTTAAAACCTTGGTCAAAGGCCCAAGGACCACATGTTGGGACCTTAATCATATCTTCATGCAAAAAAAAACTAAATAGGAATAAACCTTTAGCTATAGTGCTTATAGTAACACTACCTTTAAGATTCCAAGTATCATTGACCCATTTTCGTACCTGGTCAATGTTCGGGCGGTTCGCTAAGAATTTTCCCATCGAAGACAACTTTAAATCCTCAATCGCCTCATCCAAATGTTGGCCAGGGACAACAACTTCTGATCCTTCAACAAAGCATGAGGCAGCCATAGTTGGCACGCTTCCACCCACAAGTTTGCCCACGTAAGATACTGGATCATCGTTCACAAAGAAGGATTCCAACCCCAAAGGAGGCGTGACAAAACCCCTACAGAAGACAAGGCCGCAAAACCCATAGTTGTAACTTGATGGGAAACAACATTTTTGGATGGGGAGCCCTGTTGAGCCCCCCGCTATGCCAGATCATTAGAGAAACCCAAGAAAATTTTGAAAAATAGAAACCCTGTGCTTACTTTCACCATTTATTTTTTACTTGTTAATTTCCTCGCAATTATTTGATTTGATTTCGTTAAAGGCGATTTATGGTAGTTAAAAAGAAAGTACCACAGCTCAACCAACAAAAATATCGCAAAATTATGGCCCATTGCGAAAATTATTTCGAAATAGACGCCTCAAAAAATCATAGCTACAAGACAAAAATGATATTCCTTCTTAATGCGACAGATCAAAACTCAGAGAAAATTGAGTGCAAGCTATAATTGAGTATCCAAACAATTGATGGAAGAGCTACCGCATACCATTGTTCATCGACAACGACAACCGATGGATCTAGTCTCAAAATCGTCAATAGAACCCTGATATGATAAGAATATTAAAAAGGTCATACAAACTAATGGAATACCGCCAGCGCAGGATATCTCACCATGCTCGTACTTCCATCAACCTCAAAGTGACGAGGATGAATTGTTGACAGCTTTTACCAACACATTTAGTTTTGTCCTCGGTTGTATCAGTCCCCCGGTAGCTTGAGAGAACTTTCTTCTCCATAAAGAGAGGAAATTAGAGAACTTTACAATTGAGAAGCCAACAAAGGAACAACTATTATATAGCGCTTCTGGAGTGAGGCAATGGCTACGACAAGCAGAGTTCTGCTACTTCTGGTGGTCGGAGCTAGTGTGAGTTGTTTCAGAGGGATGGCAACCTTTTAGTTTTCTACTTTTTAGTTTATTTGTTTGGTTGTTTTAGTTTTTGAGAGGTGTACTACACAAGGAAGACTAATAGTGTGCGCATGGCTTTCAGGCAATTATTGGGCTCGATAAGATTGGTGCCGACAACAGTAACGCTGCGGAGTTACAGCGTCAGCGGTGGCGAGAGAAGCTTCCAGACATTGGAATACCCCAACCGCTAGTGAATCGTCTGTCCCCTCTTTCTCTAAGACAGCTGAAGGATTTCGCCACGGCGCTGAAGAGCAGAGACGCTACTTCTTTCGATGCCTCCCAGTTCTGCCGGTCTGCCGGTTTGTTATGCCATGAAATCATACCGTTTCAAAGTGGTTGTGCAAATTTTGGAAACTCCAAAGGTAAGCTTGAGGAGGTGAAGGAGCACGTGTTCTTTGACAAGGAAGAGCTGCGGGAGTTAGGGGAAATAATATTGCCGGATATGGGCCCTCCCAGAACACGGATGCCATTTTTGCCCAGTGAGTTAGCAGAGATGATGCCGCCATTCTCTACTGCAAATGTTTCTCAAATTCTGAAGTTGTTGGACATCCCGAGCGAGTCAAATATGTCCCGTAACATGGTGGGCACGTTGAAGATGTGCGAGGAAAGGGCGGAAGAAGGAGAAGTGAAGAGGTGCAGCACATCCATTGAGGGCATGGTGGAATTCGTAGTGTCCCTTTTGGGATCTGACGTAGCCTTGCTTAGTGACCAGTCCGTTGTGGGATCTGGTCAGCGGGCCACGGTTACCAAAGTGGCTAAGAGGGAAAATATCGCGGGCGATAAATCGCCTGTAACGTGTCATAACTTCGTGTTTCCTTACGCAGTGATTTATTGTCATTCTATCAATGAGAGTGAGGTATTTGATCTTCAGTTGGAGGTCACGCAGGATGACAAAAAGGTAGTGAGGAACACTACGGCACTCTGTCATTATTTCTCCGACGGAGTTGGAGGAAATCAGGCTTCTTGTCATGCCGTTTACGGGGAAATGTTACTTTGGATGCCCAAGCCTAAGGGTGACTAGTTATTAGATCCTCGTGTATTATGTGGATTATAGTAGGTTCTTATTAGATCCTCGTGTACTATGTGGATTATAGTCCTCGTGTACTATGAGGATTATAGTCCTCGTGTTTTGCAATATGAATAAATACAGATTAATTTATAAGGTAGAACTGTTTGTTTTTTCTCTTCTGTTACAGGATTTCGTAGTAATAATTCTATCATCTGTTATTTTTGGGTCTTGTTGAAACCTTGTAAATTGGGTTGGAAACAGGTTATTTGTAAGTTGGATTTCATGAGTTTAGTTTCTGTTTTAAATAAAGTTTGTTTTGATAATTATTTTTAGTGGTTGTTATTTTTATTCTTCATTTTTTTCAAAATTTCAATTATCTTGTTAAATGGGTTTTGGAGGTTAGTTGTAGTTGGAATGTTTTAAATTGGGATTCTCCATTCCCTAATCAATATTCTCAGTTCCTTCACTTTCTTCAAAATGATATTGCCTAATGATTGTTATTATTTCTTTAGTTGTATATAATTTCTTTATTTTTTGTTTTCTCTTGGTTCTTCGTGGTGAATGGTAACCCTCCTTGGATTTTCCTCTTTTTGATGTTAGTGATAATTGTTACTATATGGAAATCCTTATGTAATATGTTTTTTATAATTCTTTATTATTGTATATAAATATGTGTTTATTTTACCTCATATTTACAACAAAAACTTTTTGAACAAAAAAGAAAGGATAAGAATGTAGTTGTGTAGTATGGTGTTGATGTTTGGAAGTTATAGAGAATAATTAATTTCCAAACATTTACATCACAATAATGGTAACAAAAAGAAGATAAAGCAAATTCATGTCTTGTTGTATCGGAGGGCATGGCATGCTATCATCACTGGTCATGTAAAAATATTTTACCACATACACTATAGTTTATAGATGGCTACTTGATTCTTGCAATTAAAAAAGAGCATTGTCTTAACTACTTATTTTGTTTCACAGTTCTAAACTTCAATTTTGGTGGAAAGCATCTTGTTGTTCCATTTCATGAATTTGAGTCTAGATAGGTGATTTAGTCATGAGAATGTTAAATAAGGCCATGGTAGGACGTTTTGTAATGTTTTATGGTCTTGTGAGTCTTGGTAGGCTCATGGTTTAAAAGTTGCTAAGTTTGCAAAACATGTAATTGTGAGAAGGCCAACGGTCATTAGCTTCAAAAGGTTGTTATAGGAAGTTGAAGCAGTTATTTAGGTGTGGGAAGTGTTTAAATAGGTGAATTTCATCAATGTAAGTTGTTGTTGAAGAACTTGAAGGGGAAAAATCAATAAAAGATCAATATTTTCTATTATTTCTATGTAATTTCCTCAAACCCAACCTATGTATGGTTTCGTATAGGTTGTTGTTCTTCTGAAATGTGTGTGAATTGATACATATAGATGTTGGCATCACCTTAACGTTTATTTGGGTGTTTTATATTGAATTTCAAGCATTTGGAGGATTGATTTCTACAAGAGGCTAAAGAAATAGGGGTTTAGTGTTTTGAAGGTTAAAATGGATTGATAGGCTATTCCACCTTTATGTACCAGTTTTTTCTCAATGGAATGGGCCTGACTAATTTAGGAGTAGGTGTAGGATTTACAATTTAGGTTTGCAAAATATCTTGTGTCAGTTTCTCCATGCTGTCATGGTGAAAAGTCAAAATTTGAGCCTTGTAAACAAGGCTAAAGAGGGTGAATTGAAGAAGTGGGTTGTGAACTTGATAGAACCTCATGAAATCTATGATAATAGGTGTATTTAGATGTGTTTTGAAGGTATGAGAGGTTAGAAGAGGTCAAATGTGTGAATGGGTATGCAACCCTAGTTGATTATGGGTGAAAACAAGTGAATTTGAGTGAGTTAAACAAGGAAGTGTGTGTAATACTTGGAGGCATTATATTTGGAGGATGGAATAAGCTTGTGTAGGAAAATTAACACCTATTGAAAGTGATTTTAAGGTTGTGTGAATTCTAGGAATGTGATTTTCGATAAGCCCTAGCCAATTGTGAAGAAAATGAGGGTTTTGTGGAAATAGGTCTTAGTGAGTGGGTTTGGACCTAAAATTTGGAGAATTTGGTGTTTTGTATGCTTTATTTACTACCAAGTAAGGTCTTGGGTTGGATACAAGTTTTGAGGTGTGTCTCTTTGCAAAAGAGGTTGAATTAAAGGCTTGTTTAGTGTGGAAAGCAAGTTTTGAGATAGTTGTTCCAAAGGAGTCCTAAGAGGGATTGAGATATGTGGAAAAAGGCCTAAATGGGTGCCTATATTGATGTTTTTTTGTAGATCTTGTTTGGATAATTTGGAAGATATGTCCAAAAAGGTAGGCTTGCTAGCCTACTTGGAAGACTAGGTGGAAATTTGAAACTAAGCCTAGAATTGAGTTTTAGAGTGGTAAAGTATATTGAAATCCCTTGTATGGTGAATGTGAGTTTTTTTCATCCTGTCATTGCATCAAGTGGTATCAGAGCCTAGCTATTGGATCCCCGAAGGTGATTGGTTGAAGGTTAGACAACATGGCAAAGGAGATTAGTGAAGTAACACAGAGGAATGCACTTTTCAAGACTACCTGCAAGTATCAAGGTAAGGTATGTACTGCGATGGTAGATTTAGGTAGCCTAGATAATTTGGTGTCTCGGGAAATGGTTGATAAGTTGCAATTAGTAAGAATTCTTTATGAATCACCTTTATGTTGTTTCTTGGTTAAATGGGGAGCGTACTTTGTTGGTCAAGGAACAAACTTGGGTTGAGTTTCATATTGGTGCATATAAAGATAAAATTTTGTGTGATGTTGTGCCTATGAGAATTTGTCATATATTATTGGGAATTCCATGGATATATGAAAGGTTTTCTCTATATGATGGAAGGCGTAATAGCTACAAGATTAGGAAGGATGGAGATACTTTTAATTTGACTCCTTTAGTGAAGAGGATAGGAGACAGTGCAGGGTAGCAAGAATACTAATGCAGGGCAGAAGAGAGTCTATGAGGCATGAGAAAAATAATTACAGTGAAAGTGCAACCATTGCAAAGAGAGGAATGTTGGGGTAGTCAATATTGACAAAGATGCAATGTTAAAGAGAAAAGTGGATGGTGAGTTAGTGATGAGATCTGAAAAGGAAAGACCAAGAAAGAATCCTTTATGAAGAATCAAGACAAGTCGAGAAATCATGATGGGAACAAAGGAGAGATGGAGTTTTGTCAAGGAAAGCTAGAGAAGTTGTCAGATAGTCAAGCACCATTAGGACAATGAAGAGCATGTCTGACATGATAGAGTTTGATGAAAAGATTTGTGAGAAGAAGAATCTTGGGACAAAGATCCTAAAATGAAGAAGAGATGTGATGAATGTAAGAGAGTTGCCTAGGGAAAGGCAAGAAAGGTTTGATGAGGTCACAAAAGGAGAAGAATATTGTCCACTAATTGGACAAGGGAACAAGGTGCAACAGATGTCTGATAATAAAGAAGATGGAAAGCAACAAGTGTCTGATAGTAAAAGTGTTGGAAGACCTAATGGAAAAGAGGTCTTAGATGTAAAAATATTGAAGGTTGAGATGACGAGTAAAGATAAAGTGAATGGAAAAATTGTGGAAAGCCATGTAGGGCTTGTAAAGAGTGAAAAGATCAATGTGGGGACAATATGGTGTCCCTTGAAGGTGGACAAGAATGAGGAGCAGCCAAGCACTGCAAAAATAGAGGTTTGTATGTTTGCAAATATGGTGATGAGAAAGGTAGAAAGTCAGAGAATGAGAGATGAATAAAGTCAGAAAAGATGGCAAGAGAAAGAGTATAAGACAGTGAAGGTAGAAGAGTAGAAATATGAGAGCATGGAATTTAAAAGGAAAGGTGTGGATAGTCAAGAAAAGAAGATGAGAGGCAAGGTACATTGTCCATTGGTGGGATGAGAAGTTGATGAAACTAGGAATACAGAGATGGCAAGAGTAGAGATTCAAAATTCAGACAAGATGATGGAGAAGACAATAAGCTAAGGAGAATGCAATAGGACAATGAAAGAATATGTGAAAAAGTTTATAGAGGATGAAGAAGTTGTAGTCACCCCAAGAGGTGAAGTTGTAAGAGAAAAGTGTTTGTAGAGGGTCTCAATGATGTAAGAGAGTCCCAATGATGAGATGTTGACAAAGATTGGCTAAGAGTAGGCTAAGAAGAAAGTGTTAGAAAAGTCTCCAAATGAAGTGGAGAAGAATGATGTTGTTGAGGTTAGGACATAGAGTTGTCCTTGGAAGATAAGATCAGTTGTGGGGCAGTTGAATTTTGCCATGAAAGTGGTTCCAAGCATAGAGAACCTGAGAAGAGTTGTGAAAGGAAAGGGTAAGAGGTAGAAAATGAAGGGATTCATTTGCTACTTCATTGTTTTGATGATCCTGATGATGGGAGTCACGCCAAGATTTAAGATGAAAGGTGAAGGAAAAAGTGTGGATTATTTTGCAAAGAATGGAGTTGGAGAATAGAGTAAGAGTAGATGGATGAAGCTAGTGAAGACAAATCAAAGCATGACCCGATGCAGGTCCAAAAAGGAAATACAAGAGAAGGGTTGTTAAGCATGGACAAATCTAATACAAAGGTAAAGATGAAGCCATTGCAAGAACAAGAAGGAGCATCAAGAGTTGAAGAACAAATATTTATTGTAGATTCAAAGAAAGAAGGCTTCTAAAGGACTTGGAAGAAATCTTAAGGCTGGGAGAATGGTGCAGGGCACCTTGTTCTATTTCATGAATTTGAGTCTAGATAGGTGATTTAGTCATGAGAATTCTAAATAAGGCCATGATAGGCCATTTTGTAATGCTTTATGGTCTTGTGAGTCTTGGTAGGGTCATGCTTTAAAAGTTGCTAAGTTTGCAAAAAGTTGTCATGAAAAATGTTGTAAAGTTGCAAAAAGTGTAATTGTGATAAGGCAAACGGTCATTGGATTCAAAAGGTTGTTATAGGAAGTTGAAGTAGTTAGTTAGGTGTGAGAAGTGTTTAACTAGGTGAAGTTCATCAATGTAAGTTGTTGTTGAAGAATTTGAAGGGGAAAAATCAATAAAAAATCACTATTTTTTGTTATTTTTGTGTAATTTCCTCAAACCCAACCTGTGTAACGTTTCATCTAGGTTGTTCTTCTGAAATGTATTTGAATTGATAGATAAAGATTTTGGAATCACCTTAAAGTTTATTTGAATGTTTTATATTGAATTTCAAGCATTTGGACGACTGATTTCTACAAGCGGCCAGAGAAACAGGGGTTTAGTGTTTTGAAGGTTAAAATGGATTGATAGGCCATTCCACCTTTCATTACCAGTTGTTTCTCAATGGAATGGACCTGAATAATTTAGGAGTAGGTGTAGGAATTACAAATTAGGTTTTGAAAATTTCTTGTGTGAATTTCTCCATGCTACCCTGGTGAAAACTCAGAATTTGAGCCTTTTGAACAAGGCTAGAGAGGGTGAATTGAAGAAGTTGATTGAGGACTTGATATAACCTCATGAAATCTATGAGAATAGGTGTATTTGGATGTTTTTTTAAGGTTTGAGAGGTCAAAAGAGGTCAAATGTGTGAATGGGCATGAAAGCTTAGTTGATTATGAGTGAAAACAAGTGAATTTGAGTGAGTTAAAGAAGGAAGTGTGAGTGATACTTGAAGGAAACATATTTGGAGAATGAAATAAGTTTTTACAAGCATATTAAGGCCTTTTGAAAGTGATTTTAAGGTTGTGTGAAGTCTAGGCATGTGATTTTCAATAAGCCTTAGCCAATTGTGAAGAAAATAAGGGTTTTGTGGAAATAGGTCTTAGTGAGTGTGTTTGGACCTAAAAGTTGGATAATCTAGTGTTTTGTAGGCTAGTTGTTGACTGTCACATAATTTATTGGGTTGAATGCAAGTTTTGAGGTATGTCTCTTTGTAAAAGAGGTCTAATTCAAGGCTAGTTCAACGTGGAAAGAAAGTTTTGAGATAGTTGTTCCAAAGGAGTCCTAAGAGGGACTTAGATATGTGGAAGAATGCCTAAATGGGTTCCTATATTTATGCTTTTTTGTAGAGCTTGTTTGGAGAATTTGGAAGTGTGATAGGGCGAAATTGGTTGTTAGAAAATAAGATGCAAACACAAGAGAGCAAATAACAACTAAAGACACCCTACACCTCAAGATTGGCCTAGTTGCATTCAAAACAAAGCAAAAGATAGTAAAAGATTAGATATACCTTGTCTTGAATCGATCCTTTGGTTGGCCCTTTGATTGTAGATGGAATGTATGCTCCTTGATGGCAAAGATGTGAGATGTGAGATGCAAATGATGCTTGAACAAAAATGGATGAAAATGGCTAAGTGTAGATTGAGAAATAAAATTGCAAGATTTTTGCTAGCAAAATGATCTCCCCCCAAATGAGAGAAAAGAGGGGGTATTTATAGAGATTTTGGAAATCTCTAGGGAAATGGATGGCCAAGATTGAGCCATCAATGATCAAGATGTAGGGCCAAGGTGAGTTGAGAGCTCACAAGCCCCCACATCTTGACATGTGGCATGTGATATAGCCCTAAAAGGTGAAGTGGACATGAGGTGGAAGGATAGTACATGACATGGAGGGGGGTACAAAGTACCTTGGGATTGGACAAGATCTCCTCATAAAGGAGGTGTTTGTCCCTATGTGGGTGAGAGGACATGTGAGGAATTAAAATTCCTCAAATATCCTCATAGGGAGAGGGGAAAGAATAAAGAATAAAGAGAGGACATGTGGGAAGAAGTGAAGGAATTAAAAATTCCTTTTGAGTGCATTGGGGGATTAAAAAGTGAATTAAAAATTCACATGGGGAAGTGGAGTGCCTTGCCCAAAAGGAGAAATTTTAATAAGGTTGACTTAAGGACACATGCCATAAATGGGAAGAGGATTAGGTTGGTCTAACCATATGATTAAGGTTGTGCAAGTACTTAATTAGATGGACTAATGACTTATTAGAAGCAAGTGGGAGATTATGGAGGATGTGACAATGAGAGAGAAAAGAGGAATTAAAAAATGAATTTAAATTCCAAAAAGGTAATATGACTAAATTAAATAAAATGGTGTATTTATTTAATTTAGAGGAGAAAGAGGGGTAAATTATTTATTAAATCAAATACTTTATGAACCCTATGTAAGATGCAAGGTATTAATTAAACAAATGATTTAATTAATATTAACAGAGGGGATAAGCAACTGGATGAATAAGGAGACGTCTTTGATCATATGGAAGTGGTCAAATTAGATGTCTACATTTTTCCCTTCTTCGAAATACTACTAAGGTAATAGGGTTTTGAAGAAAAACAGAATGCATATGACTCTATAGAGGAAGAGATCATAAAAGAGATGCCCAAGCATGGTGGAAATGTGTGAGCTGCTCCAAACAGAGGGAATGTGGAGAGGATGCCCCCGTCCAGCGAAGGTAGGCTTAAAGTGACGGGTTGGGAGAGAATGGTAGGGTATGCCCCCTCGAGAAGGTGGACGGGGGAGGAAAAAGGGGTCCCGGTCAACTTCTCGAAAGTAAGGAGTGGTATATGTTGTTAGAAAGAGCATTAAAAAATGAGAAGAATGGTGTGGGTATGGAGTCAATTAGGTAAATGGTGTGCGAAGGGCGGCCCTGGGAAGAAAGAGGCTGGATGAATTAGTTGGAGGAATTTGTGGTAAATAAAAAGAAAAAAAGACCTTTTATTTGAAAAAGGCAAATAAGAGGGAAAAAGGGAATAAAGGTAATTGGAGAATTACCTTTAATCATTGTGACAACTAGCAAATGTGGAGAAGAGAGGAAGAAGAGGAGGCGAGAGAGATCGGGCACGATGTCGGAGTACTATAGTGACATCATTCATCGGGCGGACGAGAGGCAGATATTCTTCACCCACCGTGCCGTACCACGCCAAGTTAGCCGTAAACTTAACTTTGTGATTTTGAGTCATTTATGTAATCGTTTTGGAAAAAAAAAACATGGGTTTTGTCCCGGAGGGTGGGAAAAAAAAGGGTAGGAGGTGGATATTTAATATTTTTGTATTTTTTGGAATCCACGCAGGGGGAACAAGCCAGCGGCCGCCCATGTGGACGGGTCTGCCACCGCGGGCGGACAGGTTCGCCACCGCGGGGGTGGGTCCACCACCACGGGCGGACGGGTCCACCACCGTGGAGGCGGGTCCGCCGCCGCGAGGGTAGGTCTGCCAGCGCGGGGGCGGGTCCGCCACCAAGGGTAGATCCGCCACTGCGGGGGCGGGTCCGCCGCCGCGAGAGCGGGTCCGCCACTAGGGGCAAGTCCGCCACCAAGGGCAGGTCTGCCACCATAGGGGCAGGTCTGCCGTGAGGGGCAGGTCTACCGACCGGGCGGGATTGCCGACGGGGGAGGGAGGGGAGAGGACGATAGAGGGGCGGCAAAAAAGGTATAGATGGGAAACCCGAGAATGACCAAGGGGAATTTTGGAAATGATAAAATGAATTGTGTGCATGTAGAAAACGGGCATTTTGCGGATGCGAGAGAGATGATCAGAGGTGTTGAGGAGATGCATTGCGAGGATGAACGAGGAGGACCACCAGAGATTAGCAGAGGTAAGACTACTTCATATGATAGCATATCTGACGGTTAAGGCCCATGGGGCCATGCTGACAACATTGATAAAGTGGTGGAATTCGGCGATGTCAACCTTTCACTTACTAACAGGGGAGATGACGGTGACACTGGAGGATGTATGGCGGTTCCTGAGGCTCTCTATATCAGGGATCCCGATTAGCGAGTGTTGGTCAGAGGGGGAGGCACTGGACGAGTCTCTGCAGGTAATGTTTAGAGATGACGAGCTACCTATGCAGTGACAGTAGCTAGATGTAGACAGGTTACTGTCATGCAGGGTACCGGTACTATCACTGTACCTGGCAGGGTTGATTAGTGGTATACTTCTGCCAAACCAAAGTGGTCAGTTTCTTCACATGAGGATGGTCGAGGTGATTCGTCATATCATCGAGGGCCGAGAGGGACAGTTTGCATGGGGGACTTGCATGTTAGCATAGTTGTATCGAGACATGCACATGATTTGTTACCAGCAGCAGTTGAGTGTGACACACATCACACTACTACAGGTGTGGGCCTGGGAGCATATCCGCGTGACTAGACCGATTATAGTGAGAGTTGGTGAGCATGATGATAGGGAGGCCATAGCATGGTGGTGGGGAGCAAAGGCAGGGGCTATACTGTGATACCGAGAGATGCAGGAGGTAGACATGTGGAAGAGGCAGTTTGATGAAGTGCGAGCAGTGGATATAGTGTGGAGGCCATACATGATGTGGCGATTCAGGGGGTGGTCAAGGGAAGAGTTGCACAGTGGTTACTTCTTTACGCGATGTTACATGATTGGGAGCAGGCCACGAGTAGTGGAGTTGCATTGACTGGATCGGGTGATGAGGCAGTTTGGAGTGAGACAGGATATTCCAGCAGGCCGAGTGACATTTCGACGACTAACGCGAGAGCGGTCATGGGGAGCAGTGTTAGATCTGCGCAGCATGTGGGGTGATATTAAGGGACTAGTGTTTAGGGCCTATCCTGATAGGCGAGAGGGGCTGCGAGACGTAGGGATGATAGGGAGGTATGATGAGTGGTTCAGATGACACCCGCCTGAGTAGATTACACTAGCGATGTCGATTGAGGAGGCACGAGGATTTGGGTCAAAGGATAAGAGGCGATTGCGGGCATTTAGTCTGCAAAGACCACCGAGAGGATGTAGAGGAGAACGAGGGGCACAAGAGCAGGTGATAGGAGGTTGGAGGAGGGAGAGGAGACAGATGGAGCCAGAGCAGGACAGTCACAGCAGGGAGCCCCCAGGGTGATAGAGGTGGATGAGATGGAGCTATCAGCAGAGAGTGAGGGGTACCATCTGTGAGAGATGGAGGTTGATTCAGATATGCATGATGTAACACCGCTAGGAGTAGCACCACCCAGAGGGGAGGATCCATGGGTGGTACTGAGAGAGATAGTGGAGAGACTGTGATGGAGCGAGTAGCGAGTGTGGGAGATAGAGGCAGAGCGGATCAGAGTATAGGCGGAGAGGGATGAGTGGTGATATGATTTTCTCAAGGTGAGAGAGACTACATGGAGCTGGTCAGGCTAGTATCAGAGCAGGAGAGGAGATTGGTGAGAGAGAAATATGAGAGCCGCGATGAGGCTGTGGATCTACGGGCTGAGGTGCAGAGTCAGATGATGTAGATGGAGGGATTTGGTTTGGTGGGAGAGTGGGTGACGCAACAAGTTGTTAGCATGGAGACAAGGGGTGCAAAGGATGCAGAGAGTGTGTAAAGGGAGCTAGATGAGCTTAGGGATAGGGTGTGCATAGTGGAGGTAGAGAGAGATGCGGCACAGGCATAGTTGGAGGTGTTGGAGGCAGGGAGGGATGTGTTACAGGTGCAGGTCCAGGTAGCATAGAGTGAGAGGCAGATGGCCGAGACAGAGGTACAGTGACATCGCAAGCATCTAGCTTACAATGAGAGCGAGATGAGGCTAAGCTGAGATTGTATGCCTTGCAGAGAGACAGAGATGCAGCGGTGGCATGGGGACAGGCTGCACAGAGAGAGAGGGATGTCGTAGAGTTGTGGATGCAGACATTACAGAGCGAGAGGGATGCAGCACGGGCTCAGTTGCAGAGGGGGCTAGTTGAGGGGGAGGGCCAGGGGAAAATGTTTAGGAGCTACACACGTAGATACAGGTGTTGCAGGCGGAGAGGGATAGGGGCACAGAGCAGATACAACAGTTGATACTAGCTCAAGAGGCCTGGGTACAGGAGCGACGGGCTATCAGTACATATCGAGATCGGTATGGGCATGAGCGTATAGCCGCGAGACAGATAGCTAGGCAGAGGGATGAATTCATGTAGCAGGCGAGCTATTAGAGGGGTATATATGAGCAGGTCATTCTGGATCCAACGCAGTGCACGACGTGCTACGTTAGTTAGGCCCTACAGCCACTAGGGCCGTCCCAGTCATTAGGGACACGCACCAGGGGATTTAGTGACTATCGGAAGACTCCATCTCCATATGGCGGTTACCAGGGGACTCTAGTGCACAGAGGGCCAGTACCTAAGTCTCCGCAGAGATCAGATGTGGGCAGCTCACAATAGAGTGGGAAAATGCAGCAGGCAGGACATTGATTGTTTTTTGGCAGATACAGGATGGATGTTTTGTTCATGTTGCCAGAGAGCAGAGGTGATCGACATCTCTGGATTTTGTATTTTATTTGGCGATATGTGATGGAGATGCATTGTATTATAATAGGATGTTTATTATTTTGATTATGAGAGGGCCTTTATTGACACTAGGCATGATGTTTCTTGCATGCAGCTATATGGGATGATTTATGATGTGGTTTCATATGTATACACATGTTTACATGGGTGGATGATTTATGCATTATGATTATGAGTTATGGATGTATATGTTCATGATTAAATATTTTTTTATGATTATGATTTATGGATGCATATGTATGTCATTATGATTATGATAATGGATGCACATGTTCATGTGGATGGATGATTTATGTATGTTTTAATGATTTATGATTTATGAATGCACATGCTCATGTGGATGGGTGATTATGTAAATATTTTTATAATTTATGATTTATGGATGCATATGTTCATGTGGATGGATGATTTATGTATGTTTTATGATTATGATTGATGGATGCATATGTTCGTCATTATGATTATGATGATGGATGCACATTTGTTTATGTAAATGGATAATTATGTAGGCTTTATGCTTTATGATTTATGATTTATGGGTACATATGTTCATATGGAATATGAATGATTAAAATGTTTATAAAATACCTAAGTGTCAATAAAGACCATCAGGAGAATGTGGATAGGCATATGGGGGAGTGCATTTGCCAAAAAACTATTAATATCCTGAGAGGAAGAGGACTCTAGAGGAAAGAGAACGGGAGTACTTGCACAACCGAAATCATAAGTCATGATGATGCTCATGATAAATGAAGGGTACATATGAAGTGATGAAAATGTAGTGAAAATATGATTTTTTCATCCTTAGAGCATTGATTTTTACTATAGCGTTGAATATCAAGTACCTTGATATGGAAGATCAAGGCAAATGAGTATTTTATGCATGAAACAAACACAACCAACAAGAAGGTTATCCCCAACACCCCGAAGTCGCGATGACCTCAGTCGGGCTTAGTGTTGAGATAAGGTCTACAAACACACAAAGTTGTCCCAGTGTAACACAAGACCTTAGAGATCTTGGTGGGTCTTACGAGGGACAACCGAGAAGACAGCAGTCAAAACAAACGATCAAAGTATGCCCCCACATTAGCAAGTCAAGGTATGCCATGGTATGGTAGATCAAGGTGACCCTAACAGGTGATGGGAAAGAACCCAAATGATAAACAAAATTAAAAAGCATCAAGAGATCACAGTCAAGACTATAGGTCCTTTGCCATAGGATCAAGGTGATGGATGGGATTGGCGAGGTTTGCTAGGAAGGATTCATCCTGTTGAGACCAAAGATGGATGCTAAACTATAATGACTCAGTTGACGCGGGATGTTATTCATGGACTAGATCTTGTAACACGAGGGAATTTTATTTATTAAGAACCAGTTAAATGTGGGCATAACTTGATAACGAAGCACAAAAACTGACACACCCTACAAACCTAGGGGCTCAAGGGCCGATCATAGATTAGCCTTGCCTACGTGAAAGTGCAGAGCCCTTGTAGTTCCAAAAAAGACCATGGATAAAGCGAAAAGAAGACAATGGTGACCGATGATGATGGAAAAATACCCCGGGGGTGAGTCAAATGATCAACCTTGCCTATGTGACAGCGCAGGGGCAACGTAGTTCGACTGACGGATGCGACAGGATGGGATTTAGATGAAGACCGACACAACGGATGATCCTAGGTGGTGACACAGAAGGAGATAAGCTCAGATTAGGATGAGAACTCAGGATGGGGACAACCAACGTACATTTTCCAATGCTCAACCAAGATATGTACCGAGTGGCCAAGGATGGGACGGGTGAGGACAATAGTGCGGATGAAAGCATAAAATAACTAGGAGGTCAGGTAGATAATGATTAATCCCTCTATGAATGATGCCTGTTACCAGGTTTTCACCATCCATACTAATCCAAGGCGCCACCAAGAGGTGGCTTTCACCATAGGATGAACTTATTTCTCTTTACTATTTTTGATTGATTTTTTTTTATTTTTTTGACCTTTTTTGACTTTTTGACTAGGTGGGGTTACTGAGCAGATTTAGGTGTAGAAATTTTTTAGATGCATGATATTGATGGGTTCGTCAAGGGGTTCTCCTTCAAGAGTAGTCAACCTATATGCCCCAGATCCATATTTGGCGGCTATGATATAGGGTCCCAACCAATTTGCTTCAAATTTTCCTTTCTTGTCTCGGTCTTGCTGAGTGCATTGGTTCTCCTTAAGAACAAGCTCGCCAACCTGGAATTGTCAAGGACAAACCTTCTTATTGTAATTATGTTTGAGGCGATTTTGGTATGCTTGCAAATGATCATAGGCTTTTCTTCTTCATTCATCCAGTAATTCCAGCTGTACAACCCATGCAACTCGAGCATCTTCTTCGCTGATAAGATTCTTCAGAGAAATCCTCAGTGATGGAAGCTCAATTTCAATTGGCAAGACGGCTTCAGTGCCATATACTAAAGAATAGGGGTGGCACCTATTGAGGTGCGGATGGATGTGCAATATGCCCAGAGGGCAGGATGAATATAAAGGTGCCAATCTCGTCCAGTGTTATTGACAACTTTTTTGAGGATACGGGTAAGGGTCTTGTTGGTTGCTTCTTCCTGACCATTACCCTGGGGGTAATAAGGCATTGACCAACAGTGCTGGATATGAAAGGTGTTGCAGAGGTGTTTCATGGCTTGGTTTTTGAAGGGTTTTCTGTTATCAGAGAGGATGGTGGATGGGATACCATATCTGCAGAGAATATGGTATAGGATGAATTTGGAAATCTGAGTACCAGTGATTTGTGAAAGGGGCATTGCTTCCACCCACTTGGTGAAGTACTCAGTGGCGGTAATTATGAATGTATGGCCATCGGATGATGGTGGGTAAATCTTGCCAATCAAATCGAAACCCCATTGAGAAAATAGCCATGGTGCCAGGAGGGGCTAAAGATCTTGTGCTGGGGCGTGAATCAAATCTGCATGTTGTTGGCATGGAAGGAACTTCTTCACAAACTCACAAGCATCGTGTTCCAATGTAAGCCAATAATATCTAGCTTGTAGGATCCTTTTGGCTAGAGCCATACCATTTGAATGAGCTCCACAAACACCACCATGTACTTCCGTTAGTGTAGCATGGGCTTCAGTCTCATTCAGACATCTAAGGAGGATTCCATCATACCGTGATGATAAAGCATATCACCGACAATAATGTATCGAGAAGAATGATGGATGAAGGATTTACATTGATTACGTGTAAGATCCGGGGGTATAATATTATCATGAAGGTAGGTGTAGATGTCTTGGTACCATGGGGAAGTGGGACCCACAATGTCGCACACCATGTCAGTCTCAGGGATATCATATGTTGGGATTAAAAGTTGTTCCACAAGGAACTCACATTCTGTTCGGTCTTTAGGCATGTCAATCAGGGAACCAATAGTGGCCATTGCATCAGCTACTTTATTTCATACCCTAGGAATTTGTTCAAATTGTATAGAGGTGAAATATTTCTTAAAATCATCCACCATGTGCTTGTAGGGTAATAGCTTATCATCTTTGGTTAGGAACTCATCATTAACCTATCTAATGACTAGCAAAGAATCACTAAAG
The DNA here is from genome assembly GCA_007258455.2 of Sequoia sempervirens. Classification (NCBI taxonomy): domain Eukaryota; kingdom Viridiplantae; phylum Streptophyta; class Pinopsida; order Cupressales; family Cupressaceae; genus Sequoia; species Sequoia sempervirens. Next base: position 274,241,063 of record VDFB02281492.1, on the reverse strand, counting down.
ACTTTCAAATGAGTTATGTGCCACTGTTTTGCAATTCTGAGGCCGGTGAGGAGAGCTTTGTATTCTGCTATATTGTTGGTACATGGGAATGCTATCCTAAATGATTTTGGAATGTAGTCACCTTGAGGGGTAACTAATAAAATTCCTACGCTTGATCCATTATGCGTGTATGAGCCATCAAAATATAATGTCCAAGCTGGTGCTTCTATGACTGTGTAGACTTCTTCATCTGGAAATTCAGTGTCCAGAGGGTAAGCATCTACTAATGGTGCCTTGGCCAATTGATCAGCTATGACCTATCCCTTTATGGCTTTTCATTCCACATACTCTATGTCAAATTCACTTAGGAGCATGACCCACTTGGCCATGCGGCCAGTCAGAGTGGTTCTAGATAACAAATACTTCAATGGATCGATTTTGGCAATTAATTTAACCGGATGGCTGAGCATGTAATGTTGAAATTTCTGTGTGCTGAAGATGAGTGTAAGGCAGTATTTTTCCATGGGGGAGTAGTTTAATTCATAGCTGACCAATGTCTAACTGATGTAGTAGATCGCCCTCTCTTTCGATGATTCATCATGTTGTGCAAACAATGCCCCTAGTGCTACTAAAGTGGCAGAGATGTAAAGCAGGAGGGGTTTGCCTGGAATAGGTGGCATCAAGATGGGTGGATGAGCTAAATATTCCCTAATTTTATCAAAACCCATCTGACACTACTAGTTCCATCGGAAGGTGGAATCTTTCTTTAGAAAGTGAGTGAATGGCTTACACTTATCTACTAGCTGTGCTATGAATCGACGGATGGACTGCATCTTCCCCTAGAGGCTTCTTAACTGTTTCAGATTGCGCAGAGGTGGCATGTCCAGGATAGCCTTTACCTTGGTAGGATCAACCTCAATGCCCCTATGAGAGACTATGAAACCCAACAACTTTCCTGACGTGACCCCAAAGACACACTTTTTTGGATTTAGCCACAACTTGTAATGCTCTAACCGCTTAAATATATTTTTCAGGATGGTAGGATGTTCTATTCGTATTCTGGATTTCCCTAATAGGTCGTCGACATAATCCTCCATGATGATATGTATGAGGTTATGAAAGATGACCGTCATTGCCCTCTCATATGTTGCCCCTGCATTTTTGAGACCAAAGGGCATAGCATTGTAAGAAAAAGTGCCCCAAGGTGTTGTGAAGATAGTCTTGTGTTGGCCCTCAGGTGCGATTTGAATCTGATTGTAACCAGAGAAGCAATCCATAAGGGATAACATCTCATGTCCTACTGTCAGGTCGACCAACATGTCAATGTTAGGCAAAGGGAAGTCATCTTTTGGGAAAACTTTGTTAAGATCCCTGAAGTTTGTGCAGACCTAAATGTCTCCATTTGGTTTGGCAACTGGTACTATATTGGAGATCCACTTAGAGTAGTCAATCGGTCTGATAAAACCTGCCTCTAGTAACTTCTCCAATTCCTTCTTGACTAATAATGCAACCTGTGGATGCATCTTGTAGAGCTTCTGTTTGATAGGCTTGATGTTTGGGCGAACATCCAAATGATGAACCACTAAGGCGGGATCTAAGCCTGGCATGTCTGAGTATGACCAAGAAAATTTAATTATCCCCTCTTGGAGTAGCTGCATGATGACCGGATACTCTTGTTCTGAGAGTGACTTAGCTACATAGGTGGTTTTAGGATTTTCAGCAGTACCCAGATTAACTTCTTGAGTCTCTTCAATTAGAATAGATGATCAGGCAGATAACTGAGTTCCCACAAGGGGAAGATGAACATCTCCATCTTCCAGCACCTCTGCGAGGTTTTCACCATTAGATGCATCCTTTATTTTTACTTTTTCAAGGTCAGGAAGTGCCTCAGGGAGGTTTTCATTAGATGACCGCTTTTTACTTTGCTTATTCTTATTTTTGCGACTAGAGTGTTCATCCTCCCCCAATCCCATAAGGTTGACATATGTATCCATAGACATACTAATAGGTGTGCTATTACATAGGTCCCAATCAATAAGCTCAGGGTGACAAAGAGATAGGCTAATGGTGCAGACGGATAGGAATTCGAACATGGATGATAAGTCAGTGTGATCGGTGTCATCGTATGCACATATGATGGATTCCTCCTCGGGTATGTCTTCCAATGAGCCATCATCCACGGTGATACTATTGGAGGTATTAGACAATGTTGCAGGGCTTTTCTATTTTCTATCATACCCAATGCCTATGTTTTTTGGTAGCTTTGGTGTATCAATAGGTTGCAACTGCCCTTGTTCCTCTTTACCTAGGCCCTTGCCTTGGTAGTTCTATTTTTCTGCAAACTTAGCTAACCACGGATATGCTTCCTGAAAATATTCCTTTAGAGGAGGATCCGACTGGGGTTCTTCTCGGTAGACCCATTGGCTTATGTCCTCTTCTGGTGCATCTATCTTGACACTTGGGGATCTGAAAGTGGTGGTAGGGATGTTTTTACCACTGAAGGTGATAGTCTTGTCTTCCTTTTGTGTAGCATGCGAAGGTTGACCATACTCATGTGGTGACAGTGTCATGGTTGCTACATTGAGAGCTATATGCATTTCCTATTCACCACACCCTTTGTCAATGATCTGGACTTTAGTAACTGTAGGATCAGGGGTGGAATATGGAGTGGTTATCGTGACAAAGGGTGGATTAGCAGATGATGACTAGGATGCCCCCATTTCAACCCCGGGATAATAATGTAAATAGGGAAATGACTCTTCTAAAGCACGACAATATTCAAATGGTTGGGGATCAGCATAGATGGTGACTTCTTGTCCGTTGATTGGGAATTTTAGGCACTGATGGTATGTGGAGGGGACGGCTTGCATAGCATGGAGCCATGGACAGCCAAGGAGGAGATTATATGGCAAGTCCAGATCAACGACATGACAGGTAATGTATTGAACCATAGGTCCCACTTGGATAGGAAGATTGATAATCCCTTCTGAATTCCTTTTTGCATTATCATAGGCCTTGATCGTGATGATCTGATTACTAAAATCTGCTTGAGTATACCCCACCTGTTTTATGAATTTTAGAGTACATAAATTGAGGGTAGAGTCATTATCTACCAGGATTCTTTTTATTTTATGATGAGCAACCACAACTTCAATATGTAAGGGGCGATTATGATTGACATCGATGTTTGGCATATCGTTTTGGCTGAAGTGCAGTTGATGAGATAAAGCTAGGTGTCCTACCAAAGCTTGGAATTGTGTAGGATCAATGTCATTAGGTACATGGGTTTCCTATAGGGCTCTGTTGAGGATTTCTTGATGCACAGGGGAAGACTTAAGTAAATCCAAAATGGAGATATGTGCAGGGGTCTTTCCTAAGTGATCAAGGATGTTGTACTGAGAGCTTATAGGAGTTGATTGGGTGAGTGCAGGGGCCTCAGGGACAGTGATGCGGGCTTGTCATGTAGTAACAACACACTGAGGGTCTTTGGCTTTGACATGTATCATGGATACACGAGGTTCTACCTGCTTAATGTAATGAATAATACCCTCGTAATTGAGGGGTACACTCTTATAACTCACGTTATTTGTGTTGTTGCTTTGAGGATTACTGTTGGAGGTGCTTGGGCCTTGATTATGGTTTGGAAAGGCATTTTGAAATATCTGTAATTGAGCATTGGATGATGAAGCCTGACTGGGGTCAACCTTGATATCACCTCGATCTATGAGATCTTGGATGTAGTTTTTCAGACCCTGACACTTATTCAAAGAGTGTCCTTTGATTTTATGGAACTCGCAATATTCATTTTCCCTAAACCATGCAAGCTTAGGTTTGGATTCGTCGAGTGGCTTGGTGATAGGGTACATGATCGGATAGTTGATCTGTAACAGCTTATTGGAGACGACGCTCAGAGGTTCTCCTAGTTGAGCATACTGGCATTTAGTGTTCCCTTGGTTATTCTAATTAGATTGTTGGGGAGGACGGGGTACCTCTTATGGTACAGCTATGGCATTAGGTATGGGTTGTTGTTGTCCCTAGGATGTGTTAGCCACGTGGACATGTTTAGTATCAGTAACACCATCATTTATTGCATTTTTTTTCTTGTTCCAAAAATGTGGCTTGTCGTTGAATGACCTTTCTTTATCTTGATTATATATTTTGATGTGCCCCTTGGCAACAAGGGCATGCTCAAGGATGGGTCCCTTCTCTACTATCTCCACGAAAGTGGTGACACAATGTAATCTAAAATTATGAGCCATGTCGGGATGAGAGTTCTCCACGAAGAGGGTGACCATGTCCTTTTCTTTCAAAGGGGTTTTTATTCGGCTTGCTAGCACATGCCACCTTTGGAGGTAGTTAGTAAAGGTTTCCCCTTCACGTTGTTTCTCTTTGAGGAGATCCAAGGTATCGGTGTCTTTCTCCAAATTGAAGGAGAAGTAGGAGACAAACTTTTCTGACAGGTCTGCAAAAGATTTTATGGATCCTTTTCAAGGGTCATGAACCACCCTAGGGCGTTGCTTGCCAGACTCCATGGGAATAGGCGCAAGAGATAGTTGTCATTGTGGATAACTTCTTGACACTGGGAGTAAAACTCCTGCAAGTGGGCCTTAGGATCTTTGTTCCCCCTATACTTGTCAAACTTTGGCATCTCAAAATGTTTGGGGAAGGGAATCAATGAGATGGAGGGATTGAACGGATATGGACATATATCTTCGAACTTAAATGATTGCTTGCCAGTCCCTGCCTGAAGATCTTTCAGAGCGGCTTTAATTTCTAGTATGTCTGCACTAGCCGATGTGTTGGATGGGTATTGATGGTAGGACAATTGTGGATTCTGAGATGACGCTTGGAGATGGGTATATGGATAATGAGGAGGAAGTATCCCCTACTGATGCACCAAGGGGCCTTGTTGATAAAGAGGTTGTTGTTGCGAGGTGGGATATGAATTGGTTGGGTAGTTATGGGTGGCATACTATTGGGAAGTATGGAGAAGGTGTTGTTGATTGGTTTGTGGATATTGGGGGTGCTGATGTGACTGTTGCAAGGCCATATAAGATGGTTGTTGTTGATATTGTTGCTGGTTATAATAATTGTAATGATGGGGTGGTTGTTGATGCATTCTTGGCAGCTATGTTGGGCGAGATGGGATGTTATGTGGTGGTTGCGTTTGCGGGCATAAGATGGATGCAAGGAATGGAGATATATTTGGGGCTGAAGGTCGAGGTTGATTTCCTAGCAATTGATGCGATGGTGGTTGTATTGAAAATAATGGATTGACCAATGGTTATTGTTGAGGTCGAGGTGCGGCTGAGATGTTTTGCGAGGGGGGTTGTTGAGCACTAGTGGGAGCATAGGATTGGGATGTATTTTGTGGAGGGATGTTGGATTGGGGAGGTTTTTGGGAAATGAACGATGATGGTGGAGGATTTGTAGCCCCAGGAGGTGGAGGCAAGGTAGCAAAAGGGTTGCCCCCAGTGTTGACAAGAGGCAAATTTGAGGGGGGTGGTGCCGGTAGCATTAGTGGTTGTGGTTGTGGGACATTTTGTGGCATGCCAAAGGCAAAAGGATCATTTGGGTTAGTGGTTTGGGGTGTCCTTGTGACCGAGATGGTGGGATGCGTGGGATTGCCAACAAGATACAGAATAGCATTGCCGAATTCAGGTTGATGCCAACCTTCTACGGAAGGAACATTGGGGACGTATGAGCTACTTGGGATGTCATGTGAACCTTGGGGTACATTAGATGTGGAGGTGCCATACTTGGATAAGTTGACACTTGATTGCAGCTTGACACCTTTGTAAATCAAGTGAGCCAAGATTTCCTCGCCATGTTTTTCAAGAAGGCGTTCTGTCATTTGTGCATTAATAGGGTTACTAAAGTGTTCCTCGAATGTGAGGTTAGGTTGATTAGCCATGTTTTCCTCCCCAAGTGGTGACGTGTTTTGGCCATCCACGTTAGATTGTGATGAGATGCCATTGTGGGGATTGTGAGGGATGTTAGCACCATAGTTAGGATCTGATGAGACGTTCATTGTGTTGTTGGGATCTTGAGGGTTGCTTGATTGGGCATTCTAGGCTTGTTGGTTGGCCATTTTCTTTGCCTGTGATCAGGTCTGAACGGGCATGCAAGATGATGAGAAAGATTGATTCGATTTGATGGGGGATTAGCCACTGATGATCGGTCAAACTGACGCAGATTGATTTGATGAAATTGGACTGGATTGGTAGACACTGGATTAATCTAGATTTTGGATCTTGATCCAGATAGATTTGATGATGTGGGGGTTGGATCGATCCAATGATTAGGATTGATTTGATGATAAATATGATGAAGACCGAAATCCACAACCGAGTTTAGAAGGATCCTTTGTAACACTAGGTGTTAGTTAACTGATTGATGGGTAGATGTATGATAACAATGCCGAATCCAACTTGAGATAGAAGCGGATTGATTGGGTCGAGAAGGATGACCAACTTAAGACGAATAGTAATCCTAAGTCAGTTATGATGATTATGATTAGGGATGAACACCTAAGTCAACTCGGATGACTACTCTAACAAGGCTTATATGGAATATCGGAGATCAGAGATGAAAGCGGATTCAGGATGGATGGGGAGCGTTTCAGGACAGATGAATGACCCTCAGAACAAAAGAACGAGAAATCAGAACAGGAAAAAGAGTGCACGGAATGAATGACTCTCAGAATGAGGGGATGGAGACCCAAAACGGGCATTCAGATGTTTGTTTAGGATGGTGAATAGGTGTATCGATGTTCAAAACAGAGAGACAAGGGATGCCAAGTGATAATATAAGCTGGTCAAAGGTCAAGTCCGCCAAAGCATGAGGTCAGGTCCACCACAACATGTGGTCAGGTCCGCCACAGTAGGAGGTTAGGTCCTCCACAACATGTGGTCAGGTCCGCCATAGCATAAGGTCAGGTCTGCCACAACATAAGGTCAGGTCCGCCAAAGCATGTGGTCAGGTCCGCCACAGGAGAAAAAGTTGCTCAAAAGTATGAAGTGTTATATGTCATTGGAAAGAGCATGAAAATTTGAGAAGATTGGTGCTTGAACGGAGGAAAACGGACTTACTATGTGCAAATGGTGGGGCATATACGGCTGTCTGTCAGGGCAAATCTGCCACAGCATGAGGTCAGGTCCACCACAACATGTGGTCAGGTCCGCCATAGCATGAGGTCAGGTCCACCACAGGATAAGGTCAGGTCCGCCAAAGGATAAGTTTAAGCTTGATTTTTTGATGGATGAGTAAGGCAAAGGACCCAAAATATAGCAAACATTGATAAAAAGATTTGGCTAAACTGAAAATGGCTAGTTTTGCACGAGAAAGACAATTCAGATAGCACAATCCTAAGATTAGTAGAAACAGGTATGGTCAACAAATTCTTCTACTCTAGGATGAACATGGTTGCTAAGGAGTCCTCGATATACACCCGGTATGTGAGGCCCAAACAGTGAGCACCAACCCGTTACAAGTGTGAGTTGGGAACCTTAGCGAGATACTAAAGGCTCGAACCAACTCTTCACATCATCCCGACGCTTTGCCAATTACAATGTGGTTGGATTGAGGTATAGCTTTCGCTCTCCCCCCTTTATATACCCCGCCAGTACGCGTGGTTGGAATCGTCCCTTGGGGTGATGAAATCCCCAAGCAGGTCCCACTAAGAAAATGAAAATAGGGTGACTCAAAGGACTTGGAAAGCTACAATTTCTCATCACCCAGGATTTTCAAATGGCACAAAGGGATTGGATATGTCAAATAGCCTTCCACAAGCACACTAAACAAGGTTTGTTGACCCCTCTAATTAAACTATGTGCCTAATTTACCAAAGAACAATTGGTAAAAATTTGAAATTTCACCTTCGGGAGGTCAGGTCCACCACCGCAGGTTAGGTCCACCACCGTAGGTCAGGTCCACCACCGAAGAGGTCAAGTCTACCACTGGAGGTCAGGTCCACCATCGGAGAGGTCAAGTCTGCCACCGGAGGTCAGGTCCACCACCGGAGAGGTCAAGTCCACCACCGAAGGTTAGGTCTGCCACCGGAGATATTAGGTCTGACACCGGATAGGTCAAGTCCGCCGCCGGAGGTCAGGTCCACCACTGAAGGTCAGGTCCGCCACCGGAGAGGTCAGGTCCACCACTGAAGGTTAGGTCCGCCACTGGGGAGGTCAGGTCCCCCACTCTGTAACTTGAACCTTGCGAAAATGCCAAAAATAGCAAACATGAAAGAAAAAGACCCATTTGTGGGTCCCACTGAGTGTGCCAGAAATGTGATAGGGCGAAATTGCTTGTTAGAAAATAAGATGCAAACAAAAGAGAGCAAATAACAACTAAAAACACCCTACACCTCAAGATTGGCCTAGTTGCATTCAAAACAAAACAAAAGATAGTAAAAGATTAGATATACCTTGTCTCGAATCGATCCTTTGGTTGGCCCTTTGATTGTAGATGGAATGTATGCTCCTTGATGGCAAAGATGTGAGATGTGAGATGCAAATGATGCTTGAACAAAAATGGATGAAAATGGCTAAGTGTAGATTGAGAAATAAAATTGCAAGAGTTTGGATAGCAAAATGATCTCCCCCCAAATGAGAGAAAAGAAGGGGTATTTATAGAGATTTTAGAAATCTCTAGGGAAATGGATGGCCAAGATTGAGCCATCAATGATCAAGATGTAGGGCCAAGGTGAGTTGAGAGCTCACAAGCCCCCACATCTTGACATGTGGCATGTGATATATCCCTAAAAGGTGAAGTGGACATGAGGTGGAAGGATAGTACATGACATGGAGGGGGTACAAAGTACCTTGGGATTGGACAAGATCTCCTCATAAAGGAAGTGCTTGTCCCTATGTGGGTGAGAGGGCATGTGAGGAATTAAAAATTCCTCAAATATCCTCATGGGGAGAGGGGAAAGAATAAAAAATAGAGGACATGTGGGAAGAAGTGAAGGAATTAAAAATTCCTTTTGAGTGCATTGGGGGATTAAAAAGTGAATTGAAAATTCACATGGGGAAGTGGAGTGCCTTGCCCAAGAGGAGAAAGCCTTTAATAAGGTTGACTTAAGGACACATGTCATAAATGGGAAGAGGATTAGGTTGGTCTAACCATATGATTAAGGTTATGCAAGTACTTAATTAGATGGACTAATGACTTATTAGAAGCAAGTGGGAGATTATGGAGGATGTGACCCTAATGATGATTAGGGGTGTGCATATGTTAACCATAGTTAATTAGAGGAAGATGAAGGAGTTAAGATGGATTAGAGACTAACTTGCAAAAGTTGGAGGATGTGACAATGAGAGAGAAAAAAGGAATTAAAAAATGAATTTAAATTCCAAAAAGGTAATATGACTAAATTAAATAAAATGGTGTATTTATTTAATTTAGAGGAGAAAGAGGGGTAAAGTATTTATTAAATTAAATACTTTATGAACCCTATGTAAGATGCAAGGTATTAATTAAACAAATGATTTAATTAATATTAACAGAGGGGATAAGCAATTGGATGAATAAGGAGACTTCTTTGATCATATGGAAGTGGTCAAATTAGATGTCTATAGGAAGATATGTCCAGAAAGGTAGGCTTGTTGACCTACTTGGAAGACTAGGTGGAAATTTGAAACTAAGCCTAGAAATGAGTTTGTGAAGGAAAAGTGGATTGAAATACCTTTTATGGTGAATGTGAGTTGTTTTTCATCCTTTCAATGCATCAAATTTAAGTTATATTTTGAAGTTTTTAATATTTTAGAATAGTAATCCTTCATTCATTTGTTTCCAAATCCAATTCTAAATTATTGTGTGCAATACATATTTTTATTATAATTTAAATAGTAATTTTAGTGTAAGGAATTTGATATAGTTAAAGATAACTACTTTAAACCAAAAAATCCTTATATTACCTTAGAATATGACATATATGCTATCACCCAAATATAAAAATGAAGAAACTTTCAAGTAGAAATACTAGAAATGTTTTATCCTAAAATTAAGAACCTTTTTCTATCTATTAACACAAGAATAATATGTAATTTATGTTTAATTAAATAATAATATATTCCCATAAAATTTTATTTCCAATTGGAAATGAAATAACAAAAAAAAGCTTGATTTTGGCACACGATGTTGGAGCTCACTTATTGAGATGTCAAGGAATAATGCAAATGTCCTTGTATAGTCCTATCATCCTTCACCAGATTGTTCAAAACTTCCAAAAAATCTAATCTCAATTGTCAAAGACATAATAACCTACACACATAGAGATGAGATAAATTTTGTGGGTTGTTTATGGGTTTATCTCAATTTAACCCTAGTGTTTATCTTTCAACCTCCATAGATAACCAAAATAAAATCTTATGAATTCTATTTGCATTAAGGATTAAAAGAAAACTATAAAAATATTTTTTTTGATAACGGTGTCAACCCTAGTTTATGAGGAAAATCATTGAGTATGAATAAATTTGATAGAAAAAATAAATAGATATATTTCAATGTAAAGATATTATTATACAAATCTAGGATAATAACAATATATAATAGAGATTATTGCCAATAGTTTGAGATCATTTGTGATGAGAGAGATTTTTCTGGATTTGACTGTGTGTTGTTTTTTTGCATCAACGTTTCGAATCACACTCCGTGATTCATCATCAGGATAAAAGAGAGTTGTGGGATAAAAAGCACCATATTTGTCTCGAAAACACTCAAATCATTTCCATTGAAAACAATTTCTTTAAAAGAAAGCTAAAAGAGTCTATTGCAATCCAAAACCACCTCTCAAACCTTAATCGTGATGAAGGTCGGAACCTAAGCTCCTCTTGGAAACCCCTCTTGTCTAACTCCAATACCCTCAACCCACCCCCCTCCTAGTCCCCTTTTGTCTCCTTAGCTCTTCTCTCTAACCTTTCTTCTTTGTCTTATTATCGTCTTAATCTTTCTTTTTGTTATGTTCTTGCATTTGTTGTGTTCTTTTCATAATTTTTATTTATCTTACTTCTTCCATTTCTTCTTTCTCTCCCTTTAGGTTCATTTTCCTCTTTTCCTCTTTTGTTGGCATTTCTTTCTTTAGGTTGTTTTTTGTTTTTAAGTTTTTATTCTATCTTTTAAAGTTACCTTTTCTCTCTAACCTTTCTTTAGGTTTATTTTTGTTTACTTTAATATTTCCTTTTTGTTTTCCTTATATCTTCATTTATTTATTTGTTAGCATTTTTGTCTCGTTATTTTCCTTTCTTCCTCATCTGATAGGCTTCCTTCCATTAATTTTTTAGTTTATTTTTCTGTTTGTCCTTTTATACATATTCCTCTCTCTTATATTATGCTAATTATTTTTTACATACTTACATAATTATATATGACCTTAATCATTTTATATTCACATATTCCTTTCATATTCATATATACATATTTTTTATATTTATATATTCTTTTCAAAATATATATTTTCATTTTTACATTTTCCAAATAAATCATTTTATCATTTCATTGTTTGTTAGCGTTATCATTTCTTATTAATCTTTGTTTCTCAAAAAAAATTTCCCCTAATTTAGTTATTTGTTGATTTTTATTATGTCATAGTTATATACATTTACTTATGTCATTTATATTTATACATATTTGCTTGTTACTTTAACTTATACATATACATATTATTATTTTCATTAATATACATTTTATATTCATATTTATATTTTCATAATATTTCATTTTATTATATCATCGATTGGTGGGCTTTGTTTTTTAACTTTGTATCTTACATTTCCTTTAGCAATTCTTACTATCTTTGTTTCTCTTTCTCCCATAATTTAGTTACTTTTTGATTTTTAATTACATTTATATTTGCATCTACTTATGTTATTTATCTTTATACATATATGTTGATTACTTTCACTTTTACACACACACACACATATATATAATTTTCATAAAGTTCATTTTTCTATCATTGTTAGTTGGAATTTATTTTTAACATTTGCATCTTTTATTTCCTTTATTCTTTGTTTCATAAGTTTCTTCTTGTACTTTAGAATGTGTAGAATATTAAGTTGATCTTGACCGGGTTTTGATTTTCTTTTTTTTTGTTTATTTCTTTTTCTTTCTCCCTTCTTGAATTGTGTGTAATTTTATTTTATTTCAATTTATTTTTCTTTCCCACCCTATATTTATCTTGTCTTGGTCTGCAATCTCTCATTCTACTCCCACAGCTCTCTTTCATCCTGATGATGAATCACGGAGTGGGATTCGAAACGATGATGCAAAAAAACAACACACAGTCAAATCCAGAAAAATCTCTCTCATTATTATGGACTGTGGAAATTTAATGTCTTTGATCATTTGTGATATCTATGATTGATTTGGAAATAGATCACTAACTTGGAAGATTCAACCGTTGTTTGAAATAGATCACAATAATAAAAAATGCTTGCTTCAAGAAATTAAAATAATGATTGTAAATATTTTGATAGAGTTTCCTCAAGTGAAGGAGAGAAAGAGAGTTTATTTTATGAGTCTCAAAGATCCTTATAAAATGAAAAAAAGTTTTTTTTTTTTCTCGAATAGGAAGTAAAAGGCTCTACTTTATCATTCAAGAATTAGGACACATGTCATAAGTGGTCCACATAAAATGTGTGCTTTTGATTTTCAAAAGTTCATTGGATCTTAGTGCGTCAAGAAAAAATTTACACATAGTGCTATCATCTAAGAGAAATCTACTTAAATTTAGATTACAAGTTGGTAATACTTTTTGTTTATTAAGTACATAATAAAAATATTTTATTTTGAAATATAAATAGTTATCATTAATTATTAAAGCTAGGTGGGTTCAAGTTGTACATGTGAAATTACACTAGTATGCAATTTTTGACACTACATTTTCCCCCCACTTTAGTGAGCTAATTACACTAATAAATTAGTCACACTAAAGTAGACATTGAAATACATGAATTTATAATAATGTATTACAAAAGAGAATTGTAGAGGACACAAAAATGCATCAAGTGGAATGAAAAATGTACCTAGGTTTGAGTTTGGCAATGCTCCATGATGTTCAACATAAAATTTTGTAGGTTTTTTCATAACATGTAAATTTATAAATATCTTGTAAACTAAAAAATTATCATTTTCCCAAAATCAAAAGAAACTACATGGAGAGAAGAATGTTTTGAAGAAGAAAATTTCAAAAGATATTTTGAGAAAGAGGGTGAATAGATGCCCCATCATGATTTTTCCACTTGTTATAGTAGAAAAAAGGGAAAAGGACACTCACCCATAAGAAAAATTATTTTGAATTTTGATAAAAAAAATGATTAAATAGATAAATAAAATAAAAAATTTACTATTCCTTTTACCATACAATATTTTTTTTATTTTTTTTAGAAATTTAGGATTTATAAATGTAAAGATGTGTGATATAGGAAATGTTTGATTGTTTTGAGTTGCTACCTACTATGGGAGAGAATGTTGAGGGGGTAGATTTGTACTTTAGAGTCAAATATTGACTCTTTTGATGGAAGAGTATGTACTATTGCACCGAATCCAAGGTTGTACTAGGCATTTGATCTCTTATAGATGCACTTCCACACCACCATGCTCATGGTGCTTATGGAGAAATGAGATGTGTACACATCCATATTTCATCTCCCAATTAGGGAAACTATTACACTGGTGGATGTTTATTGGATCTTGAGACTTTCGATGCATGGTTAGTGAGTGATGGTCAAGGAAAATAGGTTGCTAGGAATATTTTAGAAGGTCCAATAGTACACTCTAAGTCAGAACATCATGAGTGACATAACATGACATGTCTATGTGATGGGTCATGTAGGGGTCAATACCCATACCATTGATTGGGAAAATATTTATTGCTAAAGTGGTCATGGGAGTGGTTATTTATGTATGAGTCACTCTCCTTCGTGATGGCCTCATCCATATCATTTGATCCATGGAGATGAGTCAAACTATTTTTGTATGAGGTCAGAGCATGATCGCCCATAGGTATATTATGACCTTAATAATTTTATGCATCATGAGGGACAAAGCCTCAAGACATGTACATTACTAAAAATATGGGTTCTCAAGCACATCACATGCATGAGATTTGCAAGATACCTAGGCAAGATCTCATTGAATGAACCACTTGCTCAAACATATACTACACAAGGATTGGAGATTCAAGGATTTGGGTATGTGCAGGATCATGATGGGCCAAAAAGTGGCAATATGATGGGTATGTGGCTAATGACTACTTTTTTACCCAAAATTGATGAAATGAAAAGGGTTTTTAAAGGAGATTCTCAGCTTTCCACAAATATAAATTATACTTTACTTTGAATTTAATAAGTAATTATTATTCTTTTTCTTTTCAAATTACAACTAAAGTCCTGATTGATAAGCTAATTGAAAAACATCTATTGCTTTAAAACAATATCATATTTTTTGAATCCAAAACATGCGTCACATTTTATGCTTTGCACACTCTAGGATTAAAAAAATAAAAATTGAATTTCATGAAGTTTTGACCAAGTTAAGGTGGTTAGACATAAGAATTTTAAAATTTTCTAAAAATTTGTAATAAAAAATTCACAATTAATTATTTACTTAGAATTTTAAAAAAAAAAATATGCATCACATCAGGGCATGAGTGCTCTACTTATATCTAAAATATTATAAAAAAATATTATCATTTTATTGTGGTTAGGGTAGTCAGACAGACACCTACTTCTTATTTTTTCCCTAAAATTTAAGTACCACTGCATTGAAATTTCAAATTTTCAACAAATAGATTTTTTTTCTTTTAAACAAACCTAGTAGTTTAGAAACTAAATTAAATTTGATATAGATTCTATTCTTACATATTTTTGAAATAATAAAGATAACTTATTCAAATTTTTACGTCAAGTTGCCTAGCTCTAATTTTTCTAAATTTTTGCCACTTAAGGGCTTGACTTTTCCATGATGATCCTGCACATACCCATTTTTTACTTAAGTGATAGATTTTTAGTATGCTATACAAATAGAGATAGTCTAGAAGCTAGGCTATATAGAGATATGAGAGAATGGGTTAGTTTTGGCAGAGAGATGGCCCAAATGCAATGAAATTTCAATTTTATTAGGAGATACAATTATATTATTATGACCTTTTAATATGGGTGGTTTAAGAGATAATTTTTGTAGGTACATGTTCCTCTAGTGGTATGAAACTATTTCCTCTCTCATCATAACATAGTTAAGGTTGGAGACCTTCCTTGTTTGACCATCATAGAGGTTGCTTTGAGTGACTCAAGCAATGAGGGGGGATAATTATCTATTTTAGATGTGGATTATGTTAGTGTGATATAGGAATTAATTAGATGGTGGAAAACTACACAATCAACACCCATCTTTCTTATAGATGACTTTGGAAGGGATCTCAGTGCACAAGGCTCAGATGATGAGAAATGATACAACAAAGATGAGAAATTGGAGGAGATAAAGGTCAAGAAGAGGCTTTGTGTGTTCCATAGGGTGTTATAGATAAAATTCAATGTGTCAAGTTAGATAGAGAGGGGTGAGTCAAGAAATTTTGCTAACACTATAATACCCACCTCTCTTCCCTTTGTTTATATACAATGGCTCGAGTAGGAGTCAATACCCATACAATTGATTAGGTAGATATTTATTACTAAAGTGGTCATGATAGTGTTTATGGATGGATAGGGCACTCACTTTTATGGAGACCTCATTCATATAATTTGAATCATACATTGTTATTGTATGAGGTTAGAGAATACTCACCCACTTGTATTATGATCTCAATAATTTTATGCATAATGAGGGACAAAGCCTTATGCCATGTACATTACTATAGGTATGGGTTCCTAGGCACATCACATTCATGAGATATACAAGATACCTAGGCTAGATCTCATTAGATGCACTATAAATGCTCAAGCATATCCATTACACAAAGATTGGAGATTCAAAGATTTATTGTTTTAGTGATATATTTTTTATAGGCTATACACAAATAGATATAGTCTAAAAGGTAAGACATATAGAATTATGGGAGAATGGGTTGCCTTTGGTGGAGAATTACCTAGATGAACTAAGATTGTTTTTATAGGGAGATACACATATATTGTTATGACCTTTTACTAGTGATGGGTTAGGAGATAATTTTTGAAGGTACAACAAGTTCCTCTAGTGGTACATAACTATTTATATTGTCACCAAAGTGTAGTCATGTTTGGAGAACTTCCTCATTTGACCATTATAAAGTTCCCTTTGAGTGAATCAAACAATGAGGGGGGATGGTCATCTAGTTTTTTATGTGGATGATGTCACTTGGTAGAGTGGTTCATTAAATGGTGCAAACTACATGGTCAACATCCATTTTTCTCATAGATGACTTTGGAGGGGATCTTGGTGCACAAGGTTCAAATGATGACCAAGGAGATAGAAAAGATGAGATAGAGGTAGAGGAGAGGCCTCAAGTGAGACAAAGGGTAATATAGATAGAAGGAAGTGTTTCAAGAAAAGGTGATACCACTACAATACCCACCTCTCTTCTCTTTGTTAGACCCAATACAACTCTTGTGAGTGCTCTTTCTCTTTAGGATCTATATTAGTAAATAGGAGAACTAGATAATGCTATGATGGTTTTACATATATATAGTATTATGTCATAATAGAAGTTATATGATGCTTTATTTTATTTTTATGATTAGGTACTAATATATATTTTTTATTATTTTTTCATTAAGGACACAAGAGTGATTAAAATTTATTGATCAATACATAGATGAGATGGTCTCTAATGTATAGCTAGAGGTAATAATACACACTTTTGTAGAGGAGGGAGACTAGGCACTCATGAACCTAGGTCATGGGAGGGTCTAGAACAATAGACTTCCTTGATCTACCTCAAGCTAATAGGATTAGAGGTTGAAAGGAAGAACAACCAAGTTGTTATTATCATTTAACAAGATTGAATGTAACAAGAAGCTAGGTGAGAAAGTTTCAAAATTTTAGAATATAACTTAGGCATCCCACTACTAGAGGACTATAGCATGGGACACAAACAATAGCGTAGTGTGTTGGAATCTATAAGAGAGGGGGAACAACCACACCAAGGCTCTAGGTCATAGAGAGCCAAGAGCAGAGGGCTTCCCTAACTTACCTCAAGCTAATGGGTGTTTGGGATAAGAATCAAGAATGGAGAGCACTCTCAAGTTCTTATGTCACTCTAAAAATCCAAAAGTCTAAATGGGGCTAGATGAGCTAGTTTCTAGTGTTCAAATTGCACCTCAAACAACTCTCTGTTTGAGGATGACATTGCAGGTCTATGGTGACAGTGTGACACATTGGTGTCTCTTTGGCACACTAGTGTCCATACGACCAAAAAATGTAAAATATAGTATTAAACACCAAAGAACCTACTAACTATGTAGCTAACTAGCTTTAATGAAATAAACAGAATTATGAAGTATGAAAAGTAACTACATAAATGATAAAGCAAGTAGATGAAACAAAGGTAATGAGTATAAGCTCACTAAATCTCTAGTTCACCAGTAGCTCCATGCACACGTTCACCTACACACAAGTGAGAGGGGAAAAATGTTCAATTGTATAGGGGTTTGCCTCAGTCAAACCCCCACTTTAGTGTTTCCACCTCCATGGATAGCTAGAAAAGCTATAAAGTAGAAAGTATGATAAAGGAAATAAAAAGGAAAGTATTGAACACCACAAAAGATGCTAACTAGTCTATCAAGGTTCCACAAAAGGAAAATGAAGTGATACCACCTCCACCCAAAGGATCTCAAGGGAAATGAAGGGAGAATGCAAGAAATGAGCTTGTAAAAGTCAACATGATTGTAGCAGTGACAAAGGGAGATCTCACAAGACTCCAAACTCATAGCTTTTATGGTAGCACCACACGTACAAAAATGGAATTGATGGAGTAACAAGCTTGCTTGTTGTAATGCTCAATAGAATTACATGAAAATGCTTGAGAGAATGTGGTAGATTGTTAGAAGATCTAGGAAGAATGAATGGATGAGTGTGTAGAAGATGAAGTGATAATGAAATGGATGTATTTAAAGACCAAAATGGGAGAGGAGTCATTTTTGGGTCATTTGGTCGCATAGAGGTGTTACAATTCATTCCCATGGAGGAGTGTAATGTCCTTGTAGACACCATCTAGGTAGGAATTTGTTAAGGATGGCAGCATGTTGCGTAGATTTCCGCATGCTATGCTTGATCCTTGACAAATATTCCCCCACTAATACACACAATACACACCAAATGGATGCATTTTATATGGGTGATGTAGAATTTTTCCATTGGGTTTGATTTTCTAAGGTGAGGGTATGCAAAAGGGGTGCAAATTTTCTCCTATACATTTTTCCCCCACTTTAGTGAGCATGAGCATCAGTGAGTGTTTAGTTAAATAGATCAAAGAGTTAGAAATGCATACATGAACCATCGAGGAAAAATACCATGATTTGGAAAAATCAAAAGTGCAAGGTAGGAAAATGCTTCCACAAGTACTCTCTCCTAAGGAGGTTTGAACAAAAGGACTCCATAGCTCCATCAAACTATGAAGTTGCATAAAGTACATTGAAGGCTCACAAACCAACAATGGAAAAATCCCATAAGATGCAAGTGCTTTACAGGCCCTTGGAAATGTAATGAAGGCATTCTCCCAAGTACTCTCTCATGAAGGAAGCCTAATGTAAGGGGAATCCGTAGAGTTAGACTGGAAAGAAGCTTTAGAGGCTCACCTGTATTTCAGCAACATGTTAATCCATAGATAAAACATGTTAGAAAAAAAAAAGCAGCCACATAGGAAAACAAGCAAACAGTCATGTAGATAGTCAAGAAATTGAAAATATTTGAAAGGGATCCCTCATGAACCATTCAAAAGAAGAGGGGTCCACTTAAGGGATACACTGTTTGAAAGTGAGAAAGCACTTTCTGTAAATCAATTTGACATCAAGGAATCCTTTCAAAAGATCTTCACTTCATTAAGGAATCCAAAAGGAAGAAAATTCCCCCTTGCAAGTGGAAGGTCGAGGCTTCTCCCATAGGAAAAGCTACTCCCTCAAAGGAAAGTTATTCAAGTTCTTTCTTTGTGAACCCATGACGAAGGAAACACGTTCCACTAAGGGTCCTTGTTGAGAATGTGATTTTTGAAAAAGTTTGCAAAGATTTTTGAGAAAATATTTACCACTCACCGAATGCATTTTCTAAAAATTAGACTTGACATGGTAGCCCCCTCTTAGGATGGTGTGTGTTGAATACAGAGGCACATGACATCCTAAGGAGAGAAAAGAAATAATGAAAAAGTGATGTTGTGGCTTGTGGGACATAGCGAGATGTCACCATGGTAATGTTGTTGTACACACAAGAGACACCACGTAGGAACAAAAACATCACAACTCAAGAAAAGAATAGGGAAATATACTAAAACTATAAAAAGAAACAATATCATGAACAAGGGACAGAGGGGTGATTTGATATTTTGGGGTCAAATCTACTCATAAATATATATATGTATAGTAATAGTATATAGATGAATTGTTATCAACCCTTTACTATATCAAACCATATGAAGAATACACGAGACGACAAAATAAAAATAAAAAATTGGGTCAACATGGAAGGGAAGCATAAATTCCCCCAACACTTTGCATTGTCCCCAATTTGTCAAAAATAAATACACATAATAGAGGAAGAATGATGCCACAAATAGAGGAAGTTTATGACACATAATCACTCTTGTATCCAAGCACCTAAAGGAAGGCAGGAAATCCTACAATGGTGGAATGTTAAGGGGGAAACCCTTTGACCCTCCTACAACAAGGGCCAAGGAAGAAGACCTCGCGAGGTCTTCTCTGCTTGGTTCCTATGGAGCAAAGGTCAGCGACTTCGCAAATATCATTGTCAAGGTTGAGACCTCATCCAAGGAGTTAAACATGCACTTCATAGGAGTGCCATGTATTACCTAAATGGACAAGGGAGGCAGTGCCTGAGATTCACTACTAGGCTCACTAAGTGACTCAGGAGTAGTGACAAACACATGGGAAGCTGTCACAACTTTCTCCATCACTAGGATGACACATGCTAGCATAGGACTAGGGTATGTGTAGGATCATGATGAGCCAAAAAGTGGCAATATGATGGGTATGTGGCTGATGACTATTTTTTTATCCAAAATTGATGAAATGAAAAGGGTTTTTAAAGGAGATTATCAACTTTCCACCAATATAAATTATGTTTTACTTTGAATTTAATAAGTAATTATTATTCATTTTCTATTCAAATTACAACTAAAGTCTTGATTGATAGGCTGATTAAAAACATCTATAGCTTTCAATAGTATCACATTTTTTGAATCCAAAACATGCATCACATTCTATGCTTCACATACTATAGGATTTAAAAAGAAAATTGAATTTCATGAAGTTTTGACCAAGTTAAGGTGGTCGACATACGAAGTTTTTATATTTTTAAAATTTGTAATAAAAAATTCATAATTAATTATTTACATGGAAAAAAATTACAAAAAAAAATGCATCACATCAGGGCATGAGTCCTCTACTTATATCTAAAATATTATAAAAAAATATTATCATTTTATTGTGGTTAGGGTGGTGAGATAGACACCTACTTATTTTTTCCCTAAAATTTAAGTACCATTGCATTGAAATTTCAAATTTTCACCAAATAGATTTTTTTTTTTTAAACAAACCTAGTAGTTTAAAAACTACATTCAATTTGCTTCAGATTCTATTCTTACATATTTTTGAAATAATATGGATAACTTATTCATTTTTTTATGTCAAGTTGCCTAACTCTTATTTTTCTAAATTTTTTGTCACTTAAGGGCCTATTCTTTTCATGATGATCCTGCACATACCCACTACCTTTTGGAGAAGGTGGATTCCTCTTATGACCCCATTACTAGAAGTGACAACCTCCACCTTCTTCTTCATAGGAGAATGTCAGCTCCCCACAGACAAGGAAGGAGGTGTGGAGGAGGAGGAGAAAATTATGACATACACCACCGAGGTGTTTGGCATGTCCATGGGTTTAGGGAATGATAGGATTTCCAAGAGGGACATCAAGAGAGGCTACTCAAGTAAAGGAGCAATAAACACCTGCACCTTTCTAGGGTTAGGGTTGTTCACACTCGCAGTATGAGTCAAAAGAAAAACCAAATTTGATTGAACCCAAGCAGAAGGGATGGGAGAGGACACAGAAGGAGGCCCTAAAATAGGTGTGAACGACTCCCCTTCCTTCCTCTTTAAAGTGGCTTGCTCAACTGCTAGAGCCTTTCCCTGATGCTTGCACTCATGCGCAAGGAAGTTTTTGTGACTTTAGGACCTAGAAACTAGAAGCTAAGATAGATCAGAAGGATCCTACTTTTCCATCAGAGTGTCCATCACGGGTGTCTTCGGTGGAGGGGGAGACTCTTGGGTGAGAGTAGGAGGAAGAGATTGAGCAATAGCTAGGGGAGTCAATTCTAGTACCTCAGTGGCAGGCCTCTTCCCAATCACTACTTTAGGAGTAGGAGCAGTAGAAGGCCATGGAGGATAAGACATAGAAGACCCCTAATGAATACCTTTCTTTCTATCGTACAGGTAGGACCAAGGTCTAGGAGATATAGTGGGAAGGTTCAATATCCTAATCTTGGCTTTATGCAAAGAAAGCACCATCAAAATTCTTACGTGGAATCCAAGGGTAGTCATCCAAAATTCCTCTTCAAAAAGGGGAGTAGAAGAGGCACTCCTGGGATGGTAGGCCTCTCCTTTGTCTTTTGAGAAGAGGAGGTAGCTTGCTCCTACACTACTAGAGGCGTCATTTCCAGTTTTCCCTTGCCCTCAGTTTTCTTCTTCACATAATTTTAGTAAAGTAGGTCCATTATAGGAGAGAGAGAACTGACTAGGGTAGACCATAAATTATCCAATGAAGAACCCCCATGGGATACCAATGGATGATATCCAATGTCATGCATAATGTGCACAACACATTCATAGGAGAACTTTAAACACTTATGAATAATGGAAGTGATTCCATTCATGGAAGCTAGCCATGAGATGCCTAACTTCACCCTAAAAAGATTATATTCTAGAATAACATCGAAGATTGTATCCACAACCTTAGGTCCAATTAGGATGGAAAGAGTTATAGAGCCATATGGCTTAAGAGAGATATCATCATGTGTATGAATAGTAGACTTTTTTTCTTCATATTTCTCTATTTGCAATGAATTTAACCATAATGTCTCCTCTATAATAACATCCATTCAGCTCATGGGGTCAACTAAGACCCCTGTCATAATGTTTCCATTGAGGTGAGTAGGAATGCATAGGGGAGAGGTCTTGTTATTCAAGGGAAATTCCTACGAGGTGAATGACACATCTAGCAAGCCAGTTGTATGCTGCGGGGGAGGAGTAATCAAAACCATATTGACATATGCTAAGGGTTGATGAGAAGCATCAAAGGGGTCAATAATCAAGTTCACAAAGTGAGATGGAAATGGGTTCGTGTAAATCTACAACTCACTATTGGCCTTCACTAACGATTTATTTGCATTTTGTTTTGTTGCATTGAGATGAATGATACCATCATCAATGCTATCGTGTATGACACAAGAACATACAACACTCGATATCATGCCCATTAACCTGATGGTACTGACAAAAATAATTCACATCATACCAATTGGGATAAGGTTCCTTAAGAGGTTGAGGGTTTTTCAAACTTATGATCTTATCCATCAACAATTTATGTAGAATGGAAAAGTAAGATTCTAATAACATTGTAAACTTTTGCTTGCATTTGAGGCCATGATCATTAGTCACAATGACTACCTTCACAATAACTTTACCTTTTCTTGAGATAGACACAATGAATTTTCCTTTGAATGAGAGTGCAAGGAAGGTCCCCTGAACTAAACTACCATTTGCTAATACTCTCGCAACACAACACACAAATTCCAAAAGGAAGGGTATTTCATTAGGGAAAACTTCTCCTACCAGGTTCTCTATAGGTTGTCTATGAACACATTTTGCACATCAAAGTTAGGCAGCGGATACAAGATCTATGAAAAGAGCACTTGGTATCATGCTATGAAGTTATTTATCTTCTCATTATCTCCTAGCTTACATCAGACAAGATTTGGGGTCATCTTCAGATGAATGTTAGCCTAGAACTAATAGAGAAACTGATTCACAAGTTGATCAAATGAGAATATAGAATTATCAAGCAAGAACAATACCACTTGAGTGTTGTGTCCTTGATAGATGGAGTAAATATTTTTCCCATCAAAGCATCGTGGTGAAATAAATCCATACACATGGTGTTGAAGGCTAACACATGTGTTTGTGGATCCCCTTTGCCATCATACTTTTCCAACTTAAGAATATGCATTCCCTACAAGAAGGGAGTACTCAAGATTGCTATCAACAATGGGCTATTTTGAAAGAAAGGTTGAAAAATAGGTTGGGTGGGGTCATAGGATGACAAAGGCTATGTGGAACCACCAGAACCACCTTGGAGCCACCTTAGGAGCCACTATCATGACCACCGCCGAAGCCACCACCACCAAAAGGTCCTCCACTAGAGCCATCTCCACTACCAGAACCACCAGCATGGCCTCCACCAAAGCCACCTTCACCAATGCCACCTTTGCTACCAAATCCACCACCACTCATTCCATTAGAGACTCTACTGCCAAGGGTAGTAGGAGGGGTGAAGTTGAAACCAAGGGGTATTCTACTCACCTTGATAGTGTTACGCCTTTGAGAAGTAGAGGACAAATTGATCAAGGGGCATGTTTCAACCATGCATACAGATGTGGTAGGCATTGAAATGCCTATTTGTCTTTCATAGGCATCAATAACTTCTTCTCAAGTAGTGCTTGATCTAGACTTGTACAAGGGGATATAAGCCTTGGTTAGATTGGAAAGGCTACATAAGAACTCTATACTCATCTAATCCTTTCCTAACAAATGTCTCACCTCGCTAGTAAACCTAGCAGCTCTTGCCATGCTCGCTACTCTCTCTGAATTCTTCACAAGGTCTAGCAATCTATTATCTAATACTAAAAGGTTTTCCACAGGGATATGTATAGCCTCATCCTCATCCACAGATGAAGTCATAGGGGATGCTAGAGTGGTAGGAATGCAAGTGGTATCATCTATGAAACCCATCTCATTAGTAAAGCCTATAGGAAAACTAGTAGTAAAGTTGGTAGCCAAACCAGTGAAAAAATTGGAGGTAAAACTAGAAGTGACCTTTATCTTCTCCATTGATAGGTGTCACACACATCTCCTAATAATGTACCTAGAATTTGTGGAATGGGTTGTGATGCTCATAAACATTCACAACAATTAGGCTTATAATAGTCACTAGGCATGAGGGAAAAGTCTCAACATAGGAAAATGGATAGACGTCGTTCACGTTGGATTCACCAAAAATGTAAGAGAGGGGGACCAACCACACCAAGGCTTGAGATAACAGAGAGCCGAGAGTGGAGGGCCACCCTAGCTTACCTCAAGCTAATGGGTATTTGGGATAAGAATTGAAAATGAAGAGCACTCTCAATTTCTCTTATCACTCTACAAATCCAGAATCCTAAATGGGGCTAGATGAACCAATTTCTAGAGTTTAGACTACACCTCAAATAGCTCTTTGTCTAAGGACATCAGTGTGGGTCTGTGATGAAAACACGGTGCACTGGTGTCTCTCTAGCACACTAGCATCTGTATGTCTAGAAAATGTAGAGTACAGTATAAAACACTAGAGAACCTACTAAATACCTAGCTAGCTATCTTTAATGAAATAAACAAAATTATGAAGTACAAAAAGTAATTACATAAATGATAAAGCAAGTAGATGAAGACAAAGGTAATGAATATCAACTCACTAAAGCTCTAGTTCACTAGTGAGCTCCACAAACATGTTCACCTACACACAAGTGAGAGGGGAAAAATGTTGGGTTGTATAGGGTTTTACCTTAGTCAAACCCCCACTTTGGTATTTCCACCTACACATACAACCAAAAAAAACATGAATTGGAAGGTAAAATAAAGGAAATAGAAAATAAAGTACTAAACACCACAAAATATGCTACACTACTCTATCAAAACACAAAAGGAAAATGAAGTGATACCACCTCCACCTAAAGGCTTTCAAGGCCAATGAATGGAGAATGTAAGCAACGAGCTTGGAAAAGTCAAAATGATTGCAACAATGATAAAGGGAGGTCTCACAAGACTCCAAAATCACAACTTCTATGGTAGCACCACACATACAAGGATGGAATTGATGGAGTAATAATCTTTCTTGCTGCAATGCTCAATGGAGTTGTGTGAAAATGTTTGAGAGAATGTGATAGATTGTTAGAAGATCTTGGAAGAATGAATGGATAAGTGTGTAGAAGATGAAGTGATAGTGCAATGGATGTATTTGAAGACCAAAATGGGAGAGAGGGAGTCATTTTTGGGTCAGTTGGTCGCATAGAGGCATTACAATTTATCCCCAATGAGGAGTGTAACATCCCTGCAAACATCATAGGTAGGAATTTGTCAGAGATAACAATGCACCATGCATACACCCATGTGCCATGCTTGCATCCCTAAAAAATATTCCCCTATTGACACACACAACACGTGCCAAGTGGATGTATTTCAGATGGATGATGTGGAATTTTTCCATCAAGTTAATTTTCTAAGGTGAGGGTATGCAAAAGGAAATTTACATAAGGGGTTCAAATTCATTCTTATACAACGTCTTAGTGGGGTGCTGGAATCCATATGGAAAAAAAGCATAAATTACAGTTAGAGATTGAAAGAAACTTACTAACAACCTAACGTGGATTATTTAATGCAATAATAGAAATAGAAAAGGACTAAATAACAACAAAGAAAGAAGAATAATTTAACTTCATCTAATCTACGAATTGACAAAAGAGGGTGAGGCAAGCACACCTTACTACCCATGAGTTGATATCTTCAAGGTCTTCACTAAGCAAGAAACCTACACACACAATAATGAAAAAATGTTGGTGTTGTGTATAGAGGACTGATGTGGTAAGTCCCTTGCTTTGGTGTTTCCACCTCCATGAACAACCAATATAGGAACAATTGGAGAAATGTGATAAAGAAAGATATTGGAATAACAATACCAAGAAATATGTTGAACAACAATATGCTATGATATTAAGATGATAATGCAAGAGAAAAAAAAGATGGAGTGATATCACCTTCAACCACATGCACTCAAGGAAAATGGGAGGAGTGATCTTGCAAGCTATCAATGATTGATGTTTCCACAACAATGAGGAGAGTGAGACAAAAGTATATCAACTTGTAGCTTCAATGGAGGTGATAGAACTTGAGAATTATATGAGAAGAGTGTGAAGATAGTTGCCAAGAATGAATGAGATCAAGACTTAGAGATCAAGGAGGGAAATAATTGAAGAGATATTCATTTGAAGGTGAAATTGGAGGCAAAAGAGCCATTTGAGGTCGATCAAGGGAGCATAGAAATTATGCTTCATCACCAATGGAGAACTGTAACACCTCTGTGGATTCTAGAGGCAAGAATCCTGTCATGATGACATGTCACTTAAACATCCACATGTTGTTCTAGCATCCCATATAGAATATCCTCCACTAACAAAAATAAGAGTGCCAAGTGGATGGGAAGCGAATGATGGAAATGAAATTAGATTATCAAACTTAATTCTCTAAGGTAGGAGGTATGTAAATGTGGAATTTGCAAGGGGCAAAAATTCATTCCATTATATTTTCTCCCACTTTAGCGAGCATAAGTGTTAGTGAATGCACATAAAGTAGAGTGAAAGCTGAGAAATGTATACCTAAATCTTCGAGGAAGAAAACTACAATATGATACACTCAAATGCATAGGAAGAGGAGATGGTTCCTTAGGTACTTAGTCCTAAGGAGAGTTTGAAAAAAGGCATTGTACACCCTCAAACCTATAGAAGGTGAACAAAAGAGTCTACAAGTGCTTGGTCTTGAGGGAGGATAGATGTGAAAGGCTCTGTAGAGTTTGATAGTCCCTTACAAGTGCTTAGCCCTGGAAGGAAAGCTCGTGGTGCTTAATCCTCCAATATTGATTGAAAAAGTAGCTTTATAGGTGCTTAGTATTGCAAAGAAACATGTTAATCTGCATAAAAAAACATGTTAGATTGTGAAAAGTTACATAGGTAGACAAAAGGATAGCTACATAGACAGTCAACAATTGAAGGGGGGGATTTCAAAGGGGTCCCTTGAGAACCCTTTAAAGAAATGGGTCTTCTCAAGGGATGCTTTGTTTGAAAGGAGATATTTATTGCAAATGATTCTAGCATCAAGGAATCCTTCTAAAAGATTTCTTTCATCAAGGAATTCAAAAGGAAGAATACTCTCTCACAAGAGAAAGTTTTTAGACTTCTTCATTAGAAAAATTACTCCCTTCTTGAAGGAAATTTTTCAAATCCTTTCTCTACGAATCTATTTCGAAAGAAAAATTCTACTAGGGTTCCTTGTTAAAGAATGTAGTTTTCTGAAAAATAAGGAATTTTCAATGAGGTATTCATTGGCCACTGAATACACCTTTTTGAAAATCAAAGTAGTATGATAGCCCCCTTAGGATGGTGTGTTGAACACAAAGGTATGTGAATCCTAAGGAGAGAGAGGTAAGTGATGTTATGGTCTATGATACATGACATTATGTAATCATGGAAATGTTGCCACACATGCAAGGGACAACACATAGCCACCACAAAATCAATAAACAAACAAAGAAGAAAGAAAGATAAAAAGGAAGCCTAAGCAAAGACAAAGAAATCAAGAGACAAGGGGGATATGATATTTCAAGCTTAGAACTACTCATAGATATAGATAGATAGATATAATATAATTATATATATGAACTTTCATCAATCCCTTAGTATATCAAATCATGAAGAAGGGTATGTGAAATAAAAATAAAAATAAAAAAAACAAACGGGGGAAGCCTAAATTCCCCCAACACTTTGCATCATCCCCAATTATAAAAATCAAGGCACAACAAAGAGAAGAATGATGTAACAAATAGAAGAAGTTTACAAAACAAAACACTCCTATATCCAAGCACCTACAAGGGTGAAAAGGGTCCTCCAAAAACACATAAAACAAGCACAGGGGAAACAAAACACACACACAAATCTAATATACAAATAAATAAGAGGTTCCCTCCTAGTCTTCATCAACCAATAGGTCATCATTGTCCCAATCTAGATCATTATAATGGGAAGGCAGACAATCCTACAAGGGAGAGATAGCAAGGGAATCACCCTTTGAATCTCTTGTGAAAAAAGCCAAGGAAGAGGTCCTCTCAAGGTCTTCGTTTCTGAACTCTTGTGAGGTAAACATCATTGATTTTACAAAAATCACTGACAGATCCAACACATCATCCACTAAGCTGAACATGAACTTGATGGGAGTGTCATGTTTCAACTAGGTGGGTGAAGAAGGAGGCACTTGAGATCCACTGTTGACCTTACCAAAGGAAGGCAGTGATGAACTTGGGGGATGTCGGGGAATCCTTCATCACTAGGATGATGCAAGCCAAAGAAAAACCATCTTTTGAAAAAGGCTATCCCTTCTCCCAAGCCCCATTAGAATTAGGTTCTTCCTCCAACTTGCACTTCATTAGAGGATGTGAGATCCCCACAAAAGAAGTGAAAGGTGAGGAAGAAGAGAAAATTGTAATGAATACCACTGAGGTATTTGACATATCCACAACCTAGGAAAAGGTGGAATGTTGGGAAGGGACATCAAGAAAGGAGGCTCAATTGAGGGAGTAATGAAAGATTACACCCTTTTAGGGTGAGGGTAATCCATGCTCATAGGGGGATACAAAGGCAAGATCAAGGTGATGGGAACCAAAGAAGAAGGGGAAAAAGTGGAGGGCACAGTAGGAGATATCAAAATAGGGGTTGTTAGCTTCCATTCCTCCTTGTACAAAGCATCCTACTCAATAGCCAAAGTTTTCCTTTGATGCTTATGATCATGCACAAGGAAATTTCTTTGTCTCTAAGGGTTGGAAGATGCAGCTTGAGGAGTAGGAGGCTCCTGTCTTGCCATGGAAGTATCAATTGCAACTATTGTGGGAAGAGGGAGTAACTAGTAGATAAAAATATGAGGAAGAGATGCATGAATAGAGGTAACAACCGGTGAATGAGACTCAAGCACATTGGTTATGGTCCTTTTCCCATTTTACACCCTAGGGTTAGGAAAAGTAGGATGGCACAAAGGCTAAGATGTAGAGATGACTCCATGAGGACTCTTTCCCTTACCATACGATGGGATGAGGCATTGTGGATAAGATAGGAAGGTCGAACACCTAACGCTTAGCCTTCTGCCAAGTAGGCACCATCAAACTACCCATGAGACACATGGAGGAAGAAGCATGTGGAACTACAAAAGAAGAGGATGAAGGCTCCTAAGCATGAGTGGATTTCCCCTTCCCCTTTTGAGAGGAAGAAGAGGTAGCATGCTGCTACGCTATCATGAAAGCATTTATTGAAATAGCATAAGGGGAAGGAGGATAGGTCACTTTTGGTGCTATGCCCCCATTCTTGTATTTTATGTAAGTGCAATACAATAGGTCTATCCTTGGAGGAAGCAAACCAATGGGGGCAAGCTAGAAGTGATCTAATGAATAGGCCCCACACAATACTAGTGGTTTGTACCCAATGTTGTGCACAATATGCACTTAGCCCTCATGGGAGAATTTTAAACATTTATGGATCACTGAAGGCACTACGTTCATGGAAGCCAACCAAGGAATGCCTAGCTTGACTCTGAAGAAGTCAAACTCTAGGATAATATCAGAAAGAGCATTCACAATCTTGAGTCCAACTAGGACTAAAAGGGTAATGGAACTAATGGGAGGGATGGAAATCCCATCATGTGTACATATCATGCTCTTAGATTCATTGAAATTTTATTAGCATAATATCTCCTCTATAATAAAATTAACTCAACATGTAGGATCAATGAGAACACCATTCATGGTATTCCCATTGATACAAGAAGAATATATAGAGGATAGGGTTCTCTATTTGCATTCAAAGGTAGGTCATGCAATGTAAAGGTGATAATGGGAGACCCATTCACAGGTTACAAAGTTAGGATAGGAAGATGCATGATAGAGGCCATCTTTTACATACACTAGAAAGGACATTCTTAGAAGACCCCAAAGGTTTAGTAATAAAACAATGACCTATTCTAAAGTTCACTTCACAATTTTTAGGGACTCTTCTAACTACTCCACAAGGGGTCGTAGTTTGGGTTGCAAGGCTAGGTTCCCTGCAATGCACACACTTACAACACACCTAGAAAATGAAAGAAGATTCCTTCAATGCTATGAAATGGAACTAGAGTAGTTAACATTAGGTTCACTAAAATGTAGAGGGGGATCAACTACTCATGACCCTAGGTCACAAGAGGGTCTAGAACAATATGTTGCCTTGATCTAACTCAAACTAATAGGATTAGAGGTTGAAAGGAAGAACAACCAAGTTGTTTCTTTCCTTTAATAAGCCCAAATGTCTCAGGAAGCTAGGTGAGAAAGTTTCTAGAGTCTTGATTGTAACTTAGGTAGCCCACTACAAGAGGATTACAACACAGGACATGGACGATAGCACAAGGCATTGGCATCTTGATGGGTGCTTGCATTCGGATGGATATAAAGAATAAAGTAAAAAAAATATCGAAAGAAACTAAATAACAACCTAATGGTAATGTTTTAATGCAATAATAGAAATAGAAAAGGACTAAATAACATAATAGAGAAGAATACTTTAACTTTATCTAATCTAAAAATTGACAAAGAGTTGCAATGAGGGTTATTTTTAGGATTAGATTATCAATCAATAAAAATATAAAATAAACCCAAAGACCTATCGAGTACAAAGGAAATTAAACAATAAAACAATTATACCTGTTAATCGAATTTTCCATGATTACCTCCATAGTACCTTCTACCTTGTTGGTTGACATGTTGCCCTCAGATTGAATGTGCGAGCAATCCTTGATGAAGTCCTACACCAAGCTTTGAAGGATTTGATCAAAGTCTAATGCCTATGCCTAAATGACTAAGAATGTTTATGCCTAAAAATGCCAAAACTTAATGAAATGTGCCAATAATTGTTGCAATTGCTATGAAAAATTTAAGTGTGCAAGTGCGTAAGTATGTAATGCGTCTGTGTGTAATCAAGAAATGAGAGGAAAATGGCATTTTATAGAAAATGCCATTTTGAATGGACGGGTGAGATTGACTTCTGACTAAGACCTAAAATGAGAGGCCCAAATTAAATCTTATAATCCCTAATTAGGGTTAGGGAAAAATCATTAATCGAGCAGTCAAGATGCCATCTAAGAAGATCGAATCGGCGGTGGAGAATAAATGAGGAAATTAATTCGAAAATAAAGAATTTCGAAAATGAAGAAGATAAAGACCGGACTAAAGATCAGTTTTGGAAAGATCAAGAACCTGCTCGATCACTTGATTTCTGGAGGAAAGTTACCAATT